>JARQOC010000012.1:96762730-97362730 GCA_033576535.1 Allobates femoralis | reverse complement strand
AGAGGTTTGGGTATGGATATTGTAATGTTTGGCAAAAGCATGCAGGGAAGAAGACCAAGTCGCCGCCCTGCACACTTGCTCAGCTGATGCCAAATGGCCCAGGATGCCCCTTCCGCTCGAGTGGAGTTGGCCCGTAGCCCACCAGGAACAGGCATATTCTTTATACGGTAGGCTTTGGATTGCAGACCAGATCCACCTGGCTACCGTGGCCTTAGAAGCGGCCATGCCCTTCTTACGACCGTCCGTAAGGACAATTAAAGTGTCCATTTTACGGAAGGGAGCCGTCCTAGACACATAATATCTAAGCGCTCTCAATAGGTCCAAGGTATGCAGGGCCTTCTCGATACGATGCACAGGTGTCGAGCAGACAGAATGAGGTCTTCATTGAGGTGGAAGGAAGAGACCAGCTTTGGAAGAAAAGAAGGAACTGGCCACAGTACCACCTCATCCTGATGGAAGGAAAGGAAGGGCCCTCGACAGGACAGTGCGGCCAATTCTGATACACGCCTAATGAAAGGGATTGCCACAAGGAAAACCACCTTCCAAGAAAGGAGAGCGAGAGTGAGACATCTTTCAGGATGTTCCAAAGGAGGCAGTTGAAGCGCGTCAAGAGCCAAATTAAGGTCCCAAGGTTCTAGTGGTCGACGGTAAAGGAGGGACTAACCGAGACACTTATTGAATGAAGGTTTTGACTTGAGGCAGAGTTGCGAGCCTGCGTTGGTAGAAAACCGAAAGCACTGAGATCTGGCCCTTCAGGGTGCTCAGTGCCAAATCCAGTCCTGATTGGAGGAAACTGAAGACCACTGGGATGGACAGAACACTCGATCTTTGCACCACAAAACAAAAATTTTTTTTTTTTTACATGTGTGGTGATAAATACTGGCCGAGGCAGGCTTCCGGGCACTGATCATGGTAGCAATGACGTCCGGTGAATAACTGGCCCGGGTCACAACCCAGGTCTCAACAGCCACACTGTGAAATTCAGGATTCCTGAACCCTGGTGGTAAATTGGCCCTTGCGTCAGGAGATCTGGGTGATCTAGTTAACGTCAGGGAACGTCGGCGACGAGCTGAACAAGATCGGTGTACCAGGCCCACCTGGGCTACAAGAATAACCAGTACTCCCTCAGATTTGATTTTTCTCACAACTTTCGGGGATCAGAGGGAGTGGTGGAAAGATGTAGGGAACACAGAACCGGCGCCATGGTTGGACCAGTGCATCCGCTCCCACAGAGGTCAGGTCGTGCAACCGTTCCATAAACACGGGGACTTTTGCATTCAGACGAGATGCCATGAAGCCCACATCTGGGGTTCCCCATCAGCGACAGATCTGTTGAAACACTTCCGGGTGTAGAGACCATTCGCCCACGGCGAGACCCTGGCCGTTTAGGAAGTCTGCCGCCAGTAGTCTATCCCCGAAATGTGTACCGCCAAGATGATAGAGCCGGTGTACTCGGCCCAGTGAAGAATGCACTCCACCTCGCGTACAGCAGCTTTGCTGCTGGTGCTGCCCTGGCGATTGATGCGGCATTGTCCAACTGGACACGTATGTGGCAGCCCGCTAGCAGCTTGGTGGTTGTGTGGCGCTAGCTGTTGCATTATCTGCTGAGGAGCCCTGAACTTCTTCAGGGGCGCAGGCCTGGCAGTGAGGGATGACATGACCACGTGGTAAATCCTGGTGGCAGGTGACAAGAGGCATAATAGGTGGTATGCGTCTTATGGGGCTTCTTTGAGGACTTATAAGACTGCATATTATTTGTGGCTGGTATAATCTTAAATTACGGATTACACTGCAAGACTGTACAGCTCCCTGGTCTGGGCTAGTGCAAAGAGAGTATTCAGAGGAAAGCTAATAGCGCAGTCTAAATGGCCCGTTACATGCTACGATATCGTTAATACGTCGGTGCGGCGATGTCATTGCAAGTGACACGTAGATATGACCAACGATAAGCCGGCTGATAGTTGATCGCAGGTTTATTAACAGGACCATAAATCAGTCGTTGGTCGTCTGTTCAACCTGCAGCATCGGCGTGTGCAACACCTTGATAATGATGTCGTTCACGACTTCCCCTATTCAGAACTGAGGAACATAGACATCCAAACGACTGCTAACATCGTTAGCTTGTCGCAGAGTCGTTCACAATATCTGTAGGAGTGACACCTCATCAGCGATCATTGAACGTCATTCAAGCGATCCAGATCAAGTCGGTTCGCTGAGACATTGAAGAGTGTAACGGACCCTTAAAGGTGAACTGCAGGGTAAACCGAACCTCAGAAAAAAAAAAAAAAAAAAAAAAAAAAAAAAAAAAATGCACAGGAGGATTAAAACCAAAATCCCCTGTGAGTGCAGAGTGTACTTACCAATGAGGAGCCCCCCCCCCCCCTCCCCAAGCACAGCCCGATGATCCTATGCCCCCAGTGCCTTTGGTCTTTGTGCTGCCATCATTATAGTGATTCCGATATTGCCGCCATCCTTATAGTGGCTCCAATCTCACAGGCATGGAGAGTGGGCCGTGCACATGAGAAGAGGCGCGCAGGAAGTCCAGTGATAGCCGGGAAGCACGAAAAACGTGGGCGGGGCCAGGTTTTCACCTGAATTTGCGGGTGACGGGACTGCGCGTCACTAGAGGGGAGGATCGAGGCGTGGCCACAGCAAAAAAAAAAAAAAAAAAAAAAAAAAGACTCGGGAACTCGTTGCAGTCGGGAACAATGGCAGGGAAGGCAGAAGGTCCTTGCACTGTGCACGCAGGGGAGAAACAGGGTCCTCCGCACACGGTCTTATGTGGTGCCCTCCACAAATTGTTAAAAAAAAAAAAAAAAAAAAAGAAGGACGACAAATTGTATACATGAAGTTGTTGGTCATTAGAGGTGCGCCTCCTAAGCAGGCACCATTTTGCATTCATCCCTCACACCGGGCTTTTGATAAACACTTCCCAGCCCACATGTTGAAAACAAAGTCCACATGCCCTGATTGAGGAGCAGATACAAGAAGTCCTGCACCGAGGAAGAGTCAGCGGAGGAGATACTGGAGGCGATCACCATGTGCCATGGCTCTGCACACAGATCCGGCTCTGGAGGGCGGCTTGGGGCAAACACTTGTGCTACAATGATCCGGGCTGTGTCATGTGCCGGACTGTCAGGTAGTTTGGGATCGATCAGCAGCCTCTATCCTGCAAACACTTCTCACTCTTGTTAGTGATATTTAGTTAAAGCCGCATATCCCAAGTAGTAAAAATGTCAAACTTATCCATGGGAACCTGAACACTAATGAATCTTCGGTTTATGATGCAGCAAAATACCAACAGGCCACAGCAGTGTCTCTGGTATTTGCTGGCTGCGGCTCATTTAATGCTATGGACAAAGAAAAAGTCTGGGGAAACAAGCAGAGTTTCTCAGCACCCGGGATTTTGCAGATAAACGTGCAACGTCCCCATCGTGTGTGAACTCCTCCCAGGACACATTCCTCTGCTGATTAGGGATCATTATGTGGAAGTCACACCCAACATCATCACGGCTAATAGTAGTCACTGGATTACACAACCGGCTCCTATGTCTGAGTGTACTGGAGATGGCAGAAGGAAGACAAAGGAGAGGGTTCTCCAGCCCCAATTGTTGGAGAGGGGGAAAAAAAAAAAAAATAAATATATTATATATATATATATATATATATATATATATATATATATTAAAATTAAAAAATTTATGTTCCTTCTTGTCTGCAGGAAGCGGCTCCATGAGCCACCGCCCAAAGTGAGGAGGAATCCAGAGATCTACAAGGAACCACATTATACAGATAGTGACTGTCACTGAAGTCTAAAAACGTGAATAAAGGGTTCTTTTTTTTTTTATTCCTATAAAAACTGATAAAAATTAGGAAATTCTGAAAATAATTTTCTTTGTGGTTGTCCACTAAACTACTGACGACATCTCCAAAGTTAAATGTGGAGTTAAAGAGGATTTATCACCCCCCCCCCCCAGTGATTTCCAAACTGAATGCACCCCTGAATATCTGCTGCATTTAGGGAAGGGGGCCTGCAATGTTTCCACACCCTTTTAAGATTGGTGGTGGTGGGGGGGGGGGGGGGAAAACACACACACTTTAGAAGCGAGGAGTTAACGAGCCCGGAGGGACTTTGTCAGTAATGAGTCACCACTATTCCCATGTGTCCTCCCAGCATCCTTCCTCTCTGTGCCGCCTCCTGGCTGTGTGTCTCCACTCCTCGGCCGCTCATGCTCCTCTGAGTCTTAAGTCACGTGACTTCAGATGCTGAGGTAGATGAGGGGGCTAGGAGGGCAGACACACCCAGGAGGCGGCACAGAGAGGAAGGGGGCGAGAGGACACCTGGGAACAGTAATGACTCTATACAGAGCAAGTGTTTTTTTTTTTTTTTTTTTTACAGCTTACAGGGGTGGTAGAAACATGAGACCCCTTCCCTGAATGCAGCAGACAGGATGCATTCAGTGGTGCTTTGTTTGGAAAGCACGGAAGGAGGGGGGGTTAAAGGTCCTCTTCAATAGCACTATATAAGTGAATAAACATTCTATACTAAATATTTTACATACACTTTTTTTTTATTAATGAAAATGATCTCCCACTGCTATTGGGAGAACCCGTCTGTCTCTACACTTCCACCTAGATGGGTGCCCACTGCAGCCAATCACGTCTGTGTGATATGAGCAGGACAGAGTTTTTTTTTGCAAGTACAGACAAGCGATTGGCTGGAGCAGAAGTGAGCGAGACAGTCGGTGAACTCTACAAATCCAAGTTCAGAACCTTTCCAGCTGCCCATTTTCTTACCGCAGGGCCCGGCTCAGCTTGTCGTAGTTCATCTGGGGTTTACACTTCCGGCGCCCCCACAGTCGCGCCACCTCGTCGGGGTCCTTGATGACAAACTCTCCGTACTCCCCCTGCTGCCAGGCGATGACATGACGGAACTCCTCCTTCTGCAGCAGCTCCAGGATGAAGTGCCAGAGCTGGATCTGCCGGGAGCCAGGGCTGGACTCCGCCTTGTACGCCCAGTCCGGGAAGTGATAACCTGCAGATTGTTAAGGAAAATCAAATAAATGGTACAAAAAAAAAAAAAAAAAAAAAAAAAAAAAAAAAAAAAAGGAAAAGAAAATGGGACAAGTGATGGCAAAAGAAAAATCAGACGAAAACAATGGAGAAAAGTAAAAAACTGAAATAAAGAAAAAAAAAAAAAAAAAAAAAAACATTTAAGCAGAAGACATACAGAAAAATAGAGAAGAGCAGAGAGAGATTAGATTTGCCAGCATTGGACGGAAGCACAGACACCGACCGATAGACGTACAAGGGGGTGGGGGGAAGAGTCGTGGTTTAGTGGCCGTTCTTTGTATTGCAGCTCCATGGGTGTAATCAGAGCTGCAGTACTGGGAACAGCCACTACAGAGGAGCTGATCGGAGAGGATGACTGGAGGATAGGTCATCATAGACAAACCCTTTATATTTCACAAGGAATCGGACTAACAAAAAGCTAAAAAGGAACAAGAGCATCAATAAAAGCAAGAGACACGAGCAGAGATATTCAGACAGACACGGACACGGCGGCGGATCCCCCCGGATTTATGGCCATGCTTGGCCCCCTGTTACAAACCCTGATGTGTATCCCCCAGTGGTCTCATCAGAGGTCTTACCTCCCCCTCCTTTTGACTTTTCTGCAATACTGCAACCGGTCTTCATCTTCCTGCTGACTGCAAAAAAAAAAAAGCGAAGATTTAAAACAAAACAATGAGTCTGGGACAAAGGCACAGAATGTGAGGAACAACTAAGGCCACCACACGTCATTTTGTCTAGAGCAAGCGTGAGGGCCTGACATACACCGCCACAGTTATCAGCGGATGGACACAACCACGCTGGCGCAGCATAGCGCCATATTCTGCACAGTGACTGATCTCAGTACTACAAATAAGCTCCCATTAATAGGAGCTGCAGTGCCAGCAAGATAGCTGTGTCATCAAGCGCTGCATTCTGGACCTCCAACCATCCCAGATGGGTGCGACATCAATCAGCGGAGTGGGAAGGGTTAGGGGACCTCCCTCCATCAATCAGTGGAGTGGGAAGGGTTAGCAGACCTCCCTCCACCAATCATCAGAGTGGGAAGGGTTAGCGGACTACTTCACAGCAATCATAGGAGGGAGTGGTGGACCTCCTTCAACCAACCAATCACAAGAGGGAGGAGGTGGTGGACCTTGTTCTACCAATCACAGGAAGAAGAGGACCCTGGGGCACAGACAGATGGTCAGCAGTCATGATGACGGGCGGTCCACATACGCAGATGCGACTGGTAAGCCCGACGTGGATCCGTGTGTGACCCCTTTTGTCCCACAAACAAAAAAGTAAACTTGACTGCTTACGCATTTCCTTCCTTGTGGTTGGAACTGCCATAAAGCAGTACGCTGTCCGCTCCGCATGTGGGGGGTGTTGTATGCAGCCGTGATCTCACAGCTGAAGTGTCAGCCAGGCACGTGGAACTGAAAACAATCCAAGCCAGCCCCCCTCACTGACAAGACCCCCCCACCCCACCAGGACTATTAGGAGAGGGGAGAGAAGCTGAAGAATTAGGTGTGTGGCTCCAGAGTTGTCGTTCCCAGAAGGGAACTGTGACATTTAGAAAAAATGCAGAAGGAAATGGTGCGGAGCAGGAGCACGGATTAGGTTACAGGCGATGAATGCTGAGGCGCGTCCCTTTAAACCAGACAGTCAGCAGGGAGGAAATGGGTGGACACTGTCAGACAGCGGCCGCATCCTCCCAGGTCACCGACAACATCTCTATTACTCCAGGGCATAACCCCCTCACCCCTCCACCCAGGGAATCTCACTGCAAAGACTCAGAATAAAGAGAAGTACACCTATGCATGACACAGTCATCCAAACACTAGGACAACACGTTTGGGGGCCACAGTGTGGCAACACTACATCACATTAATAAAGGGTTAACAGGAACCAGCCTGGAGATTTTATCCTTTCCATGGTGGACGCAACATGTGACCTACAACCAATCCAGATTCAGGGGCCCTGCGGGACAGAAGTCATACACAGAACGCGGCATAACTACAACACCCAGCAGAGAAAATTCCTTCAATTCAAAATCTGGCATAGAAGGAAAAAATGTCTAATGATCCCAAGTTTACATGTCCCGATATCGGTGTCCAACTCTGACCAAACGTCACGTGGTTCATGCGTTGGACCCGATATCGTTCGTGCGTTGTATGGTGTGAACGTCCAATATGATGCACGAACAATGTCAAACCGATATCGGGATCTAATTAGCCTGTTCTCCAACGGCCCGATATTGGATGCCGGATCCTGCTGTGTGACAGCCCAACTCCGATGTGCAGTACAACGTCACCCATTCACTCCCATGTTAAATGGTCGTTCCTGGGTCGGGGGGCGTAGACATCATAGGGACGTTGTATCCCGATATCGCGCTGTGTAAACCTCTGATGCGATTCTTTGAAATCCGGGCACAAAATGCGCGCTCCCGCGCCGTCGGATCCAATATCGGACCGACGTTGGAGCGCGTAAACCCACCATTACAGGTAGATTATCATTGAGGGCTACAGTCACATGGTATTTCTGACTCCCAATATTAGACCTGGAGGGGTCAGAGCTGCACAATGACAGCACAGTTTACAGCTGAGAGTAGAACGTCCCCTGAACACAGACAGCGCCACATGTGGCCGAAAACATGAGTCTGCAACAGCAACACCAGAAGAAGCAAATGTCACCATGGAACCAACACAGGAGCAGCCAGATGTGACCGTCTGTAGGACAGTCCCCTCCAACACTGTCTCTCCCAAATGTATAACCTTCCACAGACCCCAGGTGATGCAGCACAAATCCTTCCCTCTCTCCCCCTTAAGTGTCATACACAGCCCCTGGTGTGGATGTGATCTTCCCACTCCATGCAGTGCCAATCAGTCCCCATGATGATTTGGCGCAGATCCCCGCCCACAACAGAGTCAGGCACTGCCCCCGAGGTGGTCCAGAGCAGATCTCCCCCACAATGTCAGCATTACACACAACCCCCTGGGTTATGCACAGCGCCCCGGGGTGACCCCCCCACAACAGTGTCAGGCCCGGCGCCCCGGGGTGACCCCTCCACAACAGTGTCAGGCCAGGCGCCCCGGGGTGACCCCCCCACAACAGTGTCAGGCCCGGCGCCCCGGGGTGACCCCCCCACAACAGTGTCAGGCACAGCGCCCCGGGGTGACCACCCCCACAACAGTGTCAGGCACAGCGCCCCGGGTGACCACCCCCACAACAGTGTCAGGCACAGCGCCCCGGGGTGACCCCCCCCCCACAACAGTGTCAGGCACAGCGCCCCGGGTGACCCCCCCCCACAACAGTGTCAGGCACAGCGCCCCGGGGTGACCCCCCCCACAACAGTGTCAGGCACAGCGCCCCGGGGTGACCCCCCCCCACAACAGTGTCAGGCACAGCGCCCCGGGGTGACCCCCCCACACAACAGTGTCAGGCACAGCGCCCCCGGGGTGACCCCCCCCACAACAGTGTCAGGCACAGCGCCCCGGGGTGACCCCCCCACAACAGTGTCAGGCACAGCGCCCCGGGGTGACCCCCCCACAACAGTGTCAGGCCCAGCGCCCCGGGGTGATCCCCCACAACAGTGTCAGGCACAGCGCCCCGGGGTGACCACCCCCACAACAGTGTCAGGCACAGAGCCCCGGGGTGATCCTGGTTCAGGCACCGGTCCCCCATTTCCCCGTCTCTGGAGCCACTGACTCTCAGGCCTCAGAGCTGAGGGTTCGCTGCAGTCGCTCACATCTGCTTTCTGTCACAATGTGTCAGGGCGCTGACCCCAGGTGATCCAGGTCATGTGACCTCAGGCCCCGCCCCCGCACACCTGCTGGGATTTGTAGTCCCGCTGTGGACAGCACGTAATTACTTGTGACCCAACAGACAAAACACAACTCCCGGCGGATCTGTAGAAGCCTGCACACCGTCAGGATGAGCGTACAGAGGGGTGCGGGCCCGGACGGTGCACAGATGCGAGCACGGGCGGAGAAAACACCACAGACCACGTCCCTGGAGCCCCTGACAGCAGCCCGGGCCCCGCACACTCACCAGGAGCGGACGCCGCGTCTTCTCCTTTCTCCTCCGCGTACCGTCTCCTCATACAGCGAGCAGGAAGTGCCTTATAATCCCACTTCCGGTCTACGCTTCCTTCCCCTCCTCCTCCCTACTACGTGCGACGTCGGAGTGTGCTTCCGTAACGTCACCATCAAGCCCCGCCCCCACAACAAGCCGGCACTGCGGATTGGAGCGCTGCGGCGCATTTGACACGCCCACAACATTCTCACGCCACGCCTTCTGACGTTCCACGGGAGGTTGCTGACGCCCACTACGGCTGTCTGACGTCAGCAGCTCCCCCTCACACCACACACGGCGGGGGACGAAAACAACACGTGACCGGAGGCGGGGCCTTCTCCCTGATAATGCCGCATGGCATGCCGGGAATTGTAGTTTCCCAGAAAGAGAAGAAGATATAAACAGATAAGATAGAAGGATAGATATAATAGAAGAATAGATATAACAGATAAGATAGAAGGATAGATATAAATAATAATATATAAATAATAATAAAAGAATAACATAACTGATAAGATAGAAGGATAGATATAATAGAAGAATAGATATAACAGATAAGATAGAAGGATAGATATGATAGAAGGACAGATATAACTGATAAGATAGAAGGATAGATATAAATAATAATAATAAAATAATAATATAACTGATAAGATAGAAGGATAGATATAAATAAAATATATAAATAAATAATAAAATAATAACATAACTGATAAGATAGAAGGATAGATATAACTGATAAGATAGAAGGATAGATATAATAGAAGGATAGATATCTGTCTATAACTATCGCCCCATATCTCTTCTCCCATTCACCTCTAAGCTACTTGAACAACACGTCCACTCCGAACTGTCCTCTCACCTCTCCTCGTGCTCCCACTTCGACCGCCTACAGTCCGGCTTCCGACCCCTCCATTCCACCGAAACAGCCCTGACCAAAGTCACCAACGACCTACTGACCGCCAAGAACAAACACCACTACTCCATCCTGCTACTCCTTGACCTGGCTGCCGCCTTCGACATGGTTGACCACTCCCTTCTTCTCCGGATCCTGGAATCCCTCGGCATCACCCACCTTGCCCTCTCCTGGATCTCCTCATACCTAGCGGACCGGACCTTCAGCGTCTCCCACTCCCACACCTCCTCCTCACCCTACCCCCTTTCTGTCAGAGTCCCCCAAGGTTCGGTCCTGGGACCCCTACTTTTCTCCATTTACACTCTCGGCCTAGGGCAACTCATTGAGTCCCATGGCCTCCAGTACCATCTCTACGCCGATGACACCCAAATCTACCTGTCCGGCCCTGACATCACCTCCCTACTCTCCAAAATCCCTCAATGCCTTTCCGCCATCTCATCCTTCTTCTCTGCTCGCTTCCTTAAACTCAACATGGACAAAACTGAATTCATAGTCTTTACCCCCCAAGAAACTCCACCCCACCTCCCAACCTATCCATCTGCATCAACGACTGCATCCTCTCCCCAGTCCCCCAAGCCAAGTGCCTCGGGGTAATCCTTGACTTCTCCCTATCCTTCAAACCCCACATCGAGGCCCTCACCACATCCCTCCGGCTCCAGCTCAAGAACATCTCACGGATACGCTCCTTCCTCACCCACGACTCCACTAAAACACTCATTCATGCTCTTATCATCTCCCGCCTTGACTACTGCAACCTCCTTCTCAATGGCCTCCCGGCTAACTCCCTCACACCTCTCCAGTCTATCCTCAACTCCGCTGCCCGACTCATCTACATGTCCTCCCGCTACTCCCCTGTCTCCCCCCTCTGCCTAGCCCTTCACTGGCTCCCCGTCTCCAAGAGATCCCAATTCAAAACACTAACCATGGCGTACAAAGCCATACACAACCTGGCCCCACCATACATCTCCGACCTGGTCTCCCGATACCTACCCTCACGCAACCTCCGCTCCTCCCAAGAACTCCTCCTCTGCTCCCCCCTCATCACCTCTTCGCACAACCGAGTCCAGGACTTCTCCCGGGCATCTGCCTTACTCTGGAACTCCCTTCCCGAACACGTCAGACACTCACTTACCCTGAGTAGCTTCAAGTGTCACCTGAAGACTCACTTGTTCCGTCAAGACTACAACCTGCCATGAGACCCAGGCGACCGCCCCATACCTGACATTTCCTCATCCTACTGTATCCTAACCCGCTTCTCATAGACTGTGAGCCCTCGTGGACAGGGTCCCTGCCCCTCCTGTACCTGTACGTCCTGATCGCCTAGTTTTAGTGTACTTGTTCTTGTCTCCCTCATCCTCATGTAAAGCTCCATGGAACCTAATGACGCTATATAAATAAATAATAATAATAATAATAGATATAATAGGAGGATAGATATAATAGAAGGATAGATATAATAGAAGGATAGTACTGCTTGAAAAAGGCTTTGACAAGCCGAAACGTTGCGTCGTTGGAGCGACTGAAAATCAGTGATGTTTCAGCGATATATTTACAGATATTGTAGCGTGTAACAGCCTCCTAATGGCCACTTTACACGCAGCAACAGGAAGATAGAAAACGGTAGGTGTCGGAGACAATTGTACCTTTTACCTTCAAAACACCTTGAAGTGGCTGCATGTAAATCAGGTATCTGCAAGGTGTTTTGAAGGTAAAAGGTACAATTGTCTCCGACACCTGCCGGTTTCTATCTTCCTGTTGCCGCGTGTAAAGTGGTCATAACTGATAGGATAGATATAATAGAAGAATAGATAGATATCAAGGTACCTTTACACGCCGCTACAGAAGGTTAGGAACAACCGGGTGTCTCACGTGCACGAGCACGCACCAACGGTTGCAAACGGTACAAGATACCGCCTTTACACGCCGCTACAAGGTGCGCTACAGAAGGTTTAATCTATCTCTGGAAACACCGCCGGCTGCCACAGGTTACCTTCTGTAGAGCACCGTCCCTCATTTACACGCCGCTACAGAAGGTAATATGGGAGGACCTGGGCAGCAGGGACAACACATAGGCGTGCCAGAGTTGTGGATTACAAGACACTCGTACGGTGATTGGACAATGCAATAGCATCATGATTGACCAGCCAGCGCAGGAGGCTGACTAATACATGACGCTCGAGCAATTGTGTAGTGTGACTGGTCAGCTCCTTAAATATGCCACCCTATGCAGCGTCTACCAATCGTAACGCAGGAGCTTTCACCAATGATCGCTGAAGGGGGCGGTTTCCTGGAGGCTGTGTCATGCCCCGAGGAGTTATCTAGGTGACGAATAAACCTTATGTGGCACCCTGGCACCTGTTGGGCACCACAGAAATCCTTAGGGCATGAATGGAGTTAACAGCAAAGCATCACTCACAAAACAAACAAAACACTTACAACACCTTAGAACACCTGGTTTCACCCCGAGCCTCTAGGGGGAGCTCCACTGGTCACTTTGAGCCAGTTCCCCCTATAAATAGAGTCTTGGAGGGAGAAGCTCCAGAGTGTGGCAGACACTACAAGAGCTGCCAGGCAGAGAGTGTGGTAGACGCTACAAGAGCTGCCAGCCTGTGTGAAACCTCCACCCTATGAGGAACACACTAGGCCCAATCAGCCTGTTAGCAAGTGGAAATCCCTGCAATTGGGATAAGAGGAAGAAGGAGATCACCTCTCAAGGAACACAGAGTTATTCTGACTCTTTCCATACCAACCGGTTACTGGAACCGAAGCTGTGAGAGCTACCCAGCCACCACAGAGAATCAGCACCATTAACAGGAGGTTTAGCCACCTGTTCCACCTGATGCACCCATCCACGAGAGCCCAGGGAAGAGTACTGATCCTGCTCAGACCCTTTTACAGTGCCCTCAGTGCTGTTAACCAGGTGAAGCAAGTTCCATTGAACACACTGCCCGGTCCGGCTGGATTCCACATCCACCCGACCATAATCAGAGAACTAGAGAAAGGAAGCCTAACACTGCTTGCTGTGAACCTCCAGAAGTGCCGACTTTACTATCCCGGTCCGAGTGTACCCGATTACCACCCAGTAAAGGTACCTAAAAGAGACTATGTGTGGTTGTACATCACTCCTGGATTCAGCGCGCAGCACCCCGCAGCTGCCTCACAACATCTTGCGCAGCTCCCGGCTCCGGGGACTCCCGCTCGTCCTGTCGGGAGCGTTCCATCTCGCTGTATAACATCCCCCGGAGACCTGAACAGCGCTGGTAAAGTTACCAGAACACCCGCAGGTGGCTACACAAAGACAAATCACCCCTACTGTTCCGCCATTCCCCTATTGATCTGGACCACCGGGCCTACACCATCGCAGGCGCGGTTCCGTGACTGGAGGAGAAACAACGCCCGCTACGTGTACCCCCGGCTACGGTGAGTCACTTACCCTACCGTATTTACATGCCGTTAACATTGGGTTGAAATCAACCTGTTTTAGAGCACTGCTCTGAAACAGGTGCCAAAAGTGACGGGTGGCAACAAGCTAGTTTACACGCCGCTACCTCGGGTTGATTTGACGGTGCAAGATACATTTGTCGCCGTAACCCGGTTGTTTTCAACCTTCTGTAGCGGCGTGTAAAGGTACCATCACTGATAGGATAGATATAATAGAAGGATAAACAGATAGAAAAAATATGAAAGAGAAAGGTTGAGCTGGACAAAGGGCGTGTGTGCCCGACACGTAGCCTAACCTGTGCCTTAAACTGTATTAAAAGGCTCTTTTGCATCAGTATTGGAGTCCTGTGAACCTTTTTATGGGTTAGATAGAAGGATAGATAGATTATCTAGTCAGATAGATAGAAGGATAGATAGATTATCTAGTCAGATAACCAGAAAAAAAAATTCTGCAGCACTCAGCTACTACCAACAATGCACACATGCTAACAAGCGGTATATATATGAGGAAACAATTAAAAACTTACGTTTTTTTTTTTTAAAACTCAATATTCTTATTTTTTTTATTTTCTGAGGTTCTTGGTACATATATTGGCCAATATCTGTTTGCTCATCAATCACGACACGGTGACCCCAGGTCTGATGAGTCCTGCACTGACATCCCTGTCCTCGGGTGGGTGGAGGGATTGATAGAAGAATAGAGTGATAGATGGACAGATTGATAGATCATCTTACCAGTCTCCTGCTGCTGCTTCCAGGGCCGCTCATTAACCTTCATACATATTCACTGCACTGACAGGCAACAGTCAATCACAGACGCTCACTCTCTGTGAGATCGTCTGTGATTGGCTGTTGCAATCAAACTGCATTTCCAAAATCATTAATGTGCTTGGATGTCATACACATTAGTATATGGCAACCAACCTGCGATTATAGTGTGTCAAGTAAATAAATAACGGGAAAAAAATGCGTAGGGTTTCGCTGTATATTTCAGTCTCAGCACAGAAAAAGCAGACAGCGGCGTGCTGCCACCCTAAGCAGCCTTGTTTTTTCATGGCTGGCAAAAAAAAAAACTGCATAGGGCTCCACAATATTTTTAATTGCCAGCCAAAGGAAAACTAGGCAGCTGAGGGCTGGTGCTCACTTAGTTAACACCCCCCCCCTCATACTATAGAATATTAGCCTGCAGCCACCCCAGAAATTGTCTCATTTATTAGAAGCGCCAATTCCTGGTACTCTTCCAGTTGCCCTGGTGCGGTGGCAAACTGGGTAACAAGGGGTTAATGCCAGCTTTTTATTGCCAGCTGGCATCAAGCCCCAGATTCTAAATGTCGGGCCAATATTAGATCTGGCCATTAGTATTCTAAAGTAAATAGTAAAGAAGATACAATACACATAGTAAAAATCATTTTATTAGAGAAAAAAATGAAAGCACATTTCTGGACTCCATCTTTATTACTCCCTCATATCCATCCCTCATCCTCTGCGACATCTTCTCTCCGCTGGCCACGTCTCAATCTGAGATCTGCTTCATCGGAGGCCGCGGTGAAGAAGAAAGCGTTCCATCACCACAGTTTCCAAACACTGAATGAGAACCCAGAGAGCTACGGCCAGGTAAGCAGGGCATTACCCAAGAACAGCTCAAGTAACCATGGTAACCGCTAACCAAGTGGTTACCATGGTTACCTGACCTGTCGTGGGGTGATCTCAGTAACTCCCCATATGCCCGGATGCAGCACTCTGAACTCTCATTCAGTGTTTGCAGAAAGAAGAAAAAAGTGTCCTGTCCACGCAGCCTCCGAGAGCAGAATGAATGAGCCGCGAGCTGCAGCAGGGAAAGCGGTGACTCACTGAGGTGACCCGAGGACACAGGTGCCATAGTAACCTATGGTTAGCGGTTACTATGGCACCTTTGTTCACGGGTGACCTCAGTGAATCAGTGCTTACCCTGCCGCAGCTTGTGGCTCATTCATTCCGTTCTCAGAGGCTGCGGAGACAGGGCGCTTTGGTCTTCTCCATGGCCTCCTATAAAGCAATGCTCAGATTGCAATGTGGCTGGCCAGAGAAGACGTTGCAGAGGATCAAGGATCGGTATGATGGAGGAATAAAGATGCAGTCAAGGTAAGTTTTTTATTATAAAAATGTTTTTTCAATGTTTGTTGTGTCTTCTTTACTATTTACTCGAGATTCCTTATGGTGGGGTCTAACTGGCCCGCCATTATGAATCTCGGGCTTAATGCCAGCTAGCAATGCAAAGTTGGCATTAACCCCTTATTATCAAGTTTGCAAACACACTAGGGCAACTGGAAGGGCTGTGTAAAGCATCAGGAATTAGCGCTTCTTATGAATGCACCAATTTCTGGGGCGGCTGTGGACTGCAATCCCATAATGTGGGGGACACAATAATGATGTGCTCTGACCCCAAGAAGAATCGCAGCCTTCAGCTGCCTAGTCTGAGGGTGGAAGCTCGCAGCTGTATGCCTTATCTGTGCCAAGGCTGAAAAATACTGCATAGACCTACGTATTTTTGTTATTTATTTTACACACTATGTGGACATTTGATTGTTACAGAGTGTGAGCGTCTGTGATTGGCTGTTGCCGGTCAGTGCAGTGAATATGTATGAAGCTTAATGAGCGGCCCGGGAAGCAGCAGCGGAAGACTGGTAAGATGATCTAACTATCAATCTGTCCATCTTTTCTTACATTTTACTGCATGAAACAGACCATGCTAAAATCGCATTCGGAGTGCTGTATGATTTTTTTTTTTTTTATCGTACCCATGCACTTGTATTGGCGGAATCTCTGCATCATCTACAAATCCCCCGATAAAGTGTCATCCACAGATCCCCCATAACAGAGCGTCATCCACAGATCCCCCATAACAGAGCCTCATCCACAGATCCCCATAACAGAGCCCCATACAGAGCGTATCTAGATCCCCCATAACAGAGCGCCATCCACAGATCCCCATAACAGAGCGTCATCCCCAGATCCCCCATAACAGAGCGTCATCCCCAGATCCCCCATAACAGAGCGTCATCCCCAGATCCCCATAACAGAGCGTCATCCCCAGATCCCCCATAACAAAGCGTCATCCACAGATCCCCCATAACAGAGCGTCATCCACAGATCCCCCATAACAAAGCGTCATCCACAGATCTCCCATAACAGAGCATCATCCGCAGATCTCCCATAACAGAGCGTCATCCACAGATCCCCCATAACAGAGCGTCATCTACAGATCCCCCATAACAGAGCGTCATCCACAGATCCCCCATAACAGATCGTCATCCACAGATCCCCCATAACAGAGCGTCATCCACAGATCCCCCATAACAGAGCGTCATCCACAGATCCCCCATAACAGAGCGTCATCCACAGATCCCCCATAAAAGAGCGTCATCCACAGATCCCCCTATAACAGAGCGTCATCCACAGAGCCTCCATAACAGAGCGTCACCCACAGATCCCCCATAACAGAGCGTCATCCACAGATCCCCCATAACAGAGCGTCATCCACAGATCCCCCATAACAGAGCGTCATCCACAGATCCCCCATAAAAGAGCGTCATCCACAGATCCCCCTATAACAGAGCGTCATCCACAGAGCCTCCATAACAGAGCGTCATCCACAGATCCCCCATAACAGAGCGTCATCCACAGATCCCCCATAACAGAGCATCACCCACAGATCCCCCTATAACAGAACGTCATCCACAGATCCTCCATAACAGAGCGTCATGCACAGATCCTCCATAACAGAGCGTCATGCACAGATCCCTTATGACATGTCGGTGCAGTGTGGTGGTGTTGGTGTCTGACATTTCGGCACAGGCGGGGGTGCAGCTGTTCTCTCCCCATTGTGTGGTGCTCGCTGCATTGTCCTCTCTGTTCCTGTAATACAACTATAAGGGGAAATTGTGTGAGTCCCCGGAGTGTGCGATCTATGGGTCTGGAGCTCAGCGTCACTCACGCTGCCGCCTCCTGTCCTCTGTCAGCTGCACACGCAGGCAGCGGTGATGTCACAGGCGGCCTCCCCTATCATCAGTGCCCATGAAAGGCTGCGAGTGAGGCAGCAATGTGGAGGCTGCAGACTCAGCAAACGTATAGGGACAATGACACCGATATGTCTGATACTGCTATATACACACCGATATGTCTGATACTGCTATATACACACCGATATGTGACCGGCACTACTGTATACACACCGATGTGTGAACGATACTACTGTATACACACTGATATGTGACCGTGACTACTGTATCCACACTGATATGTGACCGAGACTACTGTGTATACACCAATATGTGACCGAGACTACGGTATCCACACCAATATGTGACCAATACTATTGTATACACACCAATATGGGACCAATACTACTGTATACACACCGATATGTAACCAATACAACTGTATACACACCGATATGTGACTGATACTTCTGTATACACACCGATATGTAACCAATACAACTGTATACACACCGATATGTGACTGATACTCTGTATACACACACGATATGTAACAAATACTACTGTATACACACCGATATGTAACCAATACAACTGTATACACACCGATATGTGACTGATACTTCTGTATACACACCAATATGTGACTGATACTTCTGTATACACACCGATATGTGACTGATACTACTGTATTTACACTGATATGTGACCAATACTACTGTATATACATCGATATGTGCCAAAACTACTGTACACACACCGATATGTCTGATACTGCTATATACACACCGATATGTGACCCACACTACTGTATACACACCAATATGTGACACACACTACTGTATACACACCGATATGTGACCCACACTACTGTATACACACCGATATGTGACCCACACTACTGTATACACACCAATATGTGACACACATACTGTATACACACCGATATGTGACCCACACTACTGTATACACCGATCTGTGACTGATACTGTATACACACTGGCAACAAACACGGTGGAGGAGTGGGTCTGCTCCTCTCTAGCAACTGCATCTTCAACCCAATTCCGCCTCCTCCCTCCCTCATCCTCTCATCTTTTGAAGTGCACTCCGTCCGTATCTACTCTCCTTCCAACCTACAAGTGGCCGTCATTTATCGACCCTTGGGCCCGACCACTGGTTTCTTTGACCAATTCTCCATCTGGCTCCTATACTTTCTCTCTGTTGACATTCCCACCATCATAATGGGTGTCTTCAACATCCCCATTTACAACCACCGGTCAACAGCCTCCAAACTCCTGTCACTTGCTTCATCCTTTGGCCTCTCTCAATTCTCCTCCACAGCCACACACACAGACGGACAGACACTAGACCTCAACTTTACCAGCCTCTGCTCCCTAACTAACTCCACAACTCCCCTCTCCTCCTATCTGACCACCATCTACTTACTTTCTCATCCTTGTCCTCCTCATCTGCCACCCATGTTCCCCATCTCGCATGCCCTCGCAGAATCCTCACACATCTTGACACTCACACACACTCTGAAACACAGGGGCTGGCTGGGGCCTCAGTTTCGGACTGCCAGCCCTGAGTTGAGAAGCGGAGGGGGGTGCTATCAGATATTTTTGTGGGGGTTGTGCTACCGCAGCTCTCTTGCCAGCTCCGATGCCATATGCTGCAGTATCGCCGCCCGCGGCCGACCCGTTTCTATAGGGGGGCGGCCCTAGATGTGGGCTATACCACCAGCCCAGGGGGCCATTGCCCCCCTGCCACCTGGGCCAGTCCGCCCCTGCTCAAACACCATTTTGCCGCTATCATCCATATCCTCACTCCATGACACAGATAATGCCCCAGCTTTCTACAACTCAACACTCACATCAGTGATTGATGCAGTTGCCCCTCTCATTCATGGCAGAACACGACAAATCAACAGACAACCCTGGCACACAGATACCACTAAAAATTTGCGGCGAGCGGCTAGGGTTGCAGAGCGGCACTGGAAGAAAACACTGTAGACTAAACTGAACTCATCATCTTTCCTCCATCTCACACACCTCTCTTACCTGATCTATCTATCACAATAAATGACATCACACTTTGCCCTGTACCTGAAGTCCGCTGCCTCGGAGTAACTCTGGACTCTGCCTTGTCCTTGAAACCGCACATCCAAGCCCTCGCCATCTCCTGTCACCTCCAACTCAAAAATATTTCCAGAATCCGTCCCTTCCTCAACCTTCAATCTACTAAACTACTAGTGCATGCCCTCATCATCTCCTGTCTCGACTACTGCAACCTCCTCCTCTGTGGCCTGCCTTCTTAGGCTGGCTTCACACTACGTTTTTTACTATCGTTTTTTGGCCCCCATGTATCCCTATGGCACCGGATTGGCCCTATTTGGCCATCTAGTTTTGTGAATCCGATGCAGGATTCGTTTTTGTCCTGTTCTTCACTGGTCCCAAAAACGAGGCCTGCAGCGTTTTTGGGCTCTGGTGACAAAACAGGACAGAAACTAATCCTGTCCTGTCCAGCACACTTAACATGGGGCCTATGGCACCGGATCCGGGAAACAACAGAATCATTTCCCAGATCCGATGCCAGGGTGCAGAGCATGCGCACAACAGGTTCGCTGCTCTGTACCCATGGTAAGTCTGTCTAATGTCACTTTAGCAGTGTATCTATATACACTGCTAGAGTGATATTAAATTATAAGGATGGTTAAAAATAAAGAATCATAAATACTCACCTTCCGGCGACAGCAAGTGTCCCACGCTGAATCTCCCGGCCATTCAAGGGCCTGGCATGATGTCAATGGGAGGGCGGGGCAACCCGATCACATACCACATCAGCGCGGGTTTTAATTGGTGCTGATGTGGTCATGTGACCGGTTTACCCCCCCCTCCCAGTGACATCATGCCAGGTCCTCAAATGCCAGGAGATTCAGCGTGGGACACTCAGAAGTCGCCGGAAGGTGAGTATTTATGATTTTTTATTTTTAATTATAACTTTATTTAATATAATTTTAGCAGTGTATATAGATATATACTGCTAAAATGATATTAGACAGCACTGACAGCACTTGTCACACAGCGCTGACAGCCTCGGCTCCCTGCTGCTCTTTCTGTGTCCAGATACTGGACCGGACACAGATGTCCGGTGCTGTCCATTCCTGTTCGTTTGGATCCTGCAAAAAACAGGATCCAGCCGAACAGGGCAAAAACACAGTGTGAAGCCAGCCTAACACTTTTGCACCTCTCCAATCTGTTCTTAACTCTGCTGCCCGACTAATCCACCTCTCTCCTCGCTGCTCCTCTACTTCTCCCCTCTGTAAATCCCTCCACTGGCTCCCAATTCACCAGAGTATACAATTCAAGCTACTAACATTGACTTACAAAGCCGTCCACAATCTGTCCCCCCATATATCTCTGAACTAATCTCCCAATATCATCCAACTCGTAACCTCTGATCTTCCCAAGACCTCTTCCTCTCCTCCACACTTGTACGTTCCTCATCTAACCACCTGCAAGACTTCACCCGAGCATCCCCCACTCTCTGCACCCCAACACGTCCGACTGTCCCCCACACTCGAACCTGAAAACCCATCTCTTCAGAGCAGCCACAGCCTGCAATGACCACAATGCCCCTCCACCACCACTGGACCCGGTGCTCCACCACTATTGGACCCGGCGCTCCACCACCACCAGAGCAGACCCAACCTACTGTCTCTCTTCCCATTGCCCTGTAGAATGTAAGCCCGCAAGGCCAGGGTCCTCTCTCCCCACTGTATCAGTCTGTCACTGTAAAGGTACCGTTACACGCTTCAATGTAGAAACGATCTCACTAACGATCTTGTGAGCGCAGCAGGTCATTAGGACATCTATTGACATCGTTGGTGAGATGTCACACGTCTAGATATCGTGGACAACGCACCATTGATGTAGCGAGCAGCTATCGTTCACACAACCCAGCGAACGATACTTGTTCACTGATGTGAATAGGCGAAGTCGTTAACGACATCGTTATCGCGGTGTCACACAAACGATGCAGCAGGTTTGCTGATCGAGGTTCGTCTGATTTATGAACATATTCTCAAATCTGCGATCAATGATCCAATGATTTATCGTAGTCATATCTCGGTGTTACACGCAACGAGGTAGTAACGATGTCATTTGAACAACTCCAAACCCGTGACGTTTAAGCGATATCGTTCACGATCTCGTACCATGTAACGGTACCTTTAGTTTGTTCATTTTATTTTTAACTTGTTTGTATCCCTTCTCATATACAGCACCATGGAATCAATGGTGCTCTATAAATAAATAATAATATGTGACCGATACTTCTGTATACACACCAATATGTGACCCACACTACTGTATACATACTGATACTTGACTGATACTACTGTATGCACACTGATGTGACCCACACTGCTGTATACACACAGATATGTGACCCACACTACTGTATACACACCGATATATGACCCACACTACTGTATACACACAGATATGTGACCCACACTACTGTATACACACCGAGTATGTCTGATTACTGCTAAATACACACCGATATCTGACCCACACTACTGTATACACACAAATATGTGACCGATACTACTGTATATACACCAATATATGACCGAGACTACACTGTGTGCAGAATTATTAGGCAAGTTGTATTTTAGATGATGATTTTTATTATTGATGAACAACTCTGTTCTCAATCACCCAAAAGACTCATAAATATCAAAGCTTAATATTTTTGGCAGTTGGAGTGGGGTTTTTTAGATTTGTCTCTTAGGAGGATATCTGTGTGTGCAGGTAACTATTACTGTGCAGAATTATTAGGCAACTTAATAAAAACCTAATATATTCCCATCTCACTTGTTTATTTTCACCAGGTAAACTAATATACCGTATATACTCGTGTATAAGCCGACCCCCTACTTTTGCCCCCAAAACCTGTCATTGCCTGCGACCACAGGAAGCCGGAAGAAGACGGATGAAGTCGGGGATCGCGATGGCAGCGGCGGGGACTGTGTGCAGGACAGTGATAAGTATAATGATTTTACTTTCATGTTTTGCGGAGCAAGGAGGGGGGGCCCTGGATCCTGATGGAGGGGCCTGTATACTGATGGGGTGGCGGGCGGGCGGCTGAATACTACCACTGGGTATATACTCGCGTATAAGCCGAGGGGGGACTTTTAGCCCAATTTTTGGGCTGAAAAACTCGGCTTATACGCGAGTATATACGGTAACTGTAACGGGGCTGGGGATCTGGAGGAGGGAACAGGCACATGCGCAGGATTCCCAGCTGCGCACTCTGCATACCGCATAACACACCATAGGGCGGGATCTGGTGCCTGCGTTATACACAGGTGCAATGTTCCGACATCAGGTGACCTCAGGTCAAGGGCAGAGCTCACAGAGATGCCTGAGAAATGAGGGATGTGCGCAGGTGCCAACGCCGCTCTGAAGAAAGAGAGGAGGAGGCAGGCTCTCAGGTCCAGGGAGGGGAGTATACCTCCCAGACCTAAAGTCATTTCTTATAAAGTCATTAATTTGCTGTTCCTTCCGGGAAGGGGAATGGTGATAAGAGCCACCTTCACTAAATGCAGCATAGGTGCTGCTGAAGGTGGCCCTTTTAGTTTAATAAGCCCTGGGGGGGGGTGACAGGTTCCCTTTAACACATGGCTGGTCATGTTATACAGACTGATCTCCATGATATATTGCCACCTTGTGGTGTCTATGTGAATAAGTGGCCTTACTGTAGATCGCTGAGCAGACTGGAATTGTTAAGGTCCTTTCAGAAAAACATTCTAGATCTTAAAAGTTGCCCTTGAAAGCAAGTCTGTTGGGAGCTTTGATCCATTATGCAAATGAGTTGGTAAGTGCTGCCAAGGCAGTCCAATAATGGTACAGTTTCTGTTTTTGGTAGGTGATCCCTGCCCAACACTTCCTTCTTGGTCTTGATTGATAGCTGCACACTTCTGTTAGGTCATTGACTTTAGGTCTGAAGTCTGGCACATGCGCTGTATGTTCTCAGCCTGGCATGTGCACAGTATTTGGCACAACATGGAGAATATGACATATACACCATCTCTGCGTGTAAAAATCTACTCCGGCTATATTGGTGAAATCCTGTGTTAGGTCGGTTACACTCTGCTTCACTGCGCATGCGCATTTCAATCCGTCACTGCACTGTAGATATTTGGAATTTAAAAGGGATTTTTTGCCATTTTTTTTATTTTTCCTAAATGCATAATATTGGGCCAAAAAATAATTTTTGCAATTGGGTTTCATTAAACATTTTGCTCTGTTTAGCTTCTACAGGCTGTTTTCCACCATGTTCAACTTTCATGTGGTCTTCAGCCATAAATAACTGAGTTCAGAATAAAAACAGATAAAGGAGGTTAAATCGCTCATCAAATACGTTCATCTGAGTAAAACAATGAAAAATATCCCTGAAGGTGGACAATGCCTTTAAGAAAAAAAATACTGGGTTATTTTGCTAGTAATGAAGGGAATCACTGCGATAATCCAGTTATTACTATTTTATTATGTAAATTTACAAGATGTACTATACATTCACATGGTGATGTCATTGAAGAGAGGAAGTGACATCACAGGAAACCACCTGAACTCCGATCACATGGCCTGCTCGTCTACAGAAGACCTTGAGGATTGATGGATGGGGTCTCGCAGGAGCATAATCTCCTGGATCTGGGCAAAGGTCGGACTTTCGGCTGGAAACTTGTTCTTCTAGACATCGGAAGAAAGATTCAGAATTATAGATATGCACACTCCCTTTAAATATGTAGAGGACCCCTTTAAATTGGATCTTACCCCCAGGGACAGCCTTAATAGTCCCGTATTAGTCCTGGCACCGGACACTGGTTTAGTCTCCCGTGCTTGAGTATTCATTGCCTTTAGGAAGCCCTGTAGACCCTCCTCGGACACCCCGTTTCCTGTATAATGGAGCCACAACAGATAAACTGAGTATTATATTACTCCCTCTGGGGGGTGCACATCTATATCTGATGAATACAATATGACTGCCATGTATGTCTGGAGTAATATCACAGGGTGGGACACTTACGGGAAAGATTTAGGCTGATCAGGACTTTGTTTCCCGGGAGGTAAACGTTCCCGTCTCGAAATTCCGCTGGTTCCAGTAAAGGGTTCGTGACTTCAGAGGAATCCACCTGCTGCAAAGGGTCACAGTCATCTCATATTATGTCTATTTTCATCAAAAGAGGGCAGAATTATAGTATTTATATATTGTAATAGGAGCATATTATAGTAGTTATATTCTTGTAATAGGAGCAGTATTATAGTATTAATTCCTGTACATAGGGCAGTATTAGTAGTTATATTTTGTACATAGGAGCAGTATTATAGTAGTTATATTCTTGTACATAGGGGCAGTATTATAGTAGTTATATTTTGTACATAGGGACTGTATTATAGTAGGTTATTTCTTGTACATAGGAGCAGTATTATAGTAGTTATATTCTTGTACATAGGGCAGTATTATAGTAGTTATATTCTTGTACATAGGAGCAGTATTATAGTAGTTATATTATTGTACATAGGGGCAGTATTATAGTAGTTTATTCTTGTACATAGGGACTGTATTATAGTAGTTCTATTCTTGTACATAGGAGCAGTATTATAGTAGTTATATTCTTGTACATAGGGGCAGTATTATAGTAGTTATATTCTTGTATATAGGGCAGTATTATAGTAGTTATATTCTTGTATATAGGAGCAGTATTATAGTAGTTATATTCTGTAATAGGAGCAGTATTATAGTAGTTATATTCTTGTAATAGGAGCAGTATTATAGTAGTTATATTCTTGTATATAGGAGCAGTATTATAGTAGTTATATTCTTGTATATAGGGAGGAGTATTATAGTAGTTATATTCTTGTATATAGGAGCAGTATTATAGTAGTTATATTCTTGTAATAGGGCAGTATTATAGTATTATATTCTTGTATATAGGGCAGTATATAGTATTTAGTAGTTATATTCTTGTACATAGGGGCAGTATTTATCTATTATTTTAATTGCCGTAGCGACTTCCGTCGCGTCCGGCGCTACTTCCGTGGCTTTGTTCGCGTGGCTCGGCACTTTCCCTGGCGCTCTGTTCGTGGCCGCGTAGCGGCCCCGCGCCCCGCGAACAAAGCCACCAACATGCCCCCACCTCTACCCCGCCATCCTGAGCATGGGGCTGTAGTGTACACCGCTATGGTATACTACAGCCCCATGCCCAGCCGCCTGTCTGCCCCGCTCCCCTCGCCTCGCCACCGGCATGGGGCTGTAGTGTACACCGCTATGGTATACTACAGCCCCATGCCCAGCCGACTGTCCGCCCCGCTACCCTCGCCGCGCCCGCTACCCCGCTCTGCCCGCCTGAACCCCGCGGCGGCGAGGGGAGGCAGACGGGGCAGAAGACAGGGGTTGCTCCGGAGCACTGTGTCACCAGGCGGTGACAGCAGCGGCTCCGGAGCAACCCCTCTCTTCTGCCCCGTCTGCCTCCCCTCGCCGCTCCGCCACCCCACCGTACACTGCTCCGGAGCCACTGCTCCGGAGCCACCCCTACCCCCCCCGCCGCTACCAACCACCCCGCCACCTACTACCCTCCGTCACCCCCTAAGCCCCCGCCGCCGTCGATCACTTACATGCCTTCTTCTTCATCTGATCATCCGTCCGATCCAGGAGTCCTCTTCGTCCGGCCCCGGGGGTCTTCTGTCTTCTTTCCGCCATCTCCGGGTCCTACGTCCTCTTCACTTCCCATAGAGATAGGATGGACGATTTTTCGTCCATTCTATCTCTATGGGAAGTGAGGCGCTATTCTGATGGTCGCTGTGTGCTGGCGGCGACCAATCAGAAGAGCGCCTCACTTCCCATAGAGATACATAGCGGTGTTTCGGCGAATTTATGGCCGGGCCCCTGGTTCTATTTTCGGCCACGGGGCTCGGCTCTGATCGGTCGTTCCACGGGGCCGGAGACTCGCTTCGCGGCCATTGCTCGCGCCTTAGCAATGGCTCGCAATCATTGCGAGCCGTTGCTGATGCGCGAGCAATCGCCGCGAAGCGGCCATTGCGAGTCTCCGGCCCCGTGGAACGACAGACCAGATCCGAGCCCCGTGGCCGAAAATAGAACCAGGGGCCCGGCCATAAATTCGCCGAAACACCACTATGTATCTCTGTAGGTACCTTTACACGCCGCGACGGCAGGCTGGATACATCCCGCTACTTCACGTGCACGAGCACGCTCAAACGGTTACAAACGGTCAACGCATCACCTTTACACGCCGCCACAAGATGCGCTACGCCACGCTACATCTATAGCTAGCTACATCGCCGGGTGTCTCAAGTAGCCAGCTGTAGCTCATTTACACACCGCTATAACCAGCTACTATGGGCGGACCTGGTGCAGCAGGGACAGCACATAGGCGTGCTACAATTGTGGATTACGAGCCGTCCGTACGCTGATAGGACGAAGCAATAACATCCTGATTGGGCAGGCAACGCAGGAGGCTGAGTAATACAGCACGCTCGAGCAATTGTGTAGTGTGACTCGTCAGCTCCTTTAAATATGCCTCCCTATGCAGCGACTACCAATCGTCATGCAGCAGCTTCCACCAATGATCGCACATGGGGCGCGGTAACACGGAGCCAGGGTCACGCCTTAGCTACATTGCAGCTACATCGCAGGCTGTCCCGAGTTCCCTTCCGTTGCCTCTTTACACGCCGATACAGCTCGCTACCATCGGCGTTGTAGCCATCAGTTTTCGAGCAGACCTAGGAAACAGATGTATCTGTTGCCGGCTGTAGCGTCACGTCTTCAGACGCCGCTACGACGGGCACATTGGCGCTACAAGCTACATTTATAGCCTGTAGCGGGATGTATCCAGCCTGCCGTCGCGGCGTGTAAAGGTACCATGTGGGAAGTGAGGCGCTCTTCTGATTGGTCGCTGTGTGCTGACGGCGACCAATCAGAATAGCGCCTCACTTTCCATAGAGAATAATAGCGGTGTTTCAAGCGAACTATAGCCGGGCCCTTGGTTCCATTTTCGGCCACGGGTCTCGGCTTTCGACGGCTATATCATCTATGTATCCTTCTTATATCTATCTATTTCTATTTAGTTATCTAGCTATCTATGTATTTTGTATCTATTATCTATTTGTATCTATCTATTCTTTTATCTATCTATTTTATCTATCTATCTATTTATCTATCTAATCTATCTATCTAATCTATCTATATCTATCTATATCTATCTATGGCGAAGCGGCCATTGCGAGCCGTTGCAGGGGTTCCCGCCCCGGCGACGACCGACAAGCGCCGAGCGCCGTGCCCGAAAATGGAACCAAGGGCCCGGCCATAAATTCCTCTAAACACCGCTATGCATCCCTATGGGAAGTGAGGCGCTATGCTGATTGGTCAGCGCACCACACAGCGACCAATCAGCATAGCTCACTTTCAGTCGTCCATTATATCTCTATGGGAAGTGAGGCGCTATTCTCATTGGTCGCTGTGTCTGCCGGCGACCAATCAGAATAGCGTCTCACTTCCCATAGAGATATAATGGACGACTTTGAGTTTCAAATTTAATACACACTCGAAATGTGAGAGGCGACAATGAATGTCTTGATTGGTCGCCGGCAGCACACAGCGACCAATGAGAATAGCGTCTCACTTACAGCAATAAATGTGAAACTTAAAATATTCCATGTATTTAAAGTATGGCGCCATACAGCGCGGCGCTTTTCTGATTGGTCACCGCCCACCGCGCCGAACAATCGGAATAGCGGCGGCCGCTATGCCGCCATATTTGAAATATACTGAGTAAACTATACACAGATTCTAGAATCCCGATGCAATCGCATCGGGCTCACAGCTAGTAGAATATACTGATATAATATAATATCGTTATATTTAAGGGCAGTATTATAGTAGTTATATTCTTGTTACATAGTGGCAGTATTATAGTAGTTATATTCTTGTACATAGGAGCAGTATTATAGTAGTTATATCTCATCTTTGTACATAGGAGCAGTATTATAGTAGTTATATTCTTGATTGACAATTTTGAGAGCAGTATTATAGTAGTTATATTCTTGTACAATAGGAGCAGTATTATAGTAGTTATATTCCTGTACATAGGAGCAGTATTATAGTAGTTATATTCCTGTACATAGGAGCAGTTAGTATTATATCTTGTAGATTATAGTAGTTATTCTTGTATATAGGAGCAGTATTATAGTAGTTATATTCTTGTACATAGAGGTAGTATTATAGTAGTTATATTCTTGTACATAGGAGCTGTATTATAGTAGTTATATTCTGTACATAGGAGCATATTATAGTAGTTATATTCTTGTACATAGGAGCAGTATTATAGTAGTTATATTCTTGTACATAGGGCAGTATTATAGTAGTTATATTCTTGTACATAGGAGCAGTATTATAGTAGTTATATTCTTGTACATAGGAGCAGTATTATAGTAGTTATATTCTTGTATATAGGGGCAGTATTATAGTAGTTATATTCTGTACATAGGGGCAAATATAGTAGTTATATTCTTGTACATAGAGGTAGTATTATAGTAGTTATATTCTTGTAAAGGAGCAGTATATAGTAGTTATTCTTGTAACAGGAGCAGTATTATAGTAGTTATATCTTGTACATAGGCGTATTATAGTATCTGACATAGGGGCAGTATTTGTAGTATATTCGTCATGGGGTTTAGATATTCTTGTCTAGGCATATTAGGTTTATCTTGTCATATCTATTATAGTTGTGTATCGTTATAATTTGTAATTCGTACATAGGGGCAGTATTATAGTGATAATATCAGGGATGGAGTGGAGTGCTTGTCTTTACCTCATGCTCGGGCAGTGGAGCTCTCTTGGTCGCAGACTTCACGGTTTTCCCTTTTGAGTTCTTCTCCTCGGTTTTGGCCGTTTCTGTAACATATGATAGCAGTATTAATTCTCTGTGACAGTGGCAGTTTTCTGTATTAATTCCAGGTTTCTCACGTTTCTTGGCGGTTTTGGCGTCCTCTTTCTTGGCGGTTCCAGACTGTGTGGCCACAGTAGACGCTCCCAATGCCACTTGGCTGACGCTCGACTTCTCTTCTTTCTTTTGAGGATCCTGGAACATATTCACACTATTGCTCAGTCTGTAGATTGGTCTGGGTTGAAGAATCCTCTCTATTGTGTGCTCCGACACGTTGCACTCTCACCTTCTCCTTTTTCTTTATGATACTCGGTTTCGCCTTCATTCCCAGTGATTTCTCAGCTTTCTCCAGCGCAGAGCTGCTCCGGTGGCTGAGCGGGCGCTCGCTCTTTACGTCGGCATGCCGCGATGTGGTTGGCTATAAGAAAACCCCACGACCATTACTCTGAGTATGGATAGGTGGCCCATCATGGTGGCACGGCTCCTCACCGATCTGGGCTGCTCCTGAGCCTCCTTCTCCAGTAGAAGCCGTCTCCTCTCCACAATTTCTGGGTGAGTTAAGGCGAAACGTCCCAGCACCTAAGGCCAGAGCACGATATGGCGGCGTTATAGCCACAAGGAAGCTGGGTCTATGGGAAAAAGCAGATCCAGTACCCACCTCGGCCAACACCAGTGCCCCCTGGTCTCCGATCCGGTTACTGGACAGATTAAGGGTCAGGAGCGACCGGTTAAACCTTAAAGCCTGTGATAAAGTACGACGACAGGTTATGACTAAAAAACTTTGCCCCTGGCCCTTATCTTGTAGACCAGCCATCCCCACCTGGGCGATGTGTCCGGCTCCCAGGTCTGTGATGTGATTGTAGCTGAGGACCAGGGTGGCCAAGTTCTTGTTGGTCACCTTCAGGTCCCGAAGCGCTTGGCCGATGAGTCGGGCCCCATTGTCATCGATTTGGTTATTTCTGAGCGATATATGGACCAACCTGCGAAGGCAAAGAGATGGCAGGTGGTCGGACCCCTCCATTGCTATTACTGTCAATTATTGGATAACACTTTGGGGACTCAACGCTACATCAAAGCTGCTACCCCACAGTAGTTCCCCAGCACACTGGTTAATTGAGGCGCCAAAGCACAGGATCACAACGCTGCGGTCATGTCACTGCTGGGATCGGTCACTTTATAAAGTAAGAACATCCCTTTAAGGATCCCTTTACTTACCCTAATTCATCAGAGATTAACCTGTGGTACAACTGGCCGGGCAGCGGGTTTCCTTCTAGTGATATAACCCTGGAAAACAGGGACAAGGATAAGGGGGGGCCCAGTAATAGTACGGCATACCCCGGGTGGTGCCGACACCCGCCTGTAACGATAGAGACCTCAGACCACTGCTTTTTACTTTTTTTTTTAGGTTGAATTAAATAAAAAAAAAAAGGGGGTAAATAATTTTAAAATATAATTAAATCTAATAAATATAAATAAAAAAGAAAGGTTTAAATAAAATGAAATATTTAAATAATGTTAATTAATTAAATAAAATGCTTAAGTAATGTTAATAAATAAAATAAATACAAGTTTAAAGAAAAAAAAGGAAGGTTTAAAATGTATAAAAAAAAATAAAAGCTAATAAGAATATTTAGAAAAGTTTAAATGAAAGAAAACAGTTTAATAAAAGAAAGGTATCAATAAAATAAAGTATTTAAATAATATTAATATATATTAAAAATATATAAAAAATTAATAAAATATTTAATATTAATAAATAAATAAGTTTAATGTAAAAAAATAAGGTTTAAAATGAATAAAAAAAGTTGCTAAGAATGTTTAAAAAAGCAAAAGTGTAAACAAAAGCAAAACATTTAATAAAAGAAAGGTTAATGTAAAATAAAATATTTAAATAATATTAATAAATACAATAAATTAAATAAATATTTAAATAATATTAATAAATAAAATAAAATTTTAATGTGAAAAATGTTTAAAAAAAAAAGCAAAACGTTTAAACAAAAAAAAAAGTTTGATAAAATATTACAAAATAATAAACCAAAGTTAAAGAAAAAGTTTAAAAAACATAAAAAAACTTCCGGTTCCTGCGCTGCCCCGGATGGCCGCGTGCTGAAGGCGCTCCTGAGACCCGGCCGCCTATCCGTCTCCATCTCACCGATCGCCGAGCCATCCGCTCCCCAAACACGCTGGCGGCGACTCGCCGTAGCGTCAGGACCCTGGACCGCTATCTGCTCCGGAGCTCCGGGCAGGAAGACCGCAGGTCAGGGCAGGCCGGACAGGTGGCGGGCACACCAAACATGGCGGATGTCGGCGGGACGCATAGCGACCCTGAGGCGGAGGACTCGCATCCCGGCGGGGATAGACAGACCCGCAGCACCAACGGCTCCAAGCTCCGGAGCCACACTCAGGGCACACAGGGAACGGACGTTCCCGCTGCGATGGAGGTATGTGTCAGCGGGGAGGAAAACGCCGACATCACTGTTGCAGAGACAGGGGGAAAGATGAGATCATTAATGGCGGGAGGCACATCTACCCAGGCCGTCATGGATGTGAAAGCACTGGCCAGGGAGGTCGCCCCATACATTACTGCGGACTTGAAGAATATTATAAAGGAGGCTATAGGAGAGGCGATCATGGGCCTACAGCATGTCACATCTCAACAGGGGGAGAGGCTGCAGGAGGCAGAGAAGAGGCTAATGGAAGCTGAAGACAGGATTTTAGTGCTAGAGAGGCATGTGGCCACCTTACAGAAACAAACTGCATACAATGATGAGAAAGTGGATGATCTTGAGAACCGTTCAAGACGCAGTAATTTACGTATGGTCGGTCTCCCTGAAACTTTCACAGGGGAACAATTAGATACTGTGTGGGAAGAGATACTCCCAAAGACTTTGGGATTCCGCAATCCCTGCAGAGTTGAACGGGCACACAGAGTGGGACCCCCCAGAGAACCGTCTGCTAGTCCCCGACAAGTCATTGCACGCTTTCTTGACTATAAGGACAAGGTGATGATACTGAGAGAATACAAGATGAAACGTCAACCGCTCATCATACAGGGCCACAAGGTGCGCGTTTATGATGACTATTCTGCAGTAGTGGCGCGAAAACGTAAACTATTTAGCCCGGTATGCTCCTTGCTGTTCAAACAGAACATAAGATTCCAACTGGCTTTTCCTGCCACCTTGCGGTTTCGGGACTCTAAAGGCAACATGCAATCGTTCATTAATAGCAAGGAAGCACTTCGGTTCCTTCAACCGGGCTCTGACTCTATACGAGAGACGTCACCGGCCGGGGGCTCTCCACCTCCACCCCCATCCTCATCTTCTTCAAGACCTGCAGGGACAAGACCAACCTATGCTGAGAAAGTGGCGGTCTTGATGGATGGGCAAACAGAAGAAGAAGCGAGTGGAACAGGGTCCAGTTCCGGCTGGGCGCTTGCTCAGCGAAACAGAAAAAACCGAACGGGCAATTCTGGTGCGACTGGGAGATCCAACTCGAACTATCCTGCAACCAGAGGGAGGAGACGCTGAGAGACTAAACTGTTTTTTTTTTACTTTTACTCCTTGATCTTCATCCAGAAACTGGATCCCTACTCCAATTCTGGTGATAGATGGCGATATGTCTCGGTCTTTTACTCTTCCTTTTTTTTTCCTGCTATCTCTCCCCTTTTGCTTCAACACTTTTCTTTCTCTTTTACCTTTCTCCCCTCTGTTTTTCTTCTCCCTCTTTTTTTGCCCACTGCAGGTACACCAGGAAGCGGTTCAAGGCCAAAGACTTCCGAACGGCCTTAAGGTTACTCGCTAAAGATTTTTGATTGTGGATGTTCACTGAACTCTGGTTATATGACTGGAAGGTGGTACACCTAACTGGGACCACAGTTACCATAGCCCTCAGGTGGGAGGGGGAGGGGGAGGGGAGAGGGTCTCGGGGTTTTAGCCATGGTTTAACATGCATATGTGATGGTATCAACCCATTAGTATTGATGACATAAGATGTGGGGGATGGGATCTAGATGTTAGCCTAGGGTCTATAATTACGAGAGGGACATGATAGCCTGGCTCGGGATATACTTATACACCTCACATAGGCCGGGGTAAGGAGATTTGAATTTGGGAGCAGAAAAAAGGAAGTCCATACTTGGTTGGGGAAGCTGGAGATGGAGGAGGAAGTGATAATCACCCTCAAAAGAAGGAAGGGGGGGAAGAAGTTTATGAGGTCTTTTATGTTTTTGGGGTTTACAATGTTCTTCAAAGTATCATATGTCTATGCCACTGTCGCATTTTTCCTATACTGCCCGCGTCTGTCTAGTCCTGATATTTTACCAATGGAGATGGTGGTACCCTTTAAAAAAAAACTACTCCAACAAAGAGTTGATATGGGTCGGATAGGTATGAATACCGGGGGGCATAAGTTCCTGGAGGGGACGATGCCCATCACGTCTTTAACACATATACCTGGGTTCCAATGGTGCGAATTGTGACATGGAATACCAAGGGTCTACGATCACCGCATAAGAGATCTATGATTCTGCGACACTTGAAAAGGCTGAAAACCGATATTGCCCTCCTACAGGAGACGCATCTAAGGGATGACGAAGTGACATGTATGCAGAAGCTGTGGGTGGGAGAGGCTTGGGCTTCGGGTTCGCGAGCAGGGAAGGCGGGAGTGATGATTCTCCTCAACAAACACCTGGCACACACTCTGTTGTCCATAACTAGAGATCAGGATGGAAGGCAAATACAGGTAGTGCTCCAATTAGGAGATCGGCGAATCAGTATATATAATATTTATGCTCCCAACACTACACGTACAACCTTCTTTCATGACCTACGAGACGCCATCTTACAGGACAGGGAACGGCTAATCATGGTGGGGGGAGACTTTAACGAAGTAATCTCAGATGACATCGATAGACAGAGGATGACTGATGAGGTGTCTACACAAGGGTCGTTACATCGGAGACAGGGGCCGCTATCAGAGGTGTTGACTCATGCACATGTGATAGATGTGTGGAGGATTTTCCATCCCCAGGACACCGAATTCACTCATTTTTCACACCCTCATTCCTCTTGGTCCGGATCGACTTATTCCTAGCGAGCAGCGATCTATTGCGCCTAATCGAAGAGGTTGAAATAGGTGATTTGGTGATTTCGGACCATAGTCCTGTTCATGTGGACATCCTAGATGCTTTCCCACGAGGCACGGACACAATATGGAGATTTCCCTCACATTTGTCATCAATGGGGGATTTAAAACTCAACTGAAGGAATGGTGGCGGGGGTATGCCCTTGACAACGAGATACATAAAAATGACCATTGTTTGTTCTGGGAAGCCGGGAAATCGGTTATCAGAGGACGTTTGATAGCGTATACTCGGACACAGTCGAGACGGCTCAAGGAAAATTATACGATGGCAAGCACACTTGTTTCCGAGACGTATCAGACGTTTAAACGCTCGAGGACACTGGTAGACAAGACAGCGTGGCTTGCAGCGAAAAGAGAATTTGACTCGTGGGCTGACCTGAGGGAAAAACTAATACGGGGACAGCTAGATGTCGACCTCCACAGACATGGTGACAAAACAGGGCGACTGCTTGCCAATCTTGCAAGAGGCAGACGAAAACCCACGACATTTACAGCACTGAACACGAGAGGGGGTCTCCGAACCACTGATCCCAAAGCCATTAACGATATTCTGGGGGATTTTTATAGACAGTTGTACCATTCCAACGATGCCCCGTCCCAGGAAGGGATGTCATGGCTGGATGAGGTACCTCTCACCCCTATCTCAGAGGCTGGCTTAGAACTCCTCAACGCTAAGATCTCTGAGACGGAGGTGGACGCAGTCATCGGACATTTAGGGAACGGGAAATCTCCAGGTCCGGATGGGTTCACAGGGGAGTTCTATAAGATACTTAGGTCTGAGGTGACTCCGATACTAACGAGATTGTTTAATAGTATAATAGAACAACGGAAGCTACCTGAGACTATGGATTTGGCATATATTAAACTGTTGCCCAAGGGCACCGCGGGTGGAGAAGATCCCACAAATTATAGGCCGATCTCCCTAATTAATGTGGACCTCAAAATTCTATCAAAAATTATGGCAGATCGGCTGGCAGAGATTCTCCCGACACTCATTGACAACCATCAGACGGGCTTCATTAAAGGCCGATCGGCAGTCACCAATGTCCGTAGGGCACTTCTGGTCCTGGACGCAGTAAAGGAGTCACCGCCTGGTAAAGGAAGAAACCCAGCCATGGTTACTCTGGACGCGGAAAAAGCTTTTGATAATGTCGGTGGCCATGGCTGGGTCAGGTGTTGGATAGGATAGGGCTGCAGGGGGGTTTCAGGAACTACCTGCAGGCTCTATATGCCTCACCTAAAGCGAGGTACATACACCCGGTTTTCTCTCTCCGATGTTCCCTCTTTTGAAGGGGACTAGGCAGGGGTGTCCTCTATCCCCGTTACTATTCAACCTGGCCGTGGAACCGCTGTCCAGATATATTAACAGACACAGTTCCTTTGAGGGGTGAGCATCGGACGAGCAGAAACGAAATCAGCATTATTCGCTGATGACATTATACTGTTTATGGGAGACCCTATGAGGGACCTACCTCCTCTGCTAAAAGATATAGAGCGTTTTGGTGACTTTGCGGGATTTCGACTTAATCGGAAAAAATGTGAAATCCTGTATCTTAAGCCTGGGAATGTGTCGGGGGAGTCTCTGTTATCATTGGGCATCTCGAGGGCGACAACACATATCAAATATCTAGGCCTTATGTTTGGGACGGACATCGAGTCAAGTTTATTCCCTAAACTATGCTCCCCTTATTGACAAAATGGAAAAGGAGTTAAAACGATGGGCGGGTTTACCTCTCTCACTCCTAGGTCGCTGCCATCTTATAAAGATGGTCAGCTTTGCACGCCTCCTATACCCATTGCAGACACTGCCCTTACTCTTGAAACATACAGATGTTTGCAGAATAAACAGGGCGTTTGCGGACTTTATCTGGAAAGGCAGGAGACCTCGGTTAAGATTGGGAACGCTGATGCTCCCGAAAGACGAAGGGGGCATTAATTTACCCGACATAAGAGGGTACAATTTAGCGTGCATGATGAGACATGCGATAGAATGGATTAAAGGGACTAATAAATTCTCGGATGGAATATTGGAAACAGCATTTTGCGAACCTTGGGATCGATGCTCTCTCCTGCACACGGGGTGTGGCGTCGCTACCGACACAAATCCGTTCGTCTATAATATGCAAAGATACGATAGGAGCATGGAAAGCGGTAAGGAAAAAGTGTGGTCTCCCTTGGAGAGTGTCGAAACTTCTAAACCCATGGGCATTCCCGGAGTTTCCGATGGGCCAATCTAATATACTATTTAAAGAATGGGCCCGAAAAGGCATTAAAACCATGGGAGACCTCATGATGATACCTGAACGCCGCTGGATGCTGGGACAGGAGATATTAGACAAGTTTGGTCTCGGGGAGCTCAGAGCCTTCAATATTTACAGCTGAAACATCATGTCATGGATAATCTACTAGATGCGGCAAAAGAAACCCTTACAAATGTGTGTGATAGACTGGTGGGTATTGACGCTTCTCAATTAGGGATCTCCAGCATTTATAGAGAACTTAGGATGTGGCTACTTCCTGGAGGCGCCCCGAAGCTCTTTTCAAAATGGTGCGCATATATAGAGGAGGAGAGGGTGTCTGATGAGATATTGGAAGGCTGGAGTAAGATAAGGCGCTACATTTTAGACGAGAGATGGAGGGACTCGCACTTTCGGGTCATCCATGGTACCATATATGGCTTCAATATACCAGTGTCGGCATCTAACCCAGATAGGGTGTTGCACTGTCCAAAATGTAATCTCACCAGAACAGATATGGTGCATGGACTATGGGGTTGCCCGAAAGTGCAGTCCTTCTGGGGCATGATATCAGACTTGGTGCAGAAATTCTGCGGTCATACATTTGAGCTCGCCCCGAGGGTATGGATTTTTCAAAATGTGATTTTACCCAAGGGAGGGGGAGCCAGCATCCATTTCCTACATGTCCTGATATTACTGGCAAAACGTTTACTGCTAACATTCTGGTTGCGAACGGAACTACCCAATGAGATGGACATAATAGCAGGTCTAAGGTTGGCAATGGATCTGGACAGACGCGGAGCATTGAGGGATAAGGACGTCTTGATTGTCTCTTTCATGAAAAAATGGAGACGTTTTATAGAAATACAATTGTCTGATGATGACATCAACAATGTAATGTCCCCTTTTCACGACACTCCCTGGTACTTGTTGCAGTCCTTAGGTCATTCCTTGGGGCGCCTGGCGCCAAATACACCCTTGCAAAGATAAGCCAGGTTACAGCAGAAGACATGGGGGGACGACTGAATGATCATTCGACAGTACATGGGTATTTTTAGTGTCCTTTCTATGAAACACGGGAGCCCTCACTTCGCCTAGGGCGGGGAGAGGGGTTTATAATAGACGGAAGGAAAAGACTGAGAGAGAGGATGGGGGGGAATATATGTGGCAGTGGCATATATTATTTTTATTTTCTTTTGTTTTTTTGTTATGGTTTCGATACGTTTGTATACTGATGGAAAAAGTTGTTCATGTACTAAATCTGTATTCACCGTCCTATCGGACATATATTTGCTCTTTATTGTTATTCTGAAAATGCTGAATAAAAAGGATTTTTTCAAAAAAAAAAAAAAAACATAAAAAAAGTTCATTGAAACACATACCGTATATAGTCGAGTATAAGCCGACCTGAGTATAAGCCGAGGCCCCTAATTTTACTTTCCAAAACTAAGGAAATGTATTGACTCGAGTATAAGGCTACGGTGAGAAATGTAGCAGACCCCCATCCTGTTATATAGCCCCATCCTGTTATATAGCGCCCCCCAGCAGTGGTATACAGACCCCCAGCAGTAGTATACAGGCCCCCAGCAGTAGTATACAGGCCCCCAGCAGTAGTATACAGGCCCCCTTCTTAGTATACAGTTCTCCTCCTTAGTTTTCTGGCCCCCAGAAGTGATATACTCCTTAGTATCTGTTCCCCAGGCTGCGGCACCTGTTAAAATAACAAACATTATACATATTACCTCTCCGGCGACTCCTTGCTGGCAGCGCCGCGTCCTCCGGTCTCCCGGCTTCTTTCTGCTTGTGTCGGCTTCTATTCCTGTGGCCGACACAGCAGCGATGACGTCATCGCTGCTGCGCCGGTCACATGACACCAGCAAAAGCAGGAAGAACAGGGGACTCATGTATAATAATGTATCCGGGTTGCAGGGAGCTGCTATAGATGTATAGTATCCTGTATAAAGTCTATATCTAACCTAGAGTGTATATAAAAGAGTGATGGGCATTTGCCCTCTCCAAACATGGCGGCTGCGGTCCGCGCATGCGCGGTCGCGCGGTCTCGGGCGGCGGTGAAAGGCTTCAGTTGCACAGGAAGGAGCGTCAAATGACGCACTTCCTGTGTGTGAATGCCGGAAACCGCCGCTGGAGATGGCGCGGCCGCCCATCTGCGGCGTGGAGCAGCGCTAAGTGGAGACAGGTGGTGAGAGGGGTGGTACGGGGGGTATATTAGGATGGGGGTGACACAGCCAAGCATGCCCCCTGAGGAAGCATTCAGGGAAACGCGTTGGGGCGTCCCCTAGTGGTCATCTCTGCACCTGGGCAATAGACATGGGTAAGCTTGAGCACAATTCCTATGTTGCTAAAAATGCTGTTTAATGGTATATGGGATAACAAGCAGTGTATTGCTGTAATGGGAAGGGGGAAGTAATGACTGAACCCTCCATACACTACTAAGCTGAAGCTCTCAACCATTGTATACGAGTATTGCACAATAGTTTTTGTTTGATATAGCTACCATGAATATGTCTTGAAGTGGGAGGAAAAAAAGACCTTAACCCCTTACTGTTCTCTTTATCCAGATCCATGTAAAATCTACTTTTTTAATATCTGAGCACTTTTGTACCTGCAAAATTTTTAACCTTTTGATGAAATAATAAAAGCATTTTTATGAAAAGCAGCCAAAATTGTGCATTTGAGTTACTGGTATAGAATCTCTCCAAAAACCTATGTATATGTCTAAAAGCAGGAAGAAGCAGGGACCAGAGGAGCGGCGCTGCCAGCAAGGAGTCCCCGGAAAGGTAGTGTATACAATGTTTGTTATTTTAACAGGTGCCGCAGCCTGGGGAACAGATACTAAGGAGGGGGGGCTGTATATCACTGCTGGGGGCTAGTGTAGTGCAATATGCACCGCTCCCCCCGCCGCTGATGGACGGGGGGATGCAGTGCATATACATTATACTAATGGGCGGTCACTGCGGCCCCCTCCTGTCTCCTACAGCCCTCGGTCACTGCTGCTACCGAGCCAACCTGCACTTACCCTGTGCATGCTGCAGGGTTTAGCAATCCCACATTACCGCCGGTCACGTGAGTCATGCCAGCCACGTGCTATAGCGCTGGCATGTCTCACATACCCCCCTCCTTGTTCAATCCTGTAGGGGGTGAACACAAGGCCATAACCCCGGGCCCTGCGTGCAGACCGCGTCACAGTGTGGAGAACCGGCGGAGCCAAGCAGGGGCACCCGGGGGTACCAGCGGTGCCAGACCCCACGAGCAACCAACCCGTTCGGACCCCCGGCACCCACAAACCCCGGACGGGTACCAACAACAGAGGCCTGGGGCCCCACGAGCAACACGGGGTTTGCCCGCGGCACTGCTGCACCGCTCCGGACGGCGAGTCGGCGCACTGGGCTCTGCACCCGAGAATCAGTCACATTAAGTCCTCCGGGTATCCCGGCGGCGGGATTCTCGGGCTCTGGGCCCTGTCTGTCCTTCATCCGGGGGCCATATACTCGTTCCACAACACCTGGAACAAGGGCATATCCCTCCCCAGCACAACATCATAAGGGAGATCCTTTACTACCCCCACGACATGTTGAACCCTCCTGGCTGGGGTAGCGAACGTGACACGCTTCGTCGGATACCTGCGATGATCCCCATGGACACTCATCACCCTGACCTTTCGGTCGTGTGGTTTGGTCCTGGAGACCAAGGAGGCACACACGAGGGTCACGTTGCTCCCTGAGTCCAGGAGAGCCGTCACTTCATGACCATTAAGCCGAACGCGGCACAGTACATTCCCAGTGTCCCTGGGGTCCGAGCGCCCTTTTCCGACGAGGTGGGTGAACATGGACCGCCTCCGGGAGTAGTCACAGTCCATGGGTTCCCCGTTGAGGGGACACTGTGCCATCATATGTCCAACCTCCTGACACCTCCTACATCGGGGTTGACCTCCATTATACCAGGGGCTGAACGGCGGCGGTCCGGAACGCCGCTTTGCTGCAGGGGGATGGCCGTTCTTGGCCTGAGCCTGGTGCTCGCTGACCTGGGGTCCGGATTGGGGGTCCCTGCTTTCTGGTGTGGTGGGCGCGGCCTTGCGGTTGGTTCGCAGTGTCCCCGTGTCCCTGATCAAGTCCTGTGTGGCCACATGGCGCTCCACCACATTCACCACCTGGTCTAGGGTACCCGGGTCACTGTGTCCCACCCACCGTTGTATGGGGATGGGCAGCGTACGCACAAAGCGATCCACCACCACCCGCTCTACCATCTGGGCCGGACTCAGGGCTTCAGGCTGCAGCCATTTCTTAACCAGGTGTAGCAAGTCATAGGCCTGAGAGCGCACAGGTTTGCCTTCCTCGTAGGCCCATTGCTCACCCGTTGTGCCCTCACGTAAGTATTAACCCCGGTACGGGCCAATATCTCCCCCTTCAGGGCTCCATAGTCCAGGGCATCCTCGGTACACAGGTCTATGTATGCCTTTTGGGGATCACCAGTCAAATAGGGCGCCAGCACCTCGGCCCACTGGGCGACCGGCAGTCTCTCCCGTTCGGCCACCCGCTCAAACACTGCCAGGAATGCCTCCACATCATCCCCCGGCGTCATCTTTTGCAGCGCTTGTCTTACCCTTTTCCGGACGCTGCCGTCATCACCTGGGCCTTGGGGCGGTTCCCATGGTCTGGCACGAACAGCCTCGGTCAACAGGGCCATCTGCTCCTGGTGTCGGTGTTCCTGCTGCTGCAGTGCTTGGAACTGCTGCTGCTGACCTGAACCAGGTGTTTGAGTACCTCCTCCATGCTGGTGGTGGGCTCGTACTGGAATTTAGCCGCTTGGATCCTGGACATGCGCTGCCGGGCACCCTGCAAGAGACTGGCGGCTTATAATGACTGCTGCTCCTCTCACTTAGCCGCCGCTCATTAGCCTCATGAAACAGTCACTTTCACCAGCGGTTCCGGAAGGAAGGGCGACAGTAGCGCGGGCTTCACCAGGAATGAATGCTACACCTCACCGGGCCGGCATTTGCCCGCATTCTCCACCATATGTGAGGTAGCGCACCCTGGGGGACACGCTTGGCAGCAGAATTGACGCACACGGCAATGGATTCTTTACAAAAGTGTATCCGGTTTATTCTAAACTTCTTAAACCGTGCTCCATAACACAAACATGAGGCTTTCCTTCAGCTTCAACATAAATGTCCATATATCTTCCATAGACCGTATATAACAATGAATAGATTCCTGTACAGGTTGAGGTACACTTCTCCCTAAAGTGTCCCAGGGCAGTATTCACACAGTCTCATTACTCACTGTGATGTGAGCTGTGTTCACATAGAACTCCTCTGCTGCTCCCAGCAACCTCACACAAGAGGTTCAAACAGTACCTCTCACACTGCGGCTCTGCAGTGTCTCATCCAGGCTCTCAGACCCATCTCATGGTCCTGCACCTTTGCAGGCTTGTGGAAGACTGGCTCTCCTCACATGTGCAATCCAGTGAGTTTTGTAATTACTCCTTCACACAAACCTCAGCTTTCAGCAGCAGCAGTTAACCCCGTGTGTGCTGCTACCGAGCCAACCTGCACTTACCCTGTGCATGCTGCAGGGTTTAGCAATCCCACATTACCGCCGGTCACGTGAGTCATGCCAGCCACGTGCTATAGCGCTGGCATGTCTCACAACAGTAAGCTTAAAAAATCAGAAAGTTTAAAGAAGAAAAGTTTTATAAACTATTAAAACTAAAATAAAAATGTAAATAAAATAGGTTTTTTACAAATATACGTAGATAAAAAAAATATAAGCTTACAAAAAAAAGGTAAAAAAATATTTAAATAAAACTGCCCTTAGTAAGGAGCCGCCACAAGCCCCCGGATCGCCCCTCCCTTACTTGAGGCTTGGGCAGTGCTGCAGGACTTTCACCAAGGAGGAGAAGGTCGTGTCTGTCAGGCCGACATTCCACAACTGGGAGGAGACATAAGGAGGGAGGGTCAGGGAGGTGCATCACTCGGGAAAAGGCGGCAGCAATGCTGATGGTTTCCTTACTTGATCTTGTGGAGGTTGGGCAGAGCCGGCAGACACTTGGCGAAGACTCCCATCATCTTCTCATCGATCTTCCAGCCTATAGACATCAGAAATGATGTTGCCATTAATTGTGCCGCTGATGCCTTTAAGAGGTCATTTGCATATCATCCAGAGTGACCCCACTCACCCCTGATGGAGACCTCCCGCACGGATCGCCCATCCTCGCCCTCCAGCTCTACGCGAATACTTGGCCTGAAGTAAGAGTAGCGGTCTCGGGGGGCCGCGCTGCCCAGACTCTCCTTATCCGAGGGGTAGTCCGGCTCCTCTGATGGGAAGCATAGTGTAATAAGGGGGGAAGGGGAAGGGATACAGGTGGGCTCCAGCCCAAAACTCACCAAACACATTCCTGTCGGAGGCTGGGGTGCCCGGGGGCCGCGCTCGGGGGATGACTTTAGGGATCTCTGTAAAGCCCAGGCGGGAGCACAGCTCGGTGAAGTCCTGGTCCAGGAGGCCGCTGCACTGGTACTCCTCTAACAACCGAGCGAGAGAGAGAGAGAGAGTAAACAGCCAGCAAGAACAATCAAAGAGGAAACAGCTGAGAGGGTGGAAACAGCCGAGAGAGAGGAGGAAACAGCCGAGAGAGAGGAAACAGCGAGAGAGAGGAGGAAACAGCCGAGAGAGAGGGAGGAAACAGCCGAGAGAGAGGGAGGAAACAGCCGAGAGAGAGAGAGGAAACAGCCGAGAGAGAGGGAGGAAACAGACGAGAGAGAGAGAGAGACCGCCCACCATTCCTAGGAGTAAGCTGCAAGTGACATGGGCTCCTTGAAATCTAAGCAATTTATACCTTGTAATGGGCAACCTGTAAGGAAGAACTTGGATTTTACCGGCTCCACGGAAGGGAAAAGTGAGCAGGACTAAGATCCATCCAAGAAAGAAAAATAAAAGCCAGGATAAAAGAGGAATTGAGATGATAAGGAAGATCTGCCCCACAGCATAGGCTTCAAGCAACAGAGACTACCAAAGCTGAGAGACCCCAGAGAGGTAAGACCACCTCTCTACATCTCCAAACCCTATAGAATCTAAACCCTATAGAATCTCTCCAGAGAATAAGCACAATATAAAAACAGCAATATGGAAATGAATAACATTTTGGACAATGAGAATCCCAGCGTTATAACTGAGTCCCCTGTAGAAATCAGCACTGCAGAGACAACAAATGGCAGGGGCTCACAGATCAGGGAGATAACATATCCCGGACACATCAAGACCATCAAAGCCAGAAGGGCAATGAAACTATCATATATCACAGAGGACCCAGAAACTCTGCAGACTTTACTGAGAAAGAAAAGAGAAAGACAAATTACATCTTCTATACTGAGCAGCCAGATGCCTGGCACACAGCCGTGTGCAAATACTATAAAAACATTCTAAAAAATGGCATCAGCAAGAGTCGACAAATCAGAGTAATAGACCCACAAGATGAGGATGTCTCACTCACCGTTAACTTATACCACTCAGGCACAACAGTCATACAGGGCAATGAGGAGAACCTTCAGGCATTTGAGGTAATCTTCCCTCATCTTAAAGTCAAGGCCCAAACATGTAAAGTAGTAAAGCCAACATGTAGGAAGAGCAATGGGCCCACACGTACTACTAAGAGGACTAACAGGGACCCCCTGCAGCCCAAAGCCCTGACAATGAACTCCCCTCACTGGAGACCCTTAGAAATTCCTGTCTCAGCTGGAGAGGGACTTCACACTGCTTAAAGAACAGATCCAAAGTCAGACAAATGACCCCACAGCTACAGAGGTAACCAGACTGAAGTGTGTACTGGACTCAGCCGTGCAGGAAATCATACATGAAATATATGATCTACAGCAAGAAAATGCTAAATTAAAAGAAGAAATAGCAAACCTAAAAGAACCAGACACTACCCTTAACACAGGAGGAGGGCCAGAGAAGGAAATAGGTGAACACACAATGAGAGCCAACAGCCACATCACCACTAACTTAAACAACTGTATAATAATGAGAGCAAATCAGAAAATAACCAAGAAACACAGAATGAGCCAGAGCCAAGCATCAAACAACCCCCAAGTCAAAAGCAACAGCAGTCCACAACAGAGAATCAAGCAAAACAGAAGTCTCATCGAAGCAGCCAACAACCACGTCCGGATATAGTCCTGATTATAGACTCTAATGGAAGATACCTCAATACAAGACGACTCTTCCCTGGAAAAAAGGTTCCTAAAGTCCGCTGTTCAACTATAGAACAAGCAACAACAGTAATTAATGACCCATATTTCACCAACCCAAACCACATCATCATACATACAGGCACCAACAATCTGCAGAACCAACACCAGCAGGTAGCAGGACAATTATATCAGCTAGCAAAGACCACACAACAAAACGTCCTCTTGTCTCTGCTGCCAAGAAAAGATTCCCTCAAACACATCACTGAAGAGGTCAACAGAGAGCTAGCAGACAAGGTCACCATGACGCTAGACATCACCCTGGCACAACATCCCGTCATTAACCACCACCACCTGTATGACGACAAACATCTCAATATGGTTATTGTTAGCCTTCTTGCCAAAGAACTTAAAGACATAGTGTTCAACAGAGTCCCCGGACTAAGAACCCATGCACACCGAAAACCGGTGTAAAGATCACCAACAACTAATAGACCTAACAAGGAATACGCTCAACAAATTGAAAACTGCAACCTGTACGCAAAACAAGCCCATGAGAGACACAAACCATGGAAGACACCACCTGCCCCACACATAGTGAAGCAGTGCAGTGACCTGGCAGAAATAAAGACCATGCTCAGCTCTGTGTGCAAGGAACTCATGCGACTGGACCAATTACCTACAACAAGGTCACCAGTCAGCAATCCAAGATCTCCTATGCAGGGCAGCCCATTATAAGGTACACAGCTACACCATGTCAACCCTCATCATTAGTAGCTGGAACATCCAGGGCCTGAACGCTTCTGTCTTCAGATGTAAGACAAACGACCCAGACTTTAATCAAAGACTGAAAAACATTGATATACAGATCCTCTTTGAAACATGGACTAAGGCAATGAATCCTACATCCCCACAGAATACAGGGAATTCTCTGTCTCCACCCTGAAAAACAAAAACATCAAAAATGGCCGGAGCTTAGGAGGTATATTAGTCTGGTACAAAGAGGAGCTCCATGAACATATCAGAGCCGTGAAGAGAGGAGAAGCCACATCTGGATAAGAATAAGACGCTCCATCCTCACCTCCCAGGCTGACATCTACCTGTGTGCAGCGTATGTAGCTCCTCCAGAGTCTCCATACTTCAATCCGGGCAGCTATGAGACCCTAAAAACTGAAGCTGCCCACTTCCAGACTCTGGGCAACGTTCTCATCTACGGAAACCTCAATGCAAGGACGGGAAGGGAAAGAGACTACCTGACCACTGATGGAAACATCTATATATTTGGAGCAGATACCGACTGTGACAACCCAGTGCACACCGACAGGAACAGCTATGACTGTACAGTCAATAAAAGCGGCAGAACACTGCTGAACCTATGTCGAAGCCTTAGACTTCGTATCCTCAATTGACGCACTAAGGGGGACTCATTGGGAAGACATGTCCTAAACTCCCATGTGGGCAGCAATGTGATAGACTATGCCATCACAGATATGGACCCTACAAATATTGGTGCCCTCATAGTCGCCTCACAATCACTCCAGGACTTCAAGGACCTTTACAAAGACATCCTAAGCGAAGACCTGAACCCGGCACAAAAAGAGCTTGTGAGAAAGCTGAAAGATATGTAGGAAAAGATCAAAGATTTCTACAATTCTCTGGATACACCAATCACACTGCCAGAAATAATAGAAAGGATCACACAGATAAGAGTAAAAAAGTCAGTGGTGTAGATGGGATCCTCCCAGAAATGCTAAAGTACAGCCCGCCAGACATCCAGGCTGCGATAACAAAACTATTTAATATCGTACTGCAGGCTGGCTGCTTCCCCAAAATCTGGAACCAAGGCCTCATAACCCCAATACACAAAAATGGGGACAAGTACAACCCAGCAAATTACCGGGGAATATGTGTCAGCAGCAACCTGGATAAACTGTTCAACAGCATTCTGAACAAGAGGATCCTCACCTTCCTCACCGAGCACAACGTCCTCAGCAAGAGGACCACCTCATGCCGAACCACCGAACCACTGACCACATCTATACCCTGCACAGCCTCATTCAGAGACACGTCCACAATACAAAGAATGGGAAGATATACGCTTGTTTTGTGGACTTTAAAAAAGCCTTTGACTCAGTGTGGCACCCAGGACTATTCCTAAAACTGCTGGGGAGCGGAATAGGAGGCAAAACATATGATGTCATCCGAAGCTCCTACACTGAGAACAGCTGCAGCGTGAGGGTCAATGGAAGGAGGACGGCCTATTTCTAACAAAGCCGAGGAGTGAGACAGGGCTGCAGCCTCAGTCCAACACTCTTTAACATCTACATCAATGAGATGGCGGTGGCACTAGAGTCCTCTTCAGCTCCAGGACTCGCCCTCCATGACACCCAGGTGAAATTTGTTCTGTATGCCGATGACCTCGTACTGTTACCACCAACCGAGAAAGGCCTCCAAGATCATCTGCACATCCTAGAGACCCTCAGCAGCACATGGGCAATATCAATCAACCAGAAGAAAACTAATACCATGGTGTTCCAGAAAAGAAAGCAGAAATCTGCTGGACATCCTGCCTTTATGATAGACAACTATCTGCTTACAGAAACCAACAAGTACACCTACCTGGGCCTAGAACTCAGCCAATCAGGGAGCTTCAAGCAAGCCATAGAGTTACTGAAAGACAAGGCATCCAAAGCCTTCTATGCCATCAGAAGACATCTGTACCATCTCAAGGCACCAATAACCGTCTGGCTAAAGATCTTTGACTCCATCATTGCCCCAATCCTTCTATACGGCAGTGAGGTCTGGGGCCCAGTCTTATAACCAAACTGGTCAGAGTGGGACGCAGGGCCGAGAGAAATATTCCACCTAGAGTTCTGCCAAGCATCTCCTCCAAGTCCATCGGAGCACATCAAACAGCGCCTGCCGAGCAGAGCTGGGGAGACTCCCGCTACACCTCGAGATCCAGAAGAAGGCGCTGTCATTCAAGGCTCATCTACAAAGCAGTAGTCCCAGCTCCTACCATCACAAAGCCTTCCTACAGGAAGCCCCAGGAAGCCTACCCACATAAAGTACCCAAAGATAGCCTGACCAAGCCACCAACCCACATGGCCAGACAAAAGGCAAAATCCAGAAGATGGTGCTCAAAGGCAAAGAGGAATATTGCAGCATCTGGAGGAACGACATAAACAAATCACAGAAACTGACGATATACCAGAACCTACAGAGGGAGTACAAACTGGCTCCATATCTAGAGAAACTGGAAAACCCCAAAGAGTGACAGATCCTGAGCCGCTACAGACTGAGCGCCCCACAGAGCTACAGATCCTGAGCCGGTACAGACTGAGCGCCCACAGAGCTACAGATCCTGAGCCTGTACAGACTGAGCGCCCACAGTGCCACAGATCCTGAGCCGGTACAGACTGAGCGCCCCACAGAGCTACAGATCCTGAGCCAGTACAGACTGACGCGCCCACAGAGCTACAGATCCTGAGCCAGTACAGACTGAGCGCCCCACAGAGCTACAGATCCTGAGCCGGTACAGACTGAGCGCCCAGAGCCTACTCATCGAATCCAGGCAGCACCGACAGAACTACAAGCCCTGAGAGCAGACTGTGCCAGCAGTGCCCCCAGGAGGTTGTGGAGGATGAGGTCCACTTCCTGCTGAGGTGCCCTAAATACTCCATATTGAGGGACACTCACTTTAAGCGACTGTCTGATCTCCCAGACTTCACCTCCATGGAGGAGGAAGAGAAACTACCAATACTACTGGGGGAAGAGGAAAGTGCAGGGGACCATAGCCGTGCAATATGTCAGTGCCTGCCACAGACCAAGAGGAGACTGATATGCCATGGACTTCTGTACCCCACTCTGGACATGTCCCTTCCCCAATTAAGAGTATGATATACCATGGACATCTGTACCTCTCTCTGGACACGTCCCTATCCCCCAACTAAGATCCTGATATGCCATGGACTTCAATACCCCACCCTGAAGATACCCCTATCCCCCAACTAAGAGCCTGATATGCCATGGACTTCTTTGCCCCATCCCCTAAAGGGATCCTGATATATCATGGACCTCTACATGTCTCCCTACTACATGTCTCCCTACTCCCTACAGACTGAGCGCCCCACAGAGCTACAGATCCTGAGCCGGTACAGACTGAGCGCCCAGAGCCTACTCATCGAATCCAGGCAGCACCGACAGAACTACAAGCCCTGAGAGCAGACTGTGCCAGCAGTGCCCCCAGGAGGTTGTGGAGGATGAGGTCCACTTCCTGCTGAGGTGCCCTAAATACTCCATATTGAGGGACACTCACTTTAAGCGACTGTCTGATCTCCCAGACTTCACCTCCATGGAGGAGGAAGAGAAACTACCAATACTACTGGGGGAAGAGGAAAGTGCAGGGGACCATAGCCGTGCAATATGTCAGTGCCTGCCACAGACCAAGAGGAGACTGATATGCCATGGACTTCTGTACCCCACTCTGGACATGTCCCTTCCCCAATTAAGAGTATGATATACCATGGACATCTGTACCTCTCTCTGGACACGTCCCTATCCCCAACTAAGATCCTGATATGCCATGGACTTCAATACCCCACCCTGAAGATACCCTATCCCCAACTAAGAGCCTGATATGCCATGGACTTCTTTGCCCCATCCCCTAAAGGGATCCTGATATATCATGGACCTCTACATGTCTCCCTACTCCCCACCCCCATCCCCCTATTTTTACCATTTGCTTTGGCAATGCTTATATGTACTTAGTCCTGCCAATAAAGCTCTTTTGAATTTGAATTGAATTTGAGAGAGGAAACAGCAGAGAGAGAGAGGGGAAACAGCCAAGAGAGAGAGAGAGAAGAAACAGCCGAGAGAGAGAGGAAATAGCCGAGAGAGAGAGAGGAAACAGCCAAGAGAGAGAGAGGAAACAGGAGAGAGAGAGAGAGAGAGAGAGAGGAAACAGCCGAGAGAGAGAGAGAGAGAGAGAGGAAACAGCCGAGAGAGAGGAAACAGCCGAGAGAGAGGAAACAGCCGAGAGAGAGAGGGAAACAGCCGACCGACAGACAGAGAGAGGAAACAGCCGAGAGAGAGAGAGGAGAGGAAACAGCCGAGAAAGAGAGAGAGGAAACAGCCGAGAGAGAGGAAACAGCCGAGAGAGAGGAAACAGCCGAGAGAGAGGAAACAGCCGACCGACAGACAGAGAGAGGAAACAGCTGAGAGACAGAGAGCGGAAACAGCTGAGAGACAGAGAGCGGAAACAGCTGAGAGACAGAGAGCGGAATCAGCCGAGAGACAGAGAGCGGAAACAGCCGAGAGGGAGAAAACAGCCAAGAGACAGAGAGCCGAAACAGCCGAGAGAAAGAGAGCCGAAACAGCCGAGAGGGAGAGGAAACAGCCGAGAGGGAGAGGAAACAGCCAAAAGGGAGAGGAAACAGCCAAGTGAGAGATAAACAGCCGAGAGAGAAACAGCTGAGAGAGAGAGGAAACAGCCGAGAGAGGAAACAGCCAAGAGAGAGAGAGGAAACAGCCAAGAGAGAGAAAGGAAACATCCGAGAGAGAGAGAAAACATCCAAGAGAGAGAGAGAAAAACAGCCGACAGAGAGAGAGAAAACAGCCAACAAGAACAAGCAAATAGGAAACAGCCGAGGGATAGGAAACAGCCGAGCGAGATGAAACAGCCGAGAGAGAGAAAACAGCCGAGAGAGAGAGAGAGGAAACAGCCGAGAAGAGAGATGAAACAGCCGAGAGAAGAGAGAGGAAACAGCCGAGAGAGAGAGAGAGGAAACAGCCGAGAGAGAGAGAGATGAAACAGCCAGAGAGAGAGATGAAACAACCGAGAGAGAGAGAGAGATTAAACAGCTGAGAGAGAGATGAAACACCGAGAGAGAAGATGAAACAACCAAGAGAGAGAGAAGAGGAAACAGCAAGAGAGAGAGAGGAAACAGCCGAGAGAGAGGAACAGCCAAGAGAGAGGAAAGAAGAAACACCAGAAGAGAAGAAAAGAAGAGAAAGCCGAGAAAAGACCAAGGGAACACAGAAAGAACACCGAAAGAGAGAACACAAGGAGAGAAACCGAGAGGAACACAAAGAAAAGCAAAAAAACAGCCGAGGAGAAAAACAAGAGAGAGAGAGAGAACAGCGAAAGAAGAAACAGCCGAGGAGGAACAGCCGAGGAGAAGAGGAGAACAGCGAGAGGAAAAACAGCCGAGAGAAAACAAAAGAAACAGCGAGAGAAACGCCAAGAGAATAGAAGAGAGAGGAAACAGCCGAGAGAGAGGAAACAGCACAAGAAAAGAAATAGGAAACAGCACGAGAGAGATGAAACAGCCGAAAGAGAGGAAACAGCTCAAAAGAACAAGCAGAGAGGAAACAGCCGAGAGAGAGAAACAGGAGAGAGAGAAAACAGCCGAGAGAGAGGAAACAGCCAACAAGAACAAGCAAGATGAGGAAACAGCCGAGGGAGATGAAACAGCCGAAAAGAGAGGAAACAGCGAGGAGAGGAAACAGCCAAAAGAACAAGCAGGAGGAAACAGCCGAGAGAGAGGAAACAGCCGAGAGAGAGAGATGAAACAGCCGAGAGAGAGAAACAGCCGAAAGAGAGAGATGAAACAGCCGAGAGAGAGAGAGGAAACAGCAAGAGAGAGGAAACAGCCGAGAGAGAGAGGAAACAGAAGAGAGAGAGAGAGAAACAGCCGAGAGAGAGAGAGGAAACAGCCGAGAGAGAGAAGAACAGCGAGGAAAGAGAGGAAACAGCCGAGAGAGAGAGGAAACAGCCAACAAGACAAGCAATAGGAAACAGCCGAGGAGATGAAACAGCCGAAGAGAGAGAGGAAACAGCCAAAAGAGAGAGGAAAAGCGAGAGAAAGCCGAGAGAGAGAGATGAAACAGCCAGAGAGAGAGAGATGAAACAGCCGAGAGAGAGAGATGAAACAGCCGAGAGACAGAGGAAACAGCCGAGAGAGAAGAGAGAGAAACAGCCGAGAGAGAGAAACAGAGAGACAGGAAACAGCCAGAGAGAGGAGAGGAAACAGCCGAGAGAGAGAGAGGAAACAGCCGAGAGAGAGAAGAGGAAACAGCCGAAGAGAGAGGAAACGACCGAGAAGAGAGAAACAGCCGGAGAGAGAGAGGAAACAGCCAACAAGAACAAGCAAATAGGAAACAGCCGAGGAGAGGAAACAGCCGAAGAGAGAGAGGAAACAGCCAAAAGAACAAGCAGGAGGAAACAGCCGAGAGGAGGAGAACAGCCGAGAGAGAGATGAAACAGCCAAGAGAGAGAGAGATGAAACAGCCGAGAGAGAGAGAGATGAAACAGCCGAGAGAGAGAGGAAACAGCCGAGAGAGAGAGGAAACAGCCGAGAGAGGAAACAGCCGAGAGAGAGAGGAAACAGAGAGGAAACAGCCGAGAGAGAGAGGAAACAGCCGAGAGAGAGAGAGGAAACAGCCGAGAGAGAGAGGAAACAGCCAACATGAACAAGCAAATAGGAAACAGCCGAGGGAGATGAAACAGCCGAAGAGAGAGATGAAACAGCCAAGAGAGAGAAAGGAAACATCCGAGAGAGAGAGAGAAAACAGCCGAGAGAGAGAGAGAAGACAGCCGAGAGAGAGGAAACAGCTCAAAAGAACAAGCAGGAGGAAAAAGCGAGAGAGATGAAACAGCCGAGAGAGAGAGAAGAAACAGCCGAGAGAGAGAGAGGAAACAGCTCAAAAGAACAAGCAGGAGGAAAAAGCCGAGAGAGATGAAACAGCCAAGAGAGAGAGAAGAAACAGCCGAGAGAGAGAGAGGAAACAGCCGAGAGAGAGGAAACAGCCGAGAGAGTGAAAACAGTCAACAAGAACAAGCAAATAGGAAACAGCCGAGGGAGATGAAACAGCCAAGAGAGAGGAAACAGCTGAAAAGAACAAGCAGGAGGAAACAGCCGAGAGGGTGGAAACAGCAGAGAGGGAGAAAATACAGCCGAGAGAGAGAGAAAATACAGCCGAGAGAGAGAGGAAACAGCTGAGAGAGATACAGTATATATACTGCTCAATAAAATAAAGGGAACATTTAACAACACAATGTAATGGTGAAGTGTTCCCTTTATTTTTTTGAGCAGTATATATCCTGGACCTCTATATGCCTCCCTACCCCCCCCCCCACGCCCCTATTTTTACCATTTGCTTTGGCAATGATAATATGTACCTAGTCCTGCCAATAAAACTCATTTGAATTGAATTTGAATTGAATTGAGAGAGAGGAAACAGCCGAGAGAGAGAGAGAGGAAACAGCCGAGAGAATGAGCGAGGAAACAGCCGAGAGAGGGAGGGAGGAGACAGCTGAGAGAGGGAGGAAACAGCTGAGAGAGAGAGGAAACAGCCGAGAGAGAGAGGAAACAGCCGAGAGAGAGAGAAACAGCCGAAGAGAGAGAAAACAGCCAGAGAGAGAGAGGAAACAGCCAAGAGAGAGAGAGGAAACAGCCAAGAGAGAGAGAGGAAACAGCCGAGAGATAGAGAGGAAACAGCCGAGAGAAAGAGAGGAAACAGCCGAGAGAAGAGAGAAACAGCCGAGAGAAGAAAACAGCCGAGAGAAGAGAGAGGAAACAGCCAAGAGAGAGAGGAAACAGCCGAGAGAAAGAGAGATATATATCCTAGACCTCTATATGCATCCCTACTCCCCATCCCTACCCATCTACCTATTTTTACCATTTGCTTTGGCAATGCTAATATGTACTTAGTCCTGCCAATAAAGTTCATTTGAATTGAACTGAATTTGAATGGAATTGATAGAGGAAACAGCCGAAGAGAAAGAGGAAATAGTCGAAAAAGAGAGGAAGCAGCTGAGAGAGGAGAGGAAACAGCTGAGAAAGGAAACAGCCGAGAGAAGAGGAAAACAGCCGAGAGGGAGGGAGGAAACAGCCGAGAGAGAGAGAGGAAACAGCCAAGAGGGAAACAGCCCAGAGAGAGGGAGTAAGCAGCCGAAAGCGGAAACAGCCGAGTGGGAGGAAACAATTGAGAGAGAGAGAAAAAATAGCCAAGAGGAAGGAAACAGCTGATAGAAGAAACAACCAAGAGAGAGGGTGAAAACAGCCGAGAGAGAGGGAGGAAACAGCCGAGAGAAGAAACAGCCGAGAGAGAGGTAAGAAACAGCCGAGAGAAGAAACAGCCGACAGAGAGGGAGGAACCAGCCGAGAGAGAAGGAGGAAACAGCCAAGAGAAAGAGAGAAAATCAGCCGAGAGAAAGAGATATATATCCTAGACCTCTATATGCCTCACTACTGCCACTACTACCCCACTACCTATACCATTCTATTTTCTATTGATTTGCAATGCTAATATGTACATAGTCCTGCAATAAAGCTCATTGAATTGAACTGAATGGAATTGAGAGAGAGGAAAGCAGCCGAGAGAGGGAGGGAGGAAAACAGCCGAGAGAGGGAGGGAGAAAACAGCAGAGAGAGGGAGAAAACAGCCGAGAGGAGAGGGAGGAAAAGCCGAGAGAGGGGGGGAGAAACAGCCGAGAGGGAGGGAGGAAAACAGCCGAGAGAGGAGGGAGAAAACAGCCGAGAGAGGAGGGAGGAAAACAGCCGAGAGAGGGAGGAGGAAACAGCCGAGAGAGGGAGGGAGGAAACAGCCGAAGAGAGGGAGAGGAGGAAAACAGCCGAGAGAGGGAGGGAGGAAACAGCCGAGAGAGGGAGGGAGGAAACAGCCGAGAGAGGGAGGGAGGAAACAGCCGAGAGAGGGAGGGAGGAAACAGCCGAGAGAGGGAGGGAAACAGCCGAGGAGGGAGGAGGAAACAGCCGAGAGGGAAGGAGGAAACAGCCGAGAGAGAGGGAGGAAACAGCCGAGAGAGAGAGGAAACAGCCGAGAGAAAGAGAAAGGAAACAGCCGAGAGAAAGAGAGAGGAAACAGCCGAGAGAGATATGTCCTAGACCTCTATATGCCTTCCTACTCCCCACTCCCTACCCCCATCTACCTATTTTTACCATTTGCTTTGGCAATGCTAATATGTACTTAGTCCTGCCAATTAAGTTCATTTGAATTGAACTGATTAATTTGAATGAGAATTGAGAGGGAGGAAACAGCCGAGAGGGGGGAGGGAGGGAAACAGCCGAGAGGGGGAGGGAGGAAACAGCCGAGAGGGGGAGGGAGGAAACAGCCGAGAGGGGGAGGGAGGAAACAGCCGAAAGGGAGGGGAAACAGCCGAGGGAGGGGTAACCGCCGAGAGGGAGGAAACAATCGAGAGAGAGAGGAAGGAAACAGCCAAGAGGAAGTAAACAACCGACAGTAACAAAGAGGAAACAACAGGGAGGGTCCAGTAAACATTGAGCTAGAGGCAAACCTAAATGTGTATGGAGAAAAGCAAGACCTCCAAATCTTACCAGCTGACAACGGTGTCTTCTCAGGATTACCTGAGGCGATAAAATGTATTACACATGATAGGATTAGATACACAGCTCAGCAGACACCCAGCACAGGATTAGATACACCGCTCAGCAGACACCCAGGATTAGATACACCGCTCAGCAGACACCCAGTAAAGGATTAGATACACCGCTCAGCAGACACCCAGCACAGGATTAGATACACAGCTCAGCAGGCACCCAGGATTAGATACACAGCTCAGCAGGCACCCAGGATTAGATACACAGCTCAGCAGACACCCAGCACAGGATTAGATACACACCTCAACAGACACGCAGCACAGGATTGGATACACCGCTCAGCAGACACCCAGCACGGGATTAGATACACCGCTCAGCAGGCACCCAGTACAGGATTAGATACACCGCTCAGCAGACACCCAGTACAGGATTAGGTACACCACTCAGCAGACACCCAGTACAGGATTAGATACACCGCTCAGCAGACACCCAGTACAGGATTAGATACACCGCTCAGCAGGCACCCAGTACAGGATTAGATACACCGCTCAGCAGGCACCCAGTACAGGATTTGATATACATCATCAGCACCAGTACAGATTAGATACACCGCTCAGCAGACACCCAGCATAGGATTAGATACACCGCTCAGCAGACACCCAGCACAGGATTAGATACACAGCTCAGCAGACACCCAGTACAGGATTAGATACACAGCTCAGCAGACACCCAGTACAGGATTAGATACACCGCAAAACAGGCACCCAGTACAGGATTAGATACACCGCTCAGCAGACACCCAGTACAGGATTAGATACACCGCTCAGCAGACACCCAGTACAGGATTAGATAGACAGCTCAGCAGACACCCAGTGCAGGATTAGATACACCGCTCAGCAGACACACAGTACAGGATTAGATAGACAGCTCAGCAGACACCCAGTACAGGATTAGATACACAGCTCAGCAGACACCCAGGATTAGATACACCGCTCAGCAGACGCCCAGTACAGGATTAGATACACCGCTCAGCAGGCACCCAGTACAGGATTAGATACACCACTCAGCAGACACCCAGTACAGGATTAGATACACCGCTCAGCAGACACCCAGCACAGGATTAGATACACTGCTCAGCAGACACCCAGGATTAGATACACAGCTCAGCAGACACCCAGTACAGGATTAGATACACCGCTCAGCAGACACCCAGTACAGGATTAGATACACCGCTAAGCAGGCACCCAGTACAGGATTAGATACACCGCTCAGCAGACACCCAGCACAGGATTAGATACACCGCTCAGCAGACACCCAGCACAGGATTAGATACACAGCTCAGCAGCCACCCAGTACAGGATTAGATACACCGCTCAGCAGACACCCAGCACAGGATTAGATACACCGCTCAGCAGACACCCAGCACAGGATTAGATACACCGCTCAGCAGCCACCCAGTACAGGATTAGATACACCGCTCAGCAGACACCCAGTACAGGATTAGATACACCGCTCAGCAGACACCCAGTACAGGATTAGATACACAGCTCAGCAGACACCCAGTACAGGATTAGATACACCGCTCACCAGACACCCAGTACAGGATTAGATACACCGCTCACCAGACACCCAGTACAGGATTAGATACACCGCTCACCAGACACCCAGTACAGGATTAGATACACCGCTCACCAGACACCCAGTACAGGATTAGATACACCGCTCACCAGACACCCAGTACAGGATTAGATACACCGCTCACCAGACACCCAGTACAGGATTAGATACACAGCTCAGCAGACACCCAGTACAGGATTAGATACACGCTCAGCAGACACCCAGTACAGGATTAGATAACAGCTCAGTCGACACCCAGTACAGGATTAGATACACCGCTCAGCAGACACCCAACGGATTAGATACACCGCTCAGCAGACACCAGTACAGGATTAGATACACCGCTCAGCAGGCACCCAGTACAGGATTAGATACACCACAGCAGACACCCAGTACAGGATTAGATACACCGCTCAGCAGACACCCAGCACAGGATTAGATACACTGCTCAGACAACCACCCAGGATTAGATACACAGCTCAGCAGACACCCAGTACAGGATTAGATACACCGCTCAGCAGACACCCAGTACAGGATTAGATACACCGCTAAGCAGACACCCAGTACAGGATTAGATACACCGCTCAGCAGACACCCAGCACAGGATTAGATACACCGCTCACAGACACCCAGTACAGGATTAGATACACAGCTCAGCAGACACCCAGTACAGGATTAGATACACCGCTCAGCAGACACCCATACAGGATTAGATAACGCAGCTCAGTCACCCAGTACAGGATTAGATACACCGCTCACCAGACACCCAGTACAGGATTAGATACACAGCTCAGCTAGACACCCAGTACAGGATTAGATACACCGCTCAGCAGACACCCAGTACAGGATTAGATAGACAGCTCATCGACACCCAGTACAGGATTAGATACACCGCTCACAGACACCCTAAGGATTAGATACACCGCTCAGCAGACACCCAGTACAGGATTAGATACACCGCTTAGCAGACACCCAGTACAGGATTAGATACACCGCTCAGCAGACACCCAGTACAGGATTAGATACACCGCTCAGCAGACACCCAGTACAGGATTAGATACACCGCTCAGCAGACACCCAGTACAGGATTAGATACACAGCTCAGCAGACACCCAGTACAGGATTAGATACACCGCTCAGCAGACACCCAGTACAGGATTAGATAGACAGCTCAGTCGACACCCAGTACAGGATTAGATACACCGCTCAGCAGACACCCAGGATTAGATACACCGCTCAGCAGACACCCAGTACAGGATTAGATACACCGCTTAGCAGACACCCAGTACAGGATTAGATACACCAGCTCAGCAGACACCCAGTACAGGATTAGATACACCGCTCAGCAGACACCCAGTACAGGATTAGATACACCGCTCAGCAGACACCCAGTACAGGATTAGATACACCGCTCAGCAGACACCCAGTACAGGATTAGATACACCGCTTAGCAGACACCCAGTACAGGATTAGATACACCGCTTAGCAGACACCCAGTACAGGATTAGATACACCGCTCAGCAGACACCCAGTACAGGATTAGATACACCGCTTAGCAGACACCCAGTACAGGATTAGATACACCGCTTAGCAGACACCCAGTACAGGATTAGATACACCGCTCAGCAGACACCCAGCACAGGATTAGATACACTGCTCAGCAGACACCCAGGATTAGATACACCGCTCAGCAGACACTCAGTACAGGATTAGATACACCGCTCAGCAGACACCCAGGATTAGATACACCGCTCAGCAAACACCCAGTACAGGATTAGATACCTGCGCTCCTGTCGTCCTCCGTGTTCTCCCTCCAGGTTTTCTCCCTCTTCTCTATCTTCTTCCCCATGGTGACGATCCTGATGATTCTGCAGGGAGAAATGTCAGCTCTTGTGACTATTGTGCCCTCGCTGGGACTTGTGGTGCCCAGATGCCATATGTCACCTCCCGCGGCCTCAGCGTCCGGTCGCCATGGTAACAGCGTCAGGCAGCTCTATCAGCCAATCAGCTTCTCAGGCTGCACTGGACACCGGAAGTAGGGCAGAAGAAACAAAGATGGCGGCGCCTTCATTAAAGGTTGATCTAACAATGGGCGTGGCTTCACCAGTGGGCGGGACTAGTTCTCAGTGATGTACCGGAGTCAGGACTAGGCAGTCGCTGCCGTAAAGTGACACGGACGGAACTTCGTGAAGCGCAATCTTCTGTCTCTGTAATATCAGTTATATTCCTATTTATTCTGCCCTATAGAATATAGAATGGCAGCACTCCCACTGATAATAAGGAGGAACACCAAGGTCTGACCCTGCAGACAGGGAGCAGAAGTCTGGTCTGAGACCACAGACAGGGAGGAGACCACAGGGAGGGGAGAAGACCACAGGGAGGAGAGGAGACCGCAGACAGGGAGGAGAACACAGGGAGGAGAGAAGACCACAGACAGGGAGGAGAGGAAACCACAGACAGGGAGGAGACCACTGGGAGGAGAGGAGACCACAGACAGGGAGGAGACCACAGGGAGGAGAGGAGACCACAGACAGGGAGGAGAGGAGATCACAGACAGGGAGGAGAACACAGGGAGGGGAGAAGACCACAGGGAGGAGAGGAGACCACAGGGAGCAGAGGAGACCGCAGACAGGGAGGAGAACACAGGGAGGGGAGAAGACCACAGGGAAGAGAGGAGACCACAGGGAGCAGAGGAGACCACAGGAGGAGAGGAGACCACAGGGAGCAGAGGAGACAGGAGCAGAAGAGACCGCAGACAGGGAGCAGAGTAGACTGCATACAGGGAGCAGAGGAGACAGGAGCAGAAGAGCCAGGAGCAGAGGAGACAGGGAGCAGAGGAGACAGGAGCAGAAGAGCCAGGAGCAGAGGAGACAGGGAGCAGAGGAGACAGGAGCAGAGAGACAGGAACAGAGGAGACAGGAGCAGAAGAGACAGGAGCAGAGGAGACAGGGAGCAGAGGAGACAGGGAGCAGAGGAGACAGGGAGCAGAGGAGACAGGAGCAGAAGAGACAGGAGCAGAGGAGACAGGGAGCAGAGGAGACAGGAGCAGAGGAGACAGGGAGCAGAGGAGACAGGAGCAGAAGAGACAGGAGCAGAGGAGACAGGAGCAGAGGAGACAGGGAGCAGAAGAGACGGAGCAGAAGAGACCGCAGACAGGGAGCAGAGTAGACTGCATACAGGGAGCAGAGGAGACAGGAGCAGAAGAGCCAGGAGCAGAGGAGACAGGGAGCAGAGGAGACAGGAGCAGAGGAGACAGGGAGCAGAAGAGACAGGAGCAGAAGAGACAGGAGCAGAGGAGACAGGGAGCAAGAGACAGGAGCAGAAGAGACAGGAGCAGAGGAGAGAGGAGCAGAGGAGACAGGAGCAGAAGAGACAGGAGCAGAGGAGACAGGGAGCAGAGGAGACAGGAGCAGAAGAGACAGGAACAGAGGAGACAGGGAGCAGAAGAGACCACAGACAGGGAGCAGAAGAGACCGCAGACAGGGAGCAGAGGAGACCACAGACAGGGAGCAGAGGAGACTGCAGACAGGGAGCAGAGGAGACAGGAGCAGAAGAGAAAGGCGCAGAGGAGACAGGGAGCAGAAGAGACTGCAGACAGGGAGCAGAAGAGACCGCAGACAGGGAGCAGAGGAGACCACAGACAGGGAGCAGAGGAGACCACAGACAGGGAGCAGAGGAGACCACAGACAGGGAGCAGAGGAGACCGCAGACAGGGAGCAGAAGAGACCGCAGACAGGGAGCAGAAGAGACCGCAGACAGGGAGCAGAGGAGACCACAGACAGGGAGCAGAGGAGACCACAGACAGGGAGCAGAGGAGACTGCAGACAGGGAGAAGAAGAGACCGCAGACAGGGAGCAGAGGAGACCACAGACAGGGAGCAGAGGAGACTACAGACAGGGAGCAGAGGAGACTGCAGACAGGGAGCAGAAGAGACCACAGACAGGGAGCAGAGGTGACCGCAAACAGGGAGCAGAGGTGACCGCAGACAGGGAGTAGAGGAGACCGCAGACAGGGAGCAGAAGAGACAGGAGCAGAGGAGACAGGGAGCAGAAGAGACCGCAGACAGGGAGCAGAGGAGACCGCAGACAGGGAGCAGAGGAGACCGCAGACAGGGAGCAGAGGAGACCATAGACAGGGAGCAGAGGAGACCGCAGACAGGGAGCAGAAGAGACCGCAGACAGGGAGCAGAAGAGACCGCAGACAGGGAGAAGAGGAAACCGCAGACAGGGAGCAGAGGAGACTGCAGACAGGGAGCAGAAGAGACCACAGACAGGGAGCAGAGGAGACCGCAGACAGGAGCAGAGGAGACTGCAGACAGGGAGCAGAAGAGACCACAGACAGGGAGCAGAGGAGACCGCAGACAGGGAGCAGAGGTGACCGCAAACAGGGAGCAGAGGTGACCGCCGACAGGGAGTAGAGGAGACCGCAGACAGGGAGCAGAAGAGACAGGAGCAGAGGAGACAGGGAGCAGAAGAGACCGCAGACAGGGAGCAGAGGAGACCGCAGACAGGGAGCAGAGGAGACCGCAGACAGGGAGCAGAGGAGACCGCAGACAGGGAGCAGAGGAGACCATAGACAGGGAGCAGAGGAGACCGCAGACAGGGAGCAGAAGAGACCGCAGACAGGGAGCAGAAGAGACCGCAGACAGGGAGCAGAGGAGACCGCAGACAGGGAGCAGAAGAGACCGCAGACAGGGAGCAGAGGAGACCGCAGACAGGGAGCAGAGGAGACCGCAGACAGGGAGCAAAGGAGAACGCAGACAGGGAGAAAAGGAGACCGCAGACAGGGAGCAGAGAAGACCGCAGACAGGGAGCAGAGGAGACCGCAGACAGGGAGCAGAGGAGACCGCAGACAGGGAGCAGAGGAGACCGCAGACAGGGAGCAGAGGAGACCACAGACAGGGAGCAGAGGACACCGCAGACAGGGTGCAGAGGTGACCGCAGACAGGGAGCAGAGGTCCTAGAGACTACAAACAGGGAGCAAAGGTACTAGAGACTGCAGACAGAGCAGAGGAGACCGCAGAGGTTCTGCAGACCACAAACAGAGAGCAGAGGTCCTGGAGACCACAGACAGGTATCAGAGGTAGTGGAAGTCCCAGGCAGACAGATTTCCTGGATACCAGAAGCAGGTAGGAGAGGTCCTGAAAGACTGGAAACAGGTAGCAGAGATACTTAAAGCCACAGACAAGAGAAGTATTGGAGGATACAGAAAGGTAGCAGAGGTCATGGAAGAAATAAAACAGTTATGGTACCTTTACACGCCTCAATATCGCCTGGGAATCCTAAAGGCGATACGGCGCCCCGGAGCAATCACCGTGAAATTGCCTCACAGTTGCGGTGTGTGATTAGGGAATTTTGCGGCAATAAATCGCCCCTCGGCCGTCGCCTGATTCCTGAACGGTGCTCTGAAATCAGCCGCAATCATGAAGGCGATATTTCCGTGTTGTGGCGTGTGATAGGGCGGTAGTGATGGAATCAGTGTCGCCTATCATTTCCCGTAGGCGTGCCACAGCGTGCTGTAGTCCGCGCCCCATGTGAACTGATTGGTGTGGGCTACTGTGTTCCCATTGGCTGTTGTGGCGCCCCGCCAATGGAGGCGTCACAGAGGGGTACTGCACCTGTAAAAGAGATGCAGATGCTCCAGCTGCAGGTGGACCCTAGGATGGTGGGTGGGACCCATTCCCAACACTCCACACTAGCTGATAGGGTGGGAGGTTACCCGGGAGGGAATAAAATCACCTCTAGGGGTTCAAGTCTTTCTTTTGCTGCTAGGTCGCTCAGCTGAGGGACCAGGAGGAGAGACGGAAGAAGAAGAAAGGGTTTAAGGAGAATGAGAGAGGAGCTTTACAGGAGAGCAGCCGGGTCTGGGAAAGAGGAGCCAGCCAGATAGGTTCTCCCAGGCAGTTTACTGGTCACCGGAGCCCGCAGACTGCTAGAGCTATACGCACAGCAAAGAATACGGATTCCCACGGAGTCTTCAAGTCTCCCGGGCACCAGAGCAGTCTATAAGAAGGGTACCAGGCACTGCCAAGGGATGAGCAGCCAGCCAGTAGAGGGTTACCTGACGACAGCGAAGGTGAGATAGGACAGGAGGCCAGGCTGGATTCCAAGTCAACCAGGCTTCACACCAAACTGGAAAGCAGGAAAGAATGGACACGGGTAGTTAAGGAAGGCACACCAAAGGTTCCACCATAACCCTGGGATCCACTTGGCAAGAACGCAGCCCCCGCTTCCAGTAGAACTACGCCGCCAAGGAACCGTCATCTCTGTGTACCAGGACGAAGGATGGGGATTTCTACGGGAACCCGGACTTCAGGACGATGTCTTTTTCGCCAGACGCGATGTAGAATTCAACCTGCGGTGAGGACACCCGGGCAGAGATCTTTACAGAGGTGAGCAGGTCACTTATGAGCCGTACCCCGGCCCATTAGGCTGGTTCGCCATAAAAATTTCCCGCCAGCAATAGACTCCCGTTGTAGAGATATTGCACCCAGCAATAGACTCCCATTGTTGAGACATTGCCCTGTATATAGCCCCATTTCCAGTAACCATGCCTCTTTATTTTTGCCTTTTCCATTTTTGCAAATCCGTAAATGTTTTCATTTGAAGCATCAGAGACTTTTATTTTGAACTTTTCCCTGTTTCATTGATGATGTGGGCTGTATGAGCAGCGGCCCAGCGGTGATAATTCACACTGGACTGTGCTGGTGTGGTGCCCTGCTCACGCAGGAAGCCACAGATCTCTCTTATGCACAGCTGGGTTTCCACAGCAGGTACCTACTATATGCAACATCTTCCACCCCGGCACAGTAGGGGGAGCACCACTTGCTGACTTTAGTGACGTCCTGGTGGTCGGTGCCACGGTTAGGCCCGAACCAGTGACCCAAAGTAGCCCTTCTACATCCCGCAAGCCTAAAGTAGGGACAGAAGGCGAGGAGCAAATAGCTGAAATGGAGCGAGGAACTTGGAGGAGAGTTTCACCCAAGGAAGTACCGGATATTGGGGAACCGCACCTGTGGGATACTCTAGGACCACAAAAAACCCCGTCACACCGTGGAGACCTCGGCCACCCGGTTAATCCCCTGTGGGTCAAGAGAGGGAGTCAGACACCGCAGTGAGACGCAGCAGTGATCAGCGAGGGTAACCCGGAGACCGCACAGGAGGAGAGACAGACACTACAGTCAGGAAGAGAGAGGAGGCAAGTCGGGCTGCAAGCAGACTGCACTCCATTCACCACACAGAGACAGAGGAGGCCTTATACCCACTTGCTGTGGGGATCCACTGTGCAACCTGTCCACCCGTCAGTGCTCTGGACTTCTTTACCTGCTCAACACCAGTAAAAGGTAAAAGAGACTTCTTCTGTGTGCGTGCATCATTCCCTTCATTCCCAACGCCCCTCATAGGACTGCTTCAACACCCCCATCTCGGCCATAACTCCACTCCAAACTGCCCCGGAGGTTCAGTCCTACCTGTGGGGGACTACACCATCCTAGCCGCAATACCATCCGGTGGACTGTGGCGGCGCTGGTGCAAATCACCAGAAACTACAGGTGGCGTCACGACGACAAATTCTGTAAATAATCCCTGTAAATAGAACCCCTTTTTCAAAAGAAAAGTCCCCCAGGAACAGGATCAGGCGCGGCCACCATTCCCCGTGACACAGTTAATCCCTTGCGGCCTGATACCCGAGTACCCCATACCCTGGGGCTCGACACTGGACAATACATTACCGCTGGGCCCGTGTAGTTAGTACCGGTCCGCGTTGGGCCAAGTTAGATAATGTCTTTTATGCAGATAGTGAAACCGGAGAGTAATAACTTTGCCAACAGGTGACCGTGGTGTCTAATATACGAACTACTGCAATGGTTATACTGTATATGTGTAACGTTTAAAGAAAGTGCCTCCTAGCAATGGGAAGAAAACCTAAATATGCTTGAATGTAAATAGTTTACCCATTGATGGTAATGATCTAAAAGAAAAATGTTTTTTCACTTCCCGGTAACAGGTACAGATACTCGCGGACGAGTATATTCAATCAAGGGGGTATGTGGCGCCCCGCCAATGCAGGCGTCACAGAGGGGTACTGCACCCGTAAAAGTGGTGCAGATGCTCCAGCTGCAGGTGGACAATAGGATGGTGGGTGGGACCCATTACCAACACTTCCACACTAGCTGATAGAGTGGGTTGTTTCTCGAGAGGGAATAAAATCACCTCTAGGGGGTTCAAGTTTTTCTTTTGCTGCTAGGTCGCTCAGCTGAGGGACCACGAGGAGAGATGGAAGAAGAAAGGGTTTAAGGAGAATGAGAAAGGAGCTTTCCAGGAGAGCAGCCGGTCTGGGAAAGAGGAACCAGCCAGATAGGTTCTCCCAGGCAATTTACCGGGCACTGGAGCCCGCCGACTGCTGGAGCTATACGCGCAGCAGAGAATCCGGATTCCCGCAGAGTCTTCAAGTCTCCCGGGCACCAGAGCAGTCTATAAGAAGGGTACCAGGCACCGCCAAGGGAACGAGCGGCCAGCCAGTAGAGGGTTACCCGACGACAGCGAAGGTGAGAGAGGACAGGAGGCCAGGCTGGATTCCAAGTCAACCAGGCTTCACACCAAACTGGAAAGCAGGAAAGAACAGACACGGGTCAGTTAAGGAAGGCACATCAAGGGTTCCACCATGCCGCCTGGGATCCACTTGCAGGCACCCATTAGCTACCTGTTTTTGTAACATCTAAAGTGCTGAACCCCGAAACGCAGGTACCCCGAAACGCAGCGTCTGTAGTTTGGGGTTCTGATCAGGCACAAATCCCTTAGTTATATTAAAAGCTTGTTGGAAAGCGATTATGACTTTGAGGAAGCTGCTTAAAGGGAACCTGTCACCCCAAATCACCCTTGTAAGCTGTAAATACATGTCCCTGAAGCATTACACTACAGTCCTACACATCCCTTTGTGGTGTTTTAGTTCAATATGAAAGTGCACTTTAGTCGTTTGCAAACTTACTAAATCCATGCCAGTGGGGCGTTCCCAAGCCTCCTTGTCTGCGAGGCGGTTCCCCTATGTGCCGCTGTATTACGCCCTAATGGGCGTTTTTTCAAACTTTCTAGCGCGGGCACGATTCATAATCTCGTGCCCGCATCGTCACGGTCATGTGATGCCGTGACGCGTCATTTCCGGGCGGCTGGGTCGCTGCTGTCTGACGCGCACCGGCCGACTTCAGCAAGCGATCTGCGCATGCGCTGAAGTTGGCCAGTGCGCGTCAGACAGCAGCGACCCAGCCGCCCGGAAATGACGCGTCACGGCATCACATGACCGTGACGATGCGGGCACGAGATTATGAATCGTGCCCGCGCTAGAAAGTTTGAAAAAACGCCCATTAGGGCGTAATACAGCGGCACACAGGGGAACCGCCTCGCAGACAAGGAGGCTTGGGAACGCCCCACTGGCATGGATTTAGTAAGTTTGCAAACGACTAAAGTGCACTTTCATATTGAACTAAAACACCACAAAGGGATGTGTAGGACTGTAGTGTAATGCTTCAGGGACATGTATTTACAGCTTACAAGGGTGATTTGGGGTGACAGGTTCCCTTTAAATGTGGCACTGGAGTTTCTCTACTTCCTTAGTGAAGTGCAAATTTGCATATTTGCAAATATACATCAATTATTTCTATCCAATCACATACCTGCAGGTTTTAAAAGAGTTAAAAAGGAGAGGGAGAGGGGAGGAAAAGAAAAAAGGATCTGATAACAGAAAGTAAAAAAGAGAGAAAAAAAAACATCCAGGAAAAAAGGGGAAGGGGGGAGGAGAGAAGAAAGGATCTGATAACAGACAGTAAAAGAAAAAAAAAAACATCCACATTTCCTGGATGTTTTTTTTTTTTTTTCTCTCTTTTACTTTCTGTTATCAGATTCTTCTCTTCCCTCCCCCCTCCCCCTCTCCTCCCCCTTTTTTCTTGGATGTTTTGTTTTTTTTTCCTCTCTCTCTTTTACTTTCTGTTATCAGATCCTTTCTTCTTTTCCTCCCCTCCCCCTCTTTTTTCTCCTTTTTAATTCTTTTAAAATCTGCAGATATGTGATTGGATAGAAATAATTGATGTATATTTGTCACACATGCAAGAGGGGGGTGGTTTTGCTTTTTAAATTGTATATATTCCTGTTGTTTGTATTACCATTGTACTGACGATTACGGTAAGTGGGCTAGACCCACGAAACGCGTCCAGAAGCTCCTCTGGAGAATGTGTGATTTTTAATTTTTTGAAAATAAAAGGAAATTTTGTGGCATCGGATTCTACACCTTGATTCTAGGGTTCTGTGGTGCCCTGCTCACACAGGTAGCCACAGATCTCTCTAATGCACAACTGGGTTTCCACAGCAGGTACCTACTACATACAACATCTTCCACCCCAGCACAGTAGGGGGAGCCCCACTTGCTGCCCTTAGTCAACATCCCCTATAAATACTGCTGCTGGGGGAGGAGTTAGTCAGAGTGTGGAGAAGCTAGGAGATCTGCGAAGACGTCCTGGTGATCGGTGCAGTGTTTAGGCCCGAACCAGTGACCCAGAGTGGCCCTTCTACGTCCGGCCAGCCTAAGTGGGACTGAAGGCGAGGAGCTAAGAGAGCTAAGGGGGATCGAGGAACTTGGAGAAGAGTTCCACCCAGAGAATCACCGGATATTGGGGATCCGCACCTGTGGGATACTATAGGACCACAGAGAACCCCGTCACACCGTGGAGGCTTCGGCTACCCGGTTTGTTCCCCCTGTGAGTCAAGAGAGGGAGCCAGACACAGCAGACAGCAGCGCAGTGTTCAGCGAGGGTATCCCGGAGACCGCACAGGAGGGAGGCAGACACTACAGTCAGGAGGAGAGAGGAGGCAAGTCAGGCTGCAAGCAGGCTGTGCTTCAACCATCACTACAGAGCAGAGGAGGCCTTATACCCACTTGCTGTGAGGACCCATTGTGCAACCCGTCACCCGTCGGTGCCCTGGACATATTTACCTGCAAAACATCAGTAAAAGGTAAATGAGACTTCTTCTGTGTGCCTGCATCCTTCCTCTCCACTCACCATGCCCCTCATAGACTGTTCCAGCACTCCATTTACTATCCCAGCTCCCCTCCAAGCTGCCCCTTTTTAATTGCTGCCCCGGAGGTCCAGTCCTTCCTGCGGAGGACTACACTATCTCAGCCGCAATACCACCGACCTCTGGCAGACTGTGGCGGTGCTGGTGCTACTTCACCAGGAACTGCAGGTGGCGTCACGACAAATAAACTCTGTAAATAGTCCGAGGACACGGGATCAGGCGCGGCCGCCATTCCCCGTGACACAGCAGTTAACCCTTTGCCGCCTAACACCCGAGTACCCCAAAGCCTGGGCTCGACAGTTCTCTCTCCTGACCTACTGTATCTTCACTCATCCTTGTAGACTGAGCCCTCGTGGGCATGGTCCTCTCTCCTCACCTACTTTATCCACCTCGTCCCTTGTAGACTGTGAGCCCTCGCAGGTAGGGTCCTCTCTCCTCACCTACTGTATCATCCCCCGTTCCTTGTAGACTGTGAGCCCTCATGGGCAGGGTCCTCTCTCCTCACCTACTTTATCCACCTCGTCCCTTGTAGACTGTGAGCCCTTGTGGGCAGGGTCCTCTCTCTCTCACCTACTTTATCCTCACCTATCCCTTGTAGACTGTGAGCCCTCATGGGCAGGGTTCTCTCTCCTCACCTACTTTATCCACCTCGTCCCTTGTAGACTGTGAGCCCTTGTGGGCAGGGTCCTCTCTCCTCACCTACTTTATCCTCACCTATCCCTTGTAGACTGTGAGCCCTTGTGGGCAGGGTCCTCTCTCCTCACCTACTGTATCCTCACCCATCCCTTGTAGACTGTGAGCCCTCATGGGCAGGGTTCTCTCTCCTCCTGTGCCAGTCAGTGCCATGACATGTATTGCTCATAATTATTGTACTCATCTATGTATGTCCCTTTTCACACGTAAAGTGCCATTGAATAAATAGCGCTATAATAATAATGGATGTATCATTCATGTGAGGCATGTACAAAACACGTGTTGTGTTCTACAATGTATTGTTCCTCTTGGAGTTTCTTGTGAAACAATATGACCCAAAATATAAATTTAGGGACCAAGCTGATATAATCACATTCAATCACAGTAGAGGGAGGGCTGGGGGGTCTGTAAAGTGTATGTGTCTCAAGTGAGGGGTGTTCTTGACTAATCGGGTGTAGACATATTAGTAGAAATGTAGAAATTGGGGGCATCAGTGGATATTTAAGGCTATTTCATGACAAATATCTATCCATCCATCCATCCATCATCCATCTATCCATCCATCCATCTCACCTTCTCCACTTGTCCCGAGCTGTCATTTTCGGCATTCCCCAGTGATACCTTCTTCTCCTCGGCTGTGTATCCACAGAGCTGTCTCCTCGTCTCCCTTCTCTCCTTTCAGGACATGTCAAGTCGTGGGATATCAGTATCTTGTCCCCATTCTCCAGTGAAAAGACGGACAACTTGTGATCACATGATTAATTAACGAGGGTGTCCATATAACAAAGGACTCACCTGAGCTCATCCCCACCTGTCTGACAGTGCTGGGAGCCTCGTGTGCCTCCTCACTGTGCTCTGTGGTTACAGTATGGCTGCTCTACCGCAGCAATCTGTGACCTGACATCATACATGAGGATATACTTTCCTATTTTCGTCATGTAGACCAGACCAGGGGGAAAACCAGCAACCCAGTGGCTTGATACAATCAATCTAACAGTGGAGAAGACCCTAGTGGACCTATCTAGGCTTGGAGAAGACCCTGGTGGCCCCCTCTAAGCATTGAGAAGTGCCTTGTAGACTTATCTAGACTAGGTGAAGACCCTGTTGGACCTATCTAGACCTGGAAAAGACCCTGTTGGACCATCTAGGCTTGGAAAAGACTCTGATGGACTTATCTAGGTTTAGAGAAGACCCTGATGAACCTATATAAACTTACATAACATCATTCTGCCTACAGAGCCGTTCATCCATCTAGTGACCATGGCTCAAAATCGAGCTAAAGGCCGTTAAAATAATAAATATAGCCCAGATATCAACTATATATCTAAGTGCCAATAAAAGAGTGGTCTCATCATGGCAACCTCTACCTATAGTCCCTATGTAGGCAAAAGAACATAATGGAGGTGGGACCTCCACTTAAAGAGGAACTCTAGTGAGAGAAAACTTCTTAGTACTGTCCCTGCCCTCTTACATGATGAAAAAGAGCTGGGCACTGGAATTTTAGGATCTATAGATCATTTATAAATCTATAAAATCATATCTGCTCCTCAGCACTCCCCCTCCCTTCAGGGACAGAGAAATTCAGCCTCATGCTGCAGCAGAGATCAGGAGGGTGTCGGGGGAGTGGACCCTGGGGGCTCCAGGATCATCTTAAATTCCTGCCCCCTCATTCCTCTGCATGGGCAGGAGGCATAGCCCCCACCCCATGGTCACAGTACATACATGTTGTGATTGTGTGTTGTGTTATAATTATATTAGTCAGGCCCAAAAGAGCTAAGGAAAAACACTGATTAGCTCTGATTCATTCAATAATATCTGTCATACAGCATTCCACCTTAGTTTGTCTAAAATGGGATTCAGACAGACCCCAGATAGATAGATATGACAGATGGATGGCTACATAATATGATAGATAATGAATAGATATATAGATATTTTTAAGCCCATATATGTTTGGTGCACAGTATAAAGAACAGCATAATAATGGAACCTTGAGGTTTATGTGGCGCCCTACCGGGTAGGCTGCCACCAGAGGTACTGCACTCCTGTGATTAGGGAGCATTGTGCCTCTGCTTTCCAGGTACTGGGATGATGCAGCTGAGCCCAAAGAACACACACACAGCCAGGGTCGGACTGGGGTGCCTAGGGCCCACCAGTGGAATTGACTCTAGGGGTCCACACTATAGTGGCCATAAACCAATTTATTACTTATTTCTCGGCCTCTATTTACTACAATATGTGAGAAGTGTATTCTGCCCTACACTTTAAGGCTGCATTCACACGCTGCGTATTTGGCGCGTTTTTTACGCGCGTATTTGCTCCAAAAATGCATGTGCGTCTGCATTTCCCTGCAAAGTGAATGGACATTCACGTTGTGCCATTCAGACGTAATTGCCTAAGTGGGCACCAAAACGCGTCGGTGAATAAAAGAAGGATCTGATCAACACTTCATCTCCAAGTGTCTTCTTTGATGCGAGTCAGTCTGGCAGCGCGGACCGCCATACACCCTTTCCCAAGTAACCATCTATCCATGGCCCATATAGTGTCTGTCACCATCTATCCATGGCCCATATAGTGTCTGTCACCATCTATCCATGGCCCATATAGTGTCTGTCACCATCTATCCATGGCCCATATAGTGTCTGTCACCATCTATCCATGACCCATATAGAGTCTGTCACCATCTATCCATGGCCCTATATTGACTCTGCCATCCATCTATTCCATGACCCATATAGAGTCTGTCACCATCTATCCATGACCCATATAGTGTCTGTCACCATCTATCCATGACCCATATAGAGTCTGTCACCATCTATCCATGACCCATATAGAGTCTGCCACCATCTATCCATGACCCATATAGTGTCTGTCACCATCTATCCATGACCCATATAGAGTCTGTCACCATCTATCCATGACCCATATAGTGTCTGTCACCATCTAACCATGACCCATATAGTGTCTGTCACCATCTATCCATGGCCCATATAGTGTCTGTCACCATCTATCCATGGCCCATATAGTGTCTGTCACCATCTATCCATGGCCCATATAGTGTCTGTCACCATCTATCCATGGCCCATATAGTGTCTGTCACCATCTATCCATGGCCCATATAGTGTCTGTCACCATCTATCCATGACCCATATAGAGTCTGTCACCATCTATCCATGCCCATATAGAGTCTGCACCATCTATCCATGACCCATATAGTGTCTGTCACCATCTATCCATGACCCATATAGAGTCTGTCACCATCTATCCATGACCCATATAGTGTCTGTCACCATCTATCCATGACCCATATAGTGTCTGTCACCATCTATCCATGACCCATATAGAGTCTGCCACCATCTATCCATGACCCATATAGTGTCTGTCACCATCTATCCATGACCCATATAGTGTCTGTCACCATCTATCCATGACCCATATAGTGTCTGTCACCATCTATCCATGACCCATATAGAGTCTGTCACCATCTATCCATGACCCATATAGTGTCTGTCACCATCTATCCATGACCCATATAGTGTCTGTCACCATCTATCCATAACCCATTATAGTGTCTGTCACCATTATCCATGACCCATATAGAGTCTGTCACCATCTATCCATGACCCATATAGTGTCTGTCACCATCTATCCATGACCCATATAGAGTCTGTCACCATCTATCCTTGACCCATATAGAGTCTGTCACCATCTATCCATGACCCATATAGAGTCTGCCACCATCTATCCATGACCCATATAGATGTCTGCCACCATCTATCCATGACCCATATAGTGTCTGTCACCATCTATCCATGACCCATATAGTGTCTGTCACCATCTATCCATGACCCATATAGGTCTGTCACCATCTATCCATGACCCATATAGTGTCTGTCACCATCTATCCATGACCCATATAGTGTCTGTCACAATTATCCATGACCATATAGAGTCTGTCACCATCTATCCATGACCCATATAGGTCTGTCACCATCTATCCATGATCCATATAGAGTCTGTCACCATCTATCCATGACCCATATAGTGTCTGTCACCATCTATCCATGACCCATATAGAGTCTGTCACAATCTATCTATGACCCATATAGTGTCTGTCACTATCTATCCATGACCCATATAGTCTCTGTGACAATCTATCCATTCCCATATAGTGTCTGCACCATCTATCCATGACCCATATAGTGTCTGTCACCATCTATCCATGACCCATATAGTGTCTGTCACCATCTATCATGACCCATATAGTGTCTGTCACCATCTATCCATGACCCATATAGGGTCTGTCACCATCTATTCATGACCCATATAGTGTCTGTCACCATCTATCCATGACCCATATAGGGTCTGTCACCATCTATCCATGACCCATATAGTGTCTGTCACCATCTATCCATGACCCATATAGGTCTGTCACCATCTATCCATGACCCATATAGGGTCTGTCACCATCTATCCATGACCCATATAGTGTCTGTCACCTCTATCCATGACCCATATAGTGGTCTGTCACCATCTATCCATGACCCATATAGTGTCTGTCACCATCTATCCATGACCCAAATAGTGTCTGTCACCATCTATCCATGACCCATATAGTGTCTGTCACATCTATCCATGGACCCAAATAGTGTCTGTCACCATCTATCCATGACCCATATAGTGTTGTCACTATCTATCCATACCAATGAGTATGCCACTATCTATCCATGACCCATATATGTCTGTCACAATCTATCCATGACCATATAGGTCTGTCCCCATTATCCATACCATATAGAGTCTGTACCATCTATCATGACCCATATAGTGTCTGTCACAATCTATCAATGACCCATATAGGTCTGTCACCATCTATCCATGGACCCATATAGTGTCTGTCACCATATATATCATGACCCATATAGAGTCTGTCACCATCTAATGCCCATATAGTGACTGTCACCATCTATCTATGACCCATATAGTGTCTGTCACCATCTATCCATGACCCATATAGTGTCTGTCACCATCTATCCATGACCCATATAGTGTCTGTCACCATCTATCCATGACCCATATAGTGTCTGTCACCATCTATCCATGACCCATATAGTGTCTGTCACCATCAATAAATTCAGGCCTGGGGGCGGGGTTAGTCAGTTCAGTTCCTAGGAGGACTGTGAAGAGGACCTTATGGACTGGAGCAGTGCTAAGCTCATCCCAGGTAGAGTCAAGAGTGAGGAATGGCAAACGTGAGTGACCTGTAGGAGACGGTCTGAGGAAGGATGAAAGCACGTCTGGGGATTGGAGCCAGTGATCCAGCTCACCCGAGAGCACAGCACCAGAAGCGGACACCGGAGTCTGAGGTTGTGCGGATACTGAAGACCCAGCAGCCAAAACCGGAGGACGGGAGACACCACACTCCTGGCCACAGCAAAGCACCTGGAGGCACAGCAGCAACGGAAAGCTCAGGGACAGTTGCCAGAGGGTGCCTGGGAGGGGTTCAAGCTGCCTGCCATACAGGTGAGAGACTTACAAGCAGGAAGAGAGGGTCACAGCTTAGCTACAGGCAGCCAGGACCAGCAAAGAGATGCGCAGCAGGGAGGCCTCAGAACTCACCGGGTGAGGAGATCCCCAACTTGCTTCCAAGCCACCCGGATTCATAACATCTCCTGTGCACAGTGTCTTAGTCTGAACCTGCAACTACCAGTAAAGGTAAAGGAAACTACGTACTGTGTGTCTATTGGTTATTCCGTGCCCTCAGTCCTGCACCCCAATGGCCTGCTACCGCCATAGCCTATACCGGTTACCCTGGGGAACTGCTCCATCCATGGGGAGCGATACCACCTTAGCTGCGATTTCATCATCCCCAGAGGTCCCGCACTGCAGCATCGGCCCTCAATAGCCGAATATCACAGGTGGTGTCACGACAACAATCCCCAAAACCAAAATCCCCGAACCTTTATTCACACCGCCAGGGTCACAGAGGCGGGTCTCGACCCATGTGATTCCCATAGCAGATTTTTAGCCCAGTTCTGAGTATTCCACGGCCCTGGGGGGCGTGTCACTAGGTGCAGTTTGATTTTGTGGTGGGCATCAGGAAAATGGCACTGAGCTGTTTGTGTATGCGTCGCCGCCATTTTTCTGAAGCACACCATGAGACCAATCTGCACAAGTGCTGCCAACGGCTAGAACAGCGCCGGCTGAAGAAGACACCAAGAGGCAGCAGAGGGGCTGGACCAGAGCTGAAGACCTTCCACATACACCAAGATATGAAGAGAAGAAAACTTTAAAGATTAAAGAAATCTACAAAATGGATTCCATCTCCAGAGATCATTTTATTAATGACGATCTGCCTGCTGCGCCCTTCACTCAGTGATGACAGATTCTCCTCAACATTTTTGTTTGGCAACGGAAAATCTGCTGCATTAATGGCAGAAAACGTTCCTCGTGACATCACAGAGAACTGGAGAAAATGTTTGACTTTCTAGTTGATTGGCTGAGAACATCTGGAGGCCCCGCCCACAAGGGGAAGATAAACCGGAAATGAGGACAAAAAATAAGTGATAAAAAAATAAAGCTGTGAATCAAGTCAGCAAATTACACCACCGACTCGGCCCCGGGAGTCCATCCTGCGCCCTGTTATTCCATCAAGTGTCAGTTTACTGGTAAAACTAAACAGCTTAAAGAAGCGGCCAGCTGGAAGTCATGTGTGCCTTGGAAATGTCAACAGAACAGGTGAGGGTATAGCGGATTCCGTGAGGGGACAGCGGAGCTGGTGAAGGGACCGAGGAGTGGGTGACAGATGAGGGGACAGCGGACCTGGTGAGGGACAGTGGAGCTGGTGAGGGGACAGCAGAGCCGGTGAGAGGTGAGGGGACAGCGCAGCCGGTGAGGGGACAGTGGAGCCAGTGAGAGGTGAGGGGACAGCGCAGCCGGTGAGAGGGACAGTGGAGGCGGTGAGAGGTGAGAGAACAGCGGAGTCAGTGAGAGAACAGCTGAGCCGGTGAGGGGACAGTGGAGACGGTGACTACTGCAGACTAGTGATGATTTGTGAACGATCTGACTGGAGACAGTGATCATCCATAGAAAGTTTCAGGGGGCAGAAATCTACCAAGTTGCTATGGGGGAGGAGACACCATGGCAGTGCTTAATCAATCAATATAATGCTTTGCTTCTGCTCCTCGCCTTATACATGACAGTATACATTATGCACCATAATATCATTGTACAGCAGAAGATCTCAGCATGTATTTATATCTTCTTATTGACATGATTGCTATTTGAAGGAAGAACATCCCAGTTCATATATTACATACCGTAAGATGGTATATCTGGGGCAGGAATGTAGTGTGACCTTGGGATGGCAGCCACACAGCCACACCCCTGCCTCTTCCCCTGTTCCCTCAGAAGTATGAGGGGCAGGAATGTAAGATGATCCTGGAGCCCCCAGGGTCCACACCCCCGACACACCTCCAGCTCTCTGCTGCAGCATGAGGCTGAATTTCTCTGTCCTATGTGGGAGGGGGTGAGTGCTGAGGAGTAGATATGATTTTGTTGATTTATAAGCTATCTATAGATCCTAGAACTGCAGTGTACAGCTCTGCTACATCATGTAAGAGGGCAGAGACAGTACTAAAAAGTTCTCTTTCCCTGGTATTCCCCTTTAAAACCACCAAACATATAGTGGCTCTCTCTGAGCAATATGGGTGGGTGGGTGGATGGATGGATGGGTGGGTGGGAAGGTGAATGGTGGGATGGATAGGTGAATGGATGGTTGGATGCATGGGTGGGTGGATGATGAGTAGATGGATGGATGGATGAATGAATGAAGAGATAAATAGAGAGATGGGATGGATGAATGGATGGATGGGTGGGTGAAGAGATAAATAGAGAGTTTGATGGAGAAATAGATGGATAGATGTAAAAATGCACATGATCTGAGATAAAATTCAAAATGTATCAAATTGATGTATTTTAATGAATCACTTATTTTATTAACACATTGGAACTTTCATGTTATTTTCTACATTTCAGTGTCACGTTGAGAACGTCAGCTCAGCAGACACAACGCTTTGTACGATCCAGATCGATGTCCCTTTTGACTTTCTTCATCTTCTCCTTCTGATAAATGTCCACACACACTGTCTGTACAATCTATAATTCTATATAAGCAGTTCATCAGGGAGATAAAATGCCTTATGAAGAACATGTCCGTATCATCAGTGGTGGACACCTTCAACCAGTTTGTCAAGACCTTGTGCTAACTCCAGGAAAGGCAGAAAACATCTACAAGAAGACTTGACTTATCGATAAATGGAGTTGAGGCCTCTGGAGGAATCACTAGATAAGGACCATTTTACAAACAGTAGATATTGATGCTGATAGAAGCTGCTGTAGATGTCCTCAAGAAGACAGCATCTACATAAGAGGTTGTGAAAGAAATCTATGTAGGGGTTTGATGGCCAAGTCTATATCTAGGAAGATTTAAGATCTTTCGAGAACAATTTTGAGTCTCATCTTTATCCAGATGTGTTGGACAACTTAACCACAACTCATCAGAGAATCCAGCCTACATCATGACATAGTTGCCTTCCAGAAAACCTTTATTAGAGTCTGCTTATTGGTATGATGGGGAAGGCTTTATCACAAGAGAATAGAGGAAGCTCATGATTCTTACTTTTTTATCATGGCCAGATTTGGTAGATGCCTTCACCAAGACACTTAAGAGAGTCAATCACGACATAGCTGCCTTCTAGAAGACTGCTTCAACATAAGATGTTATCAAAAAATGAAGTCTATTCAGTCTTTATCATTAGAAGATGCTTTTGAGAGTACTCAAGTCTCATTTCTAGCATGACCAGATGTGGTAGATGCCTTCAAAAGATTCATTGGTGAACCCAATTTCCATCATGACATTGTTGCCTTTTAGAAAAGGCATTTATATTAATTAAGACGCTATCCAAAAAGTCTGTCATAGGAAGAAAGAAAAAGCCTATGAGAACTCTAAATCCTATTTCTATCATGGTGATAGGTGGTCAATCTTGAAGACTCATTGGAGAGCCCAGCCTAGATCATGACATACTTACCTACAAAAAAGCTTTGTTTAGAAGTGTGACGTCTAAGTCTTTATCATTAGAGGATGCCTTTGAGAACACTTTCAAGTCCCATCTCTGTCATGGTCAGATGTGGTAGATGTATTCCCAAGACTTATTTGAGAGTCCAGAATCTATCTGGACATAGTAGGCGTCTAGAAATATGCATCATCATTAGGTAAGATTCTAAACAAAATTCTGTTTAAAGGTCTAAGTGCCAAGTCCATATCATAAGAAGATTCCTTCAAGAACACGTCCTAACTCTATCATGGCCAGATAAGGTAGATGCATCCTCCAAGGATATTTGGAGAGTCCAGTTTCCATCATGACATAGTTGCCTTCTAGAAAACTACACTTATTTAAGATGTAGTCTGTTTAGAGGTCTGATGGCCAAGTCCATAAGGAGATAAAAGAAGCCTTCTAGAACACTCACAAGTCCCATCTCTATCATAACCACATGTGATAGATACTTTCACCAAGACTCATTGGAGAGTCCAGCCTCCATCATGCCTCCTTCTAGAAGATCTTTAGAGAGCCCAGTCTCTAAACCTAAAATGTATATCTACAACCATGCAGTTCATTCACAGTGAGGACGAACCTCTATCTTAATTGTACCCCAGCAAAAAGTGTGACTCTCATTCTGTAAACCAAATAAAAAGTCATTTCACAGATCAGGGAGAAGATCCAGAAGATCCCACAGGTTCCAGCTTGGGCTTCAGCTGGAAACATTTGATATAAACAGTCCTCGTCTGTGTAATCATCGGGCTTTGCGCTTTGTTCCGGGCGATGGCGGATACTGTCGGACCGGAGGCATGTCGTAGTGGCTGGGAATGTGGCTGTTTTTGGGGGAGTCATAGTGGTTCGTCTGGAGGCTGTTTCGGGGAGAACTGGTGGAAGCAGCTGCTGCTCCTCGTATGAAGCTGTCTACAACAAAGAAGTCAAGTCTAGGTTATTTTTATGGTCTACAGGTAATAAAAACATACATGGCTGAACTACATTAAATTCTGGGCAAGGTTGGACAAATGGGATAAGACCCTACATCTCTAATCTACTATATAAAAGCCCCATCCAGTCTGTCTGTAAGTTTGTCCTGAAAACAGCGCCACCTATAAGACACTGTGTAAATTACAGGTTAACTGGAAACTTACAGTTAAATTGCAATGTGAAGAAACCCATTAGTTTGGTTGACCACTCAAGTTTGGTTGATCAAACATAAGGTTGCCACCAATAGGACATCTGTGATAGGTTGTGATAGGGGTGCCTACACACCGTCCGGGACACTGGCCGCAGTGCAAGCATTCATTATTCCCTGCGCCTTGGTCCACTCTGTCATACCTTTGGGCTGGACCCATCCTTCTTCCCATTTGTGTTCCACTGTGGAACGCAGGCTGGCACCGCAGCTTCTCAGTGTACAGAGGGAAAGAGATGTCGTACAGAGGTAGACAGTGCAGAATGGGGGGAGAGACAGCATAAGGGGAGAGAGCCAATACAAGGGAAGAGAGCGCACTCGGGGGAGTGACAGCAAAAGGGGAAGAGAGAGCAGACAAGTGGAAGAGCATGCAGGGGGAAGAGAGAGCGCAGGGGAAAGAGAGAGCGCAGGGGGAAGAGAGAGAGCGCAGGGGGAAGAGAGAGAGCGCAGGGGGAGGAGAGAGAGCGCAGGGGGAGGAGAGAGAGCGCAGGGGGAGGAGAGAGAGCGCAGGGGGAGGAGAGAGAGAGCGCAGGGGGAGGCGAGAGAGCGCAGGGGGAGGAGAGAGAGTGCAGGGGGAGGAGAGAGAGCGCAGGGGGGAGGAGAGAGAGCGCAGGGGGAAAAGAGAGAGCGCAGGGGAAGGAGAGAGAGTGCAGGGGAAGGAGAGATAGCACAGGGGGTGAGAGAGTGCAAAGGAGGGGAGACAGCACAAGGGGGAGACTATGCACAGGGTGGAGAGGGGAGAGACAGCACAAGGGGTGAGAGAGTACAAGGAGTTGACAGCGCACAGGGGGAGATAGCGCACAGGAAGATGGTGAGCAGAAGCAGTGCTGCCATGTCAAGGCCACCCCATGCAGCAGTGGTCTCCCCGCCATCCTCGATGGTGCTGTGATTAGTGTGGGGAGTAGTTGGACATATACAATCACACATGTTCTACAATCACCCAATGCAAAAGAATTGGGCCCCCGTCTAGTCAAGAGTATAAAGGCCCTTGATTTTGTCCAATAGGCCATTTCTTAAAAGCAACTTTAGATCCCCAAAAAATGGACATCATCTGGTCACAAGGATGTAGGTTGGAGAACCTGGAAAGGCAGGCCTTATCTTGGTTCTTTGAGGTATGCATCAAGATATAAGAAACTAAAACGTCTACAAGATCATCGTCAACTGACTAGGTCATGTAAGGCCACCAGTCCAGGATCTACGTAGACTCTAGATTAATAGTTGGTCACCAGTAGATCTCACCTTGCTCCTGTGACTCCACTTGGTACATGGCGTCTTCATCAAAGAGCCCGATTTCTGCGTAGGACATTTCTCGATGGACGGGAGACTTCATCTCCATGTAATTCCCCTCCGAGGTTCTGGACATCATCGGGAGGTCTTTGATGGTGGCGTACGGGTTCTCACTGTTCAGGGAGCTGTTACTGATGCTGAGAGCGGAGTCTTTCACGTATTCTGGAGAAATAAGATCATATTAATCATGGCCATCATCTGCCAGCGAGGGAGTAGGAGCGTGCCAAGAGTTACAATCTTTGGTCTATGAGATCCTAAACGGATCTAAATGTTGCCCAATAACTGAGCCTTTCTAACATCTAAAGTGTGAAGGGTACAGTAAGCTCTGGAGTAAGACCCCATCACTGTGCACTCACCATTCCCCTTATTATAGTAAATCCCGACACTGTAACTCCGGTCTATGCCGTGCCGTCCTGAAATTAAGTAATAAGATTATTAAAGAAAAAAGGTTCCTTCTCTTTTACATATTTTAAAGTCCTTTCATCCATCAGTCATTGCAGAGCAAACTACTAGTTTATTATGCCACTGTTCCCCCAGGGACCTGCAAGTATTAGCTACTGGACCACCAGGGATCATGACTCTCAATGTTCCACTAACCACCAGGGACAATGACTATAAATATTCCATTAACCACCAGGGATTATGTCTCACAATATTCCACCAACTACTAAACTCTCAATATTCTACTGACCAACGAAAAAACACAAAGTATTCCACTGATCTCCAGGGATCAAGACTCTCAATATTCCACTGATCTCCAGGGATCAAGACTCTCAATATTCCACTGATCTCCAGGGATCAAGACTCTCAATATTCCACTGATCTCCAGGGATCAAGACTCTCAATATTCAAGAGTAACTGCAATACTCAGTAAGGAGCCTCAGCACTGAGCTTCTCTCCACAAGATTGCCTTGTAATCCCATGACTATTTATACCTCATCCTGGTGGGATTCATTTAACATAAGGCAACGCCTTTGTCATGAAATGACGATGCACAAGGATCCCCCTCAATAGCAAACAGAAGGTGATGCCCCAGCCACCAGTGACAATTTGGTACATCCTTTTGAAGCTTGCCTAAAGGTCACAAATTTCTCCCTCTGTGTTCTCAGATAAATGTTGTTGCCACATGGTTTCTTATCCATAAATAAGAGATTATCCTTCTATGTGCTCTATAACTGTTTGATAATCACAAAATGCTTAAGCAATAATGAATGAATTTTCTGGGGGCGTGGCCTGACTGGCAATGGCAGAGGCTGCATAACTTTGAGCTCCTGATCTCCCGGGCACAGAAACAGCCATTACCAGCTTCCAGAGCCTGCAACAGCTATCTCCTCTGCACCACAAAAGACCGGATCCCTCACTGCACCGATGGGTAAGACCAGACCAGTGACAGGACTAGCACCAAGGCGGGTATCCGACTTTTTCACAGCCCCAAGCCCTTCGCGCTCCAGGAGCCCAACATGGCGCCTCCCTCACCCAGAGCAGCACGTGCGGCCAAACGCGGTCCACACTCTCAGGAGGTGGCTGGCGGGAGTCAGGCACCCGAGATTCCCCTAACACATGCCAGCATGAGGGAGCTGCTGGAGGAGTTCCGGGCTTCTCTCCACGCCGACATGATGAAAATGGTGGCGGAGGTGAGGGGTGAAATAGCAGAGCTGAGCTCACGCACAGATTCATTAGAAAGAAAGCTAGCAGAGATCATTTCCTCTCATAATGCCCTGCTGGACACAAACGAACAACTAGAAGAGCAGATTGCAAGGGTCCAAAGCAAAAATCTGGACCTTGAGGACAGATCACGCCGCAAAATGTAAGGCTGAGAGGGGTGGATGAAAATGTGCAAAATAGAGAGCTCCGGAGCTTTCTGCAGGGGTTCCTAACTGCAGCTCTGCCAGACACAGACCCCATGGATTTCAAAATTGATAGAATACATAGGATTCCAAAGCCATCAAACCTGGATCCCTCCCTGCCCAGAGACATTCTTGCAAGAGTGCACTATTTTGAAGTGAAAGAAGACTTTCTCAGGTCTCTTAGGTCTCGTCCTGAACTACCAGATAAATATGCACATATTGAAGTTTATCAGGACATTTCACCTGGAACCTTACTTCAACGCAAAGCATTTCAGCACTGCACCAAAGTCCTGAGGGATAATGATATCCCTTACAGATGGGGATTCCCTACAAAGCTTATCATCAAAAAAGAGGACAAGTCCTATGTCTGCCTGCTTCCTGTTCATGCAGAAAGACTATTGAAACAATGGGGACTGATGAACTCCCCCCCTGTGGAGGGCTCGGATAAACCTGGCTCACAAACTGGCTTGGATGGAAAGAAAAAAAGAGGAAACAGACCAAGAATTGATCCTGAATGGTTCACAGTATGATACCACTGCAGGTCCATAAAGCTTGATAGCCCGGAGTAGATCAGGAACTCTTGTATTTTTATGTTCCTGAAACTATCTTTGTACCTTTTATTGTTCTCATTCTGAACAACTCTGTTTAGATCTCTAAATTCTTTTTCTTGATCTTACCTTCTTCTTCTCACACTCGACCTAAATCTTCACACATCCCTCCCTCTCTTCCCCCACTACACGTGCCTTCTCCTGGCATATCCTTACTCCCTAACACATCTTTTCACTCCCCCTTCTATATTGCTTTTTTCTTTTCTCTCTGCACAACCACACTCTAAGACCTTCCCCTCTCTCTCTCACTTCTTCTACAATCTAAACCTCTACTGTACTGATTTGCTTATTTCTTTATCCCAGTGAATACTGGGATAATATTGCCCCTTGAGTGCGTTTCAGTTGGCACTCTTTGTTTTTATTTTTCTGTGGTTTTACCCACAGGTTTTTGGACAAGATGTACGCAAGATTTACTTGTCAGTGTATAATGCTCATTATGCCTATTGTTGCTCCAGTTAATGGAATTTGTTCCTATAATCCTCATGTGTTTCCCTCCCTCCTCTCCCATCCCCCCCTCCCCCTACAGGTCGGCTGGTCTCCCAACAGTAATGATTGTATTCTACAATTGAATGTGTTTGATCCACCATGAGTATCACATGCGGTTCAGTAAATGTAAATGGACTTAACAGTCCTGAGAAACGTTCTTTGACATGGAGACAGATCGTAAAGCTCAGGTATGATGTTTTGTTTCTACAGGAGACGCACCTGTTGGCAGCAGATACACACAGAATGCAGTCGCATCTTTACCCTCATAGTTTCTTTGCGACAGCAGACACCAAAAAAGCGGGGGTGGCTATACTAATTCATAAGAGATTAACGTTTGAACACATATCCTCTACACTAGACCCAGCGGGACGCTATATCCTCATTAACTGCAAATTAAATAATGCCACCTACTCACTTATGTCCATGTACTCCCCTAATACAGGTCAGGTTAAATTTCTGTCTCAAACTCTGGAAACCCTATTCCCCCTATCATTGGGAAGGAAAATTATAGCCGGAGATTTAAATGCTCCAGCGGACAAAAAAATGGACTGCTCTGGAATCGGAGCGTATAGGGCAGAGTTGGGACCGACTTTTACGCAATTTGGGCTTCACGATGTTTGGAGATGTTTTCATCCAGAGCAGAGAGATTATTCTTATATGTCACCCAGATTTGGCTCTTGGTCAAGAATTGACTACATTCTAATTGATGACACCTTGCTCCCGCTCTGCCTCTCAGCTGAAGTGGGTTCCATTTCGTGGACAGACCACGCCCCTGTTGCCATTAAATTTGAGGATGCACTGGCTGTATCTCCCACTACACTATGGAAAATTAATGAATATATTCTCTCCTCACCTGTACACCTAGAAGAGATATCAGGATATATTACAGATTACTTCTCCTTAAATGACACAGGAGACGTTTCCCCAGAGACACTTTGGCTAGCGCACAAAGCTGTCCTCAGAGGTAAACTTATCAAGATGTCAGCATGGGCGAAAAAACAACACGTAAATAGGGTTACCACCCTCACGACCCAAATCCAAAACCTGGAACACAAACAAAAATCCCATCCTTCCCCAACTTTAACGGCTGAGCTATTAGAAACTCGTAGACAACTCCGCACTACACTTTTGATCAAAGTACAAAAACACATGACCAGAACTAAAGCCCGGTTCTACTCAATGGGAGATAGAGCAGGGAAGCTGCTGGCTAGACGAGTCCGCAAGCGTATGGCCACCACCAAAATCTCTCACTTGTTGGACTCAAATGGTTCCAAAATAAGACACCCCATAAAAATTGTAGATCAGTTTAGAACATACTATGAAACTTTATATAATTTAAAAAATGACTCATGCACCCCTCAACCAACGAAAACAATAATTAAAAACTTTTTAGATAAGGCCACCCTACCTTCTCTGAACCCCCAACAGGTTGCTCAAATAAATATCCCTATAACTGAAATGGAAGTACAAAAGGCCATCCAAACTTCCAAACGACACTCTGCCCCAGGCCCGGATGGATATACATATAAGTATTACACTTCCTTTTCCCTATTATTGACCCCATACTTAACTAAGCTGTTTCGGTTCTGGCAGTCCACGGGAAAGGTCAAGGAGGAGGGTTTACAAGCTGTGATCACTACCCTTCCCAAACCAGGCAAACCCCCCACATCCCCGAGTAACTTCCGACCGATAGCACTGTTAAATTGTGATATTAAATTGTATGCCAAGATCCTTGCCAGTCGTCTTATGGAAGTACTTCCGGACCTCGTGGGCAGGGACCAAGTGGGTTTCATTCCGGGGCGTCAGGCCAGAGATGCCACAAGAAGGCTAATAAACCTGCTGGACATCATGGAGAGGGGGGGTGCCCCCGGTGCACTACTCTCACTCGACGCAGAGAAAGCGTTTGACAGGGTGCACTGGGGGTTCCTCAGTGAAGTCCTAGATAGGTTCCATATTATTGGAAGATTTAAGGACTCTATAATGTCCCTGTATTCATCCCCCTCAGCTTTAGTCCGTGCCTCTGGCTTCTTATCTCAAAAATTTGAGATTACAAATGGTACTCGACAGGGCTGCCCCCTCTCTCCTCTGATCTTCGCCCTGGTCATGGAACCCTTGGCATCTATAGTGCGTAACACGGCGCAGGTCTCGGGGGTGTGGGTGGGACCAATGGAACACAAAATTAATCTATATGCAGATGATGTGATATTCACATGCACTCATCTTAAACAAACTGTTCCGGCTTTAATGTCTATCCTGGAAGAATTCGCAGCAGCATCATATTACAAGCTCAATCTATCCAAATCCTCCTTTTTCCCAGTAAATATCCCAGCTAAAGAACAATTGACATTACGTCGAACGCTACCTTTCATATGGATCTCCCGATCCTTCACATATCTGGGTATTCAAATCTCTCTCACCAAATCTATAGTTAAAATAAATTCTGATTATCTAACTAAGGAATTACGCTCTCTGATACAGTCTTACTCCCCTTCGCTGCTGTCGTGGATTGCCAGAATTCAAATTACCAAAATGCTACTATTTCCGAAAATATTATATTTTCTCCGTTGCATCCCTATACGCTTCCCCAGAAAAACCCTTAACCTTCTCCAATCTATTCTGGGCAAATTTATATGGATGAACAAACCTCATAGAGTCGGTTCCTCAACGTTAACTCGGCCTACTACTTTGGGAGGTATGGGTGCCCCCAACATACAGTATTACTACAGAGCAATTAATCTGGAGATCTCACAGTTATGGTGGATCCCCAATGCTGAAGCAAACTCCTTGCCTCTGTGGCTACAAATAGAATCCTGGTATTCCCCACAAAATTCAACTCGTCTTTTGCTGGAGTCACACCTCCTCCGCCATAGGCCTGGAAACCTCCCCCTGAGGTCCATGCAAGCAGTGCTTGAGGTCTGGTCTGGGGTCAGCCTCTTACTCCTAAAAGGCCTATATAGATACATAACACTGAGGGCTGTAGAATGCTGTGTAGACTCCCCAGCTTTCTCCCTGGCGAAATGGCGGAGGGCGGGCGCTAAACATCTTTCGGATGTGCTGCACAATGCCAAAATACAATCATTTGCAACTCTGAAAGAAAAATATGGTCTTTCTAATGCTGACTACTTTTCTTACCTTCAACTAAAAGACCTTCTCAGAACCATAGTTATTCCAATGGAAGATACACTGTCCAGCCTTCCACAGGTTATATCCATTTTCAAGCAAACAACTGCTGCCAACAGGGGAATCTCCACTTTTTACAGGGCTATGTCAGAAATACAGGCAGAGTCTAAGCTCCCGTATATGACGAAATGGGAAGCTCTCCTCGCATTCACCTCACCAGTTGAAGAGTGGTTGAAGGCATCAACACATGCTCTTTCTTATACCTCATGCCTGAACCACCATGAGCAAGCTAAGAAACTTCAATTCGGATGGTACCTGACTCCAGACAAAATTGCTAGTTTTAAAAAAACAGGCCTCCGACCTGGGATGAACTTGTGCTGGAAAAACTGTGGAGAGGTTGGAACCACTACACATGTCTGGTGGAATTGTCTGGGCATTCGCTCTTTTTGGTCACAAGTCAACCATTTGATATGTACTACTACCGGTCTTAAACTCACGTTGACTCCACAGATGGCCTTACTAGGTTTAGAGATTCAGGACTTACCTCGGGGACTGAGACCAATTATATCAAATATACTTATAGCAGCTCGTTACTGCATATCCAGGCACTGGAAAAACCCCACCTTCCCATCTATACAGGAAGTCATCTCCCAACTTAACCTGCACCTCAACTACGAATTGGTTTTGTCAACAGATACAGCTAAACGCACCAAAGTCATTAATTGGTGGGACACATGGGTGAGCTCGCAACATAATAACGTGGTAATATCCAACTAAACATACTTGTAATACGATTGGTGATGAAGTCAGTTTGACTAATGTTATTATTTAAGACACTTCCCCTTATTCTGGGGTCCCTAGCCGACCTGCTAAATGCTCCCCCCCATCTCCCCCTTCTTCCCTACCTTCCCTAAGGTTACCCTTCCTTCCTTGTTTGTTCTAAAGAAAACTGTTCTTTTTTTTTTTTTTTTTTTTTTGGTTACACTTTAATCTAAAGTTGTACACTTAATTATCTATGTAACAGCTTTGTTTCCATTGTACCCTTCTGTTCGGGTACACTTTTGTTCACCTTATTTATGTTATATGTTTGAAAATGCTTTAATAAAAACACAATGATTCAAAAAAAAAAAAAAAAAAAAAAAAAAGACTCTCAATATTCCACTGATCTCCAGGGATCAAGGCTCTCAATATTCCACTGATCTCCGGGGATCAAGACTCTCAATATTCCACTGATCTCCAGGGATCAAGACTCTCAATATTCCACTGATCTCCAGGGATCAAGACTCTCAATATTCCACTGATCTCCAGGGATCAAGACTCTCAATATTCCACTGATCTCCAGGGATCAAGACTCTCAATATTCCACTGATCTCCAGGGATCAAGACTCTCAATATTCCACTGATCTCCAGGGATCAAGACTCTCAATATTCCACTGATCTCCAGGGATCAAGGCTCTCAATATTCCACTGACCACCAGAGACCAAGGCTCTCAATATTCCACTGACCTCCAGGGATGAAGGCTCTCAATATTCCACTGATCTCCAGGGATCAAGGCTCTCAATATTCCACTGATCTCCAGGGATCAAGACTCTCAATATTCCACTGATCTCCAGGGATCAAGGCTCTCAATATTCCACTGACCACCAGAGACCAAGGCTCTCAATATTCCACTGACCTCCAGGGATGAAGACTCTCAATATTCCACTGATCTCCAGGGATCAAGGCTCTCAATATTCCACTGATCTCCGAGGATCAAGACTCTCAATATTCCACTGATCTCCAGGGATCAAGACTCTCAATATTCCACTGACCACCAGGGACCAAGACTCTCAATATTCCACTGATCTCCAGGGATCAAGACTCTCAATATTCCACTGATCTCCAGGGATCAAGACTCTCAATATTCCACTGATCTCCAGGGATCAAGACTCTCAATATTCCACTGATCTCCAGGGATCAAGACTCTCAATATTCCACTGACCTCCAGTGATCAAGGTGCACAATATTCCACTGATCTCCAGGGATCAAGGCTCTCAATATTCCACTGACCACCAGTGATCAAGGTGCACAATATTCCACTGACCTCCAGGGATTAAGACTCTCAATATTCCACTGACCACCAGAGACCAAGGCTCTCAATATTCCACTGACCTCCAGGGACCAAGGCTCTCAATATTCCACTGACCTCCAGGGATTAAGGCTCTCAATATTCCACTGATCTCCAGGGATCAAGACTCTCAATATTCCACTGACCACCAGAGACCAAGGCTCTCAATATTCCACTGACCACCAGGGACCAAGACTCTCAATATTACACTGACCACCAGAGACCAAGACTCTCAATATTCCACTGACCTCCAGGGACCAAGGCTCTCAATATTCCACTGATCTCCAGGGATCAAGACTCTCAATATTCCACTGACCACCAGAGACCAAGGCTCTCAATATTCCACTGACCACCAGGGACCAAGACTCTCAATATTCCACTGACCACCAGGGACCAAGACTCTCAATATTCCACTGACCACCAGGGACCAAGACTCTCAATATTACACTGACCTCCAGGGATTAAGACTCTCAATATTCCACTGACCACCAGAGACCAAGGCTCTCAATATTCCACTGACCTCCAGGGACCAAGGCTCTCAATATTCCACTGACCTCCAGGGACTAAGGCTCTCAATATTCCACTGACCTCCAGGGACCAAGGCTCTCAATATTCCACTGACCTCCAGGGACCAAGGCTCTCAATATTCCACTGACCTCCAGGGACCAAGGCTCTCAATATTCCACTGACCACCAGAGACCAAGGCTCTCAATATTCCACTGACCACCAGAGACCAAGGCTCTCAATATTCCACTGACCACCAGGGACCAAGACTCTCAATATTCCACTGACCTCCAGGGACTAAGGCTCTCAATATTCCACTGACCTCCAGGGATCAAGGCTCTCAATATTCCACTGACCACCAGAGACCAAGGCTCTCAATATTCCACTGACCACCAGAGACCAAGGCTCTCAATATTCCACTGACCACCAGGGACCAAGACTCTCAATATTCCACTGACCTCCAGGGACTAAGGCTCTCAATATTCCACTGACCACCAGGGACCAAGGCTCTCAATATTACACTGACCTCCAGGGATCAAGGCTCTCAATATTCCACTGACCACCAGGGACCAAGACTCTCAATATTCCACTGACCTCCAGGGATCAAGGCTCTCAATATTCCACTGACCACCAGGGACCAAGACTCTCAATATTCCCTAACCTCCAGGGATCAAGGCTCTCAATATTCCACTGACCACCAGGGACCAAGACTCTCAATATTTCACTGACCTCCAGGGACTAAAGCTCTTAATATTCCACTGACCACCAGGGACCAAGGCTCTCAATATTCCACTGACCTCCAGGGACCAAGGCTCTCAATATTCCACTGACCACCAGGGATCAAGACTCTCAATATTCCACTGACCACCAGGGACCAAGGCTCTCAATATTCCACTGACCACCAGGGACCGAGACTCTCAATATTCCACTAACCTCCAGGGATCAAGGCTCTCAATATTCCACTAACCTCCAGGGATCAAGGCTCTCAATATTCCACTGACCACCAGGGACCAAGGCTCTCAATATTCCACTGACCACCAGGGACCAAGACTCTCAATATTCCACTAACCTCCAGGGATCAAGGCTCTCAATATTCCACTGACCACCAGGGACCAAGGCTCTCAATATTCCACTGACCACCAGGGACCAAGACTCTCAATATTCCACTGACCTCCAGGAATCAAGATTCTCAATATTCCACTGACCACCAGGGACCAAGGCTCTCAATATTCCACTGACCACCAGGGACCAAGGCTCTCAATATTCCACTGACCACCAGGGACCAAGACTCTCAATATTCCACTAACCTCCAGGGATCAAGGCTCTCTATATTCCACTTACCACCAGAGACCAAGACTCTCAATATTCCACTGACCACCAGGGACCAAGGCTCTCAATATTCCACTGACCTCCAGAGATCAAGACACTCAATATTTCACTGACAACCAGCGATCAAAAATCCCAATATTCTATTGAGCACAAGGGATCAAGGCTCCAAATATTCCACTGATTTCTAGAGATTAAGATACCCAATATTTCACTGCCCAGAAGGGATAATGACAATATTTTACTAACCACCAGGGATTAAGATTCTCTATATTCCACTAACCACCAGAGATCATGACTCAATATTCTACTGCCATCAGTGATCAAGACTCAATATTCCACTGACTTCTAAAGATTTAGATTGTTAATATTTCACTGTCCAGAAGGGATGACGACAATATTTTACTAACCACCAGGGATCAAGACATTCAACATGTCACTGATGACCAGTGATCAAAACTTCCAATATTCCACTGACTGCTAGGGATTAAGACTCAATATTTCAATTACCACCAACAATCAAGACTTGCAATATACAATTGAGCACCAGGGATCTAGACTCAGTATTCTAATGACCTCAACATTCCACTGACCACAATGTATCAAGGCTTCCAACATCTCACCGACGTCTAGACATTAAGATGCCCAATATTCCATTGCTCAGAAGGGATAATGACTTAATATTTTATAAATCACTAGGAATCAAGTCTCCAAGTATTCCACTGCCCACCAGGGATTATGACTCCCAATATGCCACTGACCAACAGGGACTTGGTACTGACTGCATTATTATTGTCTACCTACATGCTTTCTTCATTGTAAGGTTCAAGATTTATAAAGGGGACCTCCAGGAGTCTGGTCATAGTGACTCAGAATTCCCAAAAACCTCCTGTAATGTCCCAATTACACGAATACGCGAGTGCTAAAAAACATAACTTTCAGCCAATAATATCTAAAAATTACAATTCAGAGATTTCATGGATTATTGAAAATGAAAAATGGTGTTGGAGGTCAATGACTATAGGGTGAATGTGTTCACCAGATGTTCCTAACATACAGCACGTATTGTGTGTGGGTCACTGGGGAACGTGGACGGTTCTTTTCGACCTGTGGATCAAACTGATCTGTGTCCCACCATGAATTCAACATTTACTATGAAGATAATCCATGGAGGACACTTCATCTCAATGCTAAATGTATGCATCAGAAGGAATGGGTACAGGAGATTGAAGGAGCCCCGTGGAGAACATTTCCAGAGAACCCCCATTCCTCCTTTTGTGATACTTTCTGTACATGGATCCCAACCAGTATGATATGTCTGACCAAGCTATATATTGATGGACCTCCAAAGGGACAGGTCACTCATACCATTGGACTTGCCCATTATGGACAAACCTTTGATATTGTTTGGTACCTTTAGGTGCTGCTTGATGTTTCCAGTCGGCAGGCAATGTAGCATTGTGGTCTGGACTGTAGGCGCTCATTCTCTCCCTTTCTGCGTTCATCACGTTAGAAAGATGAGGATTCATCTGAATAAACATATTATGAACAGAGTTATCATCCTATCCATCTCTGTAAACCACAAAGATTCTTGATGGCCTTCATATATGAAGAAGGAGTCCAATTTATGACTCATTTTCATGGTCAAGATGAAGCCATCCCAACAATTTAAAAAATGTGGTGTCTTCAGAGTCCACAATTCAGACTATATATGCTTAAGATAACGTGACCATAAGGACATGACTTGGTTTATCCTGGCCAAAAAATTGTCTCAGCTCTTGGGTTACTACTGACTGTAAACCTAGAACCTTTTGTTTCTTCAGAGTCCACCATGATAACTATTTATGTTCATGGAATACCATATGGACACTTTACCATCTGGAGTCTGCTCTGTCCTGGCCTAGAATGTGGCTCATTTTTGGGTTACTACTGACTGTGAATCTGGAAGCTCCTTCTAATATCTGAGGAGTCCACAATGTAGACTATGTATGCGCAAGAAAGATAATAAGGACACATTACCTACTTAGAATCTAGTCTATCTTAGCAAAGAATTTGGCTCAACCCTTGGGTTACTACCGACCATGGATCTGGCAGACCCTTCTTGTATCTTGAGCATCCACAATGTAAACTATGTATGCTCAAGAAGTAGCATAAGTACACATTATCTTCTTGGAGGCTGGTCTGTCTTGGCCACCTTGGGTTACTACCAACCATTAATCTGGTATACTGAGCATCCACAATGCACACTATGTATGCTCAAGAAAGACCATAAAGATACTATTGTACTTGGAGTCTGCTCTAAAGAATGTGGCTCAACCTTTGAGTTACTACTGACCATAGATCTGAGAGAACCTTCTGGTATCTCAAGAGTCCACAATGTAAACTATGAATGCTCAAGAAAGATCACATGGACACGTTACCTTCATGGAGCCTGATCTGTCTAGGCCAAAAATATGGCATACCTTGTATTTCTACCAACTCTTTATCTGGAAGAGCTTTCTGGTATATCGAGAGTCCACACTGTAGACTATGTATGCTCAATAAAGACCATAAAACAATTTACCACTTGGAGCCTGTTCATGTATGTTCAAAAAAGATCATAAGGACTCGTTACCTTCTTTGAGCTTGGTCTCTCCTGGCCAAACACTTGGCTCAAACCTTGGGCTACTACCAACCATGAATCTAGTATAACCTTTTGGTAGCTTGCAAGTTAAAAATGTAAATTATGTATACTCAAGAAAAACCATAAAAACATGTTACCTTTTTGGAGCCCGGTCTGTCCTGGTTGCTCGGCACCGGTGGTGGGTTGGGAGCACATTGGGACAGTGTGTGATAGCTGGGGTTGGTGTAGTAGTGCATGTAACCTGGAGGAACATCTATAAAGATGGAATAATAAAGAGATTATTGACATACAGTCTTTTTTGAAATGTCCTGTATGGTCACATTTTAGCGTCTACCCCACCTGGGACTTCATATACGGAGCTGGCCGGTCTGGTAGATGTGTACGCCACGGCTAAGTTACGGCTCTCCTTGTCTTTCTGCCAGTGACGGTAGATCAGAAATAAGGCAATTAATGCTACCACCAAGATGACTAAAGCGATGATGCCAATCATGGGTCCAATGGAGTCAGCGCTCACAGACGTTTTCGGAATCATTGTAAATGGGACATCGGGTGGTGCTGTATAAAAAACATGTTACTTTTTACTTCTATTCTTCCAAAACTTTATTAATCTTTCATCTACATTCATCTTCCAAGGGGGCAGTGATGCACCCCATCCCTGGGATCGAATACCTTATACTGTATGCCTTTGTCAGAGATTGGCCATTATTGCTGTTAGAGGAGGGTGCTGGCTGTATATCACAGCCGGCATCTCCCACATATGGTGTAGACTCAGCTCTTAAGGTCACTCCATGTGCAAGATTATAGGGAAAACTGGGAACTTCTAAGAGCATTCAAAAGGTCCCTTACTTCCTGTTCCTCACAAGAAATTTCCTGTCCCAAGGATATTCATTTTTTTAAGTTGTGGCGTGTGACCCTTCAGTGAAATGGGCTGAGCACTCATCACTGAGCACAGAGCATCGAGCCTCATCCTTGGTCTTCAGGAGAACGTTTAGGCTATGTCTCCATGACTCCTGTAAGGTGTTGGTCAAAAGAAGATTTCCATAGACGAGGTTGGAAGAGCGTGCTGGCTGTATATCACAGCTGGCAGCTCCCAGGTATGTTGTACACTCAACTCTTAAGGCCATTCATTATGCCACACTGTATAGGAGATATAGAGAAAATGAGGACCTCTATGGGCACCCAAAAGTTCCCTTACTTCCCGTTCCTCATATAGACAGGAAAGTAAAGAAGTTTACCGTCCCAAGCACATTAAATTGTTTTAGTTGTGGCATGTGACCGTTCAGAGAAATGGGTTGACCACTCATCACTGAGCATCAGGACGTCGAGCCTCATCCTTGGTCTTCAGAAGAACTTTTAGGCTTTGTCTCCATGACCCTGGAGAGATGAAACTCCTGAAGGCCATTGATCAGGAGATCTCCTTACCTTTTTCACAGCGTCCTCCGGACCAGCCCGCCTCACAATGGCAATGTCCTGTCACATGGTCGCATGTGGAGTTGTGGAGGCAGTCACAGACCTGGTGGCATCTGAGCCCGTAGGTCCGAGGAGGGCACCCTGAGGGTGGAGAACAATGAAGATGTAAGTGATGGAGAGCATGTGAAGTTTGGAGGACGGAGGAGTAATCTGGTGGATTTCAGGCCAGGGATGAGACAGGGAATCTGAACAGTATGATCAATTGTGGTGACCTACATATATGCCGCCATCTTTACTCACGATTGTCACAGTAGGGGCCGTGATATCCCGGGAGACAGGAGCACTTCCCAGTCATGTGATCGCATTCAGCTGCATTTTGGCATCTACACTTGCTCATACAGTTCTCTCCATACGTCCCTAGGGGGCAGACTACACAAAGCAGAACACAGTGTATGTTACACACAGATGGCAGCGCACACATTATTATAGTAGTGTACATTCTCACGTCATCGGCTTTATTATAACAGGTACAGCGTGCTCAGATATTACTGTCATCAATCTGCCAACTCTTATGGTAATCTGAAACGTCTCCCCTCTCTCTTTTAAAGAGCCTCCTGGATATTCCCAAGAAGGTTGGCATGTATAACCCCACAAAGAATAGCGTCCTGTGAGACAAAACCTATGGTGAAGCAAAATGATACTCCCAACCCACTGACAAGCTTCTTTTTAGAGTGACTCCTATGCAGAGCGCAGCACTCAAGGTCAGCAGACGTGCTGTGCATAGGAAGCAGCTGAGCTGAGGGTTAGGGCTATTTTTTAGGGTTTGGACTAGATTTAGGGTTAGGGCTAGATTTAAGGTCAGGGCTAGATTTCAAGTTACGGCCAGATTCGGGTTAGGGCTAGATTTCAGGTTATGGGTAGATTTAGGGTAAGGGTCAGATTTAGGGTTAGAGCTAGATTTTAGGTTAGAGCTAGATTTATTGTAAGGGCCAGATTTAGAGTTGGGGATAGACTTCGGGTTAGAGCGAGATGTATTGTAAGGGCGAGATGTCAGGTTAGGGATAGATTTCAGGTTAGGGACAGATTTCAGGTTAGGGACAGATTTAGGATTAAGGATAGATTTAGGATTAGGGCCAGACCTCTAGACTGTGAGCCCTCGCGGACAGGATCACCGGCCCTATTGTACCTGTACGATTGTTTTGTCGATTTGTCGTCGTTCTTCGACCACTTGTCTTTGTCTACCCCCTAACTTGTACAGCGCCCCATGTATCCTAATAGCGCTATATAAATACCTAATAATAATAATAATAATTTCGGGTTAGGGCGAGATTTCGAGTTTGGGATAGATTTCAGGTTAGGGCCAGATTTCGGGTTAGGCCACTAAGATAGGAGAGATTTTGGGTTAGGGACAGATTTCGGGTTGGGGATAGATTTCAGGTTTGGGATAGATTTCGGGTTAGGTCACTAGGATTAAGGATAGATTTTGGGTTAGGGCTAGATTTCAGGTTATGGGTAGATTTAGGGTAAGGGTCAGATTTAGGGTTAGGGTTAGATCTAGGGTTAGAGCTAGATTTTAGGTTAGAGCTAGATTTATTGAAAGGGCCAGATTTAGAGTTGGGGAGAGACTTCGGGTTAGAGCGAGATGTATTGTAAGGGCGAGATTTCGAGTTTGGGATAGATTTCAGGTTAGGGCCAGATCTAGGATTAAGGATAGATTTAGGATTAGGGCCAGATTTCGGGTTAGGGCGAGATTTCGAGTTTGGGATAGATTTCAGGTTAGGGCCAGATTTCGGGTTAGGCCATTAGGATAGGAGAGATTTTGGGTTAGGGCCAGATTTTGGGTTAGGGCCAGATTTCGGGTTTGGGATAGATTTAAGGTTTGGGATAGATTTCGGGTTAGGGCCAGATTTAGCAATAGGGTTAGATTTAGGGTTAAGGCTAGATCTAGGGTTAGGGATAGATTTATGGTTAAAGCTAGATCTAGGGTTAGGGCTAGATTTAGGGTTAGTCAAAGGGACTCGGTTTAGACGGCACAACATACTTGCCTTGGGCACAGAATTATGGCGGTCTTACCTTCAGAGCATGTTTTCCCAGTCCACCCCGCCAGGCAGGCACATGTGCCATCGATGGCGTTACATTGCCCTCCATGTTGGCAGTAGCAGATGTTAGCGCAGTCTTTACCCCATAGTCCTAGAGGACAAGCTATAACAAAAAGCGCCATATAGTCAATGTCTTAACCTAATGTAGATCCCCATACACAGACATAGCCTTACCGTCAGAGCACGTCTTTCCGGTCCAGCCCGGCAGACAGTCACACCTCCCGTCTATGGGACTACAGTGTCCTCCATAATGACAATAACAGGAACTGGCACAGTCCTTCCCCCAAAATCCTGGAGAACAGGCTGAGAAGACAGAAAAATCAGACTAATAGATAAAAGGACCAGACAGTGCTCATATAATACCGCCACACCACACCTAGGTGATAATACTACAGGGTATGAAAAGGGCTGACTATGGGTGATGGGGCCCATTTAGGGAGAGTCAAGGTAAATTCTGCTATCGATCTTACGCTCAGAGCAGTCGTTGCCTCTCCAGCCGGGGAACACGTACAGGAGCCGTCGGTGGGGTTACATGTGGAGTAGTTGGAGCATTTACAGTTGAAGGTGCATTTCTTCCCGTAACGTCCAGGAGGGCAGCCTGAAACAGACAATTGGTTTTGTTTGTGATAAATAGCGCCACTCATGTTCTCAGGTTGTGTAGGGTATTGCAGTTATGACCATTTTCTGAAAGCTGCAGTACCAGGCATGGTCACTATGAGGAGCCTGGAAGAGGCCGCAGTGCTCGCATTACTCAGCAGACGGCAACACTGAGCAGAGAGAAGCGTTTTCTTACTGGTGTCGCAGTTGTTGCCCTGGAAGCCGGCGGTGCAGGCGCAGGATCCGTCCTCAGCGGAGCAGGACGCCCCGTTCTTACAGGTGCAAGACATGTTGCAGCTCCGCCCCCAGAATCCTTCGTTACAGGGGTTCTCACAGTGCTCCCCTAAAGGACAGGATAAATGAGGAAGGCTCAGAACCCCAATACCCATCATCATCCTCCTCCTACTCCTCCTCCATGCCCCTCACCCGTCCATCCTGGGAGACATCTGCAGAAGCCGGTGATGGGGGCGCAGCCATCCGCGTTCTTACACTCACATCTCCGCTGACATCCAGGGCCGAAGGTCCCCGCCTGTGTACAGAAGAGCCGTCACCATCCTGCCTGACACTTATGGGGGCACTGTGCTGGACACTTATGGGGGCACTATACCTGACACTGTTATTGGGCACAGTCCCTGACACTGTTATTGGGGCACAGTCGCTGACACTGTTATTGGGGCACAGTCCCTGACACTGTTATGGGGGCACTATACCTGACACTGTTATTGGGGCACAGTCCCTGACACCATTATGGGTGCATTGTCCCTGACACTGTTATGGTGGCACTGTTCCGGACACTGTTATGGGGCACTTTCCCTGACACTGTTATGGTGGCACTGTGCTGACACTGTTATTGGGGCACAGTCCCTGACACCATTATGGGTGCATTGTCTCTGACACTGTTACGGTGGCACTGTGACTATTACTGTTATGGAGGCACTGTGCTGACCCTATTATGGGGACACTGTGCTGACACTGTTATGGGGGCACTGTGTTGACACTGTTATGGGGGCACTGTGCTGACACTGTTATAGGGGCACTGTGCCTGACACTGTTATAGGGGCACTGTGCCTGACACTGAGAAAGACGGTACTACACCGTCGAAACATGTCGTGGCGGATGGAGGATTTTCAATAAAAGGACTTTCCAGTCAGCAGAGTCCTCAGCTTTGTTTTGGAGCGCTCAGCACGAGACCGTGCAAATTGAATTCACACGGACACTGTTATGGGGGCACTGTGCCTGACACTGTTATGGGGGCACTGTGCCGGACACTGTTATGGGGGCACTGTGCCAGACACTGTTATGGGGGCACTGTGCCGGACACTGTTATGGGGGCACTGTGCCAGACACTGTTATGGGGGCACTGTGCCGGACACTGTGATGGGGGCACTGTGCCTGACACTGTTATAGGGGCACTGTGCTGACACTGTTATGGGGCACTGTGCCTGACACTGTTATGGGGGAACTGTGACTATTATTGTTATGGTGGCACTGTGCTGACCCTATTATGGGGACACTGTGCTGACACTGTTATGGGGGCACTGTGCTGACACTGTTATGGGGGCACTGTGCTGACACTGTTATAGGGGCACTGTGCCTAACACTATTATAGGGGCACTGTGCCTGACACTGTTATAGGGGCACTGTGACTATTATTGTTATGGTGGCACTGTGCTGACCCTATTATGGGGGCACTGTGCCTGACACTGTTATGGGGGCACTGTGCCGGACACTGTTAATGGGGCACTGTGCCTGACACTGTTATGGTGGCACTGTGCTGACACTGTTATAGGGGCACTGTGCCTGACACTGTTATGGGGGCACTGTGCTGACACTGTTATGGGGGCACTGTGCTGACACTGTTATAGGGGCACTGTGCCTGACACTGTTATAGGGGCACTGTGACTATTATTGTTATGGTGGCACTGTGCTGACCCTATTATGGGGGCACTGTGCCTGACACTGTTATGGGGCACTGTGCCGGACACTGTTAATGGGAAACTCTGTGCCTGACACTGTTATGGTGGCACTGTGCTGACACTGTTATAGGGGCACTGTGCCTGACACAGTTATGGGGGCACTGTGCCGGACACTGTTATGGGGGCACTGTGCCGGACACTGTTAATGGGGCACTGTGCCTGACACTGTTATGGGGCACTGTGACTATTATTGCTATGGTGGCACTGTGCTGACCCTATTATGGGGGCACTGTGCCTGACACTGTTAATGGGGCACTGTGACTATTATTGTTATGGTGGCACTGTGCTGACCCTATTATGGGGGCACTGTGCCTGACACTGTTATAGGGGCACTGTGCTGACACTGTTATGGGGCACTGTGCCTAGCACTGTTATGGGGCACTGTGACTATTACTGTTATGGTGGCACTGTGCTGACACTGTTATGGGGGCACTGTGCTGACACTGTTATGGGGCACTTTTCCCGTAAACCCCTCCATAGTCTGTACCTTGCAGCTGAACTCACACCTCTCCCCGTACCACCCGGCTGTACAGGCGCATTGCCCAGTGATGGGGCTGCAGAGGGCCCCGTTGGCACACTGGCACGTCCGGTTGCAGTTGAAGCCCCAGCTGCCCTGAGGACACGGCACCGAGCAGTCGCCTTTCTGCCAACCTGAAATGCAAAGTATTGATTTCAAGAAGCAACAAGGAAAGTATGGGCGCAATCTATCAGTGCAGACGGCGGTGCTCACCTTCCTTACACACACAGGTGCCGTCCGCGGGTGAGCACGCCAAGTGGTTGATGCACCTGCACGTCTGGGAACATCCATCTCCGAAGGTTTCATCAGGACAGAATTCAGAACAGTGACTTCCCTGACACAATGTAACGAAACGGCAATCAGTAAATGGGCACAGTCCTTCTGCTCTCCTCCATCATTATATACCGCCATGTGTTGGGAACTTGCTCTGGATCATTGCTACTTCTGCTCCCATTCTGTTACCTCTCTGCAGGTCCTTACTTTTATCTACTGTATCATATGTTAAAAGGAAACTGTCTACCCCCACATGTATTTAAATCATGCAATGTTCAATAGGGACCTTTAAAAAAAATGTTGTATTCTTCCCAAAAAAGCATTCTAGATACTTAGACGATTTCATTAGCTAGCTGGACAAACAGTCATACAGTCATCAGGGCGGTTAAGAGTTAACAGGCACATCACTGAACTTGTATCAAGGAGGAAATTCATCTAATGTTCTGTATAAAGAACCTGTGTGATGTCATGACCATGTGACCATAATGGGCGGAGCTAAATTTGAAGGACTATGTAGACTTAGCTCCGTCTATTATGATCACCTGGATGACTGTATGACTGTTTGCCCAGCTAACTAATGAAATCATCGAAGTATCTAAAATCTTTCTTTTGGATAAAAAGTCAGAAGTTCTTAACTTATCCTCGAAGCACAAGCTACTATTGGACCCATAGACTTTTCCTCTAAGTTGAGGATATCTTGGCCTCTTTTGAGTTATGGCTGAAGGCCTCCTCCTATCAGGACATAATGTAACCTGGAAAGTGTTCAGTCCTGAATCCTGAGAGCTAACAGAATAAAAGCAAAATCTTGAACTTTTACTCCTTAAAGGGCCCCTAACCCCCCTTAAAGGGGTTCTCATGCATCTTAAATAGCTGAAGGTCGCTCATTCAGCCTCATCTTTTGGGAGGGGGGATTAAGCAGTTACAGTCACACCCCTGGAGGCGGCTCATCTCTACTTTAATGGATGGTGCATATTGATATCCAACATGCCCAATCCTTTTTTTTTTTGCTGAAAATGATGGTAATGTGACGTACCGTGAAGCCCGGGGCACAGCGGCACTGCCCCGTCTCGCTGTCGCAGGATCCGCCATTGAGACACAGACATGGCTCCTGACAGTTGGTCCCGTAGTAGCCGAGGGGGCAGGTCTCGTTGCACGTCAGGCCGGCCCAGCCCGTCTTACAGGTGCACTCACCGGTCATAGGGTGGCAGCTGGGAATAAATGTAATGATGCACTTGACCACCAGAGGGCACTCCTCTCTGCCCGGAAGTAGGCAGGAAGGTTTTGAATGCATAGTATTATTTAAAGGAGTGCTACACTTTTGTTTAATTGGATATCAGATCCCCTTTAAACTCACCTCTTGGTGTGATGGGCATCGCACTTACAGGGCAGGAGACATTGTAACCCGTAGGTGTTATCTGAGCACATACTTTCTTCACATCGGGCCCCCCGGAAGCCGGCCTCGCACAAACAAGCCCCGTCGACATGGTAACAGCGGACGGCGTTGACGCAGTCACACGTCTCTTTACAGTCCATGCCGTACTTTCCGATGGGACATTCTTCAAGGCAGCTAAAAATATAAAGTTTTTGGGTTTTTTAGGTGGTGTTGCCCTTTAATTAAAAGGCCATTACCCTAAAAAGGGCAAATATAGCGTAATGGAATGTTCTGTATCTTAATGTACTATTATTTTCAGATCATGAGAAATGTTAATGAGATAAGGCCTTCAAATATTCAGGTGGCTGATACCAGAGAAAAATAACGGCATAGGTAAATGTATCCAATAGCTTATTTTTATTAGAGGGGTTAAGGGTCCTTTAAGAAATGTTAAGCATCTGGCGAGATGCTGTATACAGTGACCCTGGGACACACAGAAGATGTGAACGGTGACCCCAAGACAAAGGTTACAACAGCCCCAAACCAACACCGAGCTACACGGCCGATATCCCTATGTGGGCGCCAAAGGTGCAGGCTGCAGCTGCTGACCCCCGGCCCCAGGGACCAGCACATTTTACATTTTGGCTCAAAAACGTACAAGTATTTCTCACATTTCAGCAATTCCTCATAGACATCGTAACAACAAAGCGTCTGATGGTGCCAAATAATATGTGCACAACAGAGCCTCATAGAGGAGAGTGAGGATAAATCCAGGAGCAGAAGAGGAGCATTTATATTGCAGTACATAGGGGCAGTATTATAGTAGTTATATTCTTGTACATAGGGGCAGTATTATAGTAGTTATATTCTTGTACATAGGGGTAGTATTATAGTAGTTATATTCTTGTACATAGGAGCAGTATTATAGTAGTTATATTCTTGTACATAGGGGGGCAGTATTATAGTAGTTATATTCTTGTACATAGGGGACAGTATTATAGTAGTTATATTCTTGTATATAGGGGCAGTATTATAGTAGTTATATTCTTGTACATAGGGGCAGTATTATAGTAGTTATATTCTTGTACATAGGGGCAGTATTATAGTAGTTATATTCTTGTACATAGGGCAGTATTATAGTAGTTATATTCTTGTACATAGGAGCAGTATTATAGTAGTTATATTCTTGTACATAGGGGCAGTATTATAGTAGTTATATTCTTGTACATAGGGGTAGTATTATAGTAGTTATATTCTTGTACATACAGTGCCTACAAGTAGTATTCAACCCCCTGCAGATTTAGCTGGTTGACACATGCGGAATTAACTTGGAATTGTGACATTTGGACTGTAGATCTGCCTGGAAGTGGGAAATGCACTGCAGCCAAAAATATTTTTTAATTTTTTTTTTTTTTAAAGCGTTAAAGGTTAATTCAGAGGGACATTTATTATTCAACCCCTCAAACCACCAGCATTCTGTTTGGTCCCCCTAAAGTATTAAGAAGTAGTTCAGGCACAAAGAACAATGAGCTTCACATGTGTGGATTAATTATCTCTTTTGCCAGCCTTTTCTGACTATTTAAGACCCTCCCCAAACTTGTGAACAGCACTCATACATGGTCAACATGGGAAAGACAAAAGGAGCATTCCAAGGCCATCAGAGACAAGATCGTGGAGGGTCACAAGGCTGGCAAGGGGTACAAAACCCTTTCCAAGGAGTTGGGCCTACCTGTTTCCACTGTTGGGAGCATCATCCGGAAGTGGAAGGCTTATGGAACTACTGTTAGCCTTCCACGGCCTGGACAGCCTTTGAAAGTTTCCTCCCGTGCTGAGGCCAGGTTTGTTCGAAGAGTCAAGGCTAACCCAAGGACAACAAGGAAGGAGCTCCAGGAAGATCTCATGGCAGTGGGGACATTGGTTTCAGTCAATACCATAAGTAACGTACCTCCACCCAATGATCTCCGTTCCAGACGAGCCCGTAAGGTTCCTTTACTTTCAAAGCGTCATGTCAAGGCTCGTCTACAGTTTGCTCATGATCACTTGGAGGACTCTGAGACAGACTGGTTCAAGGTTCTATGGTCTGATGAGACCAAGATCGAGATCTTTGGTGCCAACCACACACGTGACGTTTGGAGACTGGATGGCACTGCATATGACCCCAAGAATACCATCCCGACAGTCAAGCATGGTGGTGGCAGCATCATGCTGTAGGGCTGTTTCTCAGCCAAGGGGCCTGGCCATCTGGTCCGCATCCATGGGAAGATGGATAGCACGGCCTACCTGGAGATTTTGGCCAAGAACCTCCGCTCCTCCATCAAGGATCTTAAGATGGGTCGTAATTTCATCTTCCAACAAGACAACGACCCAAAGCACACAGCCAAGAAAACCAAGGCCTGGTTCAAAAGGGAAAAAATCAAGGTGATGGAGTGGCCTAGTCAGTCTCCTGACCTTAACCCATTTGAAAACTTGTGGAAGGAGCTCAAGATTAAAGTCCACATGAGACACCCAAAGAACCTAGATAACTTGGAGGAGATCTGCATGGAGGAGTGGGCCAAGATAACTCCAGAGACCTGTGCCGGCCTGATCAGGTCTTATAAAAGACGATTATTAGCTGTAATTGCAAACAAGGGTTATTCCACAAAATATTAAACCTAGGGGTTGAATAATAATTGACCCACACTTTTATGTTTAAAATTTATTAAAATTCAACTGAGCAACATAACTTTTTGGTTTGTAAGATTTATGCTTCTGTTAATAAATCCTACTCTCGTTTGCAGTTTGAAGGCTCTAACTTATTGGCATCTTATCAAACCACCTAAATCTTCAGGGGTTGAATACTACTTGTAGGCACTGTAGGAGCAGTATTATAGTAGTTATATTCTTGTACATAGGAGCAGTATTATAGTAGTTATATTCTTGTACATAGAGGGCAGTATTATAGTAGTTATATTCTTGTATATAGGGGCAGTATTATAGTAGTTATATTCTTGTACATAGGAGTAATATTATAGTAGTTATATTCTTGTACATAGGAGCAGTATTATAGTAGTTATATTCTTGTACATAGGAGCAGTATTATAGTAGTTATATTCTTGTATATAGGGGCAGTATTAATAGTAGTTATATTCTTGTACATAGGATCAGTATTATGGTAGTTATATTCTTGTACATAGGGGCAGTATTATAGTAGTTATATTCTTGTACATAGGAGCAGTATTATAGTAGTTATATTCTTGAACATAGGGGCAGTATTATAGTAGTTATATTCTTGTACATAGGAGCAGTATTATAGTAGTTATATTCTTGTATATAGGGGCAGTGTTATAGTAGTTATATTCTTGTACATAGGAGCAGTATTATAGTAGTTATATTCTTGTACATAGGGGCAGTATTATAGTAGTTATATTCTTGTATATAGGGGCAGTATTATAATAGTTATATTCTTGTACATAGGAGCAGTATCATAGTAGTTATATTCTTGTACATAGGGGCAGTATTATAGTAGTTATATTCTTGTATATAGGGGCAGTATTATAGTAGTTATATTCTTGTACATAGGAGCTGTATTATAGTAGTTATATTCTTGTATATAGGGGCAGTATTATAGTAGTTATATTCTTGTACATAGGTGCAGTATTATAGTAGTTATATTCTTGTACATAGGGCAGTATTATAGTAGTTATATTCTTATACATAGGGGCAGTATTTTAGTAGTTATATTCTGGTATATAGGGGCAGTATTATAGTAGCTATATTCTTGTACATAGGAGCAGTATTATAGTAGTTATATTCATGTACATAGGGGCAGTATTATAGTAGTGATATCCTTGTACATAGGGGCAGTATTATAGTAATTATATTCTTGTATATAGGAGCAGTATAATAGTAGTTATATTCTTGTACATAGGGGGCAGTATTATAGTAGTGATATCCTTGTACAAAGGGGCAGTTTTATAGTAGTTATATTCTTGTACATAGGGGCAATATTATAGTAGTTATATTCTTGTACATAGGGGTAGTATTATAGCAGTTATATTCTTGTACATAGGTGCAGTATTATAGTAGTTATATTCTTATACATAGGGCAGTATTATAGTAGTTATATTCTTGTACATAGGGGCAGTATTATAGTAGTTATATTCTTGTACATAGGGGCAGTATTATAGTAGTTATATTCTTGTACATAGGAGCAGTATTATAGTAGTTATATTCTTGTACATAGGAGCAGTATTATAGTAGTTATATTCTTGTACATAGGGACAGAATTATAGTAGTTATATTCCTGTACGTAGGAGCAGTATTATAGTAATTATATTCTTGTACATAGGAGCAGTATTATAGTAGTTATATTCTTGTACATAGGGCAGTATTATAGTAGTTATATTCCTGTACATAGGAGCAGTGTTATAGTAGTTATATTCTTGTACATAGGGGCAGTATTATAGTAGTTATATTCTTGTACATAGGGGCAGTATTATAGTAGTTATATTCTTGTACATAGGGCAGTATTATAGTAGTTATATTCTTGTACATAGGAGCACTATTATAGTAGTTATATTCTTGTACATAGGGACAGAATTATAGTAGTTATATTCCTGTACATAGGAGCAGTATTATAGTAGTTATATTCTTGTACATAGGAGCAGTATTATAGTAGTTATATTCTTGTACATAGGAGCAGTATTATAGTAATTATATTCTTGTACATAGGAGCAGTATTATAGTAATTATATTCTTGTACATAGGGGCAGTATTATAGTAGTTATATTCTTGTACATAGGGGCAGTATTATAGTAGTTATATTCTTGTACATAGAAGCAGTATTATAGTAGTCATATTCTTGTACATAGGGGCAGTATTATAGTAGTTATATTCTTGTACATAGGGGGCAGTATTATAGTAGTTATATTCTTGTACATAGGAGCAGTATTATAGTAGTTATATTCTTGTACATAGGGGCAGTATTATATTAGTTATACTCTTGTACATAGGAGCAGTATTATAGTAGTTATATTCCTGTACATAGGGGCAGTATTATAGTAGTTATATTCTTGTAGGTAGGTGGCAGTATTATAGTAGTTATATTCTTGTACATAGGAGCAGTATAATAGTAGTTATATTCTTGTACATAGGAGCAGTATTATAGTAGTCATATTCTTGTACATAGGGGCAGTATTATAGTAGTTATATTCTTGTACATAGGGGGCAGTATTATAGTAGTTATATTTCTGTACATAGGAGCAGTATTATAGTAGTTATATTCTTGTACATAGGGGCAGTATTATAGTAGTTATATTCTTGTACATAGGAGCAGTATTATAGTAGTTATATTCCTGTACATAGGGGCAGTATTATAGTAGTTATATTCTTGTAGGTAGGTGGCAGTATTACACCGGTAGTAGTTATATTCTTGTAGGTAGGTTGCAGTACACTTACCCCTCTCCTGTGTGCCCCATGGAGTAGATAGGGGCAGTATCATAATAGTTATATTCTTGTAGGTAGGTGGCAGTATTATAGTAGTTATATTCTTGTACATAGGAGCAGTATTATAGTAGTTATATCCTGTACATAGGGGCAGTATTATAGTAGTTATATTCTTGTAGGTAGGTTGCAGTACACTTACCCCTCTCCTGTGTACCCCATGGAGTAGATAGGGGCAGTATCATAGTAGTTATATTCTTGTAGGTAGGTGGCAGTATTATAGTAGTTATATTCTTGTAGGTAGGTTGCAGTACACTTACCCCTCTCCTGTGTACCCCATGGAGCAGTGACATTGCCCGTGCTCTGGATCACACTGCCCGCCATTATGACAGGGGCATCTCTGTTTACATCCTGATCCATAGTACCCCGGTGGGCAGGGGATGGAGCACATCGGACCCTGTAGTGAGGACATAGTTACAGTCTTGCCTGTATTATGCTGCCATTATGTAGGTGTTGTCTGATGGCGGGGTCTCACCATCCATCCTGGGGGACAGCTGCACTCTCCGCTGCTCTGGTTACAGATGCCTCCGCTCTGACACGGGCAGAACTCGGGGCACTGGTACTTGGACGGATGAACTTCTTTACATCTAAATTCACAACTGCAAATGGAGAAGAATATTATCATTACGGTCATGCTGGGACTTGTGGTACAACAGCGGACAGATTCAATACTCACTATGGTCCTGTAAACCCTTCTGGACAAATACACGTCCCGTTCTGGGGTTCGCAGTTGGCGCCATTCATACACTGGCAGTCCAGGAGGCAGTTCATGCCGTAGGTGCCCGGATCGCAGGGCATCTCACACAGGGGGTCCTTGTACCCCGGGGGGCAGATGCAGGAGCCCGAAACAGGGTCACACACCCCATCGTTCTGGCAGTTGCAGGAACGGTTGCAGCTTGGTCCCCATAGGTGAGGGTCACAGGCTGCAGGTAGAGAAGCGATACAATAAAGGGTTAATGTGGAGACGCTGAGGCAACATTTCCCTCTTAGCGGGTCAGGGGGAGCGGCACCAGATGCTTCTTATTACAGGGTTGTACTTATTCATGTTTCTGCAATATAAAAAAATAAAAGCCCCCGAGGGACATCGCTGCCTGGGAATATTCAGCCGGGGACGTCACTCACTGGGAACAACACTGGAGATGATCGGGGCAGACGGGAATTCAGAAAATTCCAATAATCTGCCATTATTTGGCATAAAACTCTCCCATGTGCCCATTATTACCACAAAGGGGCGATGGATGTGTGACCACATGCATATCGCCCCCGAGTGGTCACCACAGGAAGTGCACTTACCGCTGGAGCAGTCTCGCCCTCGCCAGCCGGGCTCACATTGGCATTGGTTTGGGGCTTCACACCTGCCATGGACGCATTCCCTGCCGCAATGTGCTGCAAAAATAAAGTACACCATTATCAGACCAATAGATGACGGAGTAATGGATCAAATAATGGGTGACACATTCTGGCAGAATGAACCGCACACTGCACAGGGGTACAGGGCAGCTGTGGGGTGCGCATCAGCGCAGGCATAGGGGGAAGTGCACATACAGCAGCACTGAGAGCAGTCATCTCCTTCACACAGCTGCGGATTCGTCACAGTATTTCAGAGAAGGAGATGACTGCTCAGTACAATGCGGTTCTATAAAGGTACCGTCACACGCCTCCATATCGCCGGAGAGGTGGCTGGCAACTCCCAAATATGGCGATGTGGAAACCATGAGAGAATGTAGTTCCGTCTACCAATCGCAGTGATAGGTGCGCGGTGAAACCCACTCTAGCACGCCCCTATCAAAACAGTATGGCCACATTGCTACTACGATTGTGGCATGTGACGCGGCGATGTGTGAAGGGAACATTGCTTCCGGTCTAATGTAGGCGATTTCCAGAACGCAGGATCGCCGAAGATCGCACACTAGATCGCTACGTATGACATTTCCACAGCGATAAGAAAAAAGTGCCCGAAACGTGCGGGCTCATGTCAAATCGCCGGCGATATGGAAGCCATATGGTGGCGTGTGACGGTACCATAAGAGTTTATATAGGGGGATGGCGTCTGGATTGGCCGGGCATGCTGGAGTCTGGGGAGGGCATGCTGGAGACTGGGAAGGCTTGTAGGAGACCAAGGGGGTGCTTGTAGGACACTGAGGGCCCCTTTACACACGGCTACATTTCTAGGGTGGCTACAGGTGACTTACTGGTTGCAGTGAAATCATGGAGACAAGGTTCTATCTTGTTGCTGTGTACAAATGGAATAATCTCTCCATGATTTCACTGCAGCCAGTAAGTTACCTGTAGCCACCCTAGAAATGTAGCCGCGTGTAAAGGTACCCTGAGGGGTGACTAGGGGACTGAGGGGGGAGCTTGTAGGAGACTGAGGAGGGATCTTGTAGGAGACTGAGGGGGAGCTTGAAGGAGACTGGCGGTGGCTTGTAGGAGACTGGCGGGGGCTTTTAGGATACTGGTGGGGCTTGTAGGAGACTAGGGAGGCTTGTAGGATAATGGCCGGCTTGTAGGAGACTGAAGGACTTGTAGGAGACTGAGCGGATTGTAGGAGACTGGGTTGGGCTTGTAGGAGACTAAGGGGGTGCTTGTAGGAGACTGAGGGGGGAGCTTTTAGGAGACTGAGGGGGGCTTGAAGGAGACTGAGGGGCCTGTAGGAGACATGAGGGGCCTGTAGGAGACTGTGAAGGGGCTTGCAGGAGACTCGGTGGAGGCCTGTTGCTGTCTGAGGCGTGCTTGTTGGAGACTGGGTGTAAACGACCAGTTGTATCGTTTACACCCAAGCTCAAACAAACACAACTCTGGTCGGGGGCTGAGCTGCTCCTCCACACACGCAGAATCGTGATATCTAGGTAACAATGCAAAATGCTGACAGTGTAAATTATAAACTGTCAGCCTAGATACACATAGAGATTTTATACAAAGTCCGGACAGTTTCTTTAACATTAGATCTCTTCATTACCAGGGGGCATGCTACCTTATTTCCCAGTAGTTAAAATGTAGTGTCACAGAAGAAGTGCTTCCCGGAGTTGTAGGGGCCCCGGCAATAAGTCATCGCCGGTGGTCTGGGATTTTCTTAAGACAGTTTAATAAGGTGACTGATAAACACAGAGCGTCTCCAGCCATATATGGATGGCAGAGCGGCATCTTCTATCCACATATGTGAGGAGTTACTCCCAACTCTTTCTTAGAACTATACACTTGTTGCCCATGTGTGATATTTCGAGGGGATGTCCATTTTGACCCAAACTCTGGAGACCCACTGCTAAATATTCATTGCTGTCACCTAGGGGCAGGTGTCCTACAGAGCTGTGCCTGTGGAGCCCTGGGGTCCAATTTTGGGATAGTCCTCCAAATTGTAAGAGTTACTTTCTTTGTTATACAAAGCAACCAATCACAGCTCAGCTCTCATTTCACCCAAGCAGTATGAAAACTGAAAGATGGGCTCTGACTGGGTGGTGTGGGAAACAAGGACAATTTCCATATCTTAGCTGTTAAGTATTAGAACAAGTTGATGAGACACTGTAGGTGGTCAAACCTCTTCATCCCATCTCCCTCATACACATGAATGCTCAGTTTGGCAGAGCTAACATGTATTATTAGTTATCTGCATGGTTAATCCACTTGAAAATGGCCATGTCACAGCGGTAAGGGATTCAGGTAGCAGGATGATAAGATGGGCTAAAGTGTTCAGGGGAGCTAGTCTGACCCTTAGACTGGGGGTACCTCACTCACTCTGCTCCTAGAGGTACCTCAGGAGGTGAGGAGGTCTGGGTCGCAACCAATGCCTTATGCTCCTAATAAGCCCTAGGCTAAAAGTCCCTACTCCCCACGAACTCGGAAACAGCAACTTCCCCAAGGAAGGTAAACGGTAAACTCCTGGCAAGATCAGCAGAAAGACATAAGCACACTTTGCACTACGTCCTAACAGCACACATGGTCAAGGCAGAGTGAACTCTATGTGCGACACATGGTGGAAGGGAGTGGAACGCCTTAAAGGCTGAGGGAGTGGACAACTATGTGATCTGACACACCCCTCCACCTACACATGCACATGCAGAGCCGCACACTGCTGCATCTGCACATTAACACTGAATATGCATATATATATATATTCATAATAAATGGTCAAGTAGTTGCCAAAAGTCCCACATTTACAATAAGGATTATAGTTTGTGCACAAACCACACCCAAAACTAGGCAGTTCTGCACAATCTGGGGGAGTGACTGGAGGCGGAATGTCAAATTTTTCTGATTATGGTAAATTCTGGACTAATCACCGATTGTGGAGCATTTTGTTTCACAACTTTAAAGGTAAGATTAATGCCTGAGCTATCCTTATCCTGGATGTCCACATGGACCGTGCTCACATTCTTATGAAGGTGTCTCAGATAGCTTAACTCAGCCACAAAGACAATGTAATAAGAATCCAAGAGACGTGGAGATACTTTTCACTAAAAATCTTGTACCTACAATGCAGCAGGTAAAAAGAGTGATTCTTTACAGAACAGTAAAATGTGTCCATACTAACATGGATGACTTGAACAAAAGCATAGGGAAGAGGAGAGGAGTAGTTGGCGTCACAAAAGCTACAGGGAGAGGACAGTGACAAAATACTAAAAAGCACTAAAACACTGAATAATTTCCATTCATGGGACATAATATGGAGTCCCGATTGGGTGAGGAATCTCAGTGGACCTGATATGTCATAAAATAAAGATGTCCACTTTCCACTAAAACAAAAAGATCCCCGGTAAATATATTTCTTCGTGGTTTGGAAGGGATCTTGAAAAAAGGGTACATCACCCGGACTCCCGGAGAAGTTGGCAAATCTGATTGTCTTGGCCAAACTCTCTCGAAAAGAGAAGTAGATGGATCATGTAGAGTTTGGCCTAAAAAAAGGACATGCGTGGGGTAAACTAGGGTTTGGTCTTAAAAGGAATCATATCAGAACATCCTTCTTGAAGGCCCTAATATGGCCTACATTGCGGCTACTTCATTGTTAGTCTCCTGATTTCTCAAGGTTCCCGAATAGCCCTTCAGCTCATATTTCATGGAAAGACTGTCATGGAGGCCGATCTATGCTGACAAATGGATCTTGGATCCAGGAATTTATAGAAGACAAAAGTTTCATTGTCCCCATCCCATCATCACCCGCAGGCCACATCTGTAGATGAAGCCATGAAGAAGCTTCTGCTACCGATGACCTGTCTTAGTCAGCGCCGGCTGTCTGCTGGGCCGTGTTATCCGCAGCCTACAAAAACCAATCACAGTCCCAACTGGGACGACCGGAGTCAATCACGAGGCAGAAGAGAAGCTGAGAACTGCTGTAACCGAGGCCAAACACAACATGGAGGCCTTCAAGTGATCTCCATGGAAACGTCAGTCACAGAGGCCCAGAGCCAAAACACATGACTCTGCTTGTGAAAAGTTATCACCAGGGAGATAAGAAGAACAGACAGAGGCCTGGGACAGCAAGCGAGAGAGCAAGCGAGAGAGCACATCTGGTCCCACATCTCACATCACCTCCCTGTAATAACAACTGTAATGCCCTGTAATAAGTGATTTCCATGAAATGTGAAACAAGTCACTACTGACACCATCACTGTGTCCTGTCTCCGAGTGTCAGTGTCATTATCCTGTACCCCCAGTATCATTATCCTGTACCCCCAGTGCCAGTGTTATTATCCTGTACCCCAGTGTCATTCCCTGTACCCCCAGTGCCAGTGTCATTATCCTGTACCCCCAGTGTCATTATCCTGTACCCCCAGTGTCATTATCCTGTACCCCCAGAGTCATTATCCTGTACCCCAGTGTCATTATCCTGTTCCCCCAGTGTCATTATCCTGTACCCCCAGAGTCATTATCCTGTACCCCAGTGTCATTATCCTGTTCCCCCAGTGTCATTATCCTGTACCCCCAGTGTCATTGTCCTGTACCTCCAGTGTCATTATCCTGTACCTCCAGTGTCATTATCCTGTATCCCCAGTGTCATTATCCTGTACCCCCAGTGTCAGTGTCATTATTCTGTACCCCAGTGTCATTATCCTGTATCCTCAGTATTAGTGTCATTATCCTGTACCCCCAGTATCATTATCCTGTACCCCCAGTGTCATTATCCTGTACCCCCAGTGTCATTATCCTGTACCCCCAGTGTCATTATCCTGTACCCCCAGTGTCATTATCCTGTACCTCCAGTGTCATTATCCTGTACCCCCAGTGTCAGTGTCATTATCCTTTACCCCCAGTGTCATTATCCTGTACCCCAGTGTCATTATCCTGTACCCCCAGTATCTGTCATTATCCTGTACCCCCAGTGTCATTATCCTGTACCCCAGTGTCATTATCCTGTACCCCCAGTGTCATTATCCTGTACCCCCAGTGTCATTATCCTGTACCTCCAGTGTCATTATCCTGTACCCCAGTGTCATTATCCTGTACCCCCAGTGTCATTATCCTGTACCCCAGTGTCAGTGTCATTATTATGTACCTCCAGTGTCAGTGTCATTATCCTGTACCCCAGTGTCATTATCCTGTACCCCCAGTGTCATTATCATGTACCTCCAGTGTCAGTGTCATTATCCGGTAACCCAGTGTCATTATCCTGTAACCCCAGTGTCATTACCCTGTACCCCAGTGTCATTATCCTGTACCCCCAGTGTCATTATCCTGTACTCCCAGTGTCAGTGTCATTATCCTGTACCCCCAGTGTCAGTGTCATTATCCTGTACCCCCAGTGTCATTATCCTGTACCCCAGTGTAATTATCCTGTACCCCCAGTGTCATTGTCATTATCCTGTACCCCCAGTGTCAGTGTCATTATCCTGCACCCCAGTGTCAGTGTCATTATCCTGTACCCCCAGTGTCAGTGTCATTATCCTGTACCCCCAGTGTCAGTATCACTATCCTGTACCCCCAATGTCATAATTCTTGGTCTCATATGACACTGTGCTTGTGTGGCGCCCCTGTAGATTTGCGGCCACAGACTGTACTGCAGCTGGGACAGATAAACTAGTCACCCCACACCAACACCCTACACATCCCCCCATCCCAAGACCTAGTACGCTATGCCAGGCAAGAGATAGAGTAAAACAAAAAGGAAAAGGGGCGCAAATGTGTAGGATCCCCTTATTAAAAACGTCTATGTGGCGTGGGTAGGTGGCCACTCACCTTATCGGGTTGTGCAATTCCTGCACAACCCGGTTTAACAGCCTCCGCCGGCGGTATATGCAATGCCTCTCCGCTCTCCTCTCTCCTGTCCAAGGCAGATTGTTTGTGCTGTTCCTGAGCTGCTCCAGCCGCCAGTCCCTCAAAAAGGGAGTAGTTTTCATGCAAAAAATAGTAATGGCGGTCTAATTAGGAGCGCTCTAAGGAACAAGCAGCACACCACATTATTTCTTTAAAGGGAATGCCAAAATGGATGTGTGAATTTATTGCATTATATAATAAGAAACAAAGAAATATTTATACAGCTACTGAAAGCTGGCCCTGGTCTAAAAGATAAATGTGAAAGCATTAGTTGATGTCATAGCCATGAAATCATAAGCCCAGTAACTGTTTACAGAGTTCTTTCACTAATACTGGGTCCTATTCTCACCCTCAATGTCTGCAACCTGGAAATGTGAATGGGAAAATGCCCTGTGCAGTTAAAATCATGGTCTTAAAGGGAATGTGTCAAGACTATGTTAAAACCCTGCTTTTAAAGGGAGTGTGTAACACCTGTGTGAATGTTCTCACATTAGTCACTGGGCGGGGTGCTGCTCCAAAGATAAATAACTATATATATTACAGTATGGGCGCACACCTCTTATTGTGGGTGCAAGCTTCAAAAAATATAAACACTTACCAATAGATAGATCAGCTGCACACCACATTATTTCTTTAAAGGGAATGCCAAAATGGCTGTGTGAATTTATTGCATTATATAATAAGAAACAAAGAAATATTTATACAGCTACTGAAAGCTGGCCCTAGGTCTAAAAGATAAATGTGAAAGCATTAGTTGATGTCATAGCCATGAAATCATAAACTGTAAACAGTTACTGGGCTTATGATTTCATGGCTATGACATCAACTAATGCTTTCACATTTATCTTTTAGACCAGGGCCAGCTTTCAGTAGCTGTATAAATATTTCTTTGTTTCTTATTATATAATGCAATAAATTCACACATTCCCTTTAAAGAAATAATGTGGTGTGCAGCTGATCTATCTATTGGTAAGTGTTTATATTTTTTGAAGCTTGCACCCACAATAAGAGGTGTGCGCCCATACTGTAATATACTAAGGAACAAGCAGACATGTAAGATGTTTTCATAAATGTCAAACCTTTTATTAACTTCTTAGCTCCCTCACAGCTCCACTACGCGTTTCAACTGCATACAAACAGTCTTCATCAGGTGGTGTTTCATCAGGTCACCACCTGATGAAGACTGTTTGTATGCAGTTGAAACGCGTAGTGGAGCTGTGAGGGGAGCTAAGAAGTTAATAAAAGGTTTGACATTTATGAAAACATCTTACATGTCTGCTTGTTCCTTAGAGCGCTCCTAATTAGACCGCCATTACTATTTTTTGCAGGCAAGAGATAGAGGGCGGAGCTAGGTGGAGGGTGGAGAGAAGAGAGGAAAATTTGGGACAGGGGGTGGAGGAACTAGACTAAAACTCTAGGAACACTAAGTTGGGGGCTCGGTCAGGAAGATACAGAGAGCACCGGTTTATGTTCCTGGCGTGAGTGAGTAGGTGAGGAACGGAATCCCCAAGCCGAGACGCCCTGAGAGCCAATGTGTAACATCGTAGAGCAGGGGTCTCAAACCCCAGGCCTCGAGGGCAGCACACAGTCCAGGTTTTCAGGATTTACATAGCATTTGACAGTTGGTAATCAAACTACCACCTGTCAAATTCTAAGGAAATCCTGAAAACCTGGACTGTGTGCGGCCCTCGAGGCCTGGAGTTTGAGACCCCTGCCATAGAGGAAGAACGTGGACCCAGTGGCCCGTGCCACTGTAAGGCCGGCTCGCGTCCGTGGCCGAGTACTGAGGGAGAGAAGAAGAAGGGGGTCCATGGTTGGTCCAGATGTGTCAGGACACCGGGAGGAGCGGACCAACACCAGGGTACCGGCCCTGTAGATGTGGTTGACAGCTGCCTGCCCTGGCCACGAATTAACCCGCGAGGTGAAGGGACTTTATGCTCGGAACCAACCCCCGGCACACGACGGAAAGGCCGTCATATAGGACTAGGATTCCCGGTCGGGAATGTCCACAGAAAGTTTGTGACAGCTGGCCTGGAGTACATGCGCGAGAAGAGACTGCGAGGCCTGAAAGGTCTCGAGAGGGATTGCCCCTAGTGAACTGTCCCGGCTGCAGAACAAGTGTCCGGAGCCAGTTGTGTACTGTGTGTAACTGGAACTGTACCAATGTGAGTAAAAGTACCCGGACAGACTCAGAACTGTGTGTGAGACACTCTTCTTTGCGCGAAGGTGACAAGCTCCTGCCTGCAGAGCAGCACACTGCCTACTGTGCGCCAGCAGTGGAGACTGCCGAGAGAGGATAAGTGTAGAGGCCAGACGACTCATCCCCTACTCCTGCTCTGGGGAACACCAGCCCTATCTGTGGAAGGCTCACCATACCGGCTGCCGCCTTCATCATTGCTCCCCAGAGACCTGAACGGCAGTGGTGGCTGTTCTAGCCACAAACCGTGAGTGGCGTGGTAGCTCCCCACTGGTCTGTGCGCCACGAAGAGTACTGCACCCAGACCAGTGTGTGTGGTATCCCAGTGGCCAGTGAAAAGAGGAGGTTTGCATATGGCTTTGATCTACGCATTCACACAGAGCCAGGGGGCCAATTGGTTAAACCCGTTACCAGGGTAACCGGTCCCGGTGGGAGGTTATATAAGTGGGTAGTGAAGAACGGGAAAGAAGTGAGTAGTAAGGAGCAAGTCAAGGAGGACCATTAAAGGAATGCTAAGGGAGGGCACCCAGAAAGAAACGGGAGCCCGAGGGTGTTGGTGAACACCTGGTGTCAGACTGTCCTGGGGGATCCCAGTCCGAATAGCGGGGAACCGGCTCTGAGTGCGGTGCAGGAAAGTTCACCTCTGAGCCGCCAACACCAGAGGGTCACGGGTCTTCAGGCAGACGCTACCCGGGTCCAACGCACATCCCCACCAGGATCTACATCCAGGGTTTGAGCCCCTTCTAAAGGGTATCTCCCCCTTAGAAAGAAGGGTAACCTCTAGCACAACCATGGGCCTGGTGCAGGACAAGTGGATCACTGCAGGGCCGCACTAAGGAAGTAGGAGCAGCACAGAGAAAGTGAGGATTGAGGGCAAAGCCGAAAGAAACACCGTTGGAAGCCACAGAAAGACACCTCATCCACTGGTGACTACCCAGGTCAGCCACCCATGAATGTAAACCTGTTAAGTGCCTGACGATTATCAGTAAACCTGTACAGAAACTCAGCAACGTGTGGTGTGTTATTCTTTCTCGCTGTGAGAAATCAGCCTCTCGCCTGCAGAGCTGCCTCCCTGTGCCTGCGACCACGACAACAAGTACTACAGCTTCATGCCCGGGGACCTCGCTCCACCTGCGGGGAGCAATACCATCTGGCTGCAACATCATCCCCGGAGGTCTGAGAACAGCGCTGGTGCCTTCACCAGATACTGTAGGTGGCGTCACGAACATTACACTTTTATTATTTTATTTTCTACACTTTTCAGCGATCATCAGGGCAACGGACTCAGGCACCGGCCACCAGTCACAGCAACCATAATCAACACCAGGGATCCGAGTACCCCGGCCTTAGGGTGAGTCAGCATTATGATGTGACGCCCCTGTGAACAGGTGGCCACAAGAGGGAAGTGCAGCCAGATAAGCAAGGTTGAAAACACACCCACACTGCACAAACACCGACCCTCCGCCTAGGACTTTAGCATGGGCAAGGGGTGGCAGGGTGTAGCACAGTGGGTGGAGTGTAGGCAGGACACTGACAAAGTGGGAGGAAAGACTCAAACAAAACCCAGGAGCACAACACACAGGGTTAGAACAGAACAGAGAACAGAAAGGAAGACCAGAGTGGAAGGAAGAACAGCAGAGCAGAAACAGAAAGAGACTTCCCGGACAGTTTCAGACTCACTGGAGACGCAGAATCCTGTGAGCCACAGAGCCCTGGAGAGAAAGCCTGCTCCACAGCCTGGAAGCGAAGGGGAAAGACTGGAATGAGACCCCACAGCTAAGGACGGAGGGAGGACCAGGGCCCGGCAGCCTGAGACCTGTGCTGCGCGGAGGAACCCTTAGCACAGTGACTGACAGAAGGAGCCTGGTGTGCCCAAAGACATCAACATGGGACATTGGAAGGCTAGGCCGACACCAGAGAAACGGCTCTGATGAAGTGACCGGGCATTCTATATCCTAATCACGAGACACATCGGTGGGGGGCAGTGACTTTATGTGCTGCAGCCTAACTTACCACTACGGCAGAGGAACACAGTTGTCACAATAGGACTGGTGACCTGGACTTTAAGGGAAAATTCTTCACCCGTGAGTCCGAGACAGCCAGACCAAACCCGTGAGTGAGGTACTACGTGAAAGTTGAGATAAGGGCCTGAAAGGACTTTGAGGGATCAACACAGAAAGGCTACCTGAGCTGCACAGTGTGGATAACCCAGAGCAGTGCTGAAGTGTAAAGTGTTAACTGAAAAGAACCGTAAACTGTAACTGGAAAGAACTGTGACCCGTTGTAACTGCTACTTGAGACTGAGTAAAGTACCCTGCAAGCTCATCTGTGTGTGGAAATTGGATTACTTTCATTCCTGCAAGAAACTGCTTTTGTTTTCAGCACCTCGTCCAGCACTGAGACAACCTGGATACTGTCTGGAGAAGCTGCAGCAGCACAGGAAGTGACTTGTACCCAGCACGATCCCTCACAAAGCCCCATCCAACAATCAATCATCACCACTACTCCTGCCCTGGGGACCCTCAGCCCTACCCGAGGAGGGCTTACCATCCACGCTGCCCCAAGTCACCGTCCCCAGCAGGAATACAGCAGCGGTGGTTCTATTAATCACATACGCCGGGTGGCGTCACGACAAATCATGCCCTGTAAATAACCCCTTATTGGACTGATGCCAGGCCACGGGAGAGGGTCTCGACTACCATGATCCCAGACAGCACTGACCCGGTTCCGAGTACCCCATAGCCTGGGGGTGCATCAATGACTTTAATTTTTATTTTTGTTTTTTCTCTTTTTCCCATTTTATTGCCGCACCTGGGACCACGGGACCGGGTTACGTCACCGTGACGACCCCAGCAGCCCTAGAAGACGACAGGGCCCCGTCTCGAGTACCCCCATCCCCGGGGTGCGACACTTGCAGGTAACACACATCAGTACCTCATAAATCCTTCCACGGACTGATCGTCTCCCCATAGACTACTAGCCTGTACACAGACACTTATTTGGACATAGCAAGTGTTAATATCTCCATCTGGAAACATTTAGCTAGAAATTGTAATCACTTTCCAGCTCTGGAGAGATGTTCGTTCCTTCAAATCCAGATGTATCATAGTGGAAACGCAATCCACACATGAAGCAACACGGATTTCACATTCTCACCCGCCATACAGTAGACAATGCAGATCAGGCCGATGTATGCTGGCAGCACCACTGATCACTGTTCCAAGCATAAGGGTTGAGCTTCGGTAGAAGTCTCTGCCATGTTGAGACATTTCCAAGATACATGAAGTACGCAAAGTTATGGCATGATGAAGGACATTGATCACAGGCTCATGTAATGTAACATAACAAAGATCCAAATAAAGGCTCTACAGGATCAAAAGGACCTTCAGGGGCTACATGTTAATGTTAAGGAACCCCAACAACTGCTTCTTGGATGGTCATGTATATGAAGAATGCATTGTTATAGCAAGGGCCTTGGAAAGAACCTTAAGTAGATCCAAAAAAGGCCCTACAGGATTGACAGAATATCAGAATCTATGGGTTGGTCTTGAGGAACCTCAACTGCTTTTTGGATGGTCATTGTGGAAGCACTAGACCTGGGCTTTCTGTCCACTATCATATCTATATGAAGAATGAAGAGTTATGGAAATGTAGGACATTAATTACAGACTTATGTAGAGCCTTGGAAACAGCCTAACTTAGAACCGAGCACAAGCCCTACACATCCTACAAGTCAATCAGTCAACTGCTTATGGATCCTTACATGTGTGGCGCCCCTGCGACCAGGTGGCCACAAGAGGGAAGTGCAGCCAGGTAAGCAAGGTGGTTGAAAACACACTCACACCGCACAAACACCGACCCTACGTCTAGGACTCTAGGTTGGGCAAGGGATGGTGGGTGTAGCACAGTGGGTGTAGCATAGAGTAGCACTGATCCAGTGGGTGGCACCGTAGATAAAACACAGTAGCACCAAGGGGAGGAGAGCAGAAGTAGAACAGTGGGAGCAGTTGGAAACAACAGAACAGAGAGAGACTTCCCAAACAGTTTTGGTTTCCCTGGGGGTGCAAAATCCTGAGAGGCACAGACCCTAGGAGAGAAAGCCCGCTCCATAGCCTGGAGGCGACGGGAAGGGGAAAGGGACTGAGAGACACCCCACAGCAGAAGGAAGAGTGGGAGGACAAGGGCCTGGCAGCCGCACACATCTTAGCTGACCGGAGAAACCCTGAGCTGAAACAGTGACTGACAGAAGGAGCCTGGTGTGCCCAAATACCTGAACCTGGGACACTGGAGGGCTAGGCCAACACCAGAGAACTGGCTCTAAAGAGGTGATCGGGGATTCCAGACCCTGATCACGAGACACACTGGTGGGGGCAGAAACTTTATGTGCTGCAACCTAACTTTCCACCACGGACCAGGAATACAGCCGTCATACTAAGACTGGTGACCCTGACTGCAAGGGAAATATATTCACCTGTGAGTCTGCAAGGACCAGACTGAACCCATGGGTGAGGTACTACGATAATACTGAGAGAGGAACCTGAAAGGACTTTGAGGGAGCAACACAGAAACGCTACCTGAGCAGCACAGTCTGAGTACCCTGGAGCAGTGCTGAAGTGTAAATTATGTGAGCTGTACTGAAAGAACTGTAAACTGTGAACTGTTGTGCTGTGAAAGACTTAGTAAAGTACCCAGTAAGCTCATCCCTGCCTGAGACTGTACATTCCAGCGTCGCAGAAAAGTCCCGCCTGAGGAGACACAGACTGTCATCACTGCACATTGGCAGGAGAAGTTGCAGCTTTGAAGTGAAATGCACTGCATACAATACCTCACCAGGCCCATCATCACTACTACTCCTGCCCTGGGGACCCTCAGCCCTAGCCAAGGAGGGCTTACCATCCACGCTGCCCCAAGTCATCGTCCCCAGCAGGAACACGGCAGCAGTGGTTCTATTAACCATATACCCCGGGTGGCGTCATGACAAATTCCCTGTAAATAACCCCTTTTCGGACTGATCCCAGGCCATGGGACCAGGTCACGACTACCGTGATACCCCCAGAGTGACAGCACCGCCCGGTTCCCGAGTACCCCATAGCCTGGGGGCGCATCACATGTATCTTTATGTACCCTCTTACCTATATGCAAAGTTATGACAAGATGAAGGACGTTGTTCGCAGACTCCTTAAGAGCATTGTCAAGGACCTAACATAGATCCAAGTAAAGGCCCTTCAAAGCTGATGGAATTCTCAAATGAGCATTCTCAATCGCTTTTTGGATGTTCTGTCTTTGTGCTTTTTGGCTGTTTTGTCTGCTGTCAAATCTATATGAGCTATGGCATGATGAAGGACTCTTGTAAAGCCTTAAATTCTACAGGCCATATAGAATCCTCAGGACCTATGAGTCAGTCTTGAACCTCAACTGCTTTTTAGATGTTTGTGGTGGAAGCATTAGACCTAAACATTTTGTCTACCCGCATATCCATATGAACGATGTGGAGTTATGGCAAGATGAAGGACTCCTATAGAGCCTTGAAAATTCTACAGGATCTATGAGTCAGTCCTGAGGAACCTCAACTGCTTTTTGAATGTTTACAATGGAAGCCCTAGACCAGAAGCTTCAAGCCTACCCTCATATCTATATGAAGTGTACATAATTATCGTAGACTGCTGCGATTTTGGCTCCTGAAAAAATCGGAGAGAATAGGATCGGAAGCAAGTCGGATGGCAATTATGCCAAATCCGATCCCTTTAAAATGGGGCCCTATGGAGCAGGGTCAGAGGAAACATATAATGTATCCTCGGACTCGATTTTAGTGTACTGAGCATGCTCAGTACATGTGTGGCACCCCATGGGTTAATATGCCACAATAACACCACATGGGTTCTCTCCCCACTACACACTGACAAACACTAGCACCTCTGGGCCAGGAGGGGGAGCACAACCTGCTTCCTTATATACTCTTGCTCAGGAGGGAGAGCTCAGTTCAGCTCGGAGCAGGGCTGTGAAGAGCACGAGTTAGTGCAGAACTTAGTGCAGACCTAGTGAGGGTCAGAGGAACAGGAGAACGACAGACTGAGGAACACGTCTGGGAGCTGGAGTGATACCTTCACTCGCCCCAGAAGAACGCACAGAACGGACACCGGATCCGGCACTGTGTCTGGCACCCACAGCACAGTGAATCCAGGAACAGTGGGATTTCTAGATGCCCATAGTACCAGTGCAAAGCAACATGGAGGGGTCAGCACAGCACAGAGGACTCAAGTTGCCTAGCCAAGTGGTACCAGCAGAACACAGAGAGAGAGGCGTGAGAAGTCCCAGCAGCTCAGCTAATAGCAGCAGCCAGGACACACACACAGTGCAGCACGAGGAAGCTGACGACCCCGGACAGGGTGGGAAGAGAGCTCAGCCCCATTACAGACTCCGTGGACTATAATCTGCAATAACATCAGCAGTAAAGCTTTGGAAAACAGCAAAACTGTAAGTCTGTGTATTGATTGCGACCTTTGCTCCACATTCAGCACAGAGAGCTTCCTCCTGCTACCAGCCTGTCAGCTCTGCATCACCAGGAGAGAAGGAGAATTGCATCAGGGTCTACCAAACGTGAGTGTGTGTCCTTTAACCCCGTCTCCACCATCTATACCCCTTATAGACTATACCATCACTGCCCCGGGGAATACAGTTCTACCCACGGGAACTATACCATCTATGCTGCCACTACATCATCCCCGGAGGTTCTTCAGCAGCGGCGGCCCCCTTACTGGCCGCATATAGTGGGTGGCGTCACGACTGACATTTCCCCTGTGAATAATACCTTTTTTATTGCCGAGCCCGGGACACGGTCCGGACCAAGCCACCCGTGACTTCCCCGGCACCATCCGGTCCGGTACCGAGTACCCCCGTCCCGAGGGGCCAGACAAACCTGGCGTCACGGACAGGATCTACCCGGTCCAAAAGAATTGGACCCCGTGCGCCATCTGAACTGTATTTTTGAAAATCCGCCATTTTGGAGTGCGTGGAGCGCGGGAAGGAGAGGGGGCGGTACCTTGCATTGGCGCGAACCCAGCCTCCTCCCTTGGTGCTGACGACATCTGGCGGGGAAGAAGATCCCTGTTGCACCCCGGAACCTCCCATAGACATCCGGACGAAAGCGGAAGACGGAGGGCGGATATTAACTAAGGGGGCCCAAGATGTCGCAGGCCGATGCACAAGACGGCGACGGAGCAGCCGGTGGAGCTGCAGCGCCGGACCCAGCGATAGTACCCGGCCGTGCAGCGGCGCAAGGAACAGCATTCATAATGCCATTCCTGATGCCGTATATTCCAGGGGCAATGTGGCTGCCCCAATACTCCGGTGAGCCTAATACCTTAACTGACTTTATGCAAAAGATTAAAGAGTATTATGTGATGTACCCCCTCACTGAAGCCCAGCGTGTAGGAATGATAATAGGACAATTAACAGGCAATGCACGGCGTGATGTTGCGTCCTGGCTGGATACGGATAAGGACACTGTAGAGCATCTAGTAGCTAGACTGAAAGCAACTTTTGAATCTGCTGTTGATACCCGGGCTAAGATGAGGTTCTTTGCATGCCACCAGAAACCTAAACAGAGTGCCAGAGACTTTGCCTTGAACCTGCAGGAAGCACTCAGAGCCCTTAAGCTGGCAGAACCTGCTTTAGCCCCGGGAGCTGATAGAAAGCTATTTGACCAATTTATAGAGGGCCTCCATTCCCCTTCCCACCGAGGACAGTTTAGCATGATACTGCTGCAGAACCCTAACATGACATTTACTGAGCTGAAAGATAGAGCTATTCGTCTGCAGCAGCTGGAAGAGCCACGGGAATTAACATCTGTACCTGACACTGCACCAGCAACTCAGCAGCCGGCAGCGCCAGCGACATCTGCCATGTCAGCGACTGCTGCTGAAGCTGGGGAATATATCTCAAATGCAGCCCTGAACCAAAAGCTAGATGCCCTGACAGACACCGTGATCTCCATGGCCAAGGTCATCAAGGAACTGCGAGAGTCAAAACCTGCACCCAAGATCCAGAGGACGACCAGCAGAGAGGATGTTCCTTGGATGAGGCCCAGAAGATACCCAGCAGCAAGAGGACGACCCAGCGATCGCTACCAACCAGATGGACAGCCCATTTGCCGCCGTTGCCAGAAATCAGGCCATCTTGCTCGTGAGTGTCCTTTAAACGACGATTCCCTGGGCAGGCAGGCCGCTCCCCAGGAATGAACGCTCAAGGCCCCTCAGCCTGGTATGACAAATTCGTGGGAAAGCCGGTGATCCCTATTGTGTTGGATGGCATCCCCTTCAGTGCCTTGCTGGATACCGAATCCCAAATAACATCCATCCCACATGTTCTATATAAAAGGTACTGGGCTGATTCAGACATTACTAGTGCGCCAGATGACTTTAATTTTGATGTATGGGCTAGTAATGGACAGGTAATACCAAAGGTTGGATTTAGAGAGATGAATATTCAGGTTGGGAAGGCAGAATTGCAGAACCAGGGTATTATAATCATAGATGTTAACCGGCGAGACCGTGAACCCGTGATGCTGATAGGAATGAATGTCATTGAGAAATGTTTTTCCGAAGTGTTAAGTGTTTTGCAGCAAATCGCCGAGACTGCCGGAACTGGACAACAGAGGCTTCTGCACAAAGAGATCAAAGCCCTGATGTTGAAGCAGCAGGTAGAAATCTCCGGAGGTGAGATCGGCAGTGTACGAGTAAGTGATCCAATACCCATTGTAATTCCTCCCAAAACTGAAATGTTGGTGTGGTGCAGAGCCGCAATAGGCATTAAAGGGCAAGACTATCAGGCCCTGGTAGAACCCGTGTACTCAGACAGCAGACCGACCATACTCACTGCTAGAGGAGTAGTTGACGTACACAGGGGAAGAGTGCCATTACGCCTATTAAACTGCGGAGATGATGAGATCACGTTACCAAAGTATGCTACCATGGCTAAGTTGTACACAGCTGATAACAATAACATCACAGCCGTCGAGCCCTTGGACCCGTCAAGTCAGGCGGATGACAATGGCTCAGGAGAGAAGCTGGAGGATTGGTGCCAAAAGTTGCATGTAGGTACCAGTTCTACACCTCCCCATCACAAGCATGGAGTATACCGGGTAGTGAAGGAATATGAGCAAATATTCAGTAAACACCCGTTAGACTTTGGGCAGATTAAAGGGGTAGAGCACACTATACCCACAGGTAACCATCAGCCTATAAAAGAGAGGTATAGACCCTTACCACCAGCTCACTACCAAACCACCAAAGACATGCTCAGAGAAATGAAATCTGCAGGGGTAATAAGAGACAGTTGTAGCCCCTGGGCAGCACCTCTAGTGGGACCATGAGAATGTGCGTAGATTACCGGCAGATTAACCGCATCACACATAAGGACGCATACCCATTACCTAGGATTGAGGAGTCATTAGCTGCATTAAAATCTGCTAACTATTTTTCCACCCTTGATCTGACTAGTGGGTACTGGCAGGTTCCTGTGGCCGAGGCCGACAAGGAGAAGACAGCGTTTACTACGCCGATGGGCCTCTGTGAGTTTAATTGTATGCCGTTTGGACTCTGCAACGCACCCGGGACCTTCCAACGCCTGATGGAGAGCTGCCTAGGACACAAGGACTTTGAGACTGTCCTCCTGTACCTAGATGACGTTATAGTCTACTCGAAGACATATGAGCAACATCTACAAGACCTGGCGGAAGTGTTCGAAGCTTTATCGAAATATGGCATGAAGATCAAGCCATCCAAGTGTCACCTTCTAAAACCAAAGGTACAGTACCTGGGACACGTCGTGAGTTCAGAGGGAGTAGCACCGGATCCTGATAAAGTCACCGTTATAAGGGATTGGCCAAGACCTACGAACGTGAAAGAAGTGAGGCAATTCCTGGGCCTGGTAGGCTATTATAGAAGATTTATCAGAGGATTCACGAAGCTAGCAGCTCCCCTGCAAGGCATCCTGGTAGGACAGTCAAGAAAGTCATCCCGTAATCCTCCGTTCCAGTGGAGTGAAGAGAAGGAAGATTCGTTCAACAAGCTGAAAAGTGCACTGACGGGAGAAGAGATTCTGGCATACCCAGATTACCATCAACCCTACATTCTATACACGGATGCCAGCAACGTGGGACTGGGAGCAGTATTGTCACAGATGCAAGGAGGCAAAGAAAGAGTTATTGCCTTTGCAAGCATGAAGCTCCGACCTACAGAAAGAAATCCCGAGAACTACAGCTCCTTCAAGTTAGAACTACTGGCAGTAGTTTGGGCTGTAACGGAACGCTTTAAACATTACTTGGCAGGTGCAGAATTCACCATCTACACGGATAACAAGCCGTTGACTCACCTGGATACAGCAAAATTAGGAGCTCTGGAGCAGCGATGGATAGCCTGGCTATCTAATTACAACTTTGTCATCAAATATCGGGCAGGCCGCAAGAATGGGAACGCAGATGCCTTATCCCGGATGCCACACCTGAGAGACGTGGAAGAGGAATCGGAAGAGTTGGAAGAGATTGAACTACCGGCCTTTCATCGTTCAAAGGTAGAAGATTATCAACCCGGCATCTATTTCTATCAAAGAGAGCAGGAAGTAAACCTCAACCCGTTAAGACACCACGGATGGGCTGATACCCAAGATACTGATCCAGCTGTAAAGCTAGTGAAAGAACTGCTTACGCGACAAGGTGCATACCCGGATCAGAATGCCCCAGCTGAGACTATACAGCTCTGGAAGGAAAGAGGCAAGTTGTTCCTGAATCAAGGGAAGCTCTGCAGAAGGTTCACCAATCCCAAGACACATGAACTGGTCTGGCAGATAATCGTGCCCAAGCAAGACATCCAAATGGTCTTAAGAGCGTACCATGACAGTGCAGGTCATTTCGGATGGAAGAAGTTAGAAGCAATCCTGAGAGAAAGATTTTATTGGGTTGGCATGAGAAGATCAATTGAACGTTGGTGTAGAGCATGTGCCGCATGCAACCTCAGAAGGAAAGATCCACAGAAAGCTCCGCTTCAGCCAATAGTAACCAAGCAGCCACTTGAGCTAGTCGCGTTAGACCACGTCAAGTTGTCACCAAGCCGGTCAGGCTATGTCTATGCCTTAACCATCGTGGACCATTACTCACGCTTCTTAGTGGTGGTACCCGTCAAAGACTTGACAGCGAAGACAGCAGCAAAAGCATTCCAGACGCATTTCTGTAGACCGCATGGTTACCCAGAACAAGTCCTTGCAGACCAAGGTCCAGCTTTTGAATCAGAACTATTCAAGGAATTCTGTAATATGTACGGTTGTAAGAAAATCCACACAACAACGTATCATCCCCAAACAAATGGTTTATGCGAGAAGATGAATCATATCGTAATTGAACTGTTAAAGACCTTACCAGAGTCAGAAAGAAACCAGTGGCCAGATAAATTACCTGATTTGGTAGACTTATACAACCATGTCCCCGTGAGTTCTACAAACTGCACTCCAGCTTATCTTATGCGTGCAAGACCCGGTAAGCTACCAATTGATCTAGAAATGGGAATTGAAAAACCAGATACAGAAGTAGAAGAAGAATCAGATTGGGATACCAAACGTCAGAAACAGTATCAACAAGTTCAAGAATGTGTAGAGAGAAACCTACAACAAGCAAGAGCAAGACAAGAGAAGACCTTTAACAAACATGCTCAAGCAATGCCATTACAAGAAGGTGATCAAGTGCTCAAAAGAAAGAGACGCACTAACAAACTGGATAATCAGTGGGAAACCGTCCCATACACAGTCTTACCATCTAACCAAGACAATGCTAAAACCTGTTTGATAAGTAAAGATGAAGGAAGAACTTCACAAGTCGTATCTCGTGATCAGCTAAAATTGTGTCCTGAAACCCTGAAGACACCTGAAGTCATAGAACCCGTACAGGTCCAACCTATCCAGGAAAAAGAAGAAGAAGAAGTATTCCACACGGTACTAGGAGATTTCCCTAAAACATGGCCAAATTATCATGGAGCAGTTGTCGTACCAATGATTGCATTCCCTTCAATGGTGGACCCAAAACCAGAACCTGTGTTACCAGAACCCGTGTTACCTGAAGAAGACCCAAGACTTGAAGAACTGGTAGAACTGGAAGTAGAATCTGAAGAGAAAGAACAAATTCCTGGTCCCAGTGAACTTGCCAGTCCTGCAGTCAGACCTCCATCTGCCATAACACCAAACACCCCATTATCAGATTAACTCCACCAACATTGCGCAGATCAGAGCGTAGTACCCAAGGTCAGATACCAGCTAGGTACAAAGAGTAAAATGCAGAATTAAATGTGTAATGTAAATATGTTGTTTGAATATAAATTGAATTCAGTGAACAATATAGATAGTTAATCCAACGTTAAAAAACCCAGTACCTACAGAGGCTATCCTGTATGAACTTTGAACTTTTCTTATTTACTTATGGACCATATATACTACGGACTGGTTGTGGTAAGAACTCTCTTGTATATATTCATCAGCCCGGAGGCAATAGACTGAACCCCCAGAAAGACTGCTTTTTGACTTTTTGAACTCTTTTTCAATCTTTAGTGATTTTTGTACTTTTTCCCTTTAAGTCTATGTAAATTTTAATTGTGTTTAATTGTTTGTATCCATGTTTTTTCCACAGTCCCGGAGTATTGTATTTAACTAAGGGGGAATGTGGCACCCCATGGGTTAATATGCCACAATAACACCACATGGGTTCTCTCCCCACTACACACTGACAAACACTAGCACCTCTGGGCCAGGAGGGGGAGCACAACCTGCTTCCTTATATACTCTTGCTCAGGAGGGAGAGCTCAGTCCAACTCGGAGCAGGGCTGTGAAGAGCACACTCAGTGCAGACCTAGTGAGGGTCAGAGGAACAGGAGAATAACAGACCGAGGAACACGTCTGGGAGCTGGAGTGATACCTTCACTTGCCCCAGAAGAACGCACAGAAACGGACACCGGATCCGGTAGTGTGTCTGGCACCCACAGCACAGTGAATCCAGGAACAGTGGGATCTCTAGATGCCCCTAGTACCAGAGCAAAGCAACACGGAGGGGTCAGCACAGCGCAGAGGACTCAAGTTGCCTAGCCAAGTGGTACCAGCAGAATACAGAGAGAGAGACGTGAGGAATCCCAGCCGCTCAGGTAATAGCAGCAGCCAGGACACACACATAGTGCAGCATAAGGACGCTGACGACCACGGACAGGGTGGGAAGAGAGCTCAGCCCCATTACAGACTCCGTGGACTATAATCTGCAATAACATCAGCAGTAAAGCAGCAAAACTGTGAGTCTGTGTACTGATTGCCTTTGCTCCACATTCAGCACAGAGAGCTTCCCCCTGCTACAAGCCTGTCAGCTCTGCAGCCTCAGGAGAGAAGGAGAAGTGCACCAGTGTCTACCAAACGTGAGTTTGTGTCCTTTAACCCCGTCTCCACCATCTATACCCCTTATAAACTATACCATCACTGCCCCGGGGAATACAGTTCTACCCACGGGAACTATACCATCTATGCTGCCACTACATCATCCCCGGAGGTTCTGCAGCAGTGGTGGCCCCCTTACTGGCCGCATATAGTGGGTGGCGTCACGACTGACATTTCCCCTGTAAATAATCCCTTTTGTATTGCCGAGCCCGGGACACGGTCCGGACCAAGCCACCCGTGACTTCCCCGGCACCATCCGGTCCAGTACCGAGTACCCCCGTCCCGAGGGGCCCGACACATGCTCAGTACACTAAAACTATTGTGTGCCGCCTAATTTAACTTCCGCAATGTATATACATACTGTACATCACGGAAGTTAAATATAACTAAAATCAAGTGTTTAAAATAAAAAAATCTTTATTCTCACCTGCCAGCGCTCCCCCGGCGTCTCCATCAGCTCCCGCTCGGTAACAGGACCTGTGAGATGTCACAACCCGATCAGCTGATTGGGTCACATGAGTTGTTACCGCGGTAACCGCTCATGCAACCCGATGACGCTTCTGACATCACAGGTCCTGTAAAACCGATCAGGAGCTGATGGAGACGCCGAGGGAGTGCTGGCAGGTGAGAATAAAATATTTTTTATGTTGGAATGACAGGAGGAGCGGGAGAAGATGACAGGAGAGGGGAGAACAGGGGGACAGCAGGGGGAGAACAGGGGGACAGGAGGGGGAGAATAGGGGGACAGCAGGGGGAAAAGAGGGGACAGCAGGGGGAAAACAGGGGAACAGCAAGGGGAGAACAGGGGGACAGCAAGGGGAGAACAGGGGGACAGCAGGGGAGAACAGGGGACAGCAGGGGAAAGCAGGGGAGAACAGGGGACAGCAAGGAGACAGCTGGGGACAACAGGGGACAGCAGGGGGACAGCGAGATGACAGGAGGCAAAATGTCGGAATCGGATGATTGCAGGGATCAGTTTGGATCCGATGCTGTCTGATTTTCATCAGACAGCATCGGATTTAACAAAATCGCAATGTGAAAGCAGCCTATAGATCCAATTTATTGTCTTACAGTGTTTAGGATCAGTCTTGAGGAACATCAACTGCTTATTTGAAGCATTAGACCTGGACTTTCTACTCCTGAATCCTGTGTGTCTTGGTAAAGTTATATGGCTCCATTTGGTATGGTGTCGCTCTTGTGTAGTCAGAAGAAGCCATTGTCTCACCTTCTAATAACCCTTCCTTGTGTGGTTGGGTTTACCATGGGCTTCCAAAGTTCTGGGTCTACCTTTGCAACCCCAATAGATATATGTGAAGGGACAGTTCAGTGTGTTATGATGACCCGCTGACCATACATGATGCCCGGTTGAATTTTGAGCTGTATTTTCCAAATCCTCTAGATCAGGGGTAGTCAGCCATTTTTGGTCCATATTTTTCCACTGAGCCACTCCCAAGGTCCCAATAAACCAAAACCTGGCCAAACCAAAATATTAATGGTAAATGTCTGGTTCCACAATCTCAACTCCTATCCCCAGTATGGGGGTCTGGAAAACAGAAGACCATATACTTGCCTGTACTGAGCTATGCACCGCCAGGCAACATTTGTGCCCAAATTCTGTACTTTTTTGGAATTTTCCAATATGTTTTTGGGACTTGGCAAAAGTGAAGGAGCGTCACATGAGCCTGAACGGCCAGGAGGAATGTAACCATTGATTGTGTATGTTCCTTAGAGTAAAACGTGACTTACGAACACATTCATCATTGCTTTCGTAGTACCCCTGGCAGCAGCGGTGCCTCTTCCTATAGTCGATCTTTACCCCATGGCGGTACGCAGTCCGGTACATGATCCTGTATGAAGATATGAACATAAGTCAACATACGGCAGAAAGAACAGTAGATTCCTTTCCTGAAATTCTCTGTGCTGCTGAACTACTTACTGCCATAGGAGTACTCACTTTGGAGGGACACACGTCTTGAAGTAATTCCAGGTACTGTCACAAGTGTCAGGAGCTGACTGGCTGTAGGGGTGGGCGTAGGACTCCTTCACTGCTGTTGTGTAGCTGTTAAACACAAGGATAATGATATAAGCCAATAAATAAGAGACATAATAATAATACTAATACTAATGATAATAATAAGCCAGGTTTAAGGGTTTATTAAAGGTATATATTGTTATGATAAAATTTGCATTTAAAGGGATGATATTTCTTATTCTCTCATAATATACATATTATATATATTTTCTTGTTCATTCTAAAATTATATTTACCATTGTTGTCAAATATTTCATTGCTGTCTTTTAAGAGTTCCAAAATCAAAATTTTTGCCAGATCTATCTTAATACTGGTGGCGCTGTTGCATTAAAGTCTATGAAAAAAATGATCAATGCTACAGTGGCGAATACTGGTATTACAAGTGAATAGAGAAATAAAATATTTAAAGGGGAAGACACATATTTCCGACAATGTGATATGTACAGGGTACATGCACTGTGTACAAAGCTACAGACATGTCCCGGATACAGGAAGGTGACAGCGGCCAGCTGTTTCCTCTCCAGGCAGTGATAGCCCTGGACTTGAAGCTTAGTGAATCTATAGACTGTGTGTTTTCTGTGACCTTACCTTTCCCAATAGCTGCAGACATTGGGGCCATTGACTTTCAGAGAGGTGCCAGTCTGTACGTTCACCAACCACAGTAAACCGGGTATGACGGAGGGCACCCACAGGGGCTTCATTCTGTAAAATAATGGAGCAATAGACATCACTTGGGTTTTATCGTCATATACGAGGTTATATATTCACAAAATTTGGAAGGGCAAGTCTCCACCAATCAGCATAGAGCCGCTCAGTAAACACAGGAAACTAACCAATGGAAAACAGGAAGTGGATCCAACAGAGGATGTTTTGTCGCCGTGTTTGGGCAGATGGAAAAACTGGCGCCGAGCCAGAAATCGAACAAGGAAAGTCACGCCGCACTTTATACCGTACTGTCCCTTTAATTGTCAGGATTACAGTAGCATTCCTAGATCATTGGTTGGATCTGGAATGTCATGTGGATGTTACTACCTAAAAGTCAACTAGGGAAATTGGAAAAAAAGTTAAGCCAACTTTCCAAAATTTTCATCTGAGAGACAGAGCCTTTGATATCAGAAGGTGTCCTAATTTATTGGATGCATTCACGTAAAGAGATGGATACACTGGCTTAATCTCACAATATTGTTGAGGCCTGAAGGAGTACGGTTCTTTGGTAAATCTCCCAGAAAAAATTCTTGTGTGTGATGCCCGTATGGTCCGTTGTTCTCATAGGGGTCTGGACATGGGGTCTGGCCTGTAAAAATAGGTGTGGTTAAGAAAAAATGTTTCCATTAGCCTCACGCGCATCATTATCCTTCCTGAAGGCAATATCGTAGAGTTGGCAATTAGGTCTATCAACCATAAGTTGTATTCACACTTACAGTATGTACAAGCTCCTCATGGGAGGGCCCGAATACTGATGAGATATTCTAAAACAGGGGTGGGGAACTCCAGACCTCGAGGGCCGCCAATAGGTTATGTCCTTAGCATTGCTGTCACGTGTTGACTGCTTTGCAGTCCATTAGTGTTGCTGCTGTGAAGTAAATTTCAGTTTCTTTTTCCCTTTAGGCTGTGGCTCTGGAGGTGGAGGGGTGTGTCTTTGCATTCTGTTCTCCACTCCCTCAGCCTTGAAGTAGTTCCACTTCCTTCCACTGGGTGTGGCAGATAGAGTTCATTCTCATCTAGGACCCGTGCTGTGCAGACATGTTTGCTGGAGCAGCTGATGGTGCCTGCCATTGGAGTGGTTGTCTTTTTCCTAGTCTGTATGTGGAGGTAGGGGCTTTTATCCTAGGGTTAATCAGGAGCAAAGGGCTAAGATGAAGACCCAGACCTCCCAGCCATCCTGGATACCTCTAGAAAAAGGGGGAGTTAGTGAGCCCCAGTCTAAGGGTCAGACCAGCTCCCCTGAACGCCTTTGCACATCTTACCATCCAATTGCAGAGGGGTTAGAATCATTACCTGCGCAGGAAATTCAATTATCACCTGTACAATACTAAGGAAATCTTAAAAACATGCACTGCTGGCGGCCCTCGAGGCCAGGACTTCCCCACCAGGGGCTGGCTGGTGAACCTTGCCCTAGGTGGCAGTCTGATTCTTCCAGCCCTGGCAAAATTGAGGAGCGGGGGTGGGAGTGCTACCAGATCTAACCAGGTGAGGAGCATGGCAGGGTGGGGGAAGTGCTGTTGTCAGACCTAGCCGGGTGAAGGGCGGGAGGGGGGGTTGGGTGCTATCGGACCTAGCCAGATAAGGAGCAGTGGGCGGGGGGATGGCTGGGTGTTGCTGACATTCACCACACTGCCCGCCTCGGTCAGCCGTCCCCTTCCCGAGTCCTGCTGTCATTGCAACAGCTGCGGCCGCAAAGCAGGGCCGTCCTGCCCATATGATTAGAGTGGCGGCCCTAAATTCGGGCAATACCATCAGCCTGGGGGGCACATGCCCCCCTGCCACCTGGGCTAGTCCTCCCCTGTTCCCCACCCCTGGTCTACAACCAATGCACCAAGAGATCTCATGTGTTTTAACATATTATAAATTCCTGTAAAGAAACACTTAAAATAATAGCATTTTTGTATGTTGATTCAAATATATAGCCTGCAGTGGGGAGCTTGATGCAGACAGCCAAAGAATGCCTGTGTAATGCCCCGCCCCTGAGGAACCAGAGCAATTGCGATCACATTGTATTATTATATATGGAGTGCTGTATATAGCCTTCAAAAAGGTAAACGGAAAGAGGAATATTAGCATATACTTCCGGCCAAATAAACATCCCACAGTTCATATTAAGTCTGTTTTCCCAGGCCTTGAAGTTTCAAAGCCCGTGGATGGGTTTAATAGAATCCAGGAGGGAATCTTGTTTTACTTAAAGGCCCATTACTCTTTTAATTCCCTTCTTAAACTGATCTCAGAAATTGGCCGAGGATTTGGAGCTGATGAAGTTTGACGAGAGATTGTTTGTCTGTGACCTGGAACGTACAAGACTTGGATGCTGCGACCACCCAGAGCAGCAATCACTATTCTCCCCCCAAGCAAGCACTTACTCCAATCCCCATGACAATAGGAGGTGGGAGGCAATCAGGGGTCTCAGGGTTGGGAAAAGAATTCTGGGCTTGGTTTTAGTTTTTTTCATATGTGTTGGATCTGAGCCCACAGCTTCCAGAGGTACAGAAAGGAGTGGCAGCAGGACGCAGCGTGGGTGGACAGCGGGTCCATCAAAACCAGTGATATCCAGAGCTGCTGAGTCTGCAATATACTGTACATCCTGTGCCGTAACCCGTGTATGCCTTATCCTGATTATTTACTGACAACATGTGTCTGAGGTTATACATAATGTATGTGCGTGAAAACAAACATACTGTACATATAAATATTACATATAAAAATATAAATACTTTACAAAAAGTGTCATGAATACAACTTCTATAAGTAAAAAGAGACAGGCGGCACTCACCGGATGATCGAGACAGTCTTTTTAATCCAAAATTACGGAAACAAACAGGGTGCAGGGAGGGGGCACGAGGAGTCGCCGGACTACGGCGCCGTTTCGAGACGCGTGTCGCTTCTACGGGTTCGGACCCGTAGAAGTGACACGCGTCGCGAAACGGTGTCGTAGTCCGGCGGCTCCTCGTGCCCCCTCCCTGCACCCTGTTTGTTTCCGTAATTTTGGATTAAAAAGACTGTCTCGATCATCCGGTGAGTTCCGCCTCTCTCTTTTTACTTGTTATTGCTGGTGCTTCGGCTGTGCACCCCCGGTGGGAAACCGCCATTTTTGGAAAGAAATCTGATCTTGACTTTTGGCCCTGCTAAGTGCCCTGATTGACTTGTGCTTTAACAACTTCTATAATACAAAAATATAACTGCTATAATACTGCCCCTATATACAAGAACATAACTACTATAATACTGCCCCCTTTGTGCAAGAATATAACTACTATAATTCTGCCCCTATGTACAAGAATAAAACTACTATAATACTGCTCCTATGTACAAGAATATAACTACTATAATACTGCCCCTATGTACAAGAATATAACTACTACTATACTGCCCCTATGTACAAGAATATAACTACTATAATACTGCCCCTATGTACAAGAATATAACTACTATAATACTGCTCCTATGTACAAGAATATAACTACTATAATACTGCTCCTATGTACAAGAATATAACTACTATAATACTGCTCCTATGTACAACAATATAACTACTATCATACTGCCCCTATGTATAAGAATATAACTACTATAATACTGCTCCTATGTACAAGAATATAACTACTATAATACTGCTCTATGTACAAGAATATAACTACTATAATACTGCTCCTATGTACAAGATATAACTATATATACTGCCCTATGTACAAGAATATAACTACTATAATACTGTCCTATGTACAAGAATATATACTGATGATAATACTGCCCCTATGTACAAGAATATAACTACTATAATACTGCCCCTATGTACAAGAATATAACTACTATATAACTGCTCCTATGTACAAGAAATAACTACTATAATACTGCTCCTATGTACAAGAATATAACTACTATAATACTGCCCCATGTACAAGAATATAACTACTATAATACTGCTCCTATGTACAAGAATATAACTACTATAATACTGCCCCTATGTACAAGAATATAACTACTATAATACTGCCCCTATGTACAAGAATATAACTACTATAATACTGCCCTATGTACAAGAATATAACTACTATAATACTGCTCCTATGTACAAGAATATAACTACTATAATACTGCCCTATGTACAAGAATATAACTACTATAATACTGCTCCTATGTACAAGAATATAACTACTATAATACTGCTCCTATTACAAGAATATAACTACTATAATACTGCCCCTATGTACAAGAATATAACTACTATAATACTGCCCTATGTACAAGAATATAACTACTATAATACTGCCCCTATGTACAAGAATATAACTACTATAATACTGCCCCTATGTACAAGAATATAACTACTATAATACTGCCCCTATGTACAAGAATATAACTACTAAATACTGCTCCTATGTACAAGAATATAACTACTATAATACTGCCCCTATGTACAAGAATATAACTACTATAATACTGTCTCCTATGTACAAGAATATAACTACTATAATACTGCCCCTATGTACAAGAATATAACTACTATAATACTGCCCCTATGTACAAGAATATAACTACTATAATACTGCCCCTATGTACAAGAATATAACTACTATATACTGCCCTATGTACAAAGATATAACTACTATAATACTGCTCCTATGTACAAGAATATAACTACTATAATACTGCTCCTATGTACAAGAATATAACTACTATAATACTGCCCCTATGTACAAGAATATAACTACTATAATACTGCTCCCTATGTACAAGAATATATAATACTATAATACTGCCTCCTATGTACAAGAATATAACTACTATAATACTGCCCTATGTACAAGAATATAACTACTATAATACTGCCCTATGTACAAGAATATAACTACTATAATACTGCCCTATGTACAAGAATATAACTACTATAATACTGCCCTATGTACAAGAATATAACTACTATAATACTGCCCCTATGTACAAGAATATAACTACTATAATACTGCCCCTATGTACAAGAATATAACTACTATAATACTGCCCTATGTACAAGAATATAATACTATAATACTGCTCCTATGTACAAGAATATAACTACTTATAATACTGCCCCTATTACAAGAATATAACTACTATAATACTGCCCTATGTACAAGAATATAACTACTATAATACTGCCCCTATGTACAAGAATATAACTACTATAATACTGCTCCTATGTACAAGAATATAACTACTATAATACTGCCCTATGTACAAGAATATAACTACTATAATACTGCCCTATGTACAAGAATATAACTACTATAATACTGCCCTATGTACAAGAATATAACTACTATAATACTGCCCCTATGTACAAGAATATAACTACTATATACTGCCCTATGTACAAGAATATAACTACTATAATACTGCTCTATGTACAAGAATATAACTACTATAATACTGCCCCTATGTACAAGAATATAACTACTATAATACTGCCCTATGTACAAGAATATAACTACTATAATACTGCTCCTATGTACAAGAATATAACTACTATAATACTGCCCTATGTACAAGAATATAACTACTATAATACTGCTCCTATGTACAAGAATATAACTACTATAATACTGCCCCTATGTACAAGAATATAACTACTATAATACTGCTCCTATGTACAAGAATATAACTACTATAATACTGCCCTATGTACAAGAATATAACTACTATAATACTGCTCCTATGTACAAGAATATAACTACTATAATACTGCCCTATGTACAAGAATATAACTACTATAATACTGCTCCTATGTACAAGAATATAACTATATAATACTGCCCTATTACAAGAATATAACTACTATAATACTGCTCCTATGTACAAGAATATAACTACTATAATACTGCCCTATGTACAAGAATATAACTACTATAATACTGCTCCTATGTACAAGAATATAACTACTATAATACTGCCCTATTACAAGAATATAACTACTATAATACTGCTCCTATGTACAAGAATATAACTATATAATACTGCTCCTATGTACAAGAATATAACTACTATAATACTGCCCCCTTATGTACAAGAATATAACTACTATAATACTGCCCTATGTACAAGAATATAACTACTATAATACTGCTCCTATGTACAAGAATATAACTACTATAATACTGCCCCTATGTACAAGAATATAACTACTATAATACTGCTCCTATGTACAAGAATATAACTACTATAATACTGCCCCTATGTACAAGAATATAACTACTATAATACTGCTCCTATGTACAAGAATATAACTACTATAATACTGCCCCTATGTACAAGAATATAACTACTATAATACTGCTCCTATGTACAAGAATATAACTACTATAATACTGCTCCTATGTACAAGAATATAACTACTATTATACTGCCACCTACCTACAAGAATATAACTACTATAATACTGCTCCTATGTACAAGAATATAACTACTATAATACTGCCCTATGTACAAGAATATAACTACTATAATACTGCTCCTATGTACAAGAATATAACTACTATAATACTGCCCCTATATACAAGAATATAACTACTATAATACTGCCTCTATATACAAGAATATAACTACTATAATACTGCTCCTATGTACAAGAATATAACTACTATATTACTGCTGCTATGTACAAGAATATAACTACTATAATACTGCTCCTAAGTACAAGAATATAACTACTATAATACTGCTCCTATGTACAAGAATATAACTACTATAATACTGCCCCTATGTACAAGAATATAACTACTATAATACTGCTCCTATGTACAAGAATATAACTACTATAATACTGCCACCTACCTACAATAATATAACTACTATAATACTGCTCCTATGTACAAGAATATAACTACTATAATACTGCTCCTATGTACAAGAATATAACTACTATAATACTGCTCCTATGTACAAGAATATAACTACTATAATACTGCCCCTATGTACAAGAATATAACTACTATAATACTGCTCCTATGTACAAGAATATAACTACTATAATACTGCCCCTATGTACAAGAATATAACTACTATAATACTGCTCCTATGTACAAGAATATAACTACTATAATACTGCCACCTACCTACAAGAATATAACTACTATAATACTGCTCCTATGTACAAGAATATAACTACTATAATACTGCTCCTATGTACGAGAATATAACTACTATAATACTGCTCCTATGTACAGGAATATAACTACTATAATACTGCTCCTATGTACAAGAATATAACTACTATAATACTGCTCCTATGTACAAGAATATAGCTACTATAATACTGCTCCTATATACAAGTATATAACTACTGTAATACTGCCTCCATGTACAAGAATATAACTACTATAATACTGCCCCTGTGTTCAAGAATATAACTACTATAATACTGCTCCTATGTACAAGAATATAACTACTATAATACTGCTCCTATGTACGAGAATATAACTACTATAATACTGCCACTATGTACAAGAATATAACTACTATAATACTACCCCTATGTACAAGAATATAACTACTATAATACTGCTCCTATGTACAAGAATATAGCTACTATAATACTGTTCCTATATACAAGTATATAACTACTGTAATACTGCTCCTATGTACAAGAATATAACTACTATAATACTGCCCCTATATACAAGAATATAACTACTATAATACTGCCTCTATATACAAGAATATAACTACTATAATACTGCTCCTATGTACAAGAATATAACTACTATATTACTGCTCCTATGTACAAGAATATAACTACTATATTACTGCTCCTATGTACAAGAATATAACTACTATAATACTGCCCCTATATACAAGAATATAACTACTATAATACTGCTCCTATGTACAAGAATATAACTACTATAATACTGCCCCTATATACAAGAATATAACTACTATAATACTGCTCCTATGTACCAGGATATAACTACTATAATACTGCTCCTATGTACAAGAATATAACTACTATAATACTGCTCCTATGTACAAGAATATAACTACTATAATACTCGCCCTATATACAAGAATATAACTACTATAATACTGCTCCTATGTACAAGAATATAACTACTATAATACTGGTCCTATGTACAAGAATATAACTACTATAATACTGCTCCTATGTACAAGAATATAACTACTATAATACTGCCCCCTATGTACAAGAATATAACTACTATAATACTGCCCCTATGTACAAGAATATAGCTACTATAATACTGCCTCCTATGTACAAGATTATAACTATATAATATGTGCTGAGCCTTTGGTAAATGGCCCAACATATGCTTATAGCAAGGTAAGGATGAGTAGAAGGGTAAGATTGTCAACTTATTGGGTTACCCTGGACATTATAATATTGTTAGTGTCTTCCAGGACATGTCATTGTGGTTTTATTCCATTAAGTTCTTGATAGGTTTGCGTTGGTCAATAGAAATGTCTATGATTGGGTCACACCTCATCATAACAGCAGATTATGGATACACACATCCGTTATGAGGGTGGAAAGAACGAGTGCAAACAATCTAAATGGTGTCACGGAAACTTTTAATCCACAGCCGGATTCTTTTATACAGTTTTGGCTCAGTCTCGTCCCTCTTCTGACTGATTGCTTTGGAGGAAAGTTGAACATTGTGTGGGAAAGAAAAAAAAAGCAGTGGACCCTGAAGTGAATGGAAATATCCATATAATAGGACAGGTATAGCATGAGTGGTTTGTATTATTGTTCTACTCGATTGGTCGTGAAGCTCATGAGATGGTTCTACCATTGGTGAACGCTCACAGGGTGTTTCTGGCAATGGTGAAGCTCATGAAATGTTTTTCCCAGTGGTTAAAGTTATTGATATGTTTCAACCAGTAGTGAAGCTCACGAGATGTTTCAACTAGTGGTGAAGGTCACAAGATGTTTCTACCAGACATGAAGCTCATGAGAATTTCCTTCTAGTGGTGAAGCTGCTGAGATTTTCTGCTGGCAACTGAATGTTACTGTGGAAGTTCTGAATGTTTCTACCTGTGGTGAAGTTCATGAGATGTTTCTACCTGTGGTGAAGTTCATGAATGTTTCTACCGTGGTGAAGTTCATAGATGTTTCTACCTGTGGTGAAGTTCATGAGATGTTTCTACCTGTGGTGAAGTTCATGAGATGTTTCCACCTGTGGTGAAGATCCATGAGATGTTTCTACCTAGTGGTGAAGGTCATGAGATGTTTCTACCAGTGGTGAAGATCCATGAGATGTTTCTACCTAGTGGTGAAGTTCATGTGAATTTTGTCACTATGGTGAAGCTCATGGATGTTTCTACCTGTGGTGAAGGTCATGGATGTTTCTACCTGTGGTGAAGGTCATGAGATGTTTCTACCTGTGGTGAAGTCATGAGATGTTTCTACCAGTGGTGAAGTTCATGAGATGTTTCTACCTGTGGTGAAGTTCATGAGATGTTTCTACCTGTGGTGAAGTTCATGAGATGTTTCTACCTGTGGTGAAGTTCATGAGATGTTTCTACCTGTGGTGAAGTTCATGAATGTTTCTACCTGTGGTGAAGTTCATGGATGTTTCTACCTGTGGTGAAGTTCATGAGATGTTTCTACCTGTGGTGAAGGTTCATGAGATGTTTCTACCAGTGTGTGAAGTTCATGAGATGTTTCTACCTGTGGTGAAGTTCATGAGATGTTTCTACCTGTGGTGAAGTCATGAGATGTTTCTACCTGTGTGAAGGTCATGAGATGTTTCACCTGTGGTGAAGGTCATGGATGTTTCTACCTGTGGTGAAGGTCATGAGATGTTTCTACCAGTGGTGAAGTTCATGAGATGTTTCTACCAGTGGTGAAGTTCATGAAATGTTTCTACCAGTGGTGAAGTTCATGAGATGTTTCTACCTGTGGTGAAGTTCATGAGATGTTTCTACCTGTGGTGAAGTTCATGAGATGTTTCTACCTGTGGTGAAGTTCATGAATGTTTCTACCTGTGGTGAAGTTCATGAGATGTTTCTACCTGTGTGAAGTTCATGAAGATGTTTCTACCTGTGGTGAAGTTCATGAGATGTTTCTACCTGTGGTGAAGTTCATGAGATGTTTCTACCTGTGGTGAAGGTCATGAGATGTTTCTACCAGTGGTGAAGTTCATGAGATAGTTTCTACCATGGTGAAGTTCATGAGATGTTTCTACCTGTGGTGAAGTCTGAATGTTTCTACCGTGTGAAGTCATGATGATTTCTACCGTGGTGAAGTCATGGATGTTTCTACCTGTGGTGAAGTTCATGAGATGTTTCTACCTGTGGTGAAGTCATGAGATGTTTCTACCTGTGGTGAAGGTCATGAGATGTTTCTACCTGTGGTGAAGTCTGAGATGTGTTTCTACCTGTGGTGAAGGTCATGAGATGTTTCTACCTGTGGTGAAGTTCATGAGATGTTTCTACCTGTGGTGAAGTCATGAGATGTTTCTACCTGTGGTGAAGTCATGGATGTTTCTACCTGTGGTGAAGTTCATGAGATGTTTCTACCTGTGGTGAAGTTCATGAGATGTTTCTACCTGTGGTGAAGGTCATGAGATGTTTCTACCATGTGGTGAAGTATCATGAAGTATATTTCTACCTGTGGTGAAGGTCATGAATGTTTCCTACCTATGGTGAAGTTCATGAGATGTTTCTACCTGTGTGAAGTTCATGAGATGTTTCTACCTGTGGTGAAGTCATGAGATGTTTCTACCGTGGTGAAGTTCATGAGATGTTTCTACCTGGGGGTTGAAGTTCATGAAGATGATTTTCTACCTGTGGTGAAGTTCATGAAGATGTTTTCTACCTGTGGTGAAGGTCATGAGATGTTTCTACCTGTGGTGAAGTTCATGAGATGTTTCTACCTGTGGTGAAGGTCATGAGATGTTTCTACCTGTGGTGAAGTCATGAGATGTTTCTACCTGTGGTGAAGTTCATGAATGTTTCTACCTGTGGTGAAGTTCATGAGATGATTTTCTACCTGTGGTGAAGTCATGAGATGTTTCTACCTGTGGTGAAGTTCATGAGATGTTTCTACCTGTGGTGAAGGTCATGAGATGTTTCTACCTGTGGTGAAGTTCATGAGATGTTTCTACCTGTGGTGAAGTTCATGAGATGTTTCTACCTGTGGTAAGTTCATGAATGTTTCTACTGTGGTGAAGTTCATGAGATGTTTCTACCTGTGGTGAAGGTCATGAATGTTTCTACCTGTGGTGAAGTTCATGAGATGTTTCTACCTGTGGTGAAGGTCATGGATGTTTCTACCTGTGGTGAAGTCATGAGATGTTTCTACCTGTGGTGAAGGTCATGAGATGTTTCTACCTGTGGTGAAGGTCATGAGATGTTTCTACCTGTGGTGAAGGTCATGGATGTTTCTACCTGTGGTGAAGGTCATGAGATGTTTCTACCTGTGGTGAAGGTCATGGATGTTTCTACCTGTGGTGAAGCTCATGAGATGTTTCTACCTGTGGTGAAGGTCATGGATGTTTCTACCTGTGGTGAAGGTCATGAGATGTTTCTACCTGTGGTGAAGGTCATGGATGTTTCTACCTGTGGTGAAGGTCATGAGATGTTTCTACCTGTGGTGAAGGTCATGGATGTTTCTACCTGTGGTGAAGGTCATGGATGTTTCTACCTGTGGTGAAGGTCATGAGATGTTTCTACCTGTGGTGAAGGTCATGGATGTTTCTACCTGTGGTGAAGGTCATGAGATGTTTCTACCTGTGGTGAAGGTCATGGATGTTTCTACCTGTGGTGAAGGTCATGAGATGTTTCTACCTGTGGTGAAGGTCATGGATGTTTCTACCTGTGGTGAAGATCATGAGATGTTTCTACCTGTGGTGAAGGTCATGGATGTTTCTACCTGTGGTGAAGGTCATGGATGTTTCTACCTGTGGTGAAGGTCATGGATGTTTCTACCAGTGGTGAAGGTCATGGATGTTTTCTACCTGTGGTGAAGGTCATGAGATGTTTCTACCTGTGGTGAAGGTCATGAGATGTTTCTACCTGTCGTGAAGTTCATGAGATGTTTCTACCTGTGATGAAGGTCATGAGATGTTTCTACCTGTGATGAAGTTCATGAGATGTTTCTACCAGTAGTGAAGCTCATGAGGACTTTATACTTCATTGCATTATCCTAATTCCTTAAGCCAGGTGTTTGCCCTTCGAGGACACAAACAAGTGTGCCAACATCACATCCTCTATTACATTAGTAGTTCCTTGATGATTTTATATTGGTTATGACTTGGTTCAATATGGACTCCACGGGCACTTGGTAACAGTTATAGCTAGTTCACCACACTGAGCACAGTATGAAGGTGACATCATGGAGATGTGGAACAACCTTTGCAGACTACTGACAGTGCAATGCAGTGGTTTGTCAGTGGTGGCTCCGACTTCTGGGGCCATGAAAAGCATTGCATGTCCTCATAGGAGGATTATGTTAGTTTACAGTCTGTGGAATCACTCTTTGAGACTTGTCAGTCCAAGGAGACCCCTGGGCTATATCAGCAATCCATCACTGATTATGGGATTTCTGCCAAATGTTTGACATGAACGCCGGGCGCCACGGAGGGTCGGATCCACTTGGAGTGGAGTTATTCTGGATCTCATTAAGGTTTGTGAATGAAGAACGTTCCCCTTTGCTGCTCCCTCATTCTGTGCAGGAAACAGACTCTTCCAGGATTTTATTACAAGACATTTTAGTGTGGGAATCTGCTCAACGGTTTTAATCATATTATGTCACCATCTCCAAGAACAGATGGGCAACGTCTGCCATAAACCTCAATACATATAAAGATATGCTGCTCATTGACATTCATTTACAGAAGAAGTGGAAGAAGGTTGGAGGTTAAGGCCTTTGCGTCTATCACGGTACCCCTCACATGGGTGGATTCGGTTCTGGCACAAACCAATTACAACATTACTCCATTTTGAGTACAAAGCTGAAATCTCACAGTCAAAACAGGCATTTAGCTTTATGGTTACAGTCTATGGTACACAACTTGCTGGTTGCAATCTTTGATGTGCAGCTTGGTGGTTAAAGTCTATAGCACACAGCTGTCTATGTGCACAGCTTGGCGGTTACAATCTAGGGTACACAACTTCACAGTTACAGTCTATGATGCATATCTGTATAGTGTATGGTGCACAGCTTAGTAGCTGTGTGGCACCCTGCCCTAACAGGTAGCCACAGTACCACCTAGTGCATGGAGGAATTTCCACAACAGGCAACCTACACATGTGGCGCCCCTGCGACCAGGGTGGCCACAGGTAGGAACTGCAGCCAGGCAGGTGGAGACAGGTTGTTACACACACGCCTTCAAACACACACCGACACAAGACCCAACCCGGAGCCCGGGACTCTAGGCGGGCAAGGGGTGGTAGGGCCAGTCACAAGTGGGTGGGACGTAGGTCAGGTGGCGAACCAGGAACAAAAGGGGAACACTAGGAGGAGTTAGGTAGTAGGTCAGAGTGAGCCGACCAGAAAAGACCAGTGAAGATCAAAGAAAGAGAGAAACTTCTCTGAAGGGTTTGGGCTCCCTGGAGGCGCAGAATCCTGCGAGACACCATTCCCTGGAGAGAAATCCCGCTCCATAGCCTGAAGCCCACGGGAAAGGGGAGAGACCAGACCAGTGCAGCTGGGTCAGAGGAAGATGGCAGCGCTAACAGACTACTGGCAGGACAGACTCCCCTGACGTACCCAGGTAGTTACACGTATAGGAGAGAACCCGGTGATCCCTTGCAAGACAGGGACATCCAAGGCTAGGCTGGGACCAGAGAGTCGGCTCTGGGTGACCGTAGCTACACGCCGGTACATGGACACACCGACGGGGAGGCACAGATTCCAGGTCTGATCACCCAACACACAGGCTGGAGAAGCAGCAGCATATAGGACCCAGGCTTGCTACCCATACACTGGGAGAAGCCAAACAAGGGACCGAGCTGCCATCATACAGCCCACAGGAAGAACAAAGGAGAGGAAAGCCTGAAAGGTTTCAGAGAGTGAAGGGTCTCAGAAAGGAAACCTGGCTGCAGAGGGTTCAGAGAGAGTGTACAGAGTTAACTGTGTGGACTGTACTGTGAACTGTACTAAGAACTTGTGAAGTAAAACCCGGTGAATCCTCCTCCAGTCTCCCGTGTATGATTGCCTGAAAACAGAACTTTATTGCATCTAACCACCCTGTCAGGAACAGCCCCGACCCACGGCGGGCTCATCCATCCTCCTGGTGGAAATAGCAGCAGCAGTGGTCCCCTCACTGACCACAACCCGTGGGCGGCGTCACGATTTACTCCCCTGTAAATATCCCCCCATTACTTGTGGGCTCGGGACACGGCCTGGACCAAGGACCGCCATGATAACCCCCGTGATACCCCAGTCCAGTACCGAGTACCCTGTCCCAGTGGGCTCCACACACACTCAACACCTTCCACCCCAAGACTGTAGGGGAGCTCCACTTGCTGCCTTTAAACAAGATCCCCTATAAATACCGATGCTGGGGGCGGAGTTAGGCAATTCAGTATGGAGCAGTACTGAGAAAGACTACCTGGAGACAAAGCTGCGCTAGGCCCGGGCCAGAGGACAGCCTAGCCAGAGTGAGGTACCTGAGAGTGAGGGTAGGAGGCCAGGCTAGAGAGGAAGAAGTACAATTGGGGGCAGAGGAGCCATACCAATTCACCCCAAGGAAGCAACCCGGACACCGGAGTCTGAGTCTGCTAAAGAGCGTTTAGCCCAGCAGAAGAACACTGATCCCACCAAGGAGACTTCGGTTTCCCCGGTCACCTGTATCCATAACCAATTAAAGAGCCAGGACCTGCAGAAAATTCCCAGAGGTAGCGGCAATCCGGAGAAGGTTCTGTGGTGCCCTGTGCCAGCTAAAGCCACAGAACCAACTAGTTCACTAATGGTACATTTACACGCGGCCACAGGAAGGTAGGAACAGGCAGGCATCGGACACAATTGTGCCTGTTGCCTTGAAAAGACCTCGATGTGGCTGCGTGTAATTCAGGACTTTCCTTCCTGTGTCTTCCCTGAAGGAAGGAAAGTCCTGAATTACACGCAGCCACATCGAGGTCTTTTCAAGGCAACAGGCACAATTTGTGTCCGATGCCTGCCTGTTCCTACCTTCCTGTGGCCGCGTGTAAATGTACCATTAGGATTTCCACATCTGGTACTCACATACACCCAACACCTTCCACTCCAGGCCTGTAGGGGGAGCACCACTGGTTGGTGTTAAGCCACATCCCCTATAAATACAGGTGCTGGGGGCGGAGTTAGCCAGAGTGTGCAGTCACTAGAAGAACTGTGAAGTCAGCTCAGTGCCTAGTGAGCTAAAACGTTACCGGAGCCGTGCTAGGCCTGACACCAATGTACCTCTAGAGCAGGGGTCTCAAACTCGCGGCCCGCGGGCCGCATGCGGCCCCTGGGGCTTCCCTGTGCGGCCCCGGCACCTTGGACAATTGACCATGCTGACGGCAGTCCAGTGCATGGGGCCGCCGCGGTCTCTGCTATAATATTACTTCCGGCCGCTGCCCGCTTCACTCCGACGCTCGCTCTGCCCCTCTGTAAGTTCAATGCAAGCCGTCAGCCAATGAGAGGCCCGCAGGTGACGTCATACACCGAGGTCACCTGCGGGCCTCTCATTGGCTGACTGCGGCTTGCAATGAACTGGCACCTCAGCAGAGCGAGCGGCAGAGTGAAGCGGCCGGAAGTAAGATTATAGCAGAGACCGCGGCGGTCCCATGCACGGGACCGCTGCCAGCATGGTTAGCATAGCAAAAGAGTGTGTGTTAATGTGTGTGTTAATGTATGTGTTAATGTGAGTGTTAATGTGAGTGTTAATGTGTATGTTAATGTGAGTGTTAATGTGAGTGCTTGTGTGCCTGCCTGTGAGCCTGCCTGTGTGCCTGCCTGTGAGAGTGCCTGTGTGCCTGCCTGTTAGCCTGCATGCCTGTGTGCCTGCCTGTGAGCCTGCCTGTGTGCCTGCCTGTGTGCCTGCCTGTGAGAGTGCCTGTGTGCCTGCCTGTGAGCCTGCCTGTGTGCCTGCCTGTGAGCTTGCCTGCCTGCCTGTGAGCCTGCCTGTGTGCCTGCCTGTGAGCCTGCCTGTGAGCCTGCCTGCCTGTGAGCCTGCCTATGTCCCTGCCTGTGAGCCTGCCTGTGTGCCTGCCTGTGAGCCTGCCTGTGTGCCTGCCAGTGAGCCTGCCTATGTGCCTGCCTGTGAGCCTGCCTGTGAGCCTGCCTGTGAGCCTGCCTGCCTGTGAGCCTGCCTGTGTGCCTGCCTGTGAGCCTGCCTGCCTGCCTATGTGCCTGCCTGTGTGCCTGCCTGTGAGCCTGCCTGTGAGAGTGCCTGTGTGCCTGCCTGTGAGCCTGCCTGTTAGCCTGCCTGCCTGGCTGTGTGCCTGCCTGTGAGCCTGCCTGTGTGCCTGCCTGTGTGCCTGTCTGTGAGGCTGCCTGTGTGCCTGCCTGTGAGCCTGCCTGTGAGCCTGCCTGTGTGCCTGCCTGTGAGCCTGCCTGTGAGCCTGCCTGTGAGAGTGCCTGTGTGCCTGCCTGTTAGCCTGCCTGCCTGTGAGCCTGCCTGTGTGCCTGCCTGTGAGAGTGCCTGTGTGCCTGCCTGTGAGCCTGCCTGTTAGCCTGCCTGCCTGTGTGCCTGCCTGTGTGCCTGCCTGTGAGAGTGCCTGTGTGCCTGCCTGTGAGAGTGCCTGTGTGCCTGCCTGTGAGCCTGCCTGTGTGCCTGCCTTTGAGAGTGCCTGTGTGCCTGCCTGTGAGAGTGCCTGTGTGCCTGCCTGTGTGCCTGCCTGTTAGCCTGCCTGTGTGCCTGCCTGTGAGCCTGCCTGTGTGCCTACCTGTGTGCCTGCCTGTGTGCCTGCCTGTGAGAGTGCCTGTGTGCCTGCCTGTGAGCCTGCCTGCCTGTGAGCCTGCCTGTGAGCCTGCCTGTGTGCCTGCCTGTGAGCCTGCCTGTGTGCCTGCCTGTGTGCCTGCCTGTGAGCGTGCCTGCGAGTTTGTACAGAAGTGTGTGATTATAACAGAAGTGCTAGAGCACAGGAGGCACACGTTTCATTACCTTTGATATACCACAACACGTTTCCTTGGTGGTCCGCATTCTTCATCAGGTGGATTTACGTGATGAAGACGGCGGACCTCCGTGGAAACACGTTGTGGTATATTAAAGGTAATTAAACGTGGCCTCCTGTGCTCTAGCGCTTCTGTTATAATCTCACACTTCTGTACAAATACCATATCCCCATCCTAGGGTTGCAGCAGGAGCAGCTGTGAACCAGAGTCTCCGCTAACAGAATCCAAAGGACCTGCGGTGACGTAGCTGAGAACGTCACAGGGGCAGGTGATCGGCTGCTCGAGTCACCTGACTGGAAGAAGGAGCTGCTCGTGGAGGAAACCCCGACCGCTGGAGTCCGGAGCCTTCCACTGCGATACGCCGAGGGTGTGCAGGGTTGCAGAACCTCCAAAGGTGAGGTGCGAACCCCCCACATCTGTTATTGACGCCCCCACTAAACCACAAGGTACCGCTCATGGGTTGTGCTTTCCCCCCCTTTTGTTCCACATGAGTGACAGTGAGTGAGTGTGTTAGTGTGTGCGTGAGTTAGTGTGTGATAAGAATTCAGACCAGGTTGGGGACATCAGTAAAAAAGGGGTCCAGCATAGGGGACATTACTGCACTATGGGGGTGAGGATGGTGACATCACTACAAAAGGTGCCAGAATGTGGACATTACTACACTGTGGGGGCCAGGATGGGGACATCGCTACAAAAGGGGATCAGCATGGGGGACATTACTACACTATGGGGGACATTACTACAAAAGGGGACCAGCATGGAGGACATTATTACAAAAGGGGACCAGCACAGGGGACATTACTACAGAAGGGGATCAGGTTGGGGATATTAGTACAAGAGGGGGACCAGGATGGGGACCAGGATGGGGACATTACAACAAGAAAGGGACCAAGATGGGGACATTACTACAAGAAAGGGGTCAGGATTTTGACATTACTACATTGAGCAAAAAAATCTGGTATTACTAAAAATGTCACTTAGGCTGCTTTCACATCACGTTTTGCGCTGTTCGCGGCAGTTGCGGTGAAAAAAACGCAACTGCCGCAATTACCACATAACGGCCGCGATCGTGGCACACTTGTGGCAAGCCCCATACAATGTCTATGGGGCTTGCGGTAAGTGTGCGGCAGGTGCGGTTTCGGCACTTGCGGCAGGTGCGGGCGCGAAAAAACCGCGGTATGCAGCATTTTTTTTTGCAGCCGCAAGTGCTGAAACCGCACTTGCTGCATACTTACCGCAAGCCCCATAGACATTGTATGGGGCTTGCCGCAAGTGTGCCACGATCGCGGACGTTATGCTGTAATCGCGGTAGTTGCGTTTATTTCACCGCAACTGCCGCGATAAGCATTTACCGCTGATGTGAAAGCACTCTTAGTCCTACAAGCAATGCGGCCCCCCCGATATCAATATTTTTCTATGTGCGGCCCACCAACCCAGCCGAGTTTGAGACCCCTGATCTAGAGCTAGTGTTTGGGTCCAGAGAAAGTGAGGACGACAGGCAGAGGCGAAGAACACTTCAGACAAGGGCAGAGGAGCCATACCGGCTCACCTCACCAGAACAGCAGTCACTGGAGCCCGAGTCGGCAAGGGAGAGAAGTTAGCAAAGCAGAGAATCCAGAACACCGCAGAGGCTTAGCTTCCCAGACACCCGCTGCACCCACATTGAGAGTCAGGGACTGCAAGAGAGATAGCGGTAGCCAAGCAAGAGCCCTCAGTGCAGCAACACAGGGGTGGAGAAACAGGAGGTCAGGCCTGGTTTCACATATGCCAGACTCAAGACAAGGGAAAAGAACAAGGAGGCCTATACTTCACTCCGTGTGGAAATCCCAAAGTGCTCCCTTCAACCCTGGACATGTAACTGCAAAACCACCAGGAACAGAAAAAGACTTTATTGTATGCGTGTTCCTTCCTTAACCTGTCCCACACCACAACGACTGCCCCATTCCTACTGTGCTGCCCTATTCCACCACCATCACACCCTACAGCCCCGGGGAACCCGCTCTTCCTGTAGAGAGCCACAACACCTTGCTGCCGCCCATCACCCCGGAGGTCCCAGCAGCGCCGGTGCCATCACCGGACCTACAGGTGGCATCACGACTGACAATAACTTTAATCCCTGTAAATATACCCCTTTTTATTTTGTCACCAGGGGCATGGACTCAGGCACCGACCACCCGTGACCTCCCCGTACCAGTACGCCCGAGATCCGAGTACCTCAAGCCCTTGGCATGAGACAGTTCTTACCTGAGCGCAGAGTTACAGAGGAAGAGAAATGTGCAGGAGGCCAGGGCAGGTTCTATACAGGTCAGGGCGTCACCACAAGTAGGTGAAGGGACAAGGAGGCCTTACAAATCACTCGCTGTGGAAATCCTGAAGTGCCTCCAGACCACATGGAGTGTACCCTGGACAGTGCCGGTTTGTCATCAGTAAAGGTAAAGAAAACTACTCCCAGTGTGTGTGTCAGTTCCTACAGCCCTGATCCTGTCCAGCACAGAGACTGGAAATATCTCCTGCCTGCAGAGTCACCTCCCTGTGCCCAAATCCTACCCTATATCATTGCCCTGGGGACCCTGCTCCACCTACGGGGAGCTACACCATCAGGCTGCCCATCCATCATCCCCGGAGGTCTGCAGTAGTGCTGGTGCCATCACCAGACACCATAGGTGGCGTCACGACTTCTTCAATCAAATCCCTGTACATAATCCTACTTTTTAAAGAGGACCTGTCATTCCCCCCCAGGATTTAAATCTAAATGAAGCACTGAATGCAGCATGTCTGCTGCATTCAGGCAAGAGGTCCCCCATGTGTCTGTGTGGCTGCAACCCCAAAATATAGGGTTATAAAAATATACAGTAAAAATCCATGGAGGCGGCCCTTGTGCTGCAGCCAGCTCGTAGCCCGTTGGGCATTTCACATCCCCTGAATCGTGTGTGGAGCTCTCCTTGCCTCCTATGCCCCGATACCCCCTAACCCCATTGCTGTGTCTCCCCTGGTCCCTTGGCCCTCCCTTGGCTGTGATTGCAGCGTGGTTCGGCTGTAACAGCTCGGCTCCTCTCTGAGCAGCAGCTGCTACTGTTAGTAAAACAATGTACGTTCAGATGTATTTCAGCCGTACGCTTTTAGCTATGTGACTCTCGCTACGTAGTTTGCGTAGCTGAAGTTTCCAACATCACTGCGCAAGCGTGCCGGCCGGTTGCTTAGTTGCTTAGCAGGTCAGCTTTAGTTTGTGTGCTCAGCTTGGTGGTAAAAGTCTATGACGCACATCTCAACTGTGTATGTGCACAGCTTAGTGGTTGCAGTCTACGTGCACATCTTTGAAGTTGCAGACTGTGATGCACATCTCTACATTGTATGTTCCACAGCTTAGTGGTTGTGGGGCTCCCCTGCAGGGATTGCCACAGGACCCACCGGTGCAGGAAAGGATGTACACCTTGGTACACACAGCACACAACATCTTCACACCCCAGACCTGGAGGGGAGCCCCACTGGCTTTCCTTAAGCAAGATCCCCTATAAAGATCCAGGTCAGAGGGAGGAGAAAGACAGTAAGGAAGAACAGTTCTGTCAGTGAACTAGGATTGAAGAGCCAAAAGGAGCTGGTTGCTGGGACCAAGCCAGGCCCAGAACCAGGATAGACTGACCCGAGCTGTGCAGCGCACTAGGGAGAGGGACGGAGGCCAGTGGGAGAGTTAGGAAGAACAGAAGAAGGGAACATAGCTAGTTACCTTTTGTAGCAGAGAAATCCTGGACAGACCAGGAGGATTTAGTCCCCCTGAGCTCAGGAGAGAGTAAAAGCTCGATCTAGACCGGTTGAAGGATCAGGGGCCTAGAGAAGACAGGGATCCCAAAAGAAGGTCCTTAATTTCAGCTTTTGGAGCAGACTCCGCCAGGAGAAAGGGCGGTAGATCAAGCTTCAGGCAGATCTCACTCCAACCATCGCACATGCTAACAGAGGAGGCCTCACAACTCTCCAAGATGAACGTCCCAAACTGCACCGGCCACGTGGTTACCCTCCTGGCTGTACCTGTTACCGGACATCAGTAAATAGGTACTGAAACAGAGACTACCGGGTGTGTGTGTACCTGCTTCACTGCCGCCACCTGCAGCACTTACACAGAACCGAAAACTACTACCCCCATCATCCACCCCGCTGCCCTGAGGTAAAGCTCCACCTGTAGGGAGCTGTACTACCCAATTACCTCAGCGGCCGGCCGCAGCGCTTGTAACCACATAACAGGTGGCGTCACGTTTAACCCCTACCCTTATACCCCTTTCTCCGCAATCCCCAGCCATTGAGTGCCCAGGGCACAGAACCAGAAACCGACCAGCCGTGATTCCCACCCCCGCCAGCAGCCGCCATCCCGGTTCCGAGTAACCCCTTCCCTGCCGACCCGACTCAGTTGCAGTCTATGTGATCAACTTGGTGGTTACAGTCTATGTTGAACAACTTAACAGGTATGAAAACTAATGAAAACACAACCTTATAATGTAGGAAGACAGGGTACGTACTTGCTTTTTCTTTTAGATTAAGAACATCAGTGATCCATAGAAAAGTTACTCCTACATACACAGTGTCTTATATAAGGTTTCATCTGACCTGGATCAGTGAGGAAATCTCAGATCCTTGGAAGAATGACTTCTGTCTTAATACTTTCTATGGGATCATTAGAACATGAATTACACCACAAAAAGGCTTGGTGTTTTCTCCCACGAAAAAGCCAACATGCCCAATCCTTATTTTCCCAACATCTGCCACTAAGGGACAACAGCAAGTCCTATTTTCTGATAACTGGTACAGACAAGAGTGTTGGGTTGGGATAACGTTCCTCTCATTTATGAGGTCACCTTTACTCTTCTAGCCGTCTCCCTGAGAGGGAAGTTAATCTAGATGGTCATTCCATCGTCTCCTCCAACTATACGTTTACAAGAAGCTTATAACTCTTAACTAGACCATCTTGAATTGATTTGTCAATTCAGGTCTCCACCTCTGGATTCGTGGAGGCTCGTAGAGGTCACCACCAGATGTTTGGTGTAGGAGGTGATGATTCAGCTTCTTGAGAGGTGAAATTAATAGTGGGCAGTTATTAGACTTATGAGACTCTACGGGAGAAAAAAATTATATGGAAACAGGCAACACATGGAGGATATTAATGATTTTCTGTAGAAATTCAGCCTTGAAACATGAGGTCTCCGTGATCTCGGTGGAGGTCATCATTTTGTGGACTTGGTGGGGTGGGGACGTTGAGATGACCACATTGTCTGGCTTCTTGTTGAGTTGTCATACTTCTTACTTTTTATTTTTAGTATTGATGATTCCTTCAAGTCCTGTTGACCCTCCCGTCTCTGCACAGTCAACATGAACTATCGGAAACCACAAGAGACCCAAGCATCTTCTCGAAGATTGCAAGTAGAGCACAAAATAATTGTGTTCAGGGTCATATATAATGTGCGTCCTCAGAACATGTTTGTGTTGATGTGATAAGGAAAAACCACAGCTTAGGCAGAAGTTCCTGCTCGAAGAGATGGTATTTTGTGAGTCATCCATCAAGTGTACGCAAGTGCTCCTGAACCATCCGACATTTATGGGAGCTGGGCTCTGCTAGCAACATCTGTTCCATACACCCAGAGTGGGGTAATGTGGCGCATGTGCGGTCAACAGCTCCATTCAGAGTGACAGTGGACTACTTGAGATCTCCACTGATGGCCACATTCTTCCATGACATGAACACTATGGCCAGAAGAAGTTAAATTCAGGTCATGTAGACACTATGCTGCTCCCTTCTAGGTCCATAGCAATGAGCAACCCAGCCTGACAGCATGTCTCTCTACAAGCTCGCTCCACCGGCAAGCAGCCAATTATGAGACATACCCCAAAGAGGCCCTTCATACGTGCAGACCGGCAATGAAGAGCGTCAAACTGCGCATGGGCGATTAGCCACTCTCTTCAGCTCCTCCTGGATATGGTCTTATGATAAAGGAAATCATCGGAGGACACATGAAGGTCTCCCGTACTGATCACATATTGCTGATATTGGGGTCACACCAAAATATTGGATATCCTGAGCTACACCAAGAAAATATAAACAAGGATTACAGCAGTAAACCACTGAACACCAGAAACTGGAGAACTAAACTACTTAACCCCAGGGACTGTAATATGAAAGCATTAAACACCAGGGACTGGACTAGTAAACCAATAAACACCAGGGACTGGAGTATAAAACCACTAAAAACCAGGGACTAGAGTACTAATCCAGTGAATCCCAGGGACTAAAGTACTAATCCAGTGAATCCCAGAGACTAGAGTACTAATCCAGTGAATCCCAGGGACTATGAAAATAGAATCTTTGCTCACCATAGAATTGTACATTACAGACTGGCACTGAACCTTTACACACTGTGGACTAAGTCATTGAACTTCTAGATACCTTGGACACCATGAACCTGGGCACTCGGTACAACAGACACCAGGAACTAAGGCACTGAACCTCTCAACAGCAGGGACTAGGGTACTGATCCTCTTGACAGCAGGGACTAGGGTACTGATCCTCTTGACAGCAGGGACTAAGGCACTAAAACCTTCTAGACACTGGGACTAGGTACTGATCCTCTTGACAGCAGGGACTAGGGTACTGATCCTCTTGACAGCAGGGACTAGGTACTGATCCTCTTGACAGCAGGGACTAGGGTACTGATCCTCTTGACAGCAGGGACTAGGGTGCTGATCCTTTTAGACACAGGGGACTAGGGTACTGATCCTCTTGACAGCAGGGACTAGGGTGCTGATCCTCTAGACACGGGGACTAGAGTACAGATCCTCTTGACAGCAGGGACTAGGGTACTGATCCTCTAGACACCGGGGTCTAAGGCACTAAACCTTCTAGACACCAGGAACTGGGGCACTGAACTTCTAGACACTGGGGACTAGGGTACTGATCCTCTTGACGCTAGAAATTATCACATTGGACTGCTAGACATCAGAGACTAGGGTACGGAACCTCTAGACACACAGGGACTGGTGCACTGCATCACTGGACACATGGAACTGACCATCAAAAACTGATAAACTGAAGATACAGACATTAAGGATTTTGGCGTCACATTTCTAGACATAGTGACTATAAACCTCTGGACACCAGGGGCTACAATTTCTAAGTAGTCCCTTTTTTCAGCGTCTTTTTTTCGCTTCCTTTGTTATACCGTGGTAGACTAAACATTAACATCTTAGATATGAAGCAGGTCCGGGACTCGAACGATTTGAGCATGGAGACATCTATAAATACGCGGTGAGGAAGGCACACACCGCCTGCACGAGAGTTATATAAGGAGCCTTCTGTGACCCCCATCCTCCTTGGTGTATAGTGCGTTCCTCTATCTAATGGAAAGCCAGCGCCAGGGGCCCCTGGGTGACCGGGCAAAGGACAAATATGCAAAGTATGAAAACTTCTCTAATCCTGCTCCTGTAAGAAGTGATCAGAATTCTGGATCCCGGACCTGTCTGTGGGACTGAACAGAGCCGCAGTGCACATGCACGGCCGAGCCGCCTACAAGCCACTGCACCTTTTCCTCCATCCAATACACATTTGTAGGGCCCCTGATTTGTGGCCCCGGCAGGGGGAACGCTCTCTAGGGGTCTCCAGGAGAATTAAAAGCAGATTCTCTAAAATTGTCCGCATCGGGCGTCTCCACTCTCTGCCCACTCATCTCATGGGCTTGGCTCACGCTCCTGGCCCTGAGATGTGGTTTCTTCTAATCAGTGTAAAAAGCGCAAGAGGTGACAGGATCAGCATCGATACTGGGGGAGGGGGAACTACAGGATCAGTATGTACAGTTGTGGCCAAAAGTATTGACACCCCTGTAATTCTGTCAGATTATACTCAGTTTCTTCCTGAAAATGATTGCAATCACAAATTCTTTGGTATTATTATCTTCATTTAATTTGTCTTCAATGAAAAAACACAAAAGAGAATGAAGCAAAAAGCAAAACATTGATCATTTCACACAAAGCTCCAAAAATGGGCCAGACAAAAGTATTGGCACCCTCAGCCTAATACTTGGTTGCAGAACCTTTAGCCAAAATAACTGCGATCAACCGCTTCCGGTAACCATCAATGAGTTTCTTACAATGCTCTGCTGGAATTTTAGACCATTCTTCTTTGCAAACTGCTCCAGGTCCCTGATATGTGAAGGGTGCCTTCTCCAAACTGCCATTTTTAGATCTCTCCACAGGTGTTCTATGGGATTAAGGTCTGGACTCATTGCTGGCCACCTTAGAAGTCTCCAGTGCTTTCTCTCAAACCATTTTCTAGTGCTTTTTGAAGTGTGTTTTGGGTCATTGTCCTGCAGGAAGACCCATGACCTCTGAGGGAGACCCAGCTTTCTCACACTGGGCCCTACATTATGCTGCAAAATGTGTTGGTAGTCTTCAGACTTCATAATGCCATGCACACGGTCAAGCAGTCCAGTGCCAGAGGCAGCAAAGCAACCCCAAAACATCAGGGAACCTCCACCATGTTTGACTGTAGGGATCGTGTTCTTTTCTTTGAATGCCTCTTTTTTTCCTCCTGTAAACTCTATGTTGATGCCTTTGCCCATAAAGCTCTACTTTTGTCTCATCTGACCACAGAACATTCTTCCAAAACGTTTTAGGCTTTCTCAGGTAAGTTTTGGCAAACTCCAGCCTGGCTTTTTTATGTCTGGGGTAAGAAGTAGTATCTTCCTGGGTATCCTACCATACAGTCCCTTTTCATTCAGACGCCGACGGATAGTACGGGTTGACACTGTTGTACCCTCGGACTGCAGGGCAGCTTGAACTTATTTGGATGTTAGTCGAGGTTCTTTATCCACATCCGCACAATTTTGCGTTGAAATCTCTCGTCAATTTTTCTTTTCCGTCCACATCTAGGGAGGTTAGCCACAGTGCCATGGGCTTTAAACTTCTTGATGACACTGTGCACGGTAGACACAGGAACATTCAGGTCTTTGGAGATGAACTTGTAGCCTCGAGATTGCTCATGCTTCCTCACAATTTGGTTTCTCAAGTCCTCAGACAGTTCTTTGGTCTTCTGTCTTTTCTACATGCTCAATGTGGTACACACAAGGACACAGCACAGAGGTTGAGTCAACTTTAATCCATGTCAAATGGCTGCAAGTGTGATTTAGTTATTCCCAACACCTGTTAGGTGCCACAGGTAAGTTACAGGTGCTGTTAATTACACAAATTAGAGAAGCATCACATGATTTTTCTAACAGTGCCAATACTTTTGTCCACCCCCTTTTTTATGTTTGGTGTGGAATATATCCAATTTGGCTTTAGGACAATTCTTTTTGTGTTTTTTCTATTGAAGACAAATTAAATGAAGATAATAATACCAAAGAATTAGTGATTGCAATCATTTTCAGGAAGAAACTGAGTATTATCTGACAGAATTGCAGGGGTGTCAATACTTTTGGCCACAACTGTACATACACAGTGACTGCACCAGCAGAATAGTGAGTGCAGCTCTGGAGTATAATACAGGAGGTAACTCAGGATCAGTAATGTAATGTAATGTACAAGTGCGCCCCTGCGACCAGGGTGCCACATAGGAAACTGCAGCCAGGCAGGAAGATAGACAATGTTGTGCAACAAAAACCTCGACACACACAACCACTAGAGGCGGCACCAAACGGAGTCCGGATCTAGTGAGGTAATAGGGGTGTGTGGTTAGAGGAAAGTGGGGTGAAGAATGTAATAGTGACCAGAGAGCACAAATAGAGGAGAAAGGAGAAGGAGGTAACTCAGTTAGTAGGCCAGAGTGAGCCGAGGAGACAAGAACAGACAGAAAGACAGAGACACACATCCTGGTGGGATTGGGCTACGTGGAGATGCAGAATCCACAGATTCATAGAAACCATGCAGAGAAAGTCGGCATCCCAAGGGAGTGTAAGGAAAGAGACCGGACCAGCAGTACTGGGTCCGAGGAACACGGCAGCACTGACTAACCGGCGAGTAGTTTTCCCTAGTTTGGACTGGAGTCACACGGGTTAGATGAAGTCTGGTAACGCCTTGCTGGAAAGGGTTACTGCAGACTAGGCACACACCAGAGTGTCGGATCTGAGGGGAACAGAAATTCCATACCGGCTTCCCAGATAAACCAACGGGGAGCTCGAACTCCAGGTTGGAGTTACCACAACAAGGGTTGAAGGCACAGCAGCAACCACAAGGACCCACAAGAGTCAGAGCTGCCGCCATACAACCCAGGGAGACAACAAAGAGAGAAACAACAGCCTGGAAGGACTTATGAGTGAGGGGTCTCAGAGTGACAGCCTGGCTGCAGAGGGTTCAGTGTTACCGGAGTTAACTGCACTGTGAACTGCTGTAAACTGTTTGGAGAGCTGACAAGTAAACCCGGTGAACCCTGCCTGAGTGTCCGTGTTTGATTCCAGGTATATTGAACTTTGCAGACCTTTTATCCTGTCAGGAGCAGCCCGACCCACGGCGGGCTCATCCATCCAGCTGCAGCACCATCATCCATCCATCCTCCTGGCTGAGCAGCGCTGCAGCGGTGGTCCCATCACTGACCACAACCCGTGGGTGGCGTCACGACAAACTTTATCCCCTGTATATATCCCCTTTTACTTGTGAAAACCCGCGACACGTCCGGACCAGGACCTCCGTGACATTCTCAGCAGTACCCCGGTCCGGTACCGAGTACCCCGTCCAGTGGGCTCCACATACATAGTGCAGCTCTGGAGTATAGAAAAGCATTGTGGCACACTCACTGATGGTCTTGATGTATGGTATACAGCAGTGTAGTATATGATGGTTTACCTCTATATTGGTATATTCTGGAGATGGTAATCTCTGCACTGACTGATACAATTCAGATGAGGGAAATGTTTGCAGGATCCACACAAGGCGCGGAGGAGTGGGGTGAGCGCTCCCTGATGTCTTATGTACAGTTACAATCTGGTTTTCATTGGGACGGTTCCCTTGGCTGCTGACTGCAGGCTGTTCCTCTGCTGTATGTTCTGGTACAAAAGGATGATTGCAGGCATTAACTACATCACAGCCTGTAATACTCTGTGCTGCTGTGAGCCCAGCAACAGCTTTACTTATTCTACTCCTCACACGACATTGTCCTTTACACATACACACCGCTGCCCTCACTAACATCCTTATGAGTTCACTCCTATCCTGTAATACTCTGTGCTGCTGTGCACACCATGAAACCCTGTATACATCCAGGGCACGCAGGTACTGGTGGCAGGACATGGTATATATAGGGCTTTATGATGTGTAATCTAGGAGGCCACAGACAGAAGTCACTTTATCTCCGCTGTGTGCCAGAATTATGTGAGAGCAAACGAGAGATCAGGAGCAGCACAGAAGAGACACAGAGGCCCTGAGACTCACAATATGTCAGGCGCTCAGCCTGGGTCAGGGAATGGAAAGTATCACACAGGAGAGGATTAGATACACAGCTCAGCAGACAGTATCACACAGGATAGGATTAGATACACAGCCCAGCAGACGGTATCACACAGGAGAGGATTAGATACACAGCTCAGCAGACAGTATCACACAGGATAGGATTAGATACACAGCTCAGCAGACAGTATCACACAGGAGAGGATTAGATACACAGCTCAGCAGACAGTATCACACAGGAGAGGATTAGATACACAGCTCAGCAGACTGTATCACACAGGACAGGATTAGATACACAGCTCAGCAGACAGTATCACAAAGGACAGGATTAGATACACAGCTCAGCAGACAGTATCACACAGGTGAGGATTAGATACACAGCTCAGCAGACAGTATCACACAGGATAGGATTAGATACACAGCTCAGCAGACAGTATCACACAGGAGAGGATTAGATACACAGCTCAGCAGACAGTATCACACAGGAGAGGATTAGATACACAGCTCAGCAGACAGTATCACACAGGATAGGATTAGATACACAGCTCAGCAGACAGTATCACACAGGATAGGATTAGATACACAGCTCAGCAGACAGTATCACACAGGATAGGATTAGATATACAACTCAGCAGACAGTATCACACAGGTGAGGATTAGATATACAGCTCAGCAGACAGTATCACACAGGAGAGGATTAGATACACAGCTCAGCAGACAGTATCACACGGGATAGGATTAGATACACAGGTCAGCAGACATTATCACACAGGATAGGATTAGATACACAGCTCAGCAGACAGTATCACACAGGAGAGGATTAGATACACAGCTCAGCAGACAGGATCACACAGAATAGGATTAGATACACAGCTCAGCAGACAGTATCACACAGGACAGGATTAGATACACAGCTCAGCAGACAGTATCACACAGGAGAGGATTAGATACACAGCTCAGCAGACAGTATCACACAGGAGAGGATTAGATACACAGCTCAGCAGACAGTATCACACAGGATAGGATTAGATACACAGCTCAGCAGACAGTATCACACAGGATAGGATTAGATACACAGCTCAGCAGACAGTATCACACAGGAGAGGATTAGATACACAGCTTAGCAGACAGTATCACACAGGATAGGATTAGATACACATCTCAGCAGACAGTATCACACAGGACAGGATTAGATACATAGCTCAGCAGACAGTATCACACAGGAGAGGATTAGATACACAGCTCAGCAGACAGTATCACACAGGATAGGATTAGATACAGCAGCTCAGCAGAGAGTATCACACAGGATAGGATTAGATACACAGCTCAGCAGACAGTATCACACAGGATAGGATTAGATACACAACTCAGCAGACAGTATCACACAGGATAGGATTAGATACACAGTTCAGCAGGCAGTATCACACTGGATAGGATTAGTTACACAGCTCAGTAGACAGTATCACACAGGATAGGATTAGATACACAGATCAGCAGACAGTATCACACAGGATAGGATTAGATACACAGCTCAGCAGACAGTATCACACAGGACAGGATTAGATACACAGCTCAGCAGACAGTATCACACAGGATAGGATTAGATACACAGCTCAGCAGACAGTATCACACAGGATAGGATTAGATACACAGCTCAGCAGACAGTATCACACAGGACAGGATTAGATACACAGCTCAGTAGACAGTATCACACAGGATAGGATTAGATACACAGCTCAGCAGAAAGTCTACTCAGCTGTGAATAAATAAGTAAAATCAATAGTGCATAGAAATAACATAGGGGACTTAGTAAACTCTGTATTTAGAACATACAGGATGCGGGGCCCTCCACATATAAAGCTTCCCATGGCGGGGGCCCATAGTCAGGACTCTTCACATTGAGGTGTGTTGTGACACATGGTAAGGGTAACATTAGGGAGTGTAGGGCTGTGGTGATTGCGCGCACCTTATCACGGTGGGATGACTTTATGCTTTATTGATAACTAGCTGTAGTACCCGGCTACGCCCGGGTTAATAAATAACTGCTGTTAGCTATAACAAAATAGAATTTGAATATGTCATATTATTGACCTGTAGGAAAATAGAAGCTGAGCTGTGATTGGTTGCTATAGGCAGCCTGATAAATCTCCAGCCAACAGTAAACCCTCCCCCTGGCCAGGCAGTATATGTTACCTCACACATACACATAATAGACAGCTCATGTGACTGACATCTGCCTTAATTCCCTATATGGCTCATGTGTTGCACATTGGCTGTTTTTAATCAGATGTTTATGTTTGGAAAATAAAGATAGCACACATGTGAGGCGAGTTGTGTGAGGTGATTTGTGCACATCTATGTCTGTCTGTGTGGTGTGTGTGTCCCTGGGGTGTGTATGTGTGTGTCCCTGTGGGGAGGTCTGTGTGGTGTGTGTCTCTGTTGTGTGTGTCTCTTTGTGGTGTGTGTGTGTGTCCCTGTGGGGTGAGTGCATGTGTCCCTATAGGGAGTGTATGTGTGTGTGTCCCTGTGGGGGGGTCTGTGTGGTGTGTGTGTGTGTTTATCTGTGTTGTGTGTGTCTCTTTGTGGTGTGTGTCCCTGTGGGGTGAGTGCATGTGTCCCTATAGGGTGTGTATGTGTGTGTGTCCCTGTGGGGGGGGTGTCTGTGTGGGGTGTGTCTCTGTGTTGTGTGTGTCTCTTTGTGGTGTGTGTGTCCCTGTGGGGTGAGTGCATGTGTCCCTATAGGGTGGCTATGTGTGTGTGTCCCTGTGGGGGGTTCTGTGTGGTGTGTGTGTCTGTGTCATGTGTGTCTCATTGTGGTGTGTGTGTGTCCCTGTGTGGTGAGTGCATGTGTCGCTATAGAGTGTGTGTGTGTCCCCTTGGGGGTGTGTGTCTCTGTGTTGTGTGTGTCTCTTTGTGGTGTGTGTTTGTTCGGGTGCGTGGTGAGTATCCAATGTTGGGGCTGCACCTTAATGACTATACACTTGCTGTTACTCTTTGTGTGCGTGTGGTGTGTATACATGTCCCCGTGCGTGGTGAATATCTCATGTTGGGGCCCCACCTTAGTGACTATATGCTGGTATGTGCTGTTAGTCTTTGGCGCTGTCATTAAGCCCCTCTCATTCACAACTGTCAACTGGTAACTGTCACTTTTTCCCCATTATGTAGATAGGGGCAAAATTGTTTGGTGAATTGGAATGCGCGGGGTTAAAATTTCACCTCACAACATAGGCTATGACGCTCCTGGGGTCCAGACGTGTGACTGTGCAAAATTTTGTCTCTATAGCTGACAGCTGTCGATTTTGCTCCAACTCTTTTCCATTCACTTTTTCCCCATTATGTAGATAGAAGCAAAATTGTTTGGTGAATTGGAATGCGCAGGGTTAAAATTTCGCCTCACAACATAGCCTATGACGCTCCCGGGGTCGAGACGTGTGACTGTGCAAAATTTTGTGGCTGTAGTTGCGACGGTAGATGCCAATCCCGGATAAACATACATACACACATACACACACATATACACACACACATACACACACACATACACACACACATACACACATTCAGCTTTATATCTTATATATAAAACCCGAAGGCCACTTCCGGCCAATCCAGCCATCCAGCCAACTTCCGTAATGGCCTCCGACCTGTGTAAAAGACCGAAACCGGAAGTACCAGACCCACGAGCGGTGAGCCGATGTCAAAACGGCACAGCGGCTCGCGGTGGGCGCTAAAGCGCCACCACTCGCCGCTAATCCCGCCACCGGCCCCACACTGAGCCCCGTGTGCGCCCATCCACATCCGGGAACCGCCCCGGCCCGGCCCACACTCCGGTGTGCGGTCTCCCCCGGCACCGCCCACAGCCCTGCAGCTCACCGCCCACTCTCCTCCATCAGGGACCGCCATCCCGCCACCGGCCCCGCACACTGCCCGGTGTGAGACCACCCACATCCGAGAACCGGCCCGCCCCACACTCCGGTGTGCGGCCTCCGCCGGCACCGCTCCCAGTCCTGCCGCTCACCGCACACACCCGCTGACTCTCCTCCATCAGGGAGCTGGCCCCTCCGGAATCGCCGCCACCACTGCCGCTGACCGCCGACAGCCCAGTGAGTGTTCTGCCCCCCAGCCTCCGCTCTCCTCTGCCCCCCAGTCTCCGCTCTGTCCCCCAGCCTCCGCTCTGCTCTGCCCCCCAGCCTCCCCTCTGCTCTGCCCCCCAGCCTCCCCTCTGCTCTGCCCCCAGCCTCCCCTCTGCTCTGCACCCCAGCCTCCCCTCTCCTCTGCCCCCCAGCCTCCGCTCTCCTCTGCCCCCCAGCCTCCCCTCTGCTCTGCCCCCCAGCCTACGCTCTCCTCTGCCCCCCAGCCTCCGCTGTCCTCTGCCCGCCAGCCTCCGCTCTCCTCTGCCCCCCAGCCTCCGCTCTCCTCTGCCCCCCAGCCTCTGCTCTCCTCTGCCCCCCAGCCTCTGCTCTCCTCTGCCCCCCAGCCTCTGCTCTCCTCTGCCCCCCAGCCTTTGCTCTCCTCTGCCCCCCAGCCTCTGCTCTCCTCTGCCCCCCAGCCTCTGCTCTCCAGCCTCTGCCCTCCTCTGCCTCCGCTCTCCTCTGCCTCCGCTCTCCTCTGCCCCCCTGCCTCCGCTCTCCTCTGCCCCCCTGCCTCCGCTCTCCTCTGCCCCCTGCCTCTGCTCTCCTCTGCCCCCCTGCCTCCGCTCTCCTCTGCCCCCCTGCCTCCGCTCTCCTCTGCCCCCCAGCCTTCGCTCTCCTCTGCCCTCCAGCCTCTGCTCTCCAGCCTCCGCCCTCCTCTGCCTCCGCTCTCCCCTGCCTTCGCTCTCCCCTGCCCCCCAGCCTCCGCTCTCCTCTACCCCCCAGCCTCCGCTCTCCCCTGCCCCCCAGCCTCCGCTCTCCTCTACCCCCCAGCCTCCGCTCTCCTCTGCCCCCCAGCCTCCGCTCTCCTCTGCCCCCCAGCCTCCGCTCTCCTCTGCCCCCAGCCTCCGCTCTCCTCTGCCCCCCAGCCTCCGCTCTCCTCTGCCCCCCAGCCTCTGCTCTCCAGCCTCCGCTCTCCTCTGCCCTCCAGTCTCTGCTCTCCAGCCTCCACCCTCCTCTGCCTCCGCTCTCCCCTGCCTCCGCTCTCCCCTGCCCCCCTGCCTCCACTCTCCTCTGCCCCAGCCTCCGCTCTCTTCTGCCCCCAGCCTCCGCTCTCCTCTGCCCCCCAGCCTCCGCTCTCCTCTGCCCCCCAGCCTCTGCTCTCCTCTGCCCCCCAGCCTCTGCTCTCCTCTGCCCCCCAGCCTCTGCCCTCCAGCCTCCGCTCTCCTCTGCCCTCCAGCCTCCGCTCTCCTCTGCCCTCCAGCCTCCGCTCTTCTCTGCCCTCCAGCCTCTGCTCTCCAGCCTCCGCCCTCCTCTGCCTCCGCTCTCCCCTGCCTCCGCTCTCCCCTGCCCCCCTGCCTCTGCTCTCCTCTGCCCCCAGCCTCCGCTCTCCTCTGCCCCCCAGCCTCCGCTCTCCTCTGCCCTCGAGCCTCTGCTCTCCAGCCTCCGCCCTCCTCTGCCTCCGCTCTCCTCTGCCTCCGCTCTCCTCTGCCTCCGCTTCTCCCCTGCCTCCGCTCTCTCCCTGCCCCCCTGCCTCCGCTCTCCTCTGCCCCCAGCCTCCGCTCCTCCCCTGCCCTCCAGCCTCTGCTCTCCAGCTTCCGCCCTACTCTGCCTCCGCTCTCTCCCTGCCTCCGCTCTCCCCTGCCTCCGCTCTCCCCTTCCTCCGCTCTCCCCTGCCTCCGCTCTCTTCTGCCTCCGCTCTCCCCTGCCCTCCAGCCTCCCCTCCGCTCTCCCCTGATCCCCTGAGCCACTGAGCCACCGCGCAGTGCTAGCCACTGAGCCACCGTGCAGTGCTAGCCACTGAGCCACCGCGCAGTGCTGGCCACTGAGCCACCGCGCAGTGCTGGCCACTGAGCCACCGCGTAGTGCTAGCCACTGAGCCACCGCGCAGTGCTAACCACTGAGCCACCGCGCAGTGCTAACCACTGAGCCACTGCGCAGTGCTAACCACTGAGCCACCGCGCAGTGCTAACCACTGAGTCACCGCGCAGTGCTAACCACTGAGCCACCGCGCAGTGCTAACCACTGAGCCACCGCGCAGTGCTAACCACTGAGCCACCGCGCAGTGCTAACCACTGAGCCACCGCGCAGTGCTAACCACAGAGCCGCTGTATACTGTGCTACCCACAGAGCCGCCTGTATACACACAATTCATTTCACCGCACTCCGTAACTATTAGTAAATAAACTATATATGGATTCTAGACTACCCGATTCTTTAGAATCGGGCTGCTATCTAGTATTAGATAAGCAGTGTTCACTACATTCCTATGTTCTGTATATGCGCTATTGCTTTTGACTTCTTTATTTATGGTCATTTTCTTGTTCTTCGTTCCCTGATTATCAGTGTCGGGGTTTCTGGCTGTGGTTAGTGGTGTCGCCCCGTCCATGTTCTCCGATATGGCTGCACTCCCCGCCGGGCGATGTGTTTGTCAGCCGCATTCCTGTACACTGAGAGGAAATTGTCATCTTCATAAGAAAAGCAGGAAACGCTGCGACAGGTTATTGGGGGGAGGGCGAAGAAATGTGGGAAGGAAAAGGAAGCCATCAGGTGGTAAAACACGCGGCAGCGGGCACTTAATGGCAACAGCGCCAGTGGCATGGAGGAAGAGGGACCTCGACAGTGGCGTAACTGGAGACCAATGGGCCCCAATGTGAAATTAAGACCTGAGCCCCCCCCACACACGTTGGTCAGATGTATGGGCCCTTTTAGTGTTCTAAATCCTATAAAGACTCATGAATTGTCCCCTCTCCCCTTCATTATGGACTAATGTCCCCATCCTGGTATATATGGTCCACCATCCTAGTATATGTCCCCATGCTGGTATATAGGTCCCCCATCCTGGTATATATGGTCCACCATCCTAGTATATGTCCCCATCCTGGTATATAGGTCCCCCATCCTGGTATATATGGTCCACCATCCTAGTATATGTCCCCATCCTGGTATGTAGGTCCCCCTCCCTGGTAATATGGTCCTCCATCCTTGTATATATGTCCCCATCCTTGTATATGTGGTCCCATGCGGATATATACAGTTGTGGCCAAAAGTATTGACACCCCTGCAATTCTGTCAGATAATGCTCAGTTTCTTCCTGAAAATGATTGCAATCACACATTCTTTGGTATTATTATCTTCATTTAATTTGTCTTCAAAAAAAAAAACACAAAAAGAATTGTCCTAAAGCCAAATTGGATATAATTCCACACCAAACATAAAAAAGGGGGTGGACAAAAGTATTGGCACTGTTAGAAAAATCATGTGATGCTTCTCTAATTTGTGTCATTAACAGCACCTGTAACTTACCTGTGGCACCTAACAGGTGTTGGCAATAACTAAATCACACTTGCAGCCAGTTGACATGGATTAAAGTTGACTCAACCTCTGTCCTGTGTCTTTGTGTGTACCACATTGAGCATGGAGAAAAGAAAGAAGACCAAAGAACTGTCTGAGGACTTGAGAAACCAAATTGTGAGGAAGCATGAGCAATCTCAAGGCTACAAGTCCATCTCCAAAGACCTGAATGTTCCTGTGTCTACCGTGCGCAGTGTCATCAAGAAGTTTAAAGCCCATGGCACTGTGGCTAACCTCCCTAGATGTGGACGGAAAAGAAAAATTGACAAGAGATTTCAACGCAAGATTGTGTGGATGGTGGATAAAGAACCTCGACTAACATCCAAACAAGTTCAAGCTGCCCTGCAGTCCGAGGGTACAACAGTGTCAACCCGTACTATCCGTCGGTGTCTGAATGAAAAGGGACTGTATGGTAGCATACCCGGAAGACCCCACTTCTTACCCCGAGACATAAAAAAGCCAGGCTGGAGTTTGCCAAAACTTACCTGAGAAAGCCTAAAACGTTTTGGAAGAATGTTCTCCGGTCAGATGAGACAACAGTAGAGCTTTATGGGCAAAGGCATCAACATAGAGTTTACAGGAGAAAAAAAGAGACATTCAAAGAAAAGAACACGGTCCCTACAGTCAAACATGGCGGAGGTTCCCTGATGTTTTGGGGTTGCTTTGCTGCCTCTGGCACTGGACTGCTTGACCGTGTGCATGGCATTATGAAGTCTGAAGACTACCAACAAATTTTGCAGCATAATGTAGGGCCCAGTGTGAGAAAGCTGAGTACCGTATTCCTCAGAGTCATGGGTCTTCCAAACAGGACAATGACCCAAAACACACTTCAAAAAGCACTAGAAAAAGGTTTGAGAGAAAGCACTGGAGACTTCTAAGGTGGCCAGCAATGAGTCCAGACCTGAATCCCATAGAACACTGTGGAGAGATTAAAAATGGCAGTTTGGAGAAGGCACCCTTCAAATATCAGGGACCTGGAGCAGTTTGCCAAAGAAGAATGGTCTAAAATTCCAGCAGAGCATTGTAAGAAACTCATTGATGGTTACCGGAAGCGGTTGATCGCAGTTATTTTGGCTAAAGGTTGTGCAACCAAGTATTAGGCTGAGGGTGCCAATACTTTTGTCCGGCCCATTTTTGGAGTTTTGTGTGAAATGATCAATGTTTTGCTTTTTGCTTCATTCTCTTTTGTGTTTTTTCATTGAAGACAAATTAAATGAAGATAATAATACCAAAGAATTTGTGATTGCAATCATTTTCAGGAAGAAACTGAGTATTATCTGACAGTATGCAGGGTATCAATACTTTTGGCCAACACTGTATGGTCCCCCATCCTGGCATATATGTCCCCATCCTGGTATATATGTTCCCATCCTGGCATATATGATCTCCCATCCTGGTATATAGGTCCCCCATCCTTGTATATATGTCCCCATCCTGGTATATATGTCCTCCATCCTTGTATATGTGGTCCCCATCCCTGGTATATATGGTCCCCCATCCTGGCATATATGTCCCCATTCTTGTATATATGTTTCCCCATCCTGGTATATATGATCTCCCATCTGGATATATATGGTTCCCCATCCTGGTATATATGGTTCCCATCCTGGTATATATGGTCCCCATCCTGGTATATATATCCCCCATCCTTGTATATATGGTCCCCATGTTGATATATATGGTCCCCCATCCCGGTATATATGTCCCCATCCCGGTATATATGTCCCCATCCTGGTATATATGTCCCCATCCTGGTATATAGGTCCCCTGTCCTGGTATATATATCCCCATCCTGGTATATAGGTCCCCCCACCCTGGTATATATGGTCCCCATGCTGGTATATATAGTCTCCCCATCCTGGTATACAGCTGTGCTCTTCAGTTTCCATACCCTGACAGATTTTTTGCTTTTTTGGCCTTTTTTCAGATAATATGAATGATAACACATTCTCTCTTTTCCCACTCATGGTTATGGTTGGGTGAAGCATTTATTGTCATCTACTGTGTTTTCTATTTTTACATCATAATGACAACCAAAAACATTAAAATGCTCCTGATCACAAATTCACATCCCCAGGTCTTAATCCCGTGTATTGCCCCCTCTAACATCAGTGACAGGTTGAAGTCTTTTGTGGTAGTTGTGGATGAGGCTCTTATTTCCTCAGATAGTAAAGCTGCCCATTCTTCTTGGCCTCCAGTTCCTGTAAATTCCTGGGCTTTCTTGTATGATTTGCGCTTTGCTTGAGTTCTCTCCAGAGCGGCTCAATGATATTGAGGTCAGGAGACTGAGGTGGCCACTCCAGAACCTTCACTGTGTTCTATTGTAGACAATGACAGGGTGACCTGGTCTTGTGATTTGGATCGTTGTCATGTTGGAACATCCAAGTACGTCCCATGTGCTGATGAGTGCAAAATTTACCTCCAGTATTTGCTGATAACATGCTGCATTCATCTGTCCTTCAACTCTGACCATGTTTCCTGTGCTTTGTAGGTCACACATCGCTCCACATCATCAGCGATCCACCATCCGTGCTTTACGTAGGGAATGGTTGGCCCAAGCCTCCATTGCCCTGGCCGTGCAGTGATATGATTATTTACAGGGGATTTATGAGTTTTTTTCGTGACGCCACCTGTGATATTTGGCCAGGGTTGGCCGACGCTGCTTAGATGAGCCCCAGGGGATGGTATGTGGCAGCAAGCATGGTAACGCTCCGCACAAGTGGAGTAGGGTCCTGGGATATAATGCAAGAGTCTTTGGGGATTATGGTAGATGTAGTTGGGGGGCAGAAGCCGGCAAGGAGGGTGCAGGAAATAAAGGGAGGACACAAAGAGGTGTAGTTTCTTTCTTTACCTTAACTTGGCAATATGTGGTGCAGTCCGGGGCACTGGTTACCAGCTACAAGAAGTGTCCGGTCAGCCTGGAAGCATTTGGGATTCACCTCGCCTGTGGGTTTGGAGGCCTTCCTGCTGCGCTCTCAGTTTGGGGTCCTGGCAGCCTGTGAGCTATCCTGCTGCCCTCTTCCTGCTTTCTTTCCCTTCCACCCATATGGCAGACAACATGAGCCTGTCACAGGCACCGCTGTACTGGTGGCAGCTCCGGGCTCTCTGTATACTGTTGTGCCACCGGATCTTTAGAGAGGCCAGGAAGCTTAAAGATTCGATCAGCGAGATATGCAGTTCCCGTCTGACCTAGGACTCTGGCATCCTCTGTAGAGCCTCTCTGGGGTGAGCTTTCGGCAGCTCCACTCTCCATAGCTCGTTCTCATACGTCTTCTCCTTTCCCTCTCCACAGAACTTCTGCTATAACCCCTCCTCCGTGCCGAAAACAGGTCAGCTCCCCTGAAATCGCGTGTAGAGCTCCCCCTTCTAGCACGAGTCAGGCTTTGTGTGTGAATGCTGTGGTTTACCTCACGTGGTGATCTCCTCCTGCCTCCAAGCATGACATCACCCCCGGTGAAGGAGGCAATAACACTGTGGCAACCGGATCACTGAGGTCTCACATAACGTTTATGGTTGTGGCCAAAAAGTTTGATTTTGATCTCATCACTCCAAATTCCCTTGTTCCAGAAGTTTGGAGTCTTGTCTTTGAGCTGTTTGGCGTATTGTAGGAGAGATACTTTGTGGAAATTGCGCAGTAATGGCTTTCTTCTAGTGACTCGACCATGCAGCCCATGTTTCTTCAGGTGCCTCCTTATTGAGCATCTGGAAACATCCACGCCGCTAGTGTTCAGTGACTCCTGTATTTCAGCTGATGTTATTTGTGGCATTTTCTTTGCATCTTGAACAATTTTCCTGTCAGTTGTGGCCAAAATTTTTGTTGGTACCTGATCGTGGTTAGGTTTTTACATAGCCCCTGATTTCCCATTTGTTAATAACAGATTGAACACAGCTGACTGGCATTATCAATTTCTTGGATATCTTTTTGTGTCACTTTCCTGCTTTATACAGTTTAACTATCTTTTCCCATAGATCCGTTGACAATTCTTTTGTTTTTCCCATGACTCACAATCCAGAAACGTGAGTGGCAGCATGAAAGATGTAAGAGTCTGTCTGGATCCCAGAAACTCACTCAGCTTTTATGTAGATACTATTTACAAGCAAACAGGTCACAGGTGAGGAGGTTACCTTTTTTAACCATTCAAACCCATTTGAGTCAATTTCTGTGCATCTGTGCATGTTATCAGGCCAAAATCACTAGGGTATGTGAACTTTTGAAATGTTTTTAGTTGTCATTATGATTTCAAAAGAGAAAACACAGTAGTTTGACAATATATGGCTTCACCCATCTTGAGGAGATCCTGAAAGAGGACGCCTGAGGAGCGGAGTCTGGGCCCTAGAGAGAAAGGGAGAACCAGAGCATGGAACACTCATACTCCATGGGAATCTCCAGTCCACCACGAGAACGTCGGGCCCGAGGATCCGGCCAAGGTTTATCTTTGCAGTCGGCAACCGGCTGCTGTATTCAGTATATCGCCACAGCACCCTGCCAGACGGAGCGGTCTCCCTGTTTCCTCACCATGAGGGAGAGGACCCCCAATACTACCTACACGGAGCCATTGGGTATAGACTCATCCTAGGCGGGGAAGAAAGGACATGGGTTCGTCAACTAAGGTACATCACAGGTTCCACCAAACCACCTGGGATCCACTTGCAGCCACCCGTAGAGCTACCTGTTATTTAACATCTGATGCTGAACAGCGAACTTTGTATAACGTTGCTACTGGTTGACAGTAAAGTACCCGGAGAAAGGACTTTGCCTCAGTGTGGTTATCTCCATCATCCTGCTTATTTTCAGGAACACTGCCCCGGAGGAACTGCTCTACCTGTAGGGAGCTTTGCAATCCTTGCCGCAATACCATCGACCTCCGGAGGACGGTGGCAGTGCTGGTGACCCATCACCAGGTACTACAGGTGGCGTCACGTGACAAACTCTTATCCCCTGTAAATATTCCCTTTTTGAAGTGTCACCCAGGCCACGGGATCAGGCGTTGCCACCCATGACATCCCGAACAGCCACCAAGACTGATACCCGAGTACCCCAGGGCCTGGGGCTCGACAGTTACATTAGTTATTATTTTCTGATGTGTGACAGCATGGGGAGCCACATACAGTGATGTAGGGGGGTGTATACTTATAATATGCGCCGCTCCTCCGCCCACCTCGGCGCTGAGAATGCAGTGCAACATACATTACACTACTGATGACCTCCCACTGCCTCTGCAGCCTATGCCAGCCTCCTCCAGTTGCTCCAAAGCCGTGCCGCATCACAGTCACACAGGTCCGTATTTTCAGACTACAAGACGCACCCCCTCTCTCACCCAAAGTTTATGGGGAAAAAAAGTATCTTATAGTCCGGAAAATACAGTAGATGTCACCTGCAGTCCTATGTGACACCAAAGATAACACAGTGATATCTCTGAGTACAGATAATGTAGTAGATGTCGCCTGCAGTCCTATGTAACACCACAGATAACACAGTGATATCTCTGAGTACAGATAATGTAGTAGATGTTGCCTGCAGTCCTATGTAACACCACAGATAACACAGTGATAGCTGTGAGTACAGATAATGTAGTAGATGTCACATGCAGTCCTATGTAACACCACAGATATCACAGCGATATCTCTGAGTACAGATAATGTAGTAGATGTCGCCTGCAGTCCTATGTAACACCACAGATAACACAGTGATATCTCTGAGTACAGATGTAGATGCCACCTACAGTCCCATGTAACATCACAGATAACACTGTGATAACTGTACAGATAATGTAGTAGTTGTCACCTGCAGTCCCATGTAACACCACAGATAACACAGTGATATCTCTTGGAGCAAAGATATTGTAGTAGATGTCACCTGCAGTCCTATGTAACATCACAGATAACACGGTAATAGCTCTGAGTACAGATAATGTAGTAGATGTCACCTGCAGTCCTATGTAACACCACAGATAACACAGCGATATCTCTGAGTTCAGATAATGTAGTAGATGTCACCTGCAGTCCTATGTAACACCACAGATAACACAGTGTTATCTCTGAGTACAGATAATGTAGTAGATGTCACCTGCAGTCGTATGTAACACCACAGATAACACAGCGATATCTCTGAGTTCAGATAATGTAGTAGATGTCACCTGCAGTCCTATGTAACACCACAGATAGCAAAGTGATCTCTATGAGTACAGATGAGGTAGTAGATGTCACCTGCATTCCTATGTAATACCACAGATAAGACTGTGATAACTCTGATTACAGACAATATAGTAGATGTCACCTACAGTCCCATGTAACATCACAGATATCACTGTGATAACAGTACAGATAATGTAGTAGTTGTCATCTGCAGTCCCATGTAACACCACAGATAACACAGTGATCTTTCTTAGTACAGATAATGTAGTAGATGTAATCTGCAGTCCTATGTAACACCACAGAAAACAGTGTTAACTCTCTAAATGCAGATAATGAAGTAGATGTCACTTGCAGTCACCACACGCATCACTCACACACAGTACACGCATGCGCTATACTCACACACGCATCACTCTCACACTCCGCATATCACTCACATTACTTTCACACACCACATGCATCACTCACACACACACGTATCACTGTCACACATCACACACTGCACACGCATTACTGACACATATGCATCACTAACTCATTAATCACTCACACACTACACGCACCACTCACACACATGCATCACTCACAAGCATCACACTAACACACGCATCACTCTAACACACAGTACACACATTCATTTCACACACGCATCACTCACACACGACACACATCACTCACACATCACATGCATCACTCACAAACAGCACATGCATCACTCTCACAGCATCACACATACTGTCATACATACATGAACACATATATACTCACTCTCTTCTTCAGTGGCAGTACAGCTGTGGGGGAGGCCTGAAGTTGGAATCATCACGCAGGAGGCCTCCTTCTCCTTCTCTCCCCCTCCTCCCGACAGCAGAGCAGTTACCGTGTTTCCCCGAAAGTAAGACCCTGTCTTACATTTTTTGGGGGGCCAAAAGTGGCCCCCGGTCTTACTTTCGGGGGGGTCTTACATTGGGTGCCCCAGCAGTGTGGCCTACAGGCCCCCTCCTGCTGGGACACTGCGGGAGCGGGTCGCACGTCACGTGCGCCCGCTCATTACATATGCACTGCATCCCCCTGTCAATCAGCGACAGGGGAAGCAGTGCATTATACTGTATATATGGGCCCCCTCCTGCTGGCACACTACCCCCCTGTTCTGAGGCCCCCACCGCTGCTGCTGCTGCAGACATATTACCCTCCAGGGTCTTCTTGCAGCAGCCATCGCGTCCGTCCTCTGTCCTCGGCTGTCTCCCGGATCATGTGACCGGCCGGTCGCAGTCGCGATGACGTCATGCGCTGCGACGGGTCACATGATCCGGGAGACAGCCGAGGACAGAGGACGGACGCGCTGGCTGCTGCAAGAAGACCCTGGAGGGTAAGATGTCTGCAGCAGCGGTGGGGGCCTCAGAACAGGGGGGTAGTGTGCCAGCAGGAGGGGGCCCATATATACAGTATAATGCACTGCTCCCCCTGTCGCTGATTGACAGGGGGATGCAGTGCATATGTAATGAGCGGGCGCACGTGACGTGCGACCCGCTCCCGCTCCCCCCCCCTCCGCTAGGGGCCTTACATTGGCCCCCCCGATTGTAAGGCCTTATAATCGGGGGAGGCCTTACATTAGCAGGCCCCCCCTTTACACCTAGGCGGCCTTACAATCGGGGGGGCCTTACTTTCGGGGAAACACGGTAGTGAGATTACAGGAGGGAGGGGGCTCCTGTGAGATTACAGGAGGGAGGGGCTCCTGTGGCTGCACTCCTCTCCTCAGGGCAGACTGCCTTGTGTTTCTCCCCCCCACCTCCCGCACAGACTTGGCTCCGCCCAACTTCTGCTACAGAACGACATCCCTCTCCCCTCACTGATGCTGGGCACTCACTGCAGTCTCAGTGCAGAACGATGGAGGAATCCTCTGCAACAGCTGGGGTGAGGGAGAGCAGAGTGCGGAGGGGACTGCCGAGGTCACAGGGCAGTGTCAGCAATCCCCTCATGTGTATAATAATAAAAAAAGACACTTGAACTGGACATTCGGGGCAGAGCACTGATGATCCATGACACACTGAGCTCTAATGTCTAGGGGGCGTGGCCGGCAGCTCACTGCAGTGCGGGAAATGTAACCTCCCGGCCGGGATAGCGGGGCAGAAGCTGAAAATTGGGAGTGTCCCGCTGGATCCGGGACGGTTGGGACTCAGGTTTGCATTGGTGTAATAGTGATTATCATGGAGACCCTACATGTACAGATTGTCTGAGTTGGCGATTTTCGCCTACACATATCTTCACAAGTGAGAACCATTTCTCATCTCCTGTTTACACAACACTGTCATTAATGGGGCAGATTCACAATCATTTTATCTGGTCACTAACAACCAATCACAGCGCAGCTTTCATTTTATCAGAGCTGTTTTAAAAATAACATCTGAATCCTGATTGGTTGCTATGGGCAACGAGGCCTAGTAGCTTCATCAGGCAGATTTTATTACTTATGGAAAATCACATTTTCCGTGAAATTTATAAACACTACTATTTTTTTACACATCCAGCATTGACCGTCCATCTCTCTATTTGAATGTGGCAGTCTGTCCTTTAAGTGTTAGACGTATAAAAGAGGCCGAAAACGAAACGCGTCAGTAATCTGTACACATGCTCAGTCATTATTAACCCCTTCCTGATGTCAGATGTAATAGTACATCACACATCCGATGCAGGTGAGACAGCCGCAACCAGAGCTGAGCTCTGATCACTGCCGTTAACCCTTTAGATGACGCCTGCTATCTCTGACAATGGCTGGGGACATCTATTGGGCCAACAATTCTCGATTGAGGGACGTCCATAAGGCCTGCTGAATCTTTTGTCAATCCTGTCCTATCTGATCCCCTAAGAAGACTAAAAAAAAAAGGAAAACTTTTTTTATAAAAAATGCTAAATCCCATTTTTCTCAGTTAAATTTTTTTTTATTTCATATTTTCGCATCCATAAAAGACTGATCAAAACTATTTAAAAAAGAGAATAAAAAACTATTTAACATAAGGTAAATAAAAATAAATTATTGAAAAATAAAAAAACAAAATTTATTTTAGTTATTATTTATTATATATATAATTATAATCATTATTTAATATAACATTATATTATACATTAAAATATATAAAAATAAAGTAAAAAATAAAGACGCAAAGATGTAAATAACCATTATTTATGCAATGAAATGCATCTTTGCATTAGTTTGTGTTTACATGTAACCCAAAATGGTACCAATAAAAACGTCATCAAAAACATAAACCCTATATCAATGGAAAAGTAATAAAGAGAAGGAAAAAAGGAAGGCACAAAAATAAAAGATGGCGGCTACAGGAGGGGGTAATCCGATATATATATATATATAACAACAGTCCACCATGTGTTTATTTTCTATCAGTGCTCTAGATGCTGATGACCTCTTTGTATATACAGACTGGGGGACCTCTTGTTACAGCAGGGGTCTCCACTGTGTTCTGTTAGGGTCTGCAATAGGAAACAACATGCCTGAAATTCCTCTTGGCTGAGTAACAATATCACTCTTCTCCTCCAGCTCTGACATCAGGGCGGACTACACCCATATTCTAGTGCATATGATTAAAAATCAGAGTGCGTTCACACTGCTGCTACTATCCTGTTACTATCTGCTACTATCCTGCTACTATCCTGCTACTATCCTGCTACTATCCTGCTACTATCCTGCTACAAAAACAAGTGTGAAAGGGTTTTTTCATGGTTTAATAGATTAATTACCAGCAGAATAGTTAATTAATCTCAGATTAGTGCGATCCCCACTGATCAACTGATTGAAAACCAAAAGTGGAACAGCGCCATCGATATCTAGTGAGTGAGTCACCACCAGGGCCGTGGGGTACTCGGAACCGGGCCCTCTTGTTGTCGTCTGGGGCTGCGGGATGTCGCAGTGACGCGACCCGGCTCCGTGGTCCCTGGCAAGTCAATAAAAGGGAAAATGAACGGGGAGTAAAGTTTTCAGTAGATGGTCGTGACGCCACCCCTGGTTTGTGGCCGGCTGTAGCTACTGCTGCAGTCGGCTCCTCCGGGGATGATGGGAGTAGCAACCAGCTTCCGGCTGCCAGCTCACAGTAGCAATCAGCCTCGTCCCGGACACGCAATTAAAAGTCATACGCAGTTCTGAGCTTTTACTGGGTTTTACTTTCCGCTCCACAGTTCTTACAGTACACAGTCAGTTCACTAGTGGCTCTGGTCACGGATTAGCAGCTGGGACGGCTCGTCAGCAGCACCCTCTTTCAGGTTCCTCTGAGGCCTCTGCTCTCTGTCCCGCGCACTAACTACAGTCCACCAGTCATGGGCTTTTCGTGGGCACTCTTCCAGGCCTCCTAGCCCTAGTTCGACAGTCTTCCCTTCATTGTGCCGAGGGGTTGGGTCTGTAACATAAATACCCCCCTCACTACCGGAGTTCATGGTTGGGGCATGCAGCTTCCCTTCCACTTCAGCAAAGCCGGCACTCTTTTTCCGACCCGGTCCCTCAGTCTCCCCGCTGACTCGGACACACCTTGGACCCCTTCTTGCTTCCCTTGGTATGCAGTCTGGGACCCGGGCTACCCATACGGTGGCACAGGCTGCCGGGCCGGGGTGCTTCCTGTCTGGTGTCTCAGTTGACTAGGCTGCTGGGTTTCTCTCTCTAGGTGTTCTTTCCTCCACTCTCCTCAACCAACTTGGTGTTACTTGGTTTTGTTCCTGTTCCTTCACCCCTTACTGGGCTCCTTCCTAACTCCTCCACCTGACTCCTCCCACTACCCCGTTGCCAGAAATGAAGTAACTTGGACTTGGGATCGGGGGATGTGTTGGGTGACCAATGTACCAGTCCCAGCTGCTATGCCACTTAGTTGCGACCGGTCCGCAGGGGCGTCACATGAGCATAAATGGTAGTGCAGATTTATCCCATTCACCCATTTGGGAAAGAGCTTTCAATAGTTTTTATGGCTAGTACACCCTATACTTCAGTCAGCTGATTGATGACAGATTCAAGAGTCCTATCCCAATGTCTTGGTTGATAAAATGGATATGTTCAAAAAAGAAATGCCAAAAGTAGCTAATTTTTGTTTCTATTTCATTCCCACTGCTCCCCTGAATATTCAGTTTTTTTCTTTTTTCAAATCCACCATCGGGTTGCAGAGATATGGGACCTTTCTACATTTCAATGTCATTACTAAGACGGCGTGGCTCACAGGATCCTCGGGGGTGGGTCTTTAGGCAGCTCAAATGTGTTTTTAAAATCTCAGAGAAAATAGAATAACTTAGTATCTAAAGTAAATTATTTACTAAGTCACTTAATGTTGTAGGTGGGTTTTTCAAAAGTGGAATCACCCTTTGAAATATTATCCAAAAACAACAATGAAGCAGATATTGTTAGCAGCCAATCAGATCCTTACATTGTGGGACTAACTATAAGCTGGATTCTGATTGGATGGAAAATGGATTCTGATACAATGAAAAGGAAACACAGGCAGTACTATAATATTCTGTTTTGGGACTCTATCATGTGAATGACATACAGTAAATGATTTATCTTGTTCCCCACTGGATTTTTTGGAAGCTGGAGGAACAGATGTGGGCTGTGTATTGTCTTGTGTAATAGACAAGTATTGGCCAAGTGACCGGTTACTGTACTCACTTCCTTCTCGTACATCTGTGCTTTATAATAGTGACACCATCAACAAAAATTAGAGAAATTCTGTATAGTATCCATGCAAAAGGGGACCATAGTATTCTACATAGAAGATACCCAGGTTATACCAGCTGTTATATACAGGATTTACCCAGGTTATAGTAGCTATACATGTATAATTATACACAGGAGATGCCCAGGTTATACCAGCTGTACATATATAATTATATACAGGAGATGTCCAGGTATACCGGCTGTACATATATAATTATATACAGGAGATGTCCAGGTTATACCGGCTGTACATATATAATTATACAGGAGATGTCCAGGTTATGTCGGTTGTACATATATAATTATATACAGGAGATATCCAGGTTATACCAGCTGTACATATATAATTATACACAGGAGATGTCTAGGTTATACCGGCTGTACATATATAATTATACACAGGAGATGTCCAGGTTATACCGCTGTACATATATAATTATATACAGGAGATGCCCAGGTTATACCGGCTGTACATATATAATTATATACAGGAGATGCCCAGGTTATACCAGCTGTACATATATAATTATATACAGGAGATGCCCAGGTTATACCAGCTGTACATATATAATTATATACAGGAGATGTCCAGGTTATAGCAGCTTGTACATATATAATTATATACAGGAGATGCCCCCAGGTTATACCGGCTGTACATATATAATTATATACAGGAGATGCCCAGGTTATACCGGCTGTACATATATAATTATATACCGGAGATGCCCAGGTTATACTGGCTGTACATATATAATTATATACCGGAGATGCCCAGGTTATACTGGCTGTACATATATAATTATATACAGGAGATGCCCAGGTTATACCGGCTGTACATATATAATTATATACAGGAGATGTCCAGGTTATACTGGCTGTACATATATAATTATATACAGGAGATGTCCAGGTTATACCGGCTGTACATATATAATTATATACAGGAGATGTCCAGGTTATACCAGCTGTACATATATAATTATATACAGGAGATACCTAGGTTATAGCAGCTGTACATATATAATTATATACAGGAGATGTCCAGGTTATACCAGCTGTACATATATAATTATATACAGGAGATGTCCAGGTTATACCAGCTGTACATATATAATTATATACAGGAGATGTCCAGGTTATACCAGCTGTACATATATAATTATATACAGGAGATGTCCAGGTTATATGGGCTGTACATATATAATTATATACAGGAGATGTCCAGGTTATATGGGCTGTACATATATAATTATATACAGGTGATGTCCAGGTTATACCGGCTGTACATATATAATTATATACAGGAGATGCCCAGGTTATACTGGCTGTACATATATAATGATATACAGGAGATGTCCAGGTTATACCGGCTGTACATATATAATTATATGCAGGAGATGTCCAGGTTATACCGGCTGTACATATATAATTATATACAGGAGATGCCCAGGTTATACCAGCTGTACATATATAATTATATACAGGAGATGCCCAGGTTATACCGGCTGTACATATATAATTATATACAGGAGATGCCCAGGTTATACTGGCTGTACATATATAATTATATACAGGAGATGTCCAGGTTATACCAGCTGTGCATATATAATTATATACAGGAGATGCCCAGGTTATACTGGCTGTACATATATAATTATATACAGGAGATGTCCAGGTTATACCAGCTGTACATATATAATTATATACAGGAGATGCCCAGGTTATACTGGCTGCACATATATAATTATATACAGGAGATGCCCAGGGTATACCAGCTGTACATATATAATTATATACAGGAGATGCCCAGGTTATACCGGCTGTACATATATAATTATATACAGGAGATGCCCAGGTTATACCGGCTGTACATATATAATTATATACAGGAGATGCCCAGGTTATACCAGCTGTGCATATATAATTATATACAGGAGATGTCCAGGTTATACCAGCTGTACATATATAATTATATACAGGAGATGCCCAGGTTATACTGGCTGTACATATATAATTATATACAGGAGATGTCCAGGTTATACCAGCTGTACATATATAATTATATACAGGAGATGTCCAGGTTATACCGGCTGTATATATATGGAGATGTCCAGGTTATCCCAGCTGTACATATATAATTATATACAGGAGATGTCCAGGTTATACCAGCTGTACATATATAATTATATACAGGAGATGTCCAGGTTATACCAGCAGTACATATATAATTATATACAGGAGATGTCCAGGTTATACCAGCTGTACATATATAATTATATACAGGAGATGTCCAGGTTATACCAGCTGTACATATATAATTATATACAGGAGATGCCCAGGTTATACCAGCTGTACATATATAATTATATACAGGAGATGTCCAGGTTATCCCAGCTGTACATATATAATAATATACAGGAGATGCCCAGGTTATACCGGCTGTACATATATAATTATATACAGGAGATGTCCAGGTTATACCGCTGTACATATATAATTATATACAGGAGATATCCAGGTTATACTGGCTGTACATATATAATTATATACAGGAGATGTCCAGGTTATACCGCTGTACATATATAATTATATACAGGTGATGCCCAGGTTATACCGGCTGTACATATATAATTATATACAGGAGATGCCAGGTTATACCAGCTGTAGATATATAATTATATACAGGAGATGTCCAGGTTATACCGGCTGTACATATATAATTATATACAGGTGATGCCCAGGTTATACCGGCTGTACATATATAATTATACACATGTTATACCCTTGTCCCATTATGTCGCCTTCTCCTTCTATATTGCTCACATTGTAGACATGGTTGGAATTCTGGCGATGTCAGATACGTTCCCGTGTGGCCCTGTGTGAGAGACATTGCGCAGGATCGGGGTGAATACCCACATGTAGAATGGAAACTTTCTAAGTATTTATACTCTGTATGGAGGGAACATTCCGGGAGCCGGGGGCTGGTGCAGACTGAGACGGAGCTCATTTTTGGGCACCTCCATGGGAACAAATGGATTGCAGGTAACCCAAGACTGTAATTCTCAGGTGGACGTAGACAAACTCTGGAATCTAATGGTGACGTCAACTAAGAGGTCAGGGCAGGGGCTGTGCCTGTCTATGAAGCCTGGGTGAGTAGGTGACAAAAACGTTGGTCCATGGCTTAAAAAACTGACTGCTATATACATGTGTGGAACGTAAAGTACCCCTCCAAAAACTGTTATGCCTAACCATGCCCAATATTACTTGACATCTACCACACTTCCTCCAAAGCCAATTTCCTACCTCAAAGATTTTTTTGGCTTCATCTAATGTTGACATGTACAAGAAATCCTGTAAGCTGGTGTGGACATTATCTGTACAAGATGAGGGGTCTTAACGTCTCCCAAGACTTGTTTCATGGGCCGTGTGGGATGTCATGTGGTTATATTTTCCCCCCTAGTAATATAGTTGGACTTGATACCCAACAAGGGCTGGTGCAGCGAGATACAGCGAAGTTGGATAAAAAGACAGCATAATGGGATAGCAGAGCTATAAATTATTCATCAGCACTTGGAACAGTAGATCTGGTTATGCTAGATGTCACTTGGAACAGAGGAAATGGCCATGCTAGATGGCACTTAGAATGGTTGAGCTGGCTATACTAGATGGCACCAGGAACAGGGGAGCTGCCCATGGTAGATGTCACCTGGAACAGTGGAGCTGGCCATGCTAGGTGGCCCTTGGAACAGTGGAGCTGGCCATGCTAGGTGGCCCTTGGAACAGTGGAGCTGGCCATGCTAGGTGGCACTTGGAACAGAGGAGATTGCCATGCTAGACAGCACTTGGAACAGAGGAGCTGGCCATACTAGATGGCACCAGGAACAATGGAGCTGGCAATGGTAGATGGCACCTAGAACAGTAGAGCTGGGAATGTTAGATGGCACCTGGAACAGTAGAGCTGGCCATGATTGATGTCACCTGGAACAGTGGAGCTGGCCATGATTGATGTCACCTGGAACAGTGGAGCTGGCCATGCTAAATGGCACTTGGGACAGTGGAGCTGGCCATGATAGATGTCAGCTGGAACAGTAAAACTGGCCATGCTAGATGTCACTTGGAACAGAAGAAATGGCCAAGCTAGACAGCACATGGAACAGAGAAGACGGCCATGCTAGATGTCACTTGGAACCGAGTAGATGGCTATGCTAAGGTGGCACTTGGAACAGAGGAGATGGCCATGCTAGGTGGCACTTGGAACAGTGGAGCTGGTCATGGTAGATGGCACTTGGAACAGTAAACTGGTCGTGGTAGATGGCACTTGGAACAGTAAAGCTGACCATACTAGATGGCACCAGGAACAATGGAGCTGGCAATGGTAGATGGCACCTGGAACAGTAGAGCTGGCTATGCTAGATGGCACTTGGAACAGTAGAGCTGCCATTAGATGGCACTTGGAACAGTAGAGCTGGCCATTAGATGGCACTTGGAACAGTGCGCTGGCCATGCTAGATGTCACCTGGAACAGTAAAGCTGGCTATGCTAGATGGCACTTGGAACAGTAGAGCTGGCCATGGTAGATAGCACTTGGGACAGTAGAGCTGGCATTGATTAATGTCACTGGAACAGTGGAGCTGGCCATGATTGATGTCACCTGGAACAGTAGAGCTGGCCATGATTGATGTCACCTGGAACAGTAGAGCTGGCCATGATGATGTCACCTGGAACAGTGGAGCTGGCCATGCTAGATGTCAGCTAAAACAGCACTTGGAAGAGAGAAGATTGCCATGCTAGATGGCACTTTGAGCCGAGTAGATGGCTATGCTAGGTGGCACTTGGAACAGAGGAGATGGCCATACTAGGTGCCACTTGGAGCAGAGGAGATGGCGATGCTAGGTGGCACTTGGAACAGTGGAGATGGCCATACTAGATGGCACTTGGAACAGTGGAGCTGGCCATGGTAGATGTCACCTGGAACAGTAGAGCTGGTCATGGTAGATGGCACTTGGAACAGTAGAGCTGGCCATGCTAGACGGCACTTGGAACATTGGAGCTGTCATGGTAGATGGCACTTGGAACAGTGGAGCTGGTCATGGTAGTGGTTTGTCTTTAAGAGCTGCATGGTTGATGGTTGTGAAGGTCCTTGCCTCCTGTGGTGTGCTCCAGAACTGCAGTTACTATTATGTTCAATTGCTGGTTCAATAGTTAATGTGTGACTCACCTGAAATTCCCTCCCTTTGGCTTTAAATAGACTTCCCTCTCCTCTGTCAGGTGCTGCTGATAGCTATTTGCTCTAGGTCTTGGTGCTGTGCTGATGCTTAGCTGTTGGGCTAAAGTCTTTCCTTGGGAGAAGCTGTGATTCCTGACCCGTGGGTGGAGGTAGGGGCCCTCAGCCTAGGGCTAATCAGGAGTTTTAGGGTACAGGTGGGCGGCTTAGAACTCCTTACCATCACAGGTACCTCTGAGATCAGGGCGAGCCAGGGACCCCAGCATCAGGATCAGATTAGGCTCTCCTGACCCCCTTTTGCCCAATTCACCTACCTGATATCTTATTCCCTTACCTCCCAAGCGTGACAGGTAGATGGCACTTGGAACAGTGGAGTTGGCCATACTAAATGGCACCAAGAACATTGGAGCTGGCCATGCTAGATGTCACTTGGAACGGAGGAGCTGGATATGTTGGACGATACTGGGAACAGTGTGAACAGTAGATCTGACTACGCCTGATGGCAAATACAACAGCGTAAACAGTGGACCTGGCTATGCTGGAACAACACAAAGCTTAGTAGGCTGGATGGCTCCTTGGTTGTATGAAAGCACAGCTGAGTTTGCAGCACTTTTGGAACAGCAGGGCCGAGTATGCAGACAGTCACCTTGGAATGGCGGAGCTGAGAATGCAAAAAGGCATCTTAGGAACAGCAGGATTTCTCAAGCACAGCGTACAAAAGTCTAATAACATGGCAATAGCATGGATGACTGACTACCTGAATACTCATGTGGCGTTCTGCTGCCTGAGCTGAACTAATGAATCCTATATGCTAACAGAAAGATGAGGAGCCAGGCACTTGTGGTAATTGACCATCTCGACGTGTTTCAGGGTAATCCCCACTGATTGGGCCTACTGAGGGGATGTTGGAGCTCCCTAGTCATTACTCTCCTATTTTTGGGTAATTGAGGTTCCTCGCACCTAATATGCAGATTATAAGCAGTGTGTAATTATAGTGTCAGGACTCAGTACTTCCTGCTGGCGGACGGTATCAGGCAGCACAGGCGGGTGACGTCAGGCCTGGCAGTCCTCGTATGAGGTGACACACATGACCCCACTTTATACTGTCACATTAATGACTGAGTCACACTCCTGTCCCCAATAAAATCCATCTACGTGTCGTTCTCAGAGATCATTTTCATCATGTCAGGAGGGTTATGGGAAACATTCAAGGCTGTCCCTCAAATATCAGGAACTTCTGGGAACCGGGAACATGTGACTACAGAGTAAATTTAATTTTATGAGAACATGGAATGCTAAAAAAGATGCCAGCAAAGATAAGAAGGAAACATCGTCAGATGTACATAGGAGCAGTATTATAGTAGTTATATTCTTGTACATAGGAGCAGTATTATAGTAGTTATATTCTTGTACATAGGGAGCAGTATTATAGTAGTTATATTCTTGTACATAGGAGCAGTATTATAGTAGTTATATTCTTGTACATAGGGAGCAGTATTATAGTAGTTATATTCTTGTACATAGGAGCAGTATTATAGCAGTTATATTCTTGTACATAGGAGCAGTATTATAGTAGTTATATTCTTGTACATAGGGGGCAGTATTATAGTAGTTATATTCTTGTACATAGGGGCAGTATTATAGTAGTTATATTCTTGTACATAGGGGCAGTATTATAGCAGTTATATTCTTGTACATAGGAGCAGTATTATAGTAGTTATATTCTTGTACATAGGAGCAGTATTATAGTAGTTATATTCTTGTACATAGGAGCAGTATTATAGTAGTTATATTCTTGTACATAGGGAGCAGTATTATAGTAGTTATATTCTTGTACATAGGAGCAGTATTATACTAGTTATATTCTTGTACATAGAGGCAGTATTATACTAGTTATATTCTTGTACATAGCGGGCAGTATTATTGTAGTTATATTCTTGTGGATAGGGGCAGTACTATAGTAGTTATATTTTTGTACATAGAGGCAGTATTATAGTAGTTATATTCTTGTATATAGGAGCAGTATTATAGTAGTTATATTCTTGTACATAGGAGCAGTATTATAGTAGTTATATTCTTGTATATATGGGCAGTATTAATAGTAGTTATATTCTTGTACATAGGATCACTATTATGGTAGTTATATTCTTGTACATAGGGGCAGTATTATAGTAGTTATATTCTTGTATATAGGAGCAGTATTATAGTAGTTATATTCTTGTACATAGGGGCAGTATTATAGTAGTTATATTCGTGTGGATAGGGGCAGTATTATAGTAGTTATATTCTTGTACATAGGAGCAGTATTATACTAGTTATATTCTTGTACATAGCGAGCAGTATTATTGTAGTTATATTCTTGTGGATAGGGGCAGTACTATAGTAGTTATATTTTTGTACATAGAGGCAGTATTATAGTAGTTCTAGTCTTGTATATAGGAGCAGTATTATAGTAGTTATATTCTTGTACATAGGGGCAGTATTATAGTAGTTATATTCTTGTGGATAGGGGCAGTATTATAGTAGTTATATTCTTGTACATAGGAGCAGTATTATAGTAGTTATATTCTTGTACATAGGAGCAGTATTATAGTAGTTATATTCTTGTATATAGGGGCAGTATTATAGTAGTTATATTCTTGTGGATAGTGGCAGTACTATAGTAGTTATATTTTTGTACATAGAGGCAGTATTATAGTAGTTATATTCTTGTACATAGGAGCAGTATTATAGTAGTTATATTCTTGTACATGGGGGCAGTATTATAGTAGTTATATTCTTGTACATAGGAGCAGTATTATAGTAGTTATATCCTTGTACATAGGGGCAGTATTATAGTAGTTATATTCTTGTGGATAGGGGCAGTACTATAGTAGTTATATTTTTGTACATAGGGGCAGTATTATAGTAGTTATATTCTTGTACATAGGAGCAGTATTATAGTAGTTATATTCTTGTATATAGGGGCAGTATTATAGTAGTTATATTCTTGTACATAGGAGCAGTATTATAGTAGTTATATTCTTGTACATAGGGAGCAGTATTATAGTAGTTATATTCTTGTACATAGAGGCAGTATTATACTAGTTATATTCTTGTACATAGCGGGCAGTATTATTGTAGTTATATTCTTGTGGATAGGGGCAGTACTATAGTAGTTATATTTTTGTACATAGAGGCAGTATTATAGTAGTTATAGTCTTTGTGAGGCACCGCCGGCGTGATCCTCATGGCCGGGGCGCGTCACATGCAGGATCGAGGTATGATCCTGGGCACACTGGCCGGTTTGATGATAATGCTGTGTGAACCAACCTGAAAACAATGAGTTCATGAGCCTAATGAGCGGCAGTGAGAGTGAGAGGAGTCCATGAGGAATAGGATGTGATGAGTGAGTGCTGACAACCCGGAACATAGGGAGGGAGTTAACCTGAGCTGTGTGGAAGCTGATGATTAGCAGCTGAGGGGGTGTGTCCATGTGGGAGTGGCTGGCACGATAAGAGCCGGCCACCTGAGCGATTGTGAGATAGATTCATTATGGAATGCTGGAAGCTCAGATAGATGCTGGAAGCAGAGATAGAGTCTGGAAGCTGAGACCAGCCTGAGAGCTGAGCAGAGCCAGTCTGTGTGAGGGACTGGTGACTGCAAGTACATGCCGCCCTGATTGAGATGGTGAAGGGAGCATGCTAGCTCCATGCCGGTGCCGAGGGCCGGGGTCATGAGCACCTGGTGGGGAAGCCGTGGCTGAACCCGGTGGAGACTGGTCCGGGCGTGGAGGGAACCACGTCCGGGAAAGGAGCCTTGGGGGACGCTTGGTGGACCCGTTATACAGGTAGCGAGACCCGGATCCGTGCCCGGTAAGACAGCGGTTCCCGTGTAACAGAGTGAGCCGTATGTGATTAATGCCAGGTGGGCATAGACCGCCTTTAGGTCCGAGTCAGAGTGCTCAGTTAAAGGACCTGATGAATCCGAACGTGTTTAAACTATGTGTATGAGGGCTTAAGTAATGGCCCTGAATGAGAGATGTTGACCGATGTAAGATCCATGTATAATCATGTGGAGAGACAGTGACCCAGCGAGTATGGATGATGTTGGAGGCGTTCCGTCCTTGGGACGAGAGGGAGGCTTGCCCTGCTGCATGCAGAGGGTACCTGATCCCTCAACCACGACCTCTAATGGTGTGGGTGTGCCTGTGGTGCCAGAGACAGGGGTAATAGGGCTCCTAGTAGGTATCGGATGTGGTTCCCGTGTACTATGGTTTGCCAATCCCTGTAATGGGCCATGGAGGGGCCACAGTCCATGGATGTGGGCTGTGTGCAGGTGTGTGATCCATGGACGCTGGAATGATGGATCACATACGGTATGTAAGGTCCCGGTCAGGCAGGATTCCTGACTACGGGTGAATGTATATCATCATGCTGGGGGACTAAAGCCAGGCGGCAGGTACCGCCATTGGGACCCACAGGGCCCGTTGAGGCGTATGTAACGAAGGTCAGAAGCAGGGGTTAGAAGGGCTCCCGTATAGGGTAACGCGTGGTTAGGCCGGAGGCCGCAGCCCCACGGGTTACTAGGGTTTGCCAATCCCTGTCATGAACCCGGAAGGGTCATCATCGTACTGTAACGTATGTATAGTGTAAGTAGGCCGGAGGCCGTAGCCACCCCGGGAGCTGTTAGTAGAGCTCCAATGGGGACAGAGATGGTTACAGGTCCCGGGTTACTATAAAACGTTATGTGCAATATAAGTGTTATGTGATATTAAATGTAAATGTATGGTGTATTTATGATGTAAAGTGTTGTTAATCAATGTGCTATGTGTCAAACATGCTACCCGGGTTATGTGTTAATATGTAAAAATAAACGGGTAGACATTGGTTAACCTTATAAACACGTGTTCTTGTCGTTTTGCAAGCGGGTTCCCCGGTTGCTGCCTCACATCTTGTATATAGGAGCAGTATTATAGTAGTTATATTCTTGTACATAGGGGCAGTATTATAGTAGTTATATTCTTGTGGATAGGGGCAGTATTATAGTAGTTATATTCTTGTACATAGGAGCAGTATTATAGTAGTTATATTCTTGTACATAGGAGCAGTATTATACTAGTTATATTCTTGTACATAGCGGGCAGTATTATTGTAGTTATATTCTTGTGGATAGGGGCAGTACTATAGTAGTTATATTTTTGTACATAGAGGCAGTATTATAGTAGTTATAGTCTTGTATATAGGAGCAGTATTATAGTAGTTATATTCTTGTACATAGGGGCAGTATTATAGTAGTTATATTCTTGTGGATAGGGGCAGTATTATAGTAGTTATATTTTTGTACATAGGGGCAGTATTATAGTAGTTATATTCTTGTACATAGGAGCAGTATTATAGTAGTTATATTCTTGTTCATAGGGGCAGTATTATAGTAGTTATATTCTTGTACATAGGAGCAGTATAATAGTAGTTATATTCTTGTACATAGGAGCAGTATAATAGTAGTTATATTTTTGTACATAGGGGCAGTATTTTAGTAGTTATAGTCTTGTACATAGGGGCAGTATTATAGTAGTTATATTCTTGTACATAGGAGCAGTATTATAGTAGTTATATTTTTGTACATAGGAGCAGTATTATAGTAGTTATATTCTTGTACATAGGGGCAGTATTATAGTAGTTATATTCTTATACATAGGAGCAGTATTATAGTAGCTATAATCTTGTACATAGGAGCAGTATTATAGTAGTTATATTCTTGTATATAGGGGCAGTATTATAGTAGTTATATTCTTGTACATAGGAGCAGTATTATAGTAGTTATATTCTTGTACATAAGGGCAGTATTATAGCAGTTATATTCTTGTACATAGGAGCAGTATTATAGTAGTTATATTCTTGTATATAGGAGCAGTATTATAGTAGTTATATTCTTGTACATAGGAGCAGTATTATAGTAGTTATATTCTTGTACATAGGGGGCAGTATTATAGTAGTTATATACTTGTACATAGGAGCAGTATTATAGTAGTTATATTCTTGTACATAGGGGCAGTATTATAGCAGTTATATTCTTGTACATAGGGGCAGTATTATAGCAGTTATATTCTTGTACATAGGAGCAGTATTATAGTAGTTATATTCTTGTACATAGGGGCAGTATTATAGCAGTTATATTCTTGTACATAGGAGCAGTATTATAGTAGTTATATTCTTGTACATAGGAGCAGTATTATAGTAGTTATATTCTTGTACATAGGAGCAGTATTATAGTAGTTATATTCTTGTACATAGGGGCAGTATTATAGTAGTTATATTCTTGTACATAGGGGCAGTATTATAGTAGTTATATTCTTGTACATAGGAGCAGTATTATAGTAGTTATATTCTTGTACATAGGGGACTGTATTATAGTAGTTATATTCTTGTACATAGGGGCAGTATTATAGCAGTTATATTCTTGTACATAGGAGCAGTATTGTTATATTCTTATACATAGGAGCAGTATTAGGTCTATTTATTCCAGAACTTTTTAGTAATCAGGTACCAGAAATAATTAACCTTTTAAACGCTGTGCTCTTTGGTGAACATCCCACAATCCCTGGCTCATATGTCACAATTGTAAACCATAAGCTGTGGATTTCCTAGCTACCGTATGTGGCGCCGCAGCCTATGATGGTGATCGTCAGATAATTTATTGTTCACTGATTGAATGTTAGAGACACGCTGATTGTACAGGAAGGTGATACACCTATTATAAGGCTCAGTCAGAACTCCACCCAGAGGTGTCCAGGGGCCTTCACCGGCACAATAACATTGGAAACCTATTGGGGTTAGCTTCTAGCTAATCTGGGTGAAATATCTTACATCGTTGGTTGTCAAATATTAAGGTACCGTCACACGCGGCAATTTTGCAAGCAATTTCACTGGCAATTTGATGGTTGCAGTGAAATCATGGATACATTGTTCTGTCTTGTTGCCATGTAGAAATGGAACAATATGTCCATGATTTCACTGCAACCATCAAATTGCCAGTGAAATTGCTTGCAAAATTGCCGCGCGTGACGGTACCTTTACCCTCACAATTCCTCGTTTACATGCAGATTCCTTACAGTTTGGTGCTTAATAACACTGTCATACATTGGACAAATAATGCCGCCATACAACAGGCTATAAAGTTTCACTGCCTTCAACATGAAGTGCAAAATAACTTACTGCCAAATGCAAAATCATCTGGAAAACAACACCACACAATGCCTGAGAAAATACAGTGCTTAAATAGGAACACCATGCAGTACATAAAACCGCCATACTGTGCTCAAATAGGAACACCATGCATTACATAAAACCGCCATACTGTGCTCAAATAGGAACTCCATGCATTACATAAAACCGCCATACTGTGCTCAAATAAGAACACCATGCATTACATAAAACCGCCATACTGCGCTCAAATAGGAACACCATGGATTACATAAAACCGCCATACTGCGCTCAAATAGGAACACCATGCATTACATAAAACCGCCATATAGTGCTCAAATAGGAACACCATGCATTACGTAATACCACCATATAGTGCTCAAATAGGAACACCATGCATTACATAAAACCGCCATACTGTGCTCAAATAAAAACACCATTCGTTAATAATACCTTCATACTGTGCTGAAATAGGAACACCATGCATTAAATACCTCCATACAGTACTCAACTAGAAACACCCTTTATTAAATAACGACATACAGTGCTCATATAGAAACATCATTGCATTAAATAATACTGCCATACAGCGGTTAAATAGAAATATCATGCATTAATTAAATAAAACTGTCATACAGAGCTGAAATATGACTTTTATGCAGTGCTCAAATAATACCTCCATACACTGATTAAATTATACTACCATACAGAGCTCAAAAGAGACCCCCATACAGTGCTCAGAGTGCCCCAATAATGATGGCAGCAAAAGTATACCATAAACAGTGTCAGAGGGCATCGAAGTGTCAGGTAGTAACAGTGCCAGCCCCCAGCATCCACCACAAGCAGAGAGACCCACCGAAATCACATTAACAATATAAACTCCCTCATAAACACTGCCAGATAGAGTGTCAGAGCGTCATAAAACAATACCCAGAATCTCCAGAAATAGTGCTACAGTGCCCCATACACACTGCCATCCAAAGAGTGCCCCATACACAGTGCCCTCCAGAGAGTGCCCCATATATAGTGCCATCCAGAGAGTGCCCCATACACAGTGCCATCCAGAGAGTGTCCCATACACAGTGCCATCCAAAGAGTGCCCCATACACTGTGCCCTCCAGAGAGTGCCCCATATATAGTGCCATCCAAAGAGTGCCCCATACACAGTGCCCTCCAGAGAGTGCCCCATATATAGTGCCATCCAGAGAGTGCCCCATACACAGTGCCATCCAGAGAGTGTCCCATACACAGTGCCATCCAAAGAGTGCCCCATACACAGTGCCCTCAGAGAGTGCCCCATATATAGTGCCATCCAGAGAGTGCCCCATACACAGTGCCCTCCAGAGAGTGCCCCATACACAGTGCCATCCAGAGAGTGTCCCATACACAGTGCCATCCAGAGAGTGCCCCATACACAGTGCCATCCAGAGAGTGCCCCATACACAGTGCCATCCAGAGAGTGCCCCATACACAGTGCCATCCAGAGAGTGCCCCATACACAGTGCCATCCAGAGAGTGCCCCATACACAGTGCCATCCAGAGAGTGCCCCATACACAGTGCCCTCCAGAGAGTGCCCCATACACAGTGCCATCCAGAGAGTGCCCCATACACAGTGCCATCCAGAGAGTGCCCCATACACAGTGCCCTCCAGAGAGTGCCCCATACACAGTGCCCTCCAGAGAGTGCCCCATACACAGTGCCCTCCAGAGAGTGCCCCATACACAGTGCCATCCAGAGAGTGCCCCATACACAGTGCCATCCAGAGAGTGCCCCATACACAGTGCCATCCAGAGAGTGCCCATACACAGTGCCATCCAGAGAGTGCCCCATACACAGTGCCCTCCAGAGAGTGCCCCATATATAGTGCCATCCAGAGAGTGCCCCATACACAGTGCCATCCAGAGAGTGCCCCATACACAGTGCCATCCAGAGAGTGCCCCATACACAGTGCCATCCAGAGAGTGCCCCATACACAGTGCCATCCAGAGAGTGCCCCATACACAGTGCCATCCAGAGAGTGCCCCATACACAGTGCCATCCAGAGAGTGCCCCATACACAGTGCCATCCAGAGAGTGCCCCATACACAGTGCCATCCAGAGAGTGCCCCATACACAGTGCCATCCAGAGAGTGCCCCATACACAGTGCCATCCAGAGAGTGCCCCATACACAGTGCCATCCAGAGAGTGCCCCATACACAGTGCCCTCCAGAGAGTGCCCCATACACAGTGCCATCCAGAGAGTGCCCCATACACAGTGCCATCCAGAGAGTGTCCCATACACAGTGCCATCCAGAGAGTGCCCCATACACAGTGCCATCCAGAGAGTGCCCCATACACAGTGCCATCCAGAGAGTGCCCCATACACAGTGCCATCCAGAGAGTGCCCCATACACAGTGCCATCCAGAGAGTGCCCCATACACAGTGCCCTCCAGAGAGTGCCCCATACACAGTGCCCTCCAGAGAGTGCCCCATACACAGTGCCCTCCAGAGAGTGCCCCATACACAGTGCCCTCCAGAGAGTGCCCCATATATAGTGCCATCCAGAGAGTGCCCCATACACAGTGCCATCCAGAGAGTGCCCCATACACAGTGCCATCCAGAGAGTGCCCCATACACAGTGCCATCCAGAGAGTGCCCCATACACAGTGCCCTCCAGAGAGTGCCCCATACACAGTGCCATCCAGAGAGTGCCCCATACACAGTGCCATCCAGAGAGTGCCCCATACACAGTGCCATCCAGAGAGTGCCCCATACACAGTGCCATCCAGAGAGTGCCCCATACACAGTGCCATCCAGAGAGTGCCCCATACACAGTGCCATCCAGAGAGTGCCCCATACACAGTGCCATCCAGAGAGTGCCCCATACACAGTGCCATCCAGAGAGTGCCCCATACACAGTGCCATCCAGAGAGTGCCCCATACACAGTGCCATCCAGAGAGTGCCCCATACACAGTGCCATCCAGAGAGTGCCCCATATATAGTGCCATCCAGAGAGTGCCCCATATATAGTGCCATCCAGAGAGTGCCCCATACACAGTGCCATCCAGAGAGTGCCCCATACACAGTGCCCTCCAGAGAGTGCCCCATACACAGTGCCATCCAGAGAGTGCCCCATACACAGTGCCATCCAGAGAGTGCCCCATACACAGTGCCATCCAGAGAGTGTCCCATACACAGTGCCATCCAGAGAGTGCCCCATACACAGTGCCATCCAGAGTGTGCCCCATACACAGTGCCATCCAGAGAGTGCCCCATACACAGTGCCATCCAGAGAGTGCCCCATACACAGTGCCATCCAGAGAGTGCCCCATACACAGTGCCATCCAGAGAGTGCCCCATACACAGTGCCATCCAGAGAGTGCCCCATACACAGTGCCATCCAGAGAGTGCCCCATACACAGTGCCATCCAGAGAGTGCCCCATACACAGTGCCATCCAGAGAGTGCCCCATACACAGTGCCATCCAGAGAGTGCCCCATACACAGTGCCATCCAGAGAGTGCCCCATACACAGTGCCATCCAGAGAGTGCCCCATACACTGTGCCAGTGTGCACCCTAACTAAGTTCCCCACGGACAGTATCAGAATGAGAATGTCATAAACATTACCAGAGTGCCCATATAAACAGTGCCCACAACCCCCCATACAGGTGTATGGCCAGGTGGGACTCATCTACGATCCCCTCCCCCTGGGGATCAGCTCTGTTGGGGTCAGTATACACAGCCCCCCCATAATGGTATATGATCAGGGGGCTCCTAGCAGCACTCACCTGTGCAGAGGTCCAGTGTCGGAGCAGGGTTGCAGTGCTGAGTGATGAGGCTGTGGTGCTGTGTGATGAGGCTGTGGTGCTGTGTGATGAGGCTGTGGTGCTGTGTGATGAGGCTGTGGTGCTGTGTGATGAGGCTGTGGTGCTGTGTGATGAGGCTGTGGTGCTGTGATGAGGGCTGAGGCTCTGGGCACAGTTATCTGGGAGGAGGAGCAGGAAAACTGCTGGAAATGAGAATTCACAGGAAGTTTTCACAAGGAAACTACAGAGGATACGATCCGCAAAGACCATGTGTAATGCTGGGAGGAGGATGAGACCCCGGGGTGGGGGAGATCACCCCCAATACATACAGCAGGGGGGGAACTATGGGAGGATTTGTGGGCGATAAGGATCCGCAGAACAGCCCTACTACCAATCCCTACTGATTAACCTACTAATGATTTTACTAATAATCCTTCTAATAATCCCTACTCACATTCGCTTCCAAACTTCTTGAAAAACATGTCTACACTGTACTCTCATCCCACCTCTCATCCAACTCTCTCTTTGACGACCTTCAATCTGGCTTCTGCCCCCACCACTCCACTGAAACTGCCCTGACCAAAATTACTAACAACTTACTCATGACCAAAGCTAACAGACAGTTCTCTGTCCTCCTCCTTCTAGACCTGTCCTCTGCATTCAACACAGTCGACCACTGCCTCCTATTACAAATCCTCTCTTCCATTGGTATCATTGACCTTGCCCTCTCCTGGATCTCCTCCTTACTTTCCAACCGCACATTTATTGTCTCCCACTCCCACACGACCTCCTCTCCCCATCCCCTCTCTGTTGGGGTCCCTCAAGGCTCTGTTCTGGGGCCCCTCCTTTTTTCAATCTATACCCTTGCTCTGGGACAACTCATAAAATCCCATGGCTTCCAGTATCACCTGTACGCTGATGACACTCAGATCTACCTCTCTGGCCCAGACGTCACCTCTCTGCTGTCCAGAATCCCAGAGTGTCTATCAGCCATATCCTCCTCCTTCTCCTGTCGCTTCCTAAAACTCAATGTAGGCAAAACTGAACTCATCATCTTTCCCCCATCTCACACACCTTCCTTGCCAGACTTATCTATCACAATAAATGACATCACACTTTGCCCTGTACCTGAAGTCTGCTGCCTCGGAGTAACCCTGGACTTTGCCTTATCCTTCAGACCACATATCCAAGCTCTCACCACCTCCTGTCACCTCCAACTCAAAAATATTTCCAGAATCCGCCCCTTCCTCAACCCTCAATCTACTAAACTACTAGTGCATGCCCTCATCATCTCCCGTTTCGACTACTGCAACCTCCTCCTCTGTGGCCTGCCTGCTAACACCTGCTAACCTCTCCAATCTGTCCTTAACTCTGCTGCCCGACTAATCCACCTCTCTCCTCGCTATTCCTCCACTTCTCCCCTCTGCAAATCCCTCCACTGGCTCCCAATTCACCAACAAATCCAGTTCAAACTACTAACATTGACTTACAAATCCGTCCACAATCTGTCCCCCCATATATCTCTGAACTAATCTCCCGATATCATCCAACCCATAATCTTTGATCCTCCCAAGACCTCCTTCTTTGGGCCACGTCACACACACAGATATCTGTGCAGATATTGTTCACAGATCTCTGGTTGCAGTGAAATCATGGACACATTGTACCATTTGCACACGGCCACAAAATAGAACAATATGTCCATGATTTCACTGCAACCAGAGATCTGCGAACAATATCTGCACAAATATATGTGTGTGTGACGTGGCCCTTTCCTCCACATTTGTACTTTTCCTCATCTAACCGCCTGCAAGACTTCGCCCGAGCATCTCCCATTCTCTGGAATTCTGCACCCCAAAACGTCCGACAGTCCCCTACACTCAGAAGCTTCACACGGAACCTGAAAACCCATCTCTTCAGAACAGCCTACAGCCTGCAATGACCACAGTGTCACCTCACCACCACTGGACCCGGTGCTCCACCACCATTGGACCCAACACTTCACCACCACTGGACCTGGCACTCCACCACCATGGACCCGGCGCTCCACCAACATTGGACCCAGCGCCCCACCACCACCTGAGCAGACCCAACCTACTGTCTCCCTTCCCACTGCCCTGTAGAATGTAAGCCCGCAAGGCCAGGGTCCTCTCCCCTCTGTACCAGTCTGTCACTGTTACTTTGTTCATTGTATTTTTAACTTGTTTGTATGTAACCCTTCTCATGTACACACCATGGAATCAACGGTGCTATATAAATAAATAATAATAATAATGATTCCTACTAATGATCTCTACTGATTATCCTACTTATGAACACTACTGATGATCCTACTCAATCTATACTGATGAGCTGACTAATGATCCCTACTGATGACCCTACTGATGATCCATACTAATAATCCTTACTGATGAATCCTATGAACAATCCTTACTAATGAACGCTACTTATTATCCCTACTGATGATCTACTGATGATCCCTACTGATGATCCCTACTGATGATCCCTACTGATGATCCCTACTGATGAACCCTACTGATGAACCCTACTAACAATCCATACTAATCATTCCTACTGTGATCCTACTAATGATCGCTTCTGATGATCCTACTAATGATCCCTCCTGATGATCCCTACTAACGATCCTTACTGATGATCTACACTAATGATCCCTACTGATACACCCTAACAACGATCCCTACTGATGATGTCTACTAACCATCTCTACTGATCATCCCTACTGATGAACTCCAGTAACAAGCCCTACTGATGATATCTACTAATGGATCCCTACTAATGATCCTACTGATGAACCCCTACTATTGATGCCTACTAATGATCTCTACTAACGATCTCCATTGATAATATCTACTAACGATCCCTACTGATCCCAACAAACAATCCCTACTAATCATCTCTACTGATGAACACTACTGATGATCCCTACTAACAATCCATACTAATCATTCCTACTGATGATCCTATTAATGATCCCTAATGATGATCCTACTCATGATCCCTACTAATGATCCTTAATGATGATCTCTACTAACGAACCCTACTGATACACACTACTAACGATCCCTACTGATGATCTCTACTAACCATCTCTACTGATAATCCCTACTGATGAACCTTACTGATGATCCCTACTAACGATCCCTACTGATATGGTGGGTTTACACGCCGCGATATCGGGGCGATATCGCTATACAACAGCGCAGGAGCGCGCATTTTTTGAGCACTTTTCCCGATATCGCATCGGCGGTTTACACGCTGCGATATCGGGAAACAACGTCGGCGTCGGCGTACACATCGGAGTTGGATGTTTACACGCAACGATCCGGCTCCAACAGGCATCCGATATCGGGTGGTTGAATAGCACGCTCATTCAACCCCGATATCGTTTTGGCATCGTTCCAGCATCGCGTTGTACGTTCAAACCGTACAACGCGCGAACGATATCGGGTCCAACTCCCGAACCACGTGACTTTTGGTCGGAGTTGGATCGGAGTTGGACGCCGATATCGTGGTGTGTAAACCCACCATCACACCCTACTAATGATCCCTACTGATACGCCCTACTAACGATCCCTACTGATACACCCTACTAACAATCCTTACTAACGATCCCTACTGATGATCTCTACTAACCATCTCTACTGATAATCCCTACTGATGATCCCTACTGATACACCCTACTAATGCTCCTTACTAACGATCCCTACTGATACACCCTACTAACGATCCCTACTGATGAACTCTAGTAACAAGCCCTACTGATGATATCTACTAATGATTCTTCCTAATGATCCATACTAATGATCCCTACTGATGATCCTGCTAACAATTCCTCAGCACACAGGATATGATTGGATACATGATAGCAGCAGACTATCACCCATGGGCTGAGCTGAGTAAACAATAAGCTATGAAAGCTTAGATACACCAGTCCATTAGACAATGTTACATAGAGTTAGATACACCACTGCTCTGTTATATACATACATCTGTGTGTAACATGTATTAGTAAGTACTGTGTATGAAGGCCATTGTCAGCTTATCCTGCTGATCTGCCGCCATCTAGTGGGACTGCGGTGTGTGTGGGTTGGAGAAATTAAGTTTTGTCAAATCCACTACGACAAATGATTTTCTGCAGCATCAAATCTGGTTACACTTCAGGGCCGAAGCACAACTCTTCTTGGCTGCATTTTAGAGCTGAGGTAAAGAGCTTAGTGGTTACTAGTGATGAGCGAGTACTAAAATGCTCGGGTGTACTCGGCCCGAGTAACGAGCCCAATGTTATCCTATGGGAGACCTGAGTATTTTTATGAAATGACTGCCGGCAGCATGTAGAAACCCTAAAAATGTCACAAAAGTCTCAGAAGAGTGCTCAAATGACATGGCAACACCATGGGGAAGACCCCTGGAAGCATTTCTCACTCAAAAGTCACAGCTGTGAACAATGCTGTCCGAGTTTCACGCCAATTTTATGGAGTGTCCAGAAAACCTTCCAAAATGATACCAAAATGAATATTTAGGGTGGAAATGTTAAGGGCACATACCCAATAGTGAGATACAGCTTGTGTATGTCACTTTTTGTGATTACATAAAAGATTTTACGTGAAAACATTGTGCGGCACTCCGATGACCCTGAGAAGAGACGTACATGAAGCCCTGTCTAGAAATAAAGTGCCCATTTTGAGGAACTGGGTCTATTGTAGTATTTTCCTTTGGCAGGACAGTCCAAAATTTGGAGGTTCACGAATGCCCCTGGATAGAGACGTGCATGAGGGCCTGTAACACTGAAGTGGGTGTATAGTAGTATACAGGGGTGCACCGAGCCCCACCGCCGCCTGAGCCGCGGCACTGATTACGGGGGGGGTGGGGGGTGCTAGTGACGTCTGGGCTGCCGCCCCTTCTGCTGCGACCGGGTCGCCACTGCCGCCTGAGCTGCGGCAGTGAGTACGGGGGGGGCGGGGACTTGCTTGGTGCTACTGGAGTCCCAGGCTGCCGCCCCTTCTGTCCCTCTCCCCCGGCGGTCACCGCTTACCTGCTTCCCATTGAAAAGGAGCGGGTCTCCTGTCGTTGTAATGCCCATTGTAAAAGAATGGGCGAAAAAATTTACCACTGCGGGTATACCTGAAACAACAGCCTAACTATTGTAACGGTCATCATGGTGGCACATGAGGAGAAGGAGGAGCAGTCCAGCGATTAGCCAAAGTCCAGAAGTGTGTACCCATGGGTGAGTGGAGGTAAATGGCAAATTCCCATAACAAAATTTAAATTCAGTTGTCATTTGTTGGTGGTGTGGTGAAGTCTGGCCCAATCCAACCCTTGTTCATCTTGATCAGAGTCAGCCTGTCAGCATTTTCAGTTGACAGGCGGGTGCGTTTATCAGTAATTATTCCACCTGCGGCACTGAAAACACGCTCTGACAAAACGCTAGCGGCAGGGCAGGCCAGGACTTCCAAGGCGTAGAGAGCCAATTCATGCCACGTGTCCCGCTTGGAGACCCAATAATTGTAAGGTACAGAGGAATCACGCAGTACAGTTGTTCGATCTGCAAGGTACTCCTTCAGCATCTGGCCAAACTTAGCATTTCTTGTGGCACTACCCCGCACCTCAGGGGCTGTGGTACGTGAGGGGCTGAGAAAACTGTCCCACATAGTAAAGACTGTTCCCCTACCTCTGGCGGATTGGACTTGTGCCCCTCTCGGCCGTACGCCTCGGTTGTCCACCGATTCCTGACCTATGCCGCTAGCGTTTTGTGAGGGGAATGATTTGCCTACTTCTGTGACTATGGCCTTCTGGAACTGCTGCATTTTGGCTGACCTCTCCGCCTCAGGAATGAGAGACATAAAGTTCTCCTTGTAGCGTGGGTCTAACAGTGTTGCCAACCAGTACTGATTGTCGGCCAAGATGTTCTGAACGCGAGGGTCACGAGCCAGGCAGCTTACCATAAAGTCAGCCATGTGCGCCAGACTCTTAACAGCCATCACTTCAGTATCCAGACCAACACGATGACTGAACATGCTGTCCTCCTCCTCCTCATCTCCCCTGTCCTCTGGCCAGCCACGCTGAATTGAGGGTATGACTGGTGTGCATGTCATATCCTCAATTTGGCCAGAGAGTTGCTCCATGTCTTCATCCTCCTCCTCCTCGTCATAGTCCTCCACTGCACGTTGTGATGAGATGAGGCTGGGCTGTGTGTTTTCACCCACACCCACTACTGTTTCTTGCTCCAAGTCATCGCGCTCGGCCTGCAATGCATCCTCTTTGTTTTTCAGCAGAGACCGTTTTAGAAGGCAGAGTAGTGGTATGGTGACGCTAATAATGGCGTCATCACCGCTCACCATCTTGGTGGAGTCCTCAAAGTTTTGGAGGACGGTACATAGGTCGGACATCCATCTCCACTCCTCAGGTGTTATGTGTGGAGTTTGACCCATTTCCCGACGGCTTAGGTGATGCAGGTAGTCAACAACTGCCCTCTTCTGCTCACATATCCTGACCAACATGTGCAGAGTTGAATTCCAACGCGTGGGGACATCACACACCAGTCTGTGGGCCGGAAGACGCAAACTGGGCTGAAAGCCGGCATGGCCGGCTGAAGCAGCAGGTGACTTGCGAAAATGTGCAGACAGACGGCAAACTTTTACCAGCAGTTCAGACAGCTCTGGGTATGACTTTAGAAACCTTGAACCACCAGGTTGAGCAATGGCCACGCATGGACTGCGTCAACTGGCTGCCTCAAGCTGCACAGTTCGGCCATTGTCACAACGACTTCCTGCTTAGTTCAAGGTACCAGTGATCTGCCTGCTGTTCAGACTGTCCAACTCTTGCATTGTGGTTTGTCACCTAGCAGACTAGCTCGCACAGCTGTGCGCTTCCAGAGCAGTGCTTCCAGCTTGGGACTGGTGTGGAGGGTACAGTGGATGAGGTGCGCAGGAGGAGGAGGAGTGAGGCTGAGGAGCATGACATTCCGGAGCTGTAGAGTGTCGGTAAAACCCTGACAGAGGTAGGGCCTGCTATCCTTGGTGTGGGAAGGACGTGTTCCGTCCCTCGCTCAGACTGGGTCCCAGCCTCCACAATATTAACCCAGTGTGCCGTCAAGGAGATGTAGCGGCCTTGCCCACAAGCACTTGTCCACGTGTCTGTGGTTAGGTGGACTTTGGCTGAAACAGCGTTGTTCAGGGCACGTGTGATGCTGTTGGACACGTGGTTATGCAATGCGGGGACGGCACATCTGGAGAAATAGTGGCGGCTGGGGACCGAGTAACGTGGGACAGCAGCCGCCATCAGGTCGCGGAATGCTTCCGTCTACACCAGCCGGAAAGGCAACATTTCTAGCGCTATGAGTCGCGAGATGTGAGAATTCAGGACTGTGGCATGTGGGGCGTTGGCAGCGTATTTGCGCCTGCGTTCAAATGTTTGCTGAATGGATAATTGAACGCTGCGCTGGGACAAGGACGTGCTTGATGGTGGTGTTATTTGTGCGTGGGCAACTTCAGGTGCAGGGCCGGAGGCTTGTTCGCGGCCAGAATGGACAGGGGATTGGCTCGCACGCACAACACGCGAAGACGTAGCAGTGACATCAGCAAGCACCGCTCCTCGACTCTTTTGTACTTCCCACAAAGTCGGGTGCTTGGCTGACATGTGCCTGATCATGCTGGTGGTGGTCAGGCTGCTAGTTTTCGTACCCCTGCTGATACTGGCATGGCAGGTGTTGTAAATGGCCTTTTTAGAGTCATCTGGAGCCAACTTAAAAAACTCCCAGACTCGGGAAAACCTAACATTTGCACAGGCACCTTGAGTCGTGTTGTTGTTTCGGGGAACGGTTGCCTGCCTTCTGCCTGCGGACACGACCCTGCTTTGTACTGCCTGTTGGGATGCTACGCCTCCCTCCCCCTGTGCACTGCTGGCCTCGCTCTGCATATTCGTCCTGCCATGTTGGGTCAGCTACTGGATCATCCACCACGTTGTCTTCCTCTTCCGCACCCTGATCCTCCTCCTGACTTCCTGGCAATTGTGTCTCATCATCGTCCACCCCTTGTTGAGACACGTTGCCAACGTTCCGTTCGTGAGAACGTGGCTGCTCAAATATTTGGGCATCTGTACATACCATCACCTCATCACCCACTTCAACAGGAGCTGGCGAGAGGCCAGTTCTGCGAATGGATACGTGAACAGCTCTTCCGAGTGTCCTAGTATGGGATCAGTAATGTCCGTGGACGTGTACTCGGCCTGGTGGTAGGAAGGAGGATCAGGTTGGGAAATGTGCGGTGCAGTATCACGGCTACTGACACTTGACCGTGTGGAAGACAGGGTGTTTGTGGAGGTGCCCATCTGACTTGAAGCATTATCCGCTATCCAAGTAACAACCTGTTGACACTGGTCTTAGTTCAAGAGCGGTGTACTGCTGCGGGCCCCAAGAATTTGGGACAGGATGTGCGAGCGAGTAGATGTGCCATCTTTGTTGTTGCGAAATTAGTGCTTGCACACGACCTCGTCCTCTGCCTGCACCACCATCACGTCCACTTCCTTGTTCCTTGCCAACGCCCTGCGCATTGATCCTTACGCGACACAGTTGGTACTGTAGTCACGGTAGAGTAGATTTAGCTACCTGTATCAAGTGTAAGTACAACAGTCTGGTGACTGTTCAGAGTACACAGGAGAGTAGGATTTTAGTCCCTAACCTGTATCAAGGTAGTAAGTACAACAGTCTGGTGACTGTTATGATCACAGGAGAGTAGGATTTTAGTCCCTAACCTGTATCAAGGTAGTAAGTACAACAGTCTGGTGACTGTTATGGTCACAGGAAGTGATTTTAGTCTACTGTATAGGAGTAATAACAGTTGTATGTTCAGTCACAGAGAGTAGATTTAGTCCTAACTGTATCAAGGTAGTAAGTACAAAGTCTGGTGACGTTATGTCACAGGAGAGTAGGATTTAGTCCCTAACCTGTATCAAGGTAGTAAGTACAACAGTCTGGGTGATGAGTCACAGGAGAGTAGGATTTTAGTCCCTAACCTGTATCAAGGTAGTAAGTACAACAGTCTGGTGACTGTTCAGGTCACAGGAGAGTAGGATTTTAGTCCCTAACCTGTATCAAGGTAGTAAGTACAACAGTCTGGTGACTGTTATGGTCACAGGAGAGAAGGATTTTAGTCCCTAACCTGTATCAAGGTAGTAAGTACAACAGTCTGGTGACTGTTATGGTCACAGGAGAGAAGGATTTTAGTCCCTAACCTGTATCAAGGTAGTAAGTACAACAGTCTGGTGACTGTTATGGTCACAGGAGAGAAGGATTTTAGTCCCTAACCTGTATCAAGGTAGTAAGTACAACAGTCTGGTGACTGTTATGGTCACAGGAGAGAAGGATTTTAGTCCCTAACCTGTATCAAGGTAGTAAGTACAACAGTCTGGTGACTGTTATGGTCACAGAAAAGCTTGGATCCCGATCTGGATCACCCTGCCTATATCCTCCTAGACTAGTCCTGAGAAGGACTGTTGTGGTCAGCAGCAGTTTGCAGCCCTGCTCCGGATCTACCTATGAGGGCCGCAAATCTGTCCCTAAGCAGCAGCAGACACTCTCCCTACACTCACTGTCTGGATGGCTGTGTGAAGAGCACAGCGCGGCCGGGTCTTATAAAGGCTCGGTCACGCTGTGCAGGCCGGCCAATCACTGCAATGCCACAACTAACAGGGCTGTGGCATTGCAGTGGTCTGCCAGCCAATCCCTGCATGTGGGCTGGCTCTCTAAAGAGCGCCAACATGCAGGGATGAGGACCACGAGCATAGCACGAGTATCGCGAGATTACTCGGTGCTCGCCGAGTAGCCCGAGTACAGTGATACTTGTGTGAGTACCGAGCAGCGCAGAGCATACTCGCTCATCACTTGTGGTTACACTTCAAAGATGAGGCACTGAGCTATGTGGTTACAATTCAGAGCTGAGGTATAGAGCTTAGTGGTTACACTTCACAGATGAGGCACTGAGCTTTGTGGTTACACTTCAGAGCTGAGGTAAAGAGCTTAGTGGTTACACTTCAGAGATGAGGCACTGAGCTATGTGGTTACAATTCAGAGCTGAGGTATAGAGCTTAGTGGTTACACTTCAGAGATGAGGTGCAGAGCTTAGTGGTTACATTTCAGAGATGAGGCACTAAGCTTTGTGGTTACAATTCAGAGCTGAGGTACTGATCTTTGTGGTTACACTTCAGAAATGAGGCATTGAACTTAGTGGTTATACTTCAGAGATGAGGCACTGAGCTTAGTGGTTACACTTTAGAGCTGAGGCACTAAGCTTAGTGGTTACACATCAGAGCTGAGGCACTGAGCTTAGTGGCTACGCTTCAGAGATGAGGCACTGAGCTTAGTGGTTATACATCAGAGCTGAGGCACTAAGCTTAGTGGTTATACTTCAGAGATGAGAAACTGAGCTTAGTGGTTATACTTCAGAGATGAGACACTGAGCTTAGTGGTTACACTTCGGAGATGAGGCACTGAGCTGTGTGGTTATACTTCAGAGATGAGGCACTGAGCTTAGTGGCTACACTTCAGAGCTGAGGCACTGAGCTTTGAGGTTACACTTCGTAGATGAGGTACTGAGCTTTGTGGTTATACTTCAGAGATGAGGCACTGAGCTTAGTGGTTATACTTCAGAGATGAGGCACTGAGCTTAGTGGTTATACTTCAGAGATGAGGCACTGAGCTTTGTGGTTATACTTCAGAGATGAGGCACTGAGCTTAGTGGCTACACTTCAGAGCTGAGGCACTAAGCTTTGAGGTTACACTTTGTAGATGAGGTACTGAGCTTTGTGGTTATACTTCAGAGATGAGGCACTGAGCTTAGTGGTTATATTACAGAGATGAGGCACTGAGCTTTGTGGTTATACTTCAGAGATGAGGCACTGAGCTTAGTGGTTACACTTCAGAGATGAGGCACTGAGCTTAGTGGTTACACTTCGGAGATGAGGCACTGAGCTTAGTGGCTACACTTCAGAGCTGAGGCACTGAGCTTAGTGGTTACACTTCAGAGCTGAGGCACTGAGCTTAGTGGTTACACATCAGAGCTGAGGCACTAAGCTTAGTGGTTACACTTCAGAGATGAGAGATGAGGCACTGAGTTTAGTAGTCACACTTCAGAGCAAAGCAACAGAGTTTAGTGGTTACACTTCATAGCTGAGACACTGAGCTTCATGGTTCTACGTCAGCAGGGGCGGACTGGCCCAGGTGACAGGGAGGCATTTGCCCCCCAGGCGGGTGGTTTAATTATAGTTCAGGGCCGCCCTGACAGTGAGAGGGGACGCGTGTTGGCCGGAGCCGCTGCGAACACCTGTTTGACAGCGAGACCTGGGACGCAGAAGGCGGGCCGCGGGTGTCAGCGGGGTGTCTGAAAAAGACTCGGGACCGGAGTGGAAGCAGTAGCAACCTTATGCAGGTACATCATGCAGTGTCAGCACCCCCCACCCCCACGCTCTTCACTTGGTCAGTGGTGGGGAGGTTTGATGCAGCGCCCCCCCACTCATCACTTGGCCTCTGGACACAGTGGACTGCCCCCCAGGGTAAAACTTGCGAGTCAGCCCCTGTACATCAGACCTTGGTGGTTACATCTCAGCTGGGGCACAACCTTTATGTTTAGACTTCAAAGCTGAGGCACTGAGATTCATGGTTCTACTTCAGAACTGAGGTATAGAGCTTAGTGACTATACTTTAGAGGCACAAAGCTGATGGTTACACTTCAAAGCTGAGGCACTGAGCTTGATGGTTCTACTTCAGAGCTGAGGTACAGAGCTTTGTGGTTATACTTCAGAGCTGAGGTACAGAGCTTTGTGGTTATGCTTCAGAGCTGAGGTACAGAGCTTTGTGGTTATACTTCAGAGCTGAGGTACAGAGCTTTGTGGTTATACTTCAGAGCTGAGGTACAGAGCTTTGTGGTTATACTTCAGAGCTGAGGTACAGAGCTTTGTGGTTATACTTCAGAGCTGAGGTGCAGAGCTTTGTGGTTATACTTCAGAGCTGAGGTACAGAGCTTTGTGGTTATACTTCAGAGCTGAGGTGCAGAGCTTTGTGGTTATACTTCAGAGCTGAGGTACAGAGCTTTGTGGTTATACTTCACAGCTGAGGTGCAGAGCTTTGTGGTTATACTTCAGAGCTGAGGTACGGAGCTTTGTGTTTACACTTCATAGCTGAGGTACAGAGCTTAGTGGTTACACTTCAGAGATGAGGCACTGAGCTTAGTGGTTACACTTCAGAGATGAGGCACTGAGCTTAGTGGTTACACTTCAGAGATGAGGCACTGAGCTTAGTGGTTATACTTCAGAGATGAGGTACTCAGCTTAGTGGTTACACTTCAAAGCTGAGACACCGAGCTTCATGGTTCTACATCAGCAGGGGCGGACTGGCCCAGGTGACAGGGAGGCATTTGTCCTCCAGGCCCGTGGTTTAATGATAGTTCAGCGCCGCCCTGACAGTGAGAGCGGCTGCGTGTCAGCGTGGTGCGGCCAGAGCCGCCACACTCACCTGATTGACAGCGGGACCTGGGACGCAGCAGGCGGGCCACGGGGATTCAGCAGGGCGTCTGACAGCGACTCGGGACCGGAGTGGAAACAGCAGCACCCTTATGCAGGTGCATCATGCAGTGTCAGCATTCCCCCCAACGCTCTTCACTTGGTCTGTGGTGGGGAGGTTTGACGTAGCGCCCCCCAACCCCTCTCATCACTTGGCCTCTGGACACAGTGGACTGCCCCCCAGGGTAAAACCTAAACCTTAGGGACTTAGGGAGCGCCAGATTGCCCTGGATCCGGGAGGATCCAGGGAATCCAGGTGAATCCGGGATATAGAAATTTGGGGAGATTTTTCTCCCCGGACACAAAAAGCAATGTTTTTGTCTCTGGTGAGAAAAATCTGAATTCTCCCGGATTCTTCCGGAGAGATGGAAACCGGATGGCAGATAGCTACCATCCGGCTCCATCCGGCCCCATAGGATACTATGGGGCCAAAATCTGGTTCGGGGCTGTCTGGTTTACATCGGACAGCCCTGGATCGGATCTTGTCGCGGTGTGAAGCCACCCTTAGTCTAACTATTCAGCCCTTCCTTTATTCCTCTATAAATGTCACCCTTCCCCAGTGCCTGGATCTGACTTCCCAGTTCATCTAAGCTAATTCCTTTGCTATTTAGCCCCTAATGGTACCTTTACACGCCGCTACAGAAGGTAGAAAACAACTGGGTGTCTCACGTGCACGAGCACGTACAAACAGTAGCAAACGGTACCCGATACCGCCTTTACACGCCGCTACAAGGTGCTCTACAGAAGGTTTAATCTATCTCCGGATGCACCGCCGGGTGCTCAAGTTACCTTCTGTAGAGTACCTTACCTCATTTACACGCCGCTACAACTGGGTAATTTGGGCGGACCAAAGGCAGCAGGGACAACACATAGGTGTGCCACAGTCCGTCACGCCGCGCCCAAACGACAACCATTGGCCAACACAATTGTGTTCTGATTGGGCACGACGCGAAGGGCGGATGGCGGAGACGTGACGTAGTAGTGTTTGGACTGTGGCACGGACTAAGCGCTTGTGACATGGCAGGAACACTTCTGCGGCACCTACAGAACAATAACCCTGGGCGTTATGTACAGCAACCTTATGTGCTGTGTACAGCAATATTCCTTTGTATGTGGTATGACAATGTGCACATTATATAGTGCGCGCAGTGTGACACGGCAGAAACACTTCTACGGCACCTGCAGTACAATAACCCAGGGCGGTGCGTAACGCAAACTTGTGCGCTGTGTACAGCATTATTCCTTTTTATGTGTTTATGAGAATGTGCACACTATATAAGGACCATGCCGCACTATACTTTGGCCATCCGCAATTGTGTGGCGGCGTAATTGTACTAATGTATCTGATCGTGCATACGGCGCGTATCTGTAGTGCTGAAGTGACAGCTCATCCAAGATGGCGGCCTGTGAAGGAAGAGCCAATCATAACGCAGCATCTTCCACCAATGATCGCTGATGGGGCGCGGTATCCCGGAGGCTTTGTCACGCCCCAGGTAGATAACTAGGTGTCGAAACAACCCTCCTGTTCCTTCTTTAGACACCGCTACATGCCGCTACCATCGGGTTGAAATCAACCTGTTTTAGAGCACTGCTCTGAAACAGGTGCCGAAAGTGACGGGTGGCAACAACCGAGTTTACACACCGCTACCTCGGGTTGATTTGACGGTACAAGATACATTTGTCTCTGTAACCCGGTTGTTTTCTACCTTCTGTAGCGGCGTGTAAAGGTACCCTTACAAGCACCAGAGATAAATAAACCCAAGTTGTTATTGGTCGCTATGATGCTACAACATAGACTGAGGGTACGCACTTGTGGCGCCCCTGCGGATCGGTCACCTCTAGATGGCGCAGCAGCTGGGATTGTTAAATTGGTCAACCCACACACACACACCCAACACATCCCCTGATCCCAAGTCTAAATTAGGCTGGTTTCACACTGCAGTTTTTCCCTTATCAGGTTCGATCAGGTTCGTGTGTCAAAACCAGGAGAGGAACCAAGAGAGGAACTTGCAGAGAAAAAGTATAATTGAAAGATTGACACCTGTTCTGAGTTTTGGAGACACTCCTGGTTTTGACACACAAACCTGATGGAACCTGATCAGGCAAAAAACTGCAGTGTGAAACCAGCCTAACTATGTCTAGCAACGGGATAGCGGGAGGAGCAAGGTGGAGGGTGGAACGTTAGAACAGAGCCGAGTAAGGGGTGGAGACACAACAACAAAAAGGACAGAGAACACCAAGTGAGTTAAGAGTGGAGAGGAGAAGTGACAGAGAGCTAAAGTTAAACCCATCAGCCAAGTAATCAGAGAGACCAGACCAAGAACCACAGCCCGGCAGCCTGTACCACCGTATGGCTAGCCCGGGTCCCAGGCTGTGAACCGAGGGAAGACATAGGGGGTCCAAGGTGTGCCTGAGTGAGTGGAGACACTGAGGGACTAGGCCGGAACCAGAGTGCTGGTGAGTCAGTCGACAGGGTAGGGCCCCTGGGCCAGCACATAGTCTTTTACATATGCAGACCCGCTTATTGAAATAGTTCAATTATTCAGCCTTCGGGTCTCCTCGGGGTCAGCCACTGCACTCCGTTGAGCTTCGGCAGAATGGAGGGGCGGGGACTTATGTTCGCGCTCTTTTCTAGCCACGACGCTCTTCCCGCTCTGTGGCGCAGTAATGGCGGCCTGATTTTACAGTTCACAAAACAGTCAATAAAGTCTATTTTAAGCACACAGTACCCGGTTTTACCAGGCACGGGATCCTGTTCGTGACGCCAGAACTATGAGTCGGTCGACAGGGTAGGGGGTACTTGGATATCGGGACAGGGGGTTACTTCATTGGGGGATCACGGTTGGTCGGTTCCCGGTTCCGTGCCCTGGACCCTCAATGGTGGGGTGGGGGATTTGTAACGTGATGCCATCTGTGGTACCGTTTAATACGGTTACCAGCGCTGCGGCCGGCCGCTGAGGTGATGTGAATGCAGCTTTGGTAATACAGCTCCCCACAGGTGGAGCTTTACCTCTGGGCATCGGAATGGATAAGGGGAGTAGTAATTCTCACCTCGATTATGTTGTAGAAGCCCTCCAGGCGACGAATAACTGAGACAGAGTCCAGATTAGCTCGAACAGTTCTTTACTGGTACTGGGCAGATATTAAGGTACACAATCCAGTCTGGTTGAACTGGGTTGGTAGCCGCAGATCTTGGAGGACTTTCCAGAGTCTGGCAGTGGTGCCTTCAATATGGCATTCTTGGTCCTGTCCCTCTGTCTCTGTCTGTATTTGCCCCTCTTGAGCCAAGTCTCTAGTCCTCGGGGTCTGTTACCTAAAGTCTCTTACTTGTCGGTGTCGTGGACCCAGCTGCGGGACCGATGTTGGGCTTCTTTAGGGGTGCTGTGGCTCCCTTGTGTCGGGCCCTCAGCTTGCCGGTCTGCAGTTAGGGTTAGACCTTTTACTAGCTTCCTCGGCTCCGTTATGCTGGTGGTGACCTGGGCCTCCAGCTGGCTCCAACCAGTCCTGGAGTAACCCCCTTCAGAGTCTGGGTCACCCCTCTCCTGTTACAGCCGCAGGGTCCCCTACATCTGCCTTCCTCGCTCTCCTCACACTATTGTCACTCCCTGTCTCCCACTCTCTAGGCTCCACCCACTGGGACCTACTGAATACCAGTCCCCTGTATTAAAGTGGCCTACTGTATGGATGCAGGGTGCAGACTCTGTAGGGTCCTTCAATCCACGGCTACGGAGGCACTACACCTTCTGTATGGGGTGCAGTACCTCCCTGTGGCGCCTTACCATAGGGGCGCCACACTGGCTATGCTGAAGTGGCAGGAGGCTGTATGCCCCAACCACGAACTCCGGCGGGGTGTGAGGTCTTTATGTCCCATATAAGAGTGTGTAGTATTCCTGTGACTAGGGAATTGGGATGTCACATAAGGGACTCTCATAACACACATCCACACACACCCTAGGTAGGAGGCCGTAGGTGGACCCGCTTCAGGGAGGACCCAGTCCCATGGGAGGTGTGACAGGGTATAAAAGTGTGTGGTTGGGAGGAGTGAAAGGCAGAATAGCAAAGACAGCGAGTTGGAGAGCTCCGTTGGGGAGTGAGGAGTGCAAGACAGCGGAGAAGCCATCAGGACAGAAGGATATCATAAGGGCACCAGGTAGTGCGGTGCGCCAGAATCCGGACCCGGTACATCTACCGACCGGAGGAATCTGTCCCGGAACAGAGGACCGGCTCTGAGTACGGTGCGGGAGCCTATCCCCGAGCCGTCGAACCGGAGGCACGAGCTTCTAGAGGACGTCTCGGCCGAACGCCCAGAGCATCCTGAAGAGGCACCGAACAGGGTCCAGAGGACTCGGAGAGGAGTCCTCCAGAGAGGATCCGTGGGAGCTGGCACAAGGCTCTGCACGCGGGAGCGCTTCAAGGGAGACAGGAGAGAGCGCAGTGAGTGACTGGAAAGGAACGACAGGCACACCATCGAGGGTCCCAGGTGATTCATCACGGTTCCCTGGTGACTACCCATGCCAAAGAGTGACCCGAAAGACTGTGTCATCTGTAACCTGCATGACGTACTCCCAGTAAACCATTCAGAGTTAGAGATTGTGTCGTGTACTTCATTTGCCTGCGTCTGCAGAGCCGCACACCTGCTGCATTGCAAAGACTGGTAACAAGGCTATGTAGTAAGCTGCCTCCCTGTGTAAAGACTGTAAATAAACTATTACAACTGCCCCGGGGATCCCACACCACCTACGGGGAGCGTAACCATCTTGCTGTTCCACCATCACTCCCGAGGTCTGTCCCACAGTCCGGTAACATTACCGGAACCGTAGGTGGCATCACGAATCATCTTTTATTTTATCTCTATTGACTTTAACCCCCCTTTTTAAGCAACCACCAGGGTCACGGGATAGGGCAACAGACCCCGTGACATTCCCCTCTGAACTACAACGCCCGGGGCGGGTCAGTAGCCCTGGGGACCAGCTCTACCCGTGGAGGGCACAACATCTCTGCTGCAAACCCCATCATCCCCAGAGGTTCCGACTGCAGCGGTGGGTACCTCAAGCCACGTGTGGCGTCACGATAATTCATAAACTGTTTTTCCCGTCATTTTTATTTACTCGCCCAGGAACATGGAGTCGGGCCAAGACACCGTGACATCCTGCAAGCCCCAGACGACAATAGGGCCCGGTTTGGAGTACCCCACGGCCCCAGTGGGCGACTCATCTTGGCGTCACGAACAGGATCTACTGACCCAGTAAATCCTGGTCTTGTGTGCCAAAAGACTGTGTTTTTGGGCCCAAAGCAATGGCAACCCCGAAAGACTGAGGCCATATGCTGGCTGTGGGGTGTGCCACAGCTCCTCATCGTGGGCCAGGCCAGCATTGGGCACGAAGAGTTGCCCACACCACTTCCATTCTCCAACCATTGAGAGGGTGGCTCCAGAGACTGTGTAATCCCGCCCATGGGTGTGACGGCCGACAAAGATGAAGAAATGGCGACATCCACGAAGGAAGGGAGGAAAAAGGAACAATGCCACGAGGAGCCAAGAGAGTGGCTGTGGAAAGAGAGTGGACGACAGGCTGGCGGGGTGCGACCAGAGGACTCCCCCGATTTCCCAGAGGCCAGCCAACCACAGGAGAAAGATGTTGTCTTGCTGGAGCAAGAGGTGGAGGAGATGGGCCACCGGCTGGAGTGGGCCCGCCTGGCCATTGAGGGAGATGAGGTGGAGCACAGTACTGGAGCAGGCACCCTTGTCCTTATAGACTTACCCATTCCCTTGGCCCTGGTCTCGTAGATGCCAGCTTGGTATGGGAGGACGATATTGACCCTGTTCCAGGCCTTGCCGAGCCCCTCACCCCAGAGCCACCGGACAAAGAGGCCCATGGGGAAGAGAAGATGCGGTGCTGGTGGGAGAACCCTGGAGAGGACAAGATAGGATTCCCAGGGGAGATGGTGGCGGGCCGAGAGCAGGTGGAGGTCATCAGTTGGGATGAGTTCCTGCGAAGGTGGGTCGTCAGGTGGTAGGCAGAAGAGGAGGAGAACCGGGCGCAAAAACAGGTGAGAAAATGACCATCCAAGCAAAAGCAGAGGCCCAGACAGCCCTGTCCACCCGCCAGACCCCACGCCGGGAGTGAGTCGTCATGACATTCCGTGCCAGGAAGGGATGGGCGTTATCGAGGAGCCCGGATCCCATAGAGACCTTTTTGTGTACTGGATGGACGTTGAGGCCCACCTGCCCCTAGGACACCCAGGCAGGGACTTGAAGGCCGGTGACCATGTGACCTTTGTCAGCCAGGAGGGAGAGCAGGGACCCTAACCCTCTATGTCCAGTGAGTGCAGCCAGGTGAGTAACCAGCGCCAGCCCCCGTTCAGGTGCCACTGTTTTGTGAACTCATTGGAGCTCCCTCCGGTGGTTTTTGCTAGTGACTGTGTGGGCTTCACAAGTGATGGTGATGATTGGCAATCTGGTTCTTGGAGCATATAATGGTTTGAAGTGGATCAATCCTTGCCAGTTGTCTTTGGTTCCTGGAGGAGTTCACATCTCTCTGGTTTCTTCTACTCTGTGGAATTCTTTGCAAGCTAAGTGGATTTTTTTTTATATTTTGTGGCACACTTTTATGTGCTTAAGGTTCTGCTTATGTTTTGTCTTATTCTGAGTTGTGGGTTTGCAATTTAGTCTGTATATTTGTTTATCTGCTCTCAGATAGGAAGTTTTCTTCCTAGGAATTTTACCATTTATTATTATCTGTTATTTCCAGTTCTGCTGGCATTTGATTTATAGAAGTCTGCAGATATAGAGGGCACCGAGTCTTAGTACAAAAATTACCCTGAGTCACTATCTGCTGTTAGTGGTTTTTTGATAGTGTTTTATACTGACCGCAAGAGTATTCTATCCCGTCTTTACTATATAGCTAGTTTGTCCTCTTTTGCTAAACCTTTTAATCTGCCTGTGTTTGTTTTTCTTTCTCTTGTTTCCCAGTTAATATCTGCAGGGGCTTGCTATTCTTTTGGGGTTCTGCTCTGTGGCAAGATAGCTTTTCCTACATCCATCTTTAGGAGCAGTTAGTTCTCCGGCTGTGCAGAGGTGTCTAGGTCTGGTTAGTTACATCCACCGGCTACTTCTAGTTGCGGTGTGTAGTCAGGGATTGTGGTCAGTACAGTTACCAACGACTTCTATGGAATTTGAATGTTACTCCTGAGTCATTGGTTCATAACACCACTGGAGCTGCGGGACTTTGGTACCTAAACCCCGATGTTGGGATTCTCTGCACCAATCTTGACGGTGCCCCAAGAGAGGCGAGTTGCACTGCCGTGGCAGCAGCCATAAGCCCCAGACCGGCTACAGACAGAGTGAGTGTGAGACAGCATTTTTCCCTTGTTTCCACCAGCTTTTCTTATAGAGTGTTTCCCCCGTGATTATTAATGAACATTGTGGTCATGTTAGTGAGGGGCCCTAGGGTAATGGGGTACTCGGAACCGGGCAATAATGTCTCTGGGGAGTCACAGGGGCCGATGCCCGGGCTTCCATGACCCTGGGTTCAGCTTAAAAAACAGGAGTTTTTGGCTTGATAGGGAAAGGGAATGATGAACAGGGAGTTTTTCGTGTCGCCACCCATGGTATGTGGCTATAGTGCGCCACCGCTGCTGCAGAACCTCCGGGGTGATGAACGTGCAGCTGGGAAGGAGTAACTCTCCACGGGCAGAGCAGTTCCCCGGGGCAGTGTTGGAAGTTTAAGGTGTAGGGTGCAGAACAACGGGTACTAGGAACTAGCACTAGGCAGACTCACTGTTTTGTTGTTCAAGCAGTCCTTTACTGAGGATGATGATGCCGGTTAGGAGCAGTTGTCTGTGAAGTCTTAGCTGAGAGCAACTTGGGGTCTTTCTCACCCAGCGGGGTCTTTGGCTCCCTTTCTGCGCTGTTTGTTGACTCCTGCAGCTGCGTCAGCTAAGGTGCCGTCCCAGTCTCTTGCTGCGAGGTGGCGGTAAGACAGGCAACTCGAGTCCTTTCTAACCCTGCTCACGGGTATATGTTCCTCTGAGGATTGTGGCAACCATGTCGCTCCTGGAGTATACGGCAATAGGAACGGCAGGATCGGGGCCATACCTTGTGCTACAGCAACGTGGGATGCTCTGTCTGCGTCTTGTACCGCGGGGCCAGCCTTGTCTACTCTCCGTGCAGGATCTCCCAGCTGCGACATCTTTCCGCCCCCTTTATTGAATCCTGACTCTTCCGGTCTTTCACTTCCGCAGGGATGTACAACCCGTGGGACAGGGTTTCTCATCCCCACCGGATGTCGTCAGAGCGCAGGTTGGGCCTCGCTTCACGCCCTTAGGAGGATGCTGCCCACAATGATACGCCCCCCTCTGTTTCCCCCTCGCGCCACGGGTGTTAATATTGGCGACAGTCACAAACACGTATTTCACACAGTTCACGGCACACAGTACCCGGTTTACAGGGCACAGAATTCTGTTCGTGATGCCAGGAGCTTAGGGGCCCCAGGGCAGTGGGGTTCTCAGAACTGGGTCGTTACTGCCTCTGGGGAGTCATGGGGGGTCAAAGACCTGGTTCCATGGCCCTGGGTTCAGCTTAAAAAAAGGGAATTTCTGGCTTGGTAGGGAAAGGGGATTATGAAAAGGGAGTGTTTCGTGACGCCACCCGTGGTATGTGGCTATTGTGGGCCACCGTTGCTGTAGAACCTCTGGGGTGATGGACAGGCTAGGATGGAGTGGCTCTTCACGGGCAGAGCAGTCCCTGGGGCCAGTGATGGTAGCTTAGGGTGTAGTGTGCAGGACAACGGGCCTAAGCACTAGGCAGACTCACTGTTTTGTTGTTCAAGCAGTCTTTTACTGAGGATGATGATACCGGTTAGGAGCAGTTGTCCTCGGAGTCATAGCTAAGAGCAACTTGGGATCTTTCTCACCCAGCCAGGTCTTTGGCTCGTTTGTTGACTCCTGCAACTGCATCAGCTAAGCTGCCGGCCCTACATCTTCCTATGAGGTGTCAGTACGACGGGCAGCTCGAGTTCTTTCTAACCCTGGTCATGGGTGTATGTTCCTGAACTCTTTCTGTGGCTGTGTCTCCAGACACTGTGTGGCTGGGAAACCTGGAATTCCCCACCTTCCGGTGCTGACTGCCAGGACATGAGACCCTGCACAGTCTCGGACCTGGTGTCTCTGCGCCTTCCTCTGGGGTGAGCACGGTGTTGCTCAGCCTCACAGGTGTGTTCCTGCGACTCTCCTCAGACCCTATCCTTAGGCCTGGAACCAAGGCAGCGATCCTGCTCTTAGGACTGCTCTTTTACTCCCAGGTACTCTTCACAGTCCTCCTAGGAACTGCACTGACTGGCTCTGAAAACATCATGCTTCCAATAGATCCAATTGGGTTAGTTTCTCCACTCCTGTATTGTAGTGACTGTAGTGACACTTCCTTTGCCTTTACACGATCCATTGTCTCATCAGTGGAATCTACTCCATCCTCTGCTAGACCCCCATCAAAAAATGGGGGAAAAGAAGGGGCGGTCGTAGACGAAAGAGGAGAATGTTAGTATCCCTTGCGGAACCACAAGCAGGCCCGTATTTGGAGTTCCTGCCGCCCTAGGCACTGTCAGCGGTGCCGCCCCCCCCCTCGCACCACACACCCCATCGTGCCACGCCCCCCACCGCGCCACGCCCCCCCATCGTGCCATGCCCCCCATCGTCCAACGCCCGCCTGCAGACAGACTACCTTCACACTACGATTTTGAAGGGAGCCGATGCTGTCCGATAAATTTGGACAGCATCGGCTCCCTTCTGATGCCTGGAATCGGATGCCAAATAGGCTGAAAGAAAAAAAAAAAAAGTTTATGCTCACCTCCCCACGAGCCCCCACAGTCTCCTGCCGTCTCCCGCTGGCTCCCGCAGGCTCCCGGTGTCTGCAGAGGTCTTCTACTGCAGTACAGGACCTGCGGTGATGTCACAGTCATGTGACAGCAGGTTCCACCATGGTAACCTGCTGTCACGTAACTGTGACATCACCGCAGGTCCTGTACAGCAGTAGAAGACCTCTGCAGACACCGGGAGCCTGCGGGAGACGGCAGGAGACGGCAGGGGCTCGTGGAGAGGTGAGCATAAACTTTTTTTTTTTTTTTAACCCCTGCCTTCCAGTTTGGAGCAGTTTTACTGTACTGAGCATGCTCAGTACAGTAAAATCGGGTCCGAGGAGACATCCAATGTATCCTCGGACCCTGCTCCATAGGGCCCCATGATAAATTGATCGGAACAAATCGGATGTGCACTAAATGCCATCCGATTTGGTCCGATCCCATTCTGTCCGATTTTTTTATCGGACAGAATCGGATCGGACCAAATCGGATGGCATTTAGTGCACATCCGATTCGGTCCGATGCCCATAGGGCTGCATGGGGGCCAAAATCGGTCCAATGCTGTCCGTTATTTATCGGACAGCATCGGATTTAAAAAATCCGTAGTGTGAAACTAGCCTTAGCCTCCACAATGCACCGGACCGGAAATTATGTCCGGCTGCGTGTCATGTCATATACTATGAGGAGGCGGCGGGAATTTCAAAATAGGGGGCGAGGCAAGAAGGAATGATGACGTCCAGAGGGACATGATAGGAGCCTGCGAGGGTGGGGGGGGGGGTATGGGAGAATGGAGCCACAAAGACTGCCCATTCCAGTCTACGGACAAAGACTGCAGCACTGATAATCATAGGAATATGTAAGTTATTAAATCATCTTTTGGATGGTTAGGGATGAGCTAGCAAGGTGCAGAGTAGTGATAGCTACGAGGGGCTAAAAGAAGTTGTGAGGTTCCCATTATGGTTGGAGTAGTGGATGGTTGCTAGATGACCACCACCATGTCCCAACAAGGCTGTGACATCAGCAAGGAGGTGGCAGTAATGTTTTGGGTCGTAATCATGTGGAGAGAGCTAGTTTGCCCCCATAGGGTCCATGAAGGAGTGAAAAGGACCACGGCAAAGTATACAGTGCCTACAAGTAGTATTCAACCCCCTGCAGATTTAGGTGGTTTGATAAGATGCAAATAAGTTAGAGCCTTCAAACTGCAAACGAGAGTAGGATTTATTAACAGAAGCATAAATCTTACAAACCAAAAAGTTATGTTGCTCAGTTGAATTTTAATAAATTTTAAACATAAAAGTGTGGGTCAATTATTATTCAACCCCTAGGTTTAATATTTTGTGGAATAACCCTTGTTTGCAATTACAGCTAATAATCGTCTTTTATAAGACCTGATCAGGCCGGCACAGGTCTCTGGAGTTATCTTGGCCCACTCCTCCATGCAGATCTTCTCCAAGTTATCTAGGTTCTTTGGGTGTCTCATGTGGACTTTAATCTTGAGCTCCTTCCACAAGTTTTCAATTGGGTTAAGGTCAGGAGAAAGACTAGGCCACTCCATCACCTTGATTTTTTCCCTCTTGAACCAGGCCTTGGTTTTCTTGGCTGTGTGCTTTGGGTCGTTGTCTTGTTGGAAGATGAAATTACGACCCATGTTAAGATCCTTGATGGAGGAGCGGAGGTTCTTGGCCAAAATCTCCAGGTAGGCCGTGCTATCCATCTTCCCATGGATGCGGACCAGATGGCCAGGCCCCTTGGCTGAGAAACAGCCCCACAGCATGATGCTGCCACCACCATGCTTGACTGTAGGGATGGTATTCTTGGGGTCGTATGCAGTGCCATCCAGTCTCCAAACGTCACGTGTGTGGTTGGCACCAAAGATCTCGATCTTGGTCTCATCAGACCATAGAACCTTGAACCAGTCTGTCTCAGAGTCCTCCAAGTGATCATGAGCAAACTGTAGACGAGCCTTGACATGACGCTTTGAAAGTAAAGGTACCTTACGGGCTCGTCTGGAACGGAGACCATTGCGGTGGAGTGCGTTACTTATGGTATTGACTGAAACCAATGTCCCCACTACCATGAGATCTTCCCGGAGCTCCTTCCTTGTTGTCCATGGGTTAGCCTTGACTCTTCGGACAAACCTGGCCTCGGCACGGGAGGAAACTTTCAAAGGCTGTCCAGACCGTGGAAGGCTAACAGTAGTTCTATAAGCCTTCCACTTCCGGATGATGCTCCCAACAGTGGAGACAGGTAGGCCCAACTCCTTGGAAAGGGTTTTGTACCCCTTGCCAGCCTTGTGACCCTCCACGATCTTGTCTCTGATGGCCTTAGAATGCTCCTTTGTCTTTCCCATGTTGACCATGTATGAGTGCTGTTCACAAGTTTGGGGAGGGTCTTAAATAGTCAGAAAAGGCTGGCAAAAGAGATAATTAATCCACACATGTGAAGCTCATTGTTCTTTGTGCCTGAACTACTTCTTAATACTTTAGGGGGACCAAACAGAATGCTGGTGGTTTGAGGGGTTGAATAATAATTGACCCACACTTTTATGTTTAAAATTTATTAAAATTCAACTGAGCAACATAACTTTTTGGTTTGTAAGATTTATGCTTCTGTTAATAAATCCTACTCTCGTTTGCAGTTTGAAGGCTCTAACTTATTTGCATCTTATCAAACCACCTAAATCTGCAGGGGGTTGAATACTACTTGTAGGCACTGTATATACTTTTAGACTGACCACTTTTTTTCTTAGTACTAAATCATCCCCATGCATGACAATGCACCATCTCTTGGTACAGAGCATAGCCCTGAGTAATTGGCTGCTATGAACATAAAAGTAGAGAAAACCATGGTGTGGCTACCAGTCTCCCCTGATCTCAACCCTATTGAGAAACTTGGAAGTACCTTTAAGCAAAAAAAATCTAAGATGCTGTAAGACATTAACCGTCAAACCAGCAGCTCTGGGAGTCAATTATGACATCCTGCAAACAAATGCAATCTTAAAACATCCAAAACCTGACAAGTGCAATAAATGCAATATTTGTGAAGGTGATATTAAAGAAAGGTGATATAGAATATGAGACATACTGGTAGGATGTTTACATTGTGAGCCCCAATGGGGACAGTGTTGATGATGTATGTAAAGTGCTGTGGAGTGCATAGTGTAATATAAATGTATAAGAATATTTCTTAATGTGTCGTCACAATACCGGGATCTGAGGATCTTGTATTTCGAGGTCCGGGGCTCTCTGATGCGCTGTAGCTGCCTGTCTCGCTGTCTTCCTCTTTTCACACTGCAGTGCGGTGGACAAGAGAGCATTAACTGGTTAATAACAAGAAGCATGGAGTGTACTTAACTGAGCCTTACACCCTCCCCATACCATGTCCGGCAGACATTGTAGGATTACTATATGGATTTTATTAATAGGGTACGGTCACACTGGCGTGAAACTCAGATGACTGCAATGTGTCATTCTCTCACATTGCAGTCAGACCAATGTTAATCAATGTCTGAGACACATTGGCATCTGTCAGACGCTTTTTTCTCAGCCAGATTCTGGATGGGAAAAAAGTCACAAGATGCTGCAACAGTCTGCGATTCACGTGCGAGACTCGCCAATGCAAGGCTATGGGTCTGACAAAATTATGGACCGCACACGGACCATCCGAGACCCAGAGGCATTTGTTTTTTTCACTGATACATTCTCATTCTGCAGCTGAAAGCACTGTAAAATGCTCCTGTAAATGAGTCTACAGTAATAGCTGCTGAGAAACAAAACAGATTGCACATGGATGTTGTGAACCAGACAGCCCCGAGTCTGATTTCGGCCCCATAGTATTGCTATGGGGCCCAGATTGACCCGGATGGCAGCTATCTGCCATCTGGTTTCCCTGTGTCCAGGAGGTTGCAGGGTTTTCTCCCGGACACAAAAACGTTGCAAGCAACGTTTTTGTGTCCATGGGAAAAATGCTGAGAACCTCGGATCCTCCGGATTGTCCCAGTCCGATGCGATCCGGTGCCCCCTCACATAGGGGTCTATGGCACTGGATCGCACCAGAGCCGACAAAATCTGGCACCCGGGAGCCGGACGGCCGGTGCTGAAGCTCAGCACTATGGGATCTCCCCTGCTAACAGTTCCGGACCGCGGACAGCTCCCAGTGAGCAGCGAACCTAAATTATCAGCAGCTGCGTGAAGAAGAATCCAGCTACACACCGGACAAGAGGGCATGTTTGGCCCTCCCGTTCTCTTTGATGATCCGATCGGGGCTGTCTGCTGTGGACCGGATCACACTAGGTCTGTGTGGGCTGCTCCCATCCCTCTTCCCCTTAGCTATGCAATGCTGCAGTGCCTGCAGGCTACTGCCGCCCAGGTCTGTGTGGGCCACTCACTCCCATCCTCCCCATATGTATGCAATGCAGTGCCTGCTGCAGCCAAGGTCTGTGTGTGGGCCGCTGTCATCCCAATCCCCCTACCCCCATATCATATGGGGGGGGGGTGATAGCGGCCCACACAGACTTGGGCTGCAGCAGCCTGCAGGCACTACAGCAGTGCATAGATAGGGGGGACGGGAGCGGCCCACACATAACTGGGATTGGCGACGCTGCAGCATTGCATAGATACATAATGTGGGGGATGGGAGCAGCCCACACATAACTTGGGCCCCCAGCCCCAGTTATGTGTGGGCCGCTTCCATCCCCCACATATGTATCTATGCAATGCTGCAGCGCTCCCAGCCTGGGGGTGCTGCAGCATTGCATACATACATAATGTGGGGGATGGGAGCGGCCCACACATAACTGGGGTTGGCGACGCTGCAGCATTGCATACATACATAATGTGGGGGATGGGAGCGGCCAACACATAACTTGGGCTCCCAGCTCCAGTTATGTGTGGGCCGCTCCCATCCCCCACATATGTATCTATGCAATGTTGCAGCGCTCCCAGCCTGGGGGTGCTGCAGCATTGCATACATACATAATGTGGGGGATGGGAGCGGCCCACACATAACTGGGGCTGGGGATGCTGGCAGCTGCAGCATTGCATAGATACACATAACTGGCCCCCAGCCGCTCCCACCCCCCACAAGCCACATTATGTTTCTATACAATATGCAATGCCCAGGGCTGGCCCATGCTGCACTTCAACATTAACACACGGCCGGCGGGCAGCGGCGCCGCTGACTCACACATACTTGAGGCTGAGCCCAGCTGCTGCCTGCCTGGCTGTCGCGGGAACCGGGAATGTGCTGCCGGCCACCTGCCCGGGCCACTGCGGATTTCCTCCTGGGTCCTGCTTTGCTCCCTCTCCGCCCTCCTCCGATGCACGGTGACTGCTGGCAGGCTGGCCACTGGCACAATATACACACCGTCGTCCCGGCGCGGCGGCGCCAACTGGGGCGATGTGCTGCCACTGCCAGTCTGCCACTTCTGCAAAACAGTGCCGCCTCTGCCCGGTCCTCCGCGGGAACACAGTACTGTCTACTCCGCAGCGGGCCGGCCCCCTCCAGTCCTTCTCTCTTCCGGCTGCTGCAGGCTATGCGAGGTGGCCGGCCTAATGATGATGCCAACGGGGGAGCGGGAAGGGGGGGGGGTATGAGGGGGCGGGGCTTAAGACCTGCCCGACACGGGGCAGCAAAAAAAAAAAGAAGAAACCACGCAGAGACGCCGCCCCCTTTGCATGGCGACGCCCTAGGCACGTGCCTACAGGTGCCTAATGGCAAATACGGCCCTGGAGGTGGGAAAGACGAGGGTTCAAATTATTGAGGTTAAAATAGGGAAACCCCCTCTAATGTGATTAAAAAATACAATATTTGTTAAATATACAAAATATAGAAAAAACGATATATGAAGAGATACTCCCTAATATTATGCCTAATTTGTAATTCCCCTTCCTACCAGCGGAGGAGACACCCTAAGATAATGTCGCCCCCAGCTCCTTGGAGGCTGATCCTCGCTCACCTTACATATCCCTAAGGCTGGGGTCACACACACAGATATCTGGGCAGATATTGTTCACAGATCTCTGGTTGCAGTGAAATCATGGACAGATTGCTCCATTTGTATATGGCCACAAAATTGATCAATTTGTCCATGATTTCACTGCAACCAGAGATCTGTGAACAATATCTGCCCAGATATCTGTGTGTGTGACCCCAGCCTAAAGGCCACTTCACACACACAGATATCTGAGTCCAATATCTGAACAGATCTCTGGTTGCAGTGAAATCATGGATACATGTTGTACACAGCCACAAAATGGAACAATGTATCCATGATTTCACTGCAACCAGAGATCTGTTCAGATATTGGACTCATATCTGTGTGTGTGAAGTGGCTTTAACCCTGATATATAATATGGATCTGTATCTTCATATATCAGTATATATGTTCTACTGTCCCCATATGGATTGGCGTCCTTAGTTTTCTCTTTCTTTGTAGATTTTATCCCTCATTTGTTTTCAATAAATTGTCATTCTTTATTTTCCTCTCTCGTTGACCCTGCACAGGATTACTCCAGGAGGCCCGATCCCAGAGAGCCTTTTTTCAGAGTACCCCATAGTCTTTTTGGAGAGTACCCCATAGTCTTTTTGGAGAGTACCCCATAGTCTTTTTGGAGAGTACCCCATAGTCTTTTTGGAGAGTACCCAATAGCCTTTTTTCAGAGTACCCCACAGATCCTTTTTTCAGAGTACCCCATAGACTTTTTTCAGAGTACCCCACACCCTTTTTTCAGAGTACCCCAATAATCTTTTTTACAGAGCACCCATAGCCTTTTTTCAGAGTACCCAATAATCTTTTTTCAGAGTACCCCATAGCCTTTTTTTCACAGGACCTACAGACCCTTTTTTCAGAGTCCCCCAGTGTCTTTTTTCAGAGTACCCCACAGACCCTTTTTCAGACTCCCCCCCCCCGAGACCATTTTTTCAGAGTCCCCCCAGAGACCAATTTTTCAGAGTTCCCCCGAGACCATTTTTTCAGAGTCCCCCCCAGAGACCATTTTTTCAGAGTCCCCCCAGAGACCATTTTTCAGAGTCCCCCCAGAGACCATTTTTTCAGAGTCCCCCCAGAGACCATTTTTTCAGAGTCCCCCTCGAGACCATTTTTTCAGAGTCCCCCCCAGAACCCATTTTTTCAGAGTTCCCCCCCAGAGACCATTTTTTCAGAGTTCCCCCCAGAGACCATTTTTTCAGAGTTCCCCCCAGAGACCATTTTTTCAGAAATAATCCCAACCAATCAGTTTTATTTAGCCCCCCCCCCCCATAGAACCTTTTTTTTTGTTTAAAGAGTATCTTTTGTTATAAGAGACTTGCGTTTTTCAGAGTACCCCTCCAGCCTATATTACTGAACCCCCATAGACTTTTTTTCTTTCATCATATAACACCAAATATAAGCTGCTCAAAAAAAATAAGGCCACGTGCACACGCTGAGTATTTGATGAGTTTTTTACCGCAGGATTTGTAGACAAAACCAGGAGTGGAGCAATCAGAGGAAAAGTCTAATAGAAACACCGGCACCACTTCTGTATTTAATTCCACTCCTGGTTTTGGCTACAAATCCTGAGGTAAAAAACTCGCCAAATACTCAGCGTGTGCACAAGGCCTTACAGATACTGAGGTAAAACCTCACCAAATACTCAGCATGTGCACAAGGCCTTACAAATACTGAGGTAAAAACTCATCAAATACTCAGCGTGTGCATGAGGCCTTACAAATCCTGAGGTAAAAACTCACCAAATACTCAGCATGTGCACAAGGCCTTACAAATCCTGAGGTAAAAACTCACCAAATACTCAGCATGTGCACAAGGCCTTACAAATACTGAGGTAAAAACTCACCAAATACTCAGCATGTGCATGAGGCCTTACATATCCTGAGGTAAAAACTCACCAAATACTCAGCGTGTGCACAAGGCCTTACAAATCCTGAGGTAAAAACTCACCAAATACTCAGCGTGTGCACAAGGCCTTACAAATACTGAGGTAAAAACTCACCAAATACTCAGCGTGTGCATGAGGCCTTACAAATCCTGAGGTAAAAACTCAAATATTCAGCGTGTGCACGAGGCCTAAAGGGACCAATGTGAAATGATCCCTTTATTTTTGTGCACAGTCCCAGACCCCGTCCATTGTCAAACAGAAAAACCCTGCTCAAGACAATAAGGGAACATATTTCACATCGTCCCCTTTTTGAGCAGTGTATATCGTATACCAAAAAATAGATTTTTTTTTTAAGTCAAAAAAGAGGGGATTTTTTTATTAAAAAAATAAACCTCCCTCCCTCAGTATATCTCCTATGGTATTACCCCTCCATACACTGTCCCATCCATCTTTCTATTCCAATTAGGGATTTCTTTGTGATTGGTGTTTCTATGACTTTGGGGGGTATTCCGCTGTTAGTACCAGGGGGTCTGCAGAGATGCAGCTTCATGTACAGCATTTCTCTAGCGCTGATCCCATTACAATACATTCATTTTCCCAGAGAGCGGAGCAGCACTGATTGGTTTGATGAATCCTTTAAATGACGCTATGTTATATGTTGGTAGCGCTGTATTTTATGGATGAGGTTTATTATTCGTCCACTATAATACTGGTCAGATGCGATTTATTGTATTTAGTTTAGTTTCCTTATATTTTGCTTTTTCAGATTCCTCTGGAATAGCTGGAGGTCTCTCTTTTTATGTCGGCTGATAGCTGAGCTGAATATGAGACCAAGATGTGTGCGCTGCCTCCTGATCAGTGCTGCAGACAGTGAGCGCACACACCGGTAGTCACACTGACACTGCAAGTGCAGTGCCCTGTATATCCCACACTGACACTACAACTCCCATCCTCTGCACCCATTATCCCTGCTGTAGTAGATCTAACCCCATGTGTAAGGAGCTGTGCTCTCTGACCTCCTTCCCCTGGAATGTAAAATGATAAAATGGCTGCTGCATTCCCTGCCTGCCCCTTTTATAGGGTCTGTCCTCACTGATTGGCTGTGCTAAACCATGTGATGTGCAAAGCATTATGGGATGCTGAAGTGGCCGCACCCAACATCATCTCTGCCTATTGCAATGTATTTTTCTTCTTCCAATCCTCTTTCATCACATCTGACTACATTCATGGAAACAAAGCTGATAATAGGAGTAGTAGTGCCTGTGTGTGATGTGGCGGCTGTGTCAGTGTTACATAAACCTTTATATCTCAAAAACAAAAATTAAAAAAAATCTGGTATTGCCCCAATTCACACAACGCAGCAATTCTGAAAACTGATGGATAAAAAAACAAAAACTTCCTAATAAAATCTGTAAAAAACAAATTCTGCATCTTCATATACAGCGATGATCACACACCGGGTCTGGAGCAGATTATGTGCAAAATCTATAAAAGAAAATACTTTGAAAAATCTTCTCATTCATTTCTATAGGAGATTCATCTTGCTTTTTAGGTAATTTTTTTTTTTGCATTAGTTTTCTCCTTTAGTGGGAAACAGACACACTGCATTTCTCTATGTACTGCAATAAACACTGATATAAAAGAGAAAAAATTCTCAAAGTCCTTGCAAGAAAAAAAACTACAGGAGATATTACTGCACTGATCGCTGCTGGAAAAACTCAACTCAATGTGAACACAGCCCTACAAGGCTGCCTCCCATAGGGGATAATTATTATTATTATTATTATTATTATAATAACAGGGTTCAGCTTTCACAATTATTATGAAAATTTGGCGATTTTGTTTTTTGTAAGCAAATTTTTCGATTAGTTTTTTTTAGTGTTTTTTATTATTTTATTTATTTTATTATTATTTCTTATTTTATTATTTCTTATTTTTATTGCGTCTTTGGTCTCCTTTTGATGTTATGATTTCAATAAAACTTCCTGATTATGGAAACTTTGCTGAACTTCAAAAAAACCTTTTCAACAATCACACATGACATTTTTTTTTGCAACTTATTCATTGTTTTTTATTATTTTTTATTGCTATATTTTATTTTATTACTATTATTTATTATCTTATTACTTATTGTTTTTATTGCGTTTTTGGTCTCTTTTTGATGTTATGATTTCAATCAAACTTCCTGGTTGTGGAAACTTTGCTGAACTTCAAAAAAAAAAACCTTTCCAACAATCACACATGAAATTTTTTATATTTTTTTTTTTGCAACTTTTTTAACCCCTCGTTACCTTACTTGGATCCAGCATCTTTATTTCGATCAGTTGCATTTCAAAGCTATGACTTTTTCCTTTGTCATACAGCAGCAATGCCCCATTGTTTTTCCATACGGTAAAAAAGCGACTATTCTATGAAATGTTTTGTTGCTTTACCTTAGTTGGCTGCTAGATGGCAGCACTCGCAATAGATAAAAGTAAGAGGTGATCTCTGGTAAGGCTGTGTGCAGACATAGGTGTGAATAGATCTTTGCTTTTTCTTCTGATTTCTTGACAGTAGATTTGCAGCATTTTTGCGTTTTTGGGGTCAGGTTTTGCTGTGTTTTTGGTAAGAACAAGCATCAATTGTTTCTGCGTTTTTGCTGGTTTTTGATGCATTTTTGCTGCAGATTTGCCAAAGAAACTATAGTAGAAACAATTGATGCTCGTTCATTCAAAAACGCAGTAAATCCTGCGGTGATGACACTATCTGCAGAGAAGAAAACCCAATGTGCGGAGCTAACCCCACAATCACAGGGGATCTGCTGGAAACCAGGATTAGATTAGCATAAATCAAGGCAAAACCTGAGCCCAAAAATGCAGCAAAACCTTCCCTGTGTGCACATAGCCTAAAAGGACAAGGTGACATGGCTCTGATATAAATCAACACCAATGATAGTCTATGGGGAGCACTTGCACCAATGATAGTCTATGGGGAGCACTAGCCCCAATGATAGTCTATGGGGAGCACTAGCCCCAATGATAGTCTATGGGGAGCTCTCACACCAATGATAGTCTATGGGGAGCACCACCACCAATAATAGTCTATGGGGAGCACCACCACCAATGATAGTCTATGGGGAGCACTAGCACCAATGATAGTCTATGGGGAGCACTCGCACCAATGATAGTCTATGGGGAACACTCGCACCAATGATAGTCTATGGGGAACACTCGCACCAATGATAGTCTATGGGGAGCACTCGCACCAATGATAGTCTATGGGGAGCATTCGCACCAATGATAGTCTATGGGGAGCACCAGCACCAATGATAGTCTATGGGGAGCACTGGCACCAATGATAGTCTATGGGGAGCCCTAACACCAATGATATTCTATGGGGAGCACCAGCACCAATGATAGTCTATGGGGAGCACCAGCACCATTGATAGTCTATGGGGAGCACTCGCACCAATGATAGTCTATGGGAAGCACCAGCACCATTGATAGTCTATGGGGAGCACTTGCACCATTGATAGTCTATGGGGAGCACCACCACCAATGATAGTCTATGCGGAGCTCTCACACCAATGATAGTCTATGGGGAGCACCAGCACCAATGATAGTCTATGGGGAGCACCAGCACCAATGATAGTCTATGGGGAGCACCAGCACCAATGATAGTCTATGGGGAGCACCAGCACCAATGATAGTCTATGGGAAGCACCAGCACCATTGATAGTCTATGGGGAGCACCAGCACCAATGATAGTCTATGGGGAGCCCTAACACCAATGATATTCTATGGGGAGCACCAGCACCAATGATAGTCTATGGGGAGCACCAGCACAATTGATAGTCTATGGGGAGCACTCGCACCAATGATAGTCTATGGGAAGCACCAGCACCATTGATAGTCTATGGGGAGCACTCGCACCATTGATAGTCTATGGGGAGCACCACCACCAATGATAGTCTATGGGGAGCTCTCACACCAATGATAGTTTATGGGGAGCACCAGCACCAATGATAGTCTATGGGGAGCACCAGCACCAATGATAGTCTATGGGGAGCACCACCACCAATGATAGTCTATGGGGAGCACCAGCCCCAATGATAGTCTATGGGGAACACCAGCACCAATGATAGTCTATGGGGAGCACCAGCACCAATGATAGTCTATGGGGAGCACCAGCACCAATGATAGTCTATGGGCAGCACCAGCACCAATGGTAGTCTATGGGGAGCACTAGCCCCATTGATAGTCTATGGAGTACTAGCCCCAATGATAGTCTATGGGGAGCACTCGCCCCAATGATAGTCTATGGGGAGCACTCGTACCAATGATAGTCTATGGTCACGTTTGGTGGAGCTGAAGGTAAATAAACTGAAATGGAGGAACAAAAAGTAGAAACAACATTTTATAGTGGTGTTGTATATTACAATACAGCACAGATTAGCTAAAAAAAAGTTGGATTTTGAGGTTGGATGACCTCTTTAGGTTCCCACTCTTGCAGAAGTCAAGATTATACGATCGTACATCAAAAAGCAAAGTACTGAAGCTTTGAGCCACAGGTTTGGGGGTGAAAAGGGGAGAATTTTGTAGACTTGAAGCTGCAGAGCAGCCTCTGACTCCACAGGCAGATTATACAGGTACATAGAGATACATCTGTATTCAGGGGCTGGCTGGCCCAGGTGGCAGGGGGGCAGATGCCCCCCAGGCCAGTAGTCAAGCAGCAGTTTTTGGGCCGCACCACCATCTTTCATGTTGGTCTGGTAGGCTGCTCTGTCCCTGAAGCTCACTGCTCATATGCCACTGCTGTGTGCTTGCCCCCCAGGCCGATATTTGCCAGCCAGCCCCTGTCTGTATTACAATGTATCTATATGTCTTTGTATTCTAGAGGTGAAGAAAATGTCAGATCCTTTTGTTTTTTGAAAACTGATAAAAAATAATGAGAAGTAACTACAAAAATATATTCAGATTTTTTATTTTATTCCTGTGATTTGAACCAACAACCTTCAGCATTGCTGGAAAGAGATGAAGCCTCAGGACTCATTATCCTGCTACATAGAGATATATTGTATATGGGAGTGTATTTCTATGCTCATGTAATCTACATAAACTATAAAATAGATTTTCTTTTTTTCCAATAAAATAACTCAAAAAAAATAAAATAAATTACAATAATGACGTTTTTCATGGAAATAATAAACGTCACAAATCAGCAAATAATATGGATGTATTGGTACCCTGTAATCATAATAACACGGAGATCAGATTATTTATGGGGATCATAAATGGTGTAAATATATGGTATTATTGATTATTTTTCTCTGTTAAACCCATAAAAAATGTAATAAAAGAGTAACGCTGAGGTCGTGTTCACACATGGCATAAATGCTGCATTTTTTCTGCTGCTTTTTTGCGCAGATATTCTGCTATTTACCTGTTCAAGTAAAGTGGATGTGATTTCATGAAATCTCAGGCCTGGGGCAAGGCTATATTATCACTAACCACTAGGGGGCGGACACTGCATATGTATAGTAATAGAAGATTATTAAAGAGCCATTCCTGTGGAAAGAAGAGGAGCCTATCCATGATATAAAAGTAGACGATGCACCAACATGGATTGTATACGTATTATATATATATACACATATATGTGTATATCCAGCCATTATAACATGCCAGGATCCTTAACCGACAGCAGCAAACTTCTAATTTTTCAATATCAAATACTTCATATATTCCCGTCGCTCATCCGCCATCTGCACCTGCTCTTCATACCCGGCTACAAGGGCCCAGGAGGCATTTTTGAGAAGTTGAAGCCCCCTCAGAATTTCTAGATGGGTGTAGACCATAGATGGTGTTACATAATAGAAATATTACATGTTCATGTCAATGATTTATAACCCTTAGCTTACGACTAAGGAGAGCACCTCGAAACGCGTATAGCATGACCTTACGGGGTATGTGACGATTTTTTTGTGTGTCAATAAAACACAGAAATTGACGCTGGATCTTTTTCACTTGTATACAATAGAGACGGCTGCTGGCTGTACACAATAGAGAATACACAATAGAGACTGCTGCTGGCTGTATAGACAATGGAGACGGCTAATGGCTGTACACAACACAGTAGACACTACTGCTGGCCTCGCCACATACACAATGGAGATGGCTGTGGGACAAATGCACAATGGAGACGGCTGCGGGACCTATGCACATTGGAGACTGCTGCAAGACGTATGCATATTAGCGACTGCTGAAGGATGTGTACACATTGGAGACTGTGCAGGATGTATATAATAGGCTAGCCCCTTCTGTAATGGGTCAGCACTATCCACAGTGGGCTAGCCCTGTATATGGGGCCCCATATACCAGCCAGCTGAGCCACCGTCACCCTGCCCTGGCCCCTGACTGCCACCCACCCTAGTCCGCCGGCAGGGCCTCATATACCAGTCAGCTGAGCCTCCATCCGTCACCCTGCCCTGGCCCTGACTGCTACCCGCCCTGGTCCACTGGCGGGGCCCCATATACCAGTAGCCATATGAGCTGCCATCACCCTGTCCTGGCCGCTGACTGTCCACCACCCCCCATCTTAGCTCGGCGGGGCCCCATACACCAGCGGCTAGCCTGCCGCCGTCACCCTGCCCTTGACTGCCACCTTCCCCTGGTCCGCCAGCAGGTCCCCATATACCAGCCAGATGAGCCGCCACCCATCACCCTGCCCTGGTCCCTAACTACCAATGTCTGGGGTCACAAGGGACTGGGTACTCAGGTCTCGGGCGGTCGGGTGCAGGGATGTCACGGGTGGTCGATGCCCAAGCCTGTGCCCTTGGGTGACAATGAAAAGGGGAGTATTTACAGGGATTAAAGTTATTGTTAGTCGTGACGCCACCTGTAGGTCCAGTGATGGCACCGGCGCTGCTGGGACCTCCGCGATGATGGGCGGCAGCAAGGTGTTGTAGTTCTCTACAGGAAAAGCGTGTTCCCTGGCGCTGTAGGGTTTGATTGTGGAATAGGGTAGCGCAGTAATTGTGGTGTGGGACAGGTGGAAGAAGGGACATGCACACAATAAAGTATTTTTCTGTACCTTTTACTGGTGTTCTTGTAGGTACATGTGGCACCCCATGGGTTAATGTGCCACAATAACATCACATGGGTTCTCTCCCCCACTACACACTGACAAACACTACCACCTCTGGGCAATAGAGGGAGCACCTCCTGCTCCCTTATATACACTTGTCCATGAGGAAGGAGCTCAGAACAGCTCAGGAGAACAGAGAGCTAAGACCGTACAGCACGGTGTAGTGCTGTGAAGAGCTTATTGAGAGCAGAGTTAGCTCAGTGCAGACCTAGCAAGGGTCAGAGGAGCAGGAGACCGAAAGACAGAGGAACACATCTGGGAGCTGGAGTGACACCATCACTTGCCCCAGAAGTAAGCACAAAGAGACGGACACCGGATCCGGTACTGTGTCTGGCACCCACAGCACAGCGAATCCAGGAACAGTGGGATCTCTAGATACCCCCTAGTACCAGAGTGAAGCAACACGGAGGGGTCAGCACAGCATAGAGGACCCGAGTTGCCTAGCCAAGTGGTACCAGCAGCAAACAGAGAGAGACGTGAGGAATCCCAGCAGCTTAGCTTGAAGCAGCAGCTCAGGACACACACACGGTGCAGCACAAGGAAGCCAACGACCCGGGACAGGGTGTGGGGAGAGAGCCCAGCTCCATTACAGACTCTGTGGACTATAATCTGCAATCATATCAGCAGTAAAGCCTTGGAAAACAACTTTGGAGTCTGTGTATTGATTGCGACCTTTGCTCCAGATTCAGCACAGAGACAATTCCTCCCTGCAGATCCAGCCTGTCAGCTCTGCAGCATCAGGACAAGAAGGGAATTACAGTATCAACTAAACGTGAGTGTGTGTCCTCCAACTCTTCCCCACCATCTATAACCCCAATAGACTTTAACCCTTTACTGCCCCGGGGGATACAGTTCCCCCCACTGGAACTATACCACCTCCGCTGCCCTCACATCACCCCCGGAGGTTCTGCAGCAGCGGCGGCCCCATCGCTGGCCGCACCAAGTGGGTGGCGTCACCCGTGACAATCTCCCTTGTAAATATTCCCCTTTTATTGTGCTGAGCCAGGGGCACGGTCCGGACCAGGCCACCAGTGACATCCCCAGCAGCAGATCGGTCCGGTACCGAGTACCCCACGTCCCTTGGGGCTCCACAACCTGGCGTCACGAACAGGATCTACCCGGTCCAAAAGAATTGGACCCTGTGCGCCATCTGAACTGTATATTTGAGAATCCGCCATTTTGGAGCACGCGGCGCGCGGGAAAACAAAGGTGGCGGTACCCTGCATTGGCGCGAACCCAGCCTCCTCCCTTGGTGCTGACGACATCCGGCGGGGAAGGAGATACCTGCTGCGCCCCGGAACCTCCCATAGACGTTCGGACGGAAGCGGAAGACGGAGGGCGCATATTAACTAAGGGGGCCCAAGATGTCGCAGGCCGATGCACAAGACGGCGGCGGAGTAGCCGATGGAGCTGCAGCGCCGGGTCAGCCAGTAGCGTCCGGCGGTGCAGCGGCGCAAGGAACAGCATCCATAATGCCATTCCTGATGCCGTATACTCCAGGGGCAATGTGGCTGCCCCAATACTCCGGTGAGCCTAATACTTTAACTGACTTTATGCAAAAGATTAAAGAGTACTATGTGATGTATCCCCTCACTGAAGCCCAGCGTGTAGGAATGATAATGGGACAGTTAACGGGCAATGCACGGCGTGAGGTGGCGTCCTGGCTGGACACAGATAAGGACACTGTAGAGCATCTAGCAGCCAGACTGAAAGCAACGTTTGAATCTGCTGTTGATGCCCGGGCTAAGATGAGGTTCTTTGCATGCCACCAGAAGCCTAAACAGAGTGCCAGAGACTTTGCCTTGAACTTGCAGGAAGCACTCAAAGCCCTTAAGCTGGCAGAACCTGCTTTAGCCCCGGGAGCTGATAAAATGCTATTTGACCAATTTATTGAGGGCCTCCATTCCCCTTCCCATCGAGGACAATTAAGCATGGTACTGCTGCAGAACCCTGACATGACGTTTACTGAGCTGAAGGATAGAGCTATCCGACTGCAGCAGCTGGAGGAGCCAAGGGAATTAGCATCTGTGCTTGACACTGCAGCAGCACCTCAGCAGGCGGCAACCCCAGCGACAACTGCTATGTCCACGGCTGCTGCTGAGGCCGGGGACTATATCTCAAATGCAGCCATCAACCAAAAGCTAGATGCCCTGACAGACACCGTGATCTCCATGGCCAAGGTCATCAAGGAACTGCGAGAGTCAAAACCTGCACCCAAGATCGAGTTGGCGACCAGCAGAGAGGATGTTCCGTGGATGAGGCCCAGAAGATACCCAGCAGCAAGAGGACGACCCAGCGATCGCTACCAACCAGATGGACAGCCCGTCTGCCGCCGTTGCCAGAAACCAGGTCATTTTGCTCGTGAGTGTCCTTTAAACGACGATATCCTGGGCAGGCGGGCCGCTCCCCAGGAATGAACACTCAAGGCCCCTCAGCCTGGTATGACAAATTTGTGGGAGGAAAGCCGGTGATCCCTATTGTGTTGGATGGCATTCCCTTCAGTGCCTTGCTGGATACCGGATCCCAAATAACATCCATCCCACATGTTCTATATAAAAGGTACTGGGCTGATTCAGACATTACTAATGCGCCAGATGGCTTTAACTTTGAAGTGTGGGCTGGTAATGGATTGATGATACCAAAGGTTGGATTTAGAGAGATGAATATTCAGGTTGGGAAGGTAGAATTGCAGAAACAGGGTATTATAATCGTAGATGTCGACCGGCGAGGCCGTGAACCCGTGATGGTGGTAGGAATGAATGTCATTGAGAAATGTTTTTCCGAAGTGTTAAGTGTTTTGCAGCAAATCGCCGAGACTGCCGGAACAGGACAACAGAGGCTTCTGCACAAAGAGATCAAAGCCCTGATGTTGAAGCAGCAGGTAGAAATCTCCGGAGGTGAGATCGGCAGTGTACGAGTAAGTGACCCAATACCCATCGTAATTCCTCCCAAAACTGAAATGTTGGTGTGGTGCAGAGCCGCAATAGGCATTAAAGGGCAAGATTATCAGGCCCTGGTAGAACCCGTGTACTCAGACAGTAGACCGACCATACTCACTGCTAGAGGAGTGGTTGACGTACACAGGGGGAGAGTGCCATTACGCCTATTGAACTGCGGAGAAGATGAGGTCACATTACCAAAGTATGCTACCATGGCTAAGTTGTACACGGTTGATAACAACAACATCACCGTCGCTGAGCCCTTGAACCCGTCATGTCAGGCGGATGACAATGGCTCAGAGGAGAAGCTGGAGGATTGGTGCCAAAAGTTGCATGTAGGTACCAGTTCTACACCTCCCCGTCACAAGCATGGAGTATACCGGGTAGTGAAAGAATATGAGCAGATATTCAGCAAACACCCGTTAGACTTTGGGCAGATCAAAGGGGTAGAGCACACTATACCCACAGGTAACCATCAACCTATAAAAGAAAGGTATAGACCCTTACCACCAGCTCACTACCAAACCACCAAAGAAATGCTCAGAGAAATGAAATCTGCAGGGGTAATAAGAGACAGTTGTAGCCCCTGGGCAGCACCTCTAGTGTTAGTCAAAAAGAAGGATGGGACCATGAGAATGTGCGTAGATTACCGGCAGATTAACCACATTACACATAAGGACGCATACCCATTACCTAGGATTGAGGAGTCATTAGCTGCATTAAAATCTGCTAACTACTTTTCCACCCTTGATCTGACTAGTGGGTACTGGCAGGTTCCTGTGGCCGAGGCCGACAAGGAGAAGACAGCGTTTACTACGCCGATGGGCCTCTGTGAGTTCAATTGTATGCCGTTCGGACTCTGCAACGCACCCGGGACCTTCCAACGTCTGATGGAGAGCTGCCTAGGACACAAAAACTTTGAAACTGTCCTCCTGTACCTAGATGACGTCATAGTCTACTCGAAGACGTATGAGCGACATCTACAAGACCTGGCAGAAGTGTTTGAAGCTTTATCGAAATATGGCATGAAAATCAAGCCATCCAAGTGTCACCTTCTCAAACCAAAGGTACAGTACCTGGGACATGTCGTGAGTTCAGAGGGAGTAGCACCGGATCCTGATAAAATCACCGTGATAAGGGATTGGCCAAGACCTACGAATGTAAAAGAAGTGAGGCAATTCCTGGGCCTGGTAGGCTATTATAGAAGATTTATCCGAGGATTCACGAAGCTAGCAGCTCCTCTGCAAGACATTCTGGTAGGACGGTCAAGGAAGACTTCAAACTGTAATTCCCTGGCATGGTGGGATGAGGAAAGGGAAAATTCCTTCAATCAGCTAAAAAGTGCGCTGACGGGAGAAGAGATCCTGGCATACCCTGATTACCATCAACCATTCATTCTTTACACGGATGCCAGCAACGTGGGACTGGGAGCAGTATTGTCGCAGAAGCAAGGAGGCAAAGAAAGAGTTATTGCCTTTGCAAGCAGGAAGCTCCGGCCTACAGAACGAAATCCCGAGAACTATAGCTCCTTCAAGTTAGAGCTACTAGCAGTAGTCTGGGCTGTAACCGAACGCTTTAAACATTACTTAGCAGGTGCAGAATTCACCATCTACACGGATAACAACCCGTTGACTCACCTGGACACAGCCAAATTAGGTGCTCTGGAGCAGCGATGGATAGCCCGGCTATCAAACTACAACTTTGTCATCAAATATCGGGCAGGCCGCAAGAATGGGAACGCAGATGCCTTATCCCGGATGCCGCACCTGAAAGACGTGGAAGAGGAACGGAAGAGTTGGAAGAGATTGAACTCCCGGCCTTTCATCGTTCAAGGGTAGAAGATTATCGACCCGGCATCTACCAAAAGAAACAGGAAATAAACCTTAACCCGTTAAGACACTACGGATGGGCCGAAGCTCAAGATACTGATCCAGCCGTGAAGCTAGTGAAAGAACTGCTTACGCAACAACATGCACACCCTGGACAGAATGCCCCAGCTGAAGCTATACAGCTATGGAAGGATAAAGGCAAGTTGTTCTTGCATCAAGGGAAGCTCTGTAGACGATTTACCAATCCCAAGACGCATGAACTGGTCTGGCAGATAATCGTGCCCAAGCGAGACACTCAAATGGTCTTAGAGGCTTATCATGACAACGCAGGTCATTTCGGATGGAAGAAGTTAGAAGCAATCCTGAGAGACAGATTCTATTGGGTTGGCATGAGAGGATCCATTGAACTATGGTGCAGAAGATGTGCCGCATGCAACCTCAGAAGGAAAGATCTACAGAAAGCTCCACTTCAACCAATAATAACCAAGCAGCCTCTTGAACTAGTCGCATTAGATCACGTCAAGTTGTCACCAAGCCGGTCAGGCTATGTCTATGCCTTAACCATCGTGGACCATTACTCACGCTTCTTAGTGGTGGTACCAGTCAAAGACTTGACAGCGAAGACCGCAGCAAAAGCATTCCAGACGCATTTCTGTAGACCACATGGTTACCCAGAACAAGTCCTTGCGGACCAAGGTCCAGCTTTTGAATCAGAACTATTCAAGGAATTCTGCAATATGTACGGTTGTAAGAAGATTCGCACAACGACGTATCATCCCCAAACAAATGGTCTTTGCGAGAAAATGAATCATATAGTAATCGAACTGTTAAAGACCTTACCGGAATCAGAAAGAAACCAGTGGCCAGATAAATTACCGGATTTGGTAGACTTATACAACCATGTCCCCGTGAGTTCTACAAACTGCACTCCAGCTTATCTTATGCGTGCAAGACCCGGTAAGCTACCAATTGATCTAGAAATGGGAGTTGAAAAACCAGATACAGAATTAGAAGAAACAGATTGGGATATCAAACGTCAGAAACAGTATCACCAAGTGCAAGAATGTGTAGAGAGAAACCTACAACAAGCAAGAGCAAGACAAGAGAAAACCTTTAATAAACATGCTCAAGCAATGCCATTACAGGAAGGTGATCAGGTTCTCAAGAGAAAGAGACGTACAAACAAACTGGATAATCAGTGGGAAGCAGTCCCATACACAGTCTTACCATCTAACCAAGACAATGTAAAAACCTATTTGATAAGCAAAGATGAAGGAAGAACTTCACAAGTCGTATCTCGTGATCAACTCAAATTGTGTCCTGAAACCCTGAAGATGCCTGAAGTCATAGAACCCGTACAGGTCCAACCTATTCAAGAGAAAGAAAAAGAAGAAGTATTCCACACGGTACTAGGAGATTTTCCTAAAACATGGCCAAATTACCATGGAGCAGTTGTAGTACCAATGATTGCATTCCCTTCAATGGTGGACTCAAAACCAGAACCAGTGTTACCAGAACCTGTGTTACCAGAACCTGTGTTACCTGAAGAAGACCCAAGACTTGAAGAACTGGAAGTAGAATCCGAAGAGGAAGAACAAATTCCTGGTCCCAGTGAACTTGCCAGTCCTGCAGTCAGACCTCCATCTGCCATAACACCAAGCACCCCAAATAGGTACACGTCCACTCACACTTTCATACTAACTCCACCAACATTGCGCAGATCAGAGCGTAGTACCCAAGGTCAGATACCAGCTAGGTACAAAGAATAAAATACAGAATTAAATGTATAATGTAAATATGTTGTTTGAATATAAATTGAATTCAGTGGACAAATGTATATAGTTATTGCAACGTTAAAAAAAAAGCCCAGTACCTACAGAGACTATCCTGTATGAACTTTGAAATCTCCTTATTTACTTATGGACCATACATACCACGGACTGGTTGTGGTAAGAACTCTTTCCTATATATCCATCAGCCCGGAGGCAATAGACTAAACCTCTGGAAAGACTACTTTTTGACTTTCGAACTCTTTTTCACATTTTAGTGATTTTTGTACTTTTTCATTTTTATGTCTATGTCAATATTAATTGTGTTTAATCGTTGTTTACTTGTTTTTCCACAGTCCCGGAGTACTGTATTTAACTAAGGGGGAATGTGGCACCCCATGGGTTAATGTGCCACAATAACATCACATGGGTTCTCTCCCCCACTACACACTGACAAACACTACCACCTCTGGGCAATAGAGGGAGCACCTCCTGCTCCCTTATATACACTTGTCCATGAGGAAGGAGCTCAGAACAGCTCAGGAGAACAGAGAGCTAAGACCGTACAGCACGGTGTAGTGCTGTGAAGAGCTTATTGAGAGCAGAGTTAGCTCAGTGCAGACCTAGCAAGGGTCAGAGGAGCAGGAGACCGAAAGACAGAGGAACACATCTGGGAGCTGGAGTGACACCATCACTTGCCCCAGAAGTAAGCACAAAGAGACGGACACCGGATCCGGTACTGTGTCTGGCACCCACAGCACAGCGAATCCAGGAACAGTGGGATCTCTAGATACCCCCTAGTACCAGAGTGAAGCAACACGGAGGGGTCAGCACAGCATAGAGGACCCGAGTTGCCTAGCCAAGTGGTACCAGCAGCAAACAGAGAGAGACGTGAGGAATCCCAGCAGCTTAGCTTGAAGCAGCAGCTCAGGACACACACACGGTGCAGCACAAGGAAGCCAACGACCCGGGACAGGGTGTGGGGAGAGAGCCCAGCTCCATTACAGACTCCGTGGACTATAATCTGCAATCATATCAGCAGTAAAGCCTTGGAAAACAACTTTGGAGTCTGTGTAGTGATTGCGACCTTTGCTCCAGATTCAGCACAGAGACAATTCCTCCCTGCAGATCCAGCCTGTCAGCTCTGCAGCATCAGGACAAGAAGGGAATTACAGTATCAACTAAACGTGAGTGTGTGTCCTCCAACTCTTCCCCACCATCTATAACCCCAATAGACTTTAACCCTTTACTGCCCCGGGGGATACAGTTCCCCCCACTGGAACTATACCACCTCCGCTGCCCTCACATCACCCCCGGAGGTTCTGCAGCAGCGGCGGCCCCATCGCTGGCCGCACCAAGTGGGTGGCGTCACCCGTGACAATCTCCCTTGTAAATATTCCCCTTTTATTGTGCTGAGCCAGGGGCACGGTCCGGACCAGGCCACCAGTGACATCCCCAGCAGCAGATCGGTCCGGTACCGAGTACCCCACGTCCCTTGGGGCTCCACATACACTCTTGCAGGCTACACCTCAGGATTTCCACACCGAGCGGGGTATAGGCCCCTTTGTTCTGTTCCTTGACCCAAAGCCTGGCTGACATGAAACCAGGCCTGACCTCCTGTTTCTCCTGCCGCACTGAGGGCTCTCTCTTGGGCTACCGCTATCTCTCCTGCAGTCCCTGTCTCTGAAATGTGGGTGCTGTGGGTGTCCGGGAAGCTAAGCCTCCATGGTGTACTGGATTCTCTGCTGGGATGGTCTCTTTCCCTGTTGCAGACTCAGTCTCCAGGGACTGGTGTCCTCCTGGGGTGAGCCGGGAAGGCTCCTCTGCCTCCTCTGTAGTGTTCCTCGCCTCTGCCTACGGCCCTCGCTCTCTGGACCCTCACACTGGCTCTGGCGCAGCTTTGGTTTCGGCCTAGCACGGCACCGGTAACCAGTTTTAGCTCACTAGCTCTGAGCTGAACTTCACAGTTCTTCTAGTGACTGCACACTCTGGCTAACAACGCCCTCAGCACCTGTATTTATAGGGGATCTGGCTTAACAGCAAGCAGTGGAGCTCCCCCTACAAGGCCTGGAGTGGAAGGTGTTGTGTGTATGTGAGGTACCAGATGTGGAATCCCTTAGTGTACTAGTTGGTTCTGTGGCTTACCTGGCACAGGGCGCCACACCAACCGCCCTGGTCTGTCGGCTGGGCTCCATATACCAGCCAGCTGACCCGCCATCACCATGCTCTGGCCCTTACTGCCAAGCCCCCTGGTCCGCCGGCGGGGCCCCATATACCAGCCAGCAGACCCGCCATCACCATGCCCTGGCCCCTGACTGCCCACCACCCCCCACCTTGGCTCGGCAGGCGGTGCCGAGGGCCCAATTCACCAGATAGCCAGCCACCATCACGCTGCCCTGTCCCTGACTGCCCCCCCCCCCGCAGCTGCCATTATGGCCATAGGACATTTGTGCTGCCTTAATCTTACCAGTTAGTGCTGGTGCCTGTCGGCCTCCTCCTCCTGACTGACCACCAGGCCCGGCACCACGTGCTGTGGTGGGGGCTGCGTCCGGTCCGTCCTCAACACCTCCTCCAGCCCAGGCCTGCTCCCAGGACCACCATCCAGCCTTGATTCTCTGTGACTTCTGGACTGTAACATTAGTTCTGCTTCTGTGTCACAGATTATGTCTTCTTGATGTAAAACGTCTTCTTCTGCTGGCGGTTGGGTGGATGGGCAGGGGTCGGGGGCCGGGCCCTGGCTGTAGTGGATGGGTCTGGGCGGCCCCTTGTGAAATGCCAGTGAGGCCTGAAAACTGGGGTGGTCGGGGATGGGCGATCCGGGCCCCACACATTAATATACACATACACTATACCACTGACTGTCACTCACTCACAAGAGGGACAGTGGGCGGGCCAGGGCGGGGCCCCTGCACTGTCTGAGCGGGTAGTTGGCGCACTGCTGTTGTGTGTGTGTGTGTGTGTGCGTACAGGCTATGCTGCTGCAGCTGCAGCCAGCCTGTGTTGTATTATGTGAGATCATCATTATCTCTGACAGTCTGCTCATGGCTCAGGCTGCACCGCTCTGGCAAAGAGCCATGTGCTGGTCGAAGGGAAGGGGGGATGGGCCGTCTTGCTCCCAATGGCCATGCCCCCTGCTAGAATAGCCACGCCCCCCACTAGCACGCCCAGGCCCCCCATACACCAGCTCAGATAGCCACGCCCCCTCCAATGATTGGACAGGCCCCTTAATAATTAAGACCTGTAAGGGTCTAATGGCAGCCATGGTGTTCATACCTTACATTACTGATCCTGAGTCACCATCTGTATTATACTCCAGAGCTACACTGACTATTCTGCTGGTGCAGTCACTGTGTACATACATTACATTACTGATCCTGAGTTACCTCCTTTATTATACTCCAGAGCTGCACTCACTATTCTGCTGGTGCAGTCACTGTGTACATACATTACATTACTGATCCTGAGTTACCTCCTGTATTATACTCCAGAGCTGCACTCACTATTCTGCTGGTGCAGTCACTGTGTACATACATTACATTACTGATCCTGAGTTACCTCCTGTATTATACTCCAGCGCTGCACTCACTATTCTGCTGGTGCAGTCACTGTGTACATACATTACATTACTGATCCTGAGTTACCTCCTGTATTATACTCCAGAGCTGCACTCACTATTCTGCTGGTGCAGTCACTGTGTACATACATTACTGATCCTTGAGTTACCTCCTGTATTATACTCCAGAGCTGCACTCACTATTCTGCTGGTGCAGTCACTGTGTACATACATTACATTACTGATCCTGTGTTGCCTCCTGTATTATACTCCAGAGCTGTACTCACTATTCTGCTGGTGCAGTCACTGTGTACATACATTACATTACTGATCCTGAGTTACCTCCTTTATTATACTCCAGAGCTGCACTCACTATTCTGCTGGTGCAGTCACTGTGTACATACATTACATTACTGATCCTGAGTTACCTCCTGTATTATACTCCAGAGCTGCACTCACTATTCTGCTGGTGCAGTCACTGTGTACATACATTACATTACTGATCCTGAGTTACCTCCTGTATTATACTCCAGCGCTGCACTCACTATTCTGCTGGTGCAGTCACTGTGTACATACATTACATTACTGATCCTGAGTTACCTCCTGTATTATACTCCAGAGCTGCACTCACTATTCTGCTGGTGCAGTCACTGTGTACATACATTACATTACTGATCCTGAGTTACCTCCTGTATTATACTCCAGAGCTGCACTCACTATTCTGCTGGTGCAGTCACTGTGTACATACTTTACATTACTGATCCTGAGTTACCTCCTGTATTATACTCCAGAGCTGCGCTCACTATTTTGCTGGTGCAGTCACTATGTACATACATTACATTACTGATCCTGAGTTACCTCCTGTATTATACTCCAGAGGTGCACTCACTATTCTGCTGGTGCAGTCACTGTGTACATACATTACATTACTGATCCTGAGTTACCTCCTGCATTATACTCCAGAGCTGCACTCACTATTCTGCTGGTGCAGTCACTGTGTACATACATTACATTACTGATCTGAGTTACCTCCTGTATTATACTCCAGAGCTGCATTCACTATACTCCTGTCATTCACACACAATATTCAGTAATGTTCACACTAATTATCTCTGAGTTTTGTGCTAATATCTCCAATTACTCAGAACAATCTTTACAATCCAGGACATCGCCCTTCACTTTCCTTTTCCAGACAACAGGACACACATCTGCCGGGGCTCTGCACTCTGTATATTGGTCACAATTACCATAAAGTGCCACTATAATGTGTTTGTGAAGCGAGAGATGGTGCTGAGCCTTAGAGTCAGAGAATGGGGGAAAGAGGAGATTTGTCCATGAAAGAAGGAAATCCCCGAAGAGATGACAGGTCACAGAGACAAGATCATAACAATGGAAGGATGGAAAGGAGAAGAATAGGACAAGGGATAGCAAGGAGGTGACACCCCGAATGTGTACAGGAGGAGAAAAGAGAGCAAAAAAGAGTGTGAGAGAGAGAGAGAAAGAGAGAGGAGAGTAAAAGAGGAGTGGAAAGAAAAAGAAGAAAGAGTCCCCAGCCTGGATCTGTCCCAATACATCATTCCTACAGTCCCTACCCATCATCCCTACAGTCGCTTTGGCAAAACTAAGGTGTATTTTGTCCTGACAATAAAGCTGCTTTGAAGAGAGGAGAGAGAGAAGTGAGAAAAAGAAGAGTGAGAGGAGAAAGAAAAGGGTGAGAGTAAAGAGAAAGAAGAGAGAGAAGAGAAAGAAGAGAGAAAAAGAAGGAGACTAGAGAGGGGAGAGAAAAAGAAGGAGACTAGAGAGGGCAGAGAAAAAGAAGAGGGAGACTAGAGAGGAGAGAAAAAGAAGAAGTAGACTAGAGAGAGGAGAGAAAAAGAAGAGGGAGACTAGAGAGGGGAGAGGAGAGAAAAAGAAGAGGGAGACTAGAGAGGGGATAGAGGAGAGAAAAAGAAGAGGGAGACTAGAGAGGGGAGGGGAGAGAAAAAGAAGGAGACTAGAGAGGGGAGAGAAAAGAAGTAGACTAGAGAGGGCAGAGAAAAAGAAGAGGGAGACTAGAGAGGAGAGAAAAAGAAGTGGGAGACTAGAGAGGGAAGAGAAAGAAGAGAGTCGAGAGAGAGGGGAGAGAGGAGATAAAAAGAAGAGGGAGACTAGAGGGGAGAGAGGAGAGGAAAAGAAGAGGTAGACTAGAGAGGGGAGAGAAAAAGAGGGAGACTAGAGAGAGGAGAGAAAAAAAAGAGGTAGACTAAAGAGGGGAGAGAAAAAGAGGGGGACTAGACAGGGGAGAGAAAAAGAAGAGGGGGACTAGAGAGGGGAGAGGAGAGAAAAAGGAGACTAGAGAGGGGAGAGAAAAAGAGGTAAACTAGAAAGGCAGAAAAAAAAGAAGAGGGAGACTAGAGAAGGGATAGAGGAGAGAAAAAAAAGAGGAAGACTAGAGAGGGGATAGAGGAGAGAAAAAGAAGAGAGAGACTAGAGAGGGGAGAGAAAAAGAAGAGGGAGACTAGAGAGGGGAGAGGAAAGAAAAATAAGAGGGAGACTACAAAGAAGAGAGAAAGAAGAGAGGGAAGAGAGAGGAGAGGAAAGAAAAAGAAGAGGGAGATGAGAGAGGGGAGAGAGGATGGAGTGGAGAGAGAGAAGAGAGAGGAGAGAAAAACAAAAGGGTGAGGAAAGAGAGCATGGAGAGGAGAGAAGGAAAAGAGAGGAGAGAAAAATATGACGGAGAGGAGAGACCAAGAGGGGAAGAAGAGAAAGTGGAGAAAGGAGAGAGAGGAGAGAAAAAGAAGAGAGGGAGGGTGAGAAAGCAGAGGAAAAGAAGAGAGAGAGGAGAGTAAAGAGCAGGGGAAGGGAAGACAGAAAGGAGAGACAAAGAAGAGAGAGGAGAAAGGACTACCTGACCACAGATGGAAACATCTATATATTCAGAGCAGATACCGCCTGTGACAACCCAGTGCACACCGACAGGAACAGCTATGACTGTGTGGCGCCCCTGCGAACAGGTGGCCACAAAAGGGAAGGGCAGCCAGGTAAGCAAGGTTGCAAATCACAAACACACCACACAAACAGCGACCCTACGTCTAGGACTCTAGGATGGGCAAGGGTGGCGGGTGTAGTACAGTGGGTGGAACGTAGGCAGGACACTGACAAAGTGGGTGGAGAGACCAAAACAAAATCCAGGAATACAAAGGATAGAGCAAACGGAGACAGAAGTGAGTTGGAGGCAGAAGAGTTAGAGTGAACAGAGAGAGATTTCCCAGACAGTTTCGGGCTCCCTGGAGACGCAGAATCCTGATAGGCACAGACCCCTGGAGAGGAAGCCTACTTCACACCCTGGAAGTGACGGGAAAGGGAAAGAGTAAAAGAGACCCCACAGCTAAGGAAGGTGGGAGGACAAGGGCCCGGCAGCCTGATAGACCCGTGCTGCATGGAGGAACTCTTAGCACAGTGACAGACAGAAGGAGCCTGGTGTGCCCAAATATCTGAACCTGGGACACTGGAGGGCTAGACCGACACCAGAGAATCGGCTCTGAAGAGGTGACCAGGGATTCTATACCCTAATCACGAGACACACCGGTGGGGGGCAGTGACTTTATATACTGCAGCCTAACTTTCCACCACGGACTAGGAACACAGCCGTCATACTAGGACTGGTGACCCTGACTGTAAGGGAAATATATTCACCTGTGAGCCCACGACGACCAGACCTATTACCTGGGTGAGGTACTACATAACACTGAGAGAAGGTCCTGAAAGGAGTTTGAGGGAGCAACACAGAAAAGCTACCTGAGCTGCACAGTTTGAGTAACTCGGAGCAGTGCTGAAGTCTAAAAGAACTGTAAACTGTAACTGGAAAGAACTGTAACCGCTACTTAAAACTGAGTAAAGTACCCTGCGAGCTCATCTGTGTGCGGAAATTGGATTACTTTCACTCCTGCTGGAGCCAGCTTTATTTTCAGCACCACGTTCAGCACTAAGACAACCTGCACACCGACTGGAGAGCTGCAGCAGCAAACTAAGTGACTTGTACCCAGCACGATCCCTCACAAAGCCCCATCCAACAATCCTTCCATAACCACTACACCTGCCCTGGGGACCCTCAGCCCTACCCGAGGAGGGCTTACCATCCACGCTGCCCCAAGTCATCGTTCCCAGCAGGAATACGGCAGCGGTGGTTCTATTAACCACATAACCCGGGAGGCTCTCTCTGTTCACTCTAACTCTTCCGCCTCCAACTCACTAACTCCTGTCTCCTTGGTTTTGTTTAGGTCTCTCCACCCTCTTTGTCAGTGTCCCACCTATGTTACACCCACTGTGCTACACCCGCCACCCCTTGCCCATCCTAGAGTCCTAGGAGTAGGGTCGGTGTTTGTGCTGTGTGTGTGTATTTTGCAACCTTGCTTACCTGGCTGCACTTCCCTCTTGTGGCCACCTGGTCGCAGGGGCACCACACTTTCTCTTTTCTTTTCTCACTCTCCTTCTCCCTCTTTCATTCTTTCATTCTTTCTGACTCCCTTCCTTCCTTCCTTCATTTCTTTCTTTCTCTTATCTCCTTTCTCTCCTCTCTCTGCTTCTTCATCTTCTCTCTTTCTATCTCTATTTCTCTTTCTTTCTTTTTCTTTCTTTCTTCCTTTCATTCTTTCTTTCTTTTTCTTTCCTTCATTCTTTCTCTCCCCCTTTCTTTCTCTTCCATCCTTCCTTCCTTCATTTCTTACTTTCTCTTCTCTCGCTCTCCTCCCTCTTTCTTTTTTTCTTTTATTTCCTTCTCCCTTCCTTCATTTCTTCCTTTCTGTTCTTTCCTCTTTCCTCCCTCTTTCTCCTCTCTATTTCTTTATCTTGCTCCCTCTTTCTTTCTCCTTTTTTCTTACTCTTTCTTTCTTTCTCTTTCTTTCTCTCTTTTTCTTTCTTTCTACCTTTCTTTATTATTTCTTTCTCTTTCTTTCTTTTTCTTTCTTTCTCCCCCCCTTCTTTTCTTTTCCATCCTTCCTTTCCTTCATTTCTTACTTTCTCTTCTCTCGCTCTCCTCTCTCTTTCTTTTATTCTTTCTTTCTCCCTTCCTTCCTTCATTTATTCATTTCTCTTCTTTCCTCTTTCCTTTCCCTCTTTCTCCTCTCTATTTCTTTATCTCTCTCCCTCTTTCTTTCTTCTTTTTTTCTTTTTTTCCTTCATTTCTTCCTTTCTGTCCTCTTTCTGCTTCTCCATTTTCCCTCGTTCTCATCTCTATTTCTTTCTTTCTCTCTCTTTCTTTCTTTCTTTCTTTCTTTCTTTCTTTCTTTCTTTCTTTCTTTCTTTCTTTCTTTCTTTCTTTCTTTTTCTTTCTTTCTTCTTTCTTTTCTTTCTTTCCTTTCTTTCTTTCTTCCTCATGCTCTCTATTTCTTTCTCTCTTATCTTTCAGCCACATACGGACAATGTGTAATGCCTCATTTCCCCTGCAGGGGTGCTGCAGGCAGACAGTACACCTGTATTTACTTCCTGTTATACCTGTAATATGTTAGTTTGTACCATCCGGTGTGAGCGAGGCCCGGCGGCCCGACTGAAGCCGCTGACTCTGCACATCATGGGTTCTTACTTCTCACATTTCCCACTCACCCTCAAACTTAAATGGAGCTTTTCTCCCATTGAGGAAATTGTCAGGAAGATCTAATGTATCGACCGGACCCCGGGCCCCCCCGGTTCCCCCCGGGCCCCATGTCTTAAGTACAGTATATGGATAGAAACCTCAGCTTTGTGGTGAAGCCGGGAGGAGATTCGACCTTTCGGGTCCTGAGATGGAGCCGAGCGTTAATTACATCTCAGCCAGTTCTGCTCCTCGCGGTTTCAGACTTCACTTAACTGATTTACCCGTCTGAGCATCGCTGCCGGTAAAGAGCCGATCACCGGCCGCACTATGGGGGTGTGAAATATTCCGGAGATGAGAGACGGGGATTTACAGTGAGGGGCGGCATTAAAGGGGATGAGAGCTGGGGATATACAGAGAGGGGCGGCATTAATGGGATGACAGCCGGGGATATACAGTGAGGGGCGGCATTAAAGGGGATGAAAGTCGGGGATGTACAGTGAGGGGCGGCATAAAAGGGGATGAGAGTCGGGGATTTACAGTGAGGGGCGGCATTAAAGGGGATGAGAGCCGGGGATGTACAGTGAGGGCGGCATTAAAGGGGATGAGAGCCGAGGATATACAGTGAGGGGTGGCATTAAAGGGGATGAGAGCCGGGGATATACAGAGAGGGGCAGCATTAAAGGGGATGAGAGCCGGGGATATACAGTGAGGGGTGACATTAAAGGGGATGAGAGCTGGGATATACCGAGAGGGGCGGCATTAAAGAGCATGAGAGACGGGGATGTACAGTGAGGGGCGGCATAAAAGGGGATGAGAGCCAGGGATGTACAGTGAGGGGGCATTAAAGGGAGAGAGCCGGGGATGTACAGTGAGGGGCGGCATTAAAGGAGATGAGATCCGGGTTGTACAGTGAGGGGCGGCATTAAAGGGGAGAGAGCCGGGGATGTACAGTGAGGGGCGGCATTAAAGGGGAGAGAGCCGGGGATGTACAGTGAGGGGCAGCATTAAAGGGGAGAGAGCCGGGGATTACAGTGAGGGCGGCATTAAAGGAGATGAGAGCCGGGTTGTACAGTGAGGGGCGACATTAAAGGGGAGAGAGCCGGGGATGTACAGTGAGGGACGGCATTAAAGGGGAGAGAGCCGGGGATGTACAGTGAGGGGTGGCATTAAAGGGTATGAAGCCGGGGATGTACAGTGAGGGGCGGCATTGAAGGGGATGAGAGGCGGGATGTACAGTGAGGGGCAGCATTAAAGGGGAGAGAGCCGGGGATATACAGTGAGGGCGGCATTAAAGGGGATGAGAGTCGAGGATGTACAGTGAGGGGCAGCATTAAAGGGGAGAGAGCCGGGGATATACAGTGAGGGCGGCATTAAAGGGGATGAGAGCCGGGATGTACAGTGAGGGGCAGCATTAAAGGGAGAAGCGGGATATACAGTGAGGGGCGGCATAAAAGGGGATGAGAGCCAGATGTACAGTGAGGGCAGCATTAAAGGGAATGAGAGCCGGGAATGTACAGTGAGGGGCGGCATTAAAGGGGATGAGAGTCGAGGATGTACAGTGGGGGGCGGCATTAAAGAGGATGAGAGTCGAGGATGTACAGTGGGGGGCGGCATTAAAGGGGACATCGTCACTGCAGACATTGCAAAATGCACCAAATAAGATGGATTTTACTGAACACTTTCATCCCATTGTGTAAAAGACTAAAAATCCCAACTAATTACTGTGGAAAGAATTTGTAGTGTAACTGACTCACCGTGGCCGGGACTCCGGTTTAGACAGGCGATGCTTCCTTCCTCCTTGTCACGGGTGGACCGCGCCTGCCGGTAGTGGGGCCCGGTGTAGTGCAGATCAAAAGGTTTGAAGACGTCTTGGTGGAACAGATTAAAGGGGTTTTTAATTTATTCGTGACGCCACCTATGAGTAGTTTCGGTAATCGTTACCGACGCTGCGGAACCTCCGGGGGATGGACCAGCAGCAAGATGGAACGCTCCCCACAGGCTGAGCGGTGATCCCCGGAGGCTGGAGGCTAGTGTTTGGGAGTGCGGTTACCTGTAGTGCGGACGGACAGTTCATAAGGAAGCACGGACACAGAAAGTCTCTGCAACGGTCTTTACTGTAACCAGCAGGCAGTACATGGTATACAGTTTACGGGTAGTTGACCGGGTGGACTCAGCAGTGATGGTGTCCCTTAGAAATCCGCAGTGTTCCTCCATTCTAACTAAGTGGTTGCCAGTGTCGCCCAGGAATACCAGGTCGGGTACGGGGAGGCTGCTTCAATGCCCTATCCAAGATGTACGTTGTGGATGTTTTGGGGAGCCTTGGATCCCTCGGTGGGTACACCGCTGGTTAGACGACTGGAAGTTGGTTGGTGGTGGGGTGCTCCTGTGAAGCTGCTCCTCCACGCTTCTGGTTCGCGTAGCAGAGGTGAACTGCTGCCAGCTTTCGGTACCAGTGAACCGGCTGTGAGTTGTGGGCACGGGAGTCTTTTGGGAACCCGTGGTTACGATGCCAATCCCGGATGTTGAGGCCTCAGGTGCTGACACCCGACCGATGACGGCCCGGGGGCTGCACGGGGTGCGGAGCCCCCGCTCCTGCTCCAAGTTCTAGACTGCTCAGGTCAAGTTCTAGATCCCTTCTCTCTATGACTAAGGGTTGTTCTCCTACACACTTCCCTAGACTCCGCCCACCAGGACCTAGGATTGGCCCTCTGTTCTAGGTGATGCATGCAGGGTTGGATTTCTAAGTTAACCAGGTCACTGCTGTGTCAGAGAATATTGCGGCTGCATTTATGGCTGCAATACCCTCTTGTGACGCACTCGTTGCGGGGCGCCACATAACCTTTAGACCACCAGAGATACTGGGTATTACCCACTAGACCACCAGAGATACTGGGTGTTACCCACTAGACCACCAGAGATACTGGGTATTACCCACTAGACCACCAGAGATACTGGGTGTTACCCACTAGACCACCAGAGAACTGGGTGTTACCCACTAGACCACCAGAGATACTGGGTGTTACCCACTAGACCACCAGAGATACTGGGTGTTACCCACTAGACCACCAGAGATACTGGGTATTACCCACTAGACCACCAGAGATACTGGGTGTTACCCACTAGACCACCAGAGATACTGGGTATTACCCACTAGACCACCAGAGATACTGGGTGTTACCCACTAGACCACAAGAGATACTGGGTGTTACCCACTAGACCACCAGAGATACTGGTGTTACCCACTAGACCACAAGAGATACTGGTATTACCCACTAGACCACCAGGGATTTTTGGTGCTACGCACTAGATGACCAGAGATACTGGGTATTACCCACTACACCACCAGAGATACTGGGTATTACCCACTACACCACCAGAGATACTGGGTATTACCCACCACACCACCAGAGATACTGGGTGTTACCCAATACACCACCAGAGATACTGGGTATTACCCACTAGACCACCAGAGATACTGGTATTACCCACTAGACTGAACCAGCAGAGATCTTGAGTATTACTCACTGGATTGTTCTTGAGAAACCGCTTTTAGAATGGTTACAATATCAAACACCCCTTTAAGAATTAGGTCCCTGAGTTGGGCAGTTCCAATCTCTAACCCAGACACCCCAGGTCAGGAAAGTTGGCTTCAATCTCACCGCCAACTAATACACAAAGAGGAAATCTATCAGATTCGGACTGCAACAAGGTTTTTGGGTGCCATGGCTGTGGTCCGAATAACCCGACAATCCCCTTTTTGCCCACAAGTCCCAAAACAAAGAAAAGTCCTGTCCTATTATACAGGGTGTAAGAAGTCCTTGAGTATGTCGACCTCATGGGACTCGGTGCCACAGTTTGTCTCTATGACCACCCTAGCCACAGGTAAGTCCTTAGACTCCCCATGTAAACAGTGAAATCCCACCAAAGTCGGTGACAAAGCGTGGCCCTCACTAGGGTCACCAAACTCCCTAAGTCCAACAGACCAGTCTCTAACACGGAACATGCCTGTGGTCCCTCGCCAGGTCGAGAGTCATCACTGCAGGCAGGGGAAGCATAATAAAAGCAACGCCAACCCATGTTGCAGTCCATCGGCTCAACAGTTATGGGGCAATGGGTGGCTATGTGACTTGGGAAGTAACACCTCTAACAAGTCACGTCATTAGCTGGGGCTTTCAACAACAATTCAGATGCCCCCTGTGCCATCAGATGCCCTGCCCCACATATGTGGCTGTAGTTCCCTACTTTTGGGTGTCAGCCTCCCTTTGTAAACCCCATTATGAAGATGTTACTGCCCCCGTATCTCGAGGAACATGTCAACTGCCTGGAACCTTTCTACAAGGTCCACCAGGTTATCGAAATTCTGGGGATCTCCCTCTGCAACCCAGAACTGAACCACCCTTGGAAGGGAGTGGTTGAACCTGTCCATGACGACCCTTTACACAATCTATGTTGGGGATGAAAAGATTCTGGTTGCAACCACGTTTGAACTAGGTGTAACAAATCAAAAATTTGGGACTAGGAAAGTGGAGCACTCGTTGCGCCCTAACATTTACGGTACCATCACACGCCTTCATATCGCCGGCGAGAATTCTGGCAATTCCCGAATTGGCGATGTGGAAACCACATCGCCTGTGCATTGCGGCGTGTGACTGGGTGATTCTACGGCGAGAAATCGCCAGTGGAGCGTCGCCTGATTACCCTGACATGCCGAAAAATCAGGCGATATCCACCAGGCGATATCAGCGCACCTTGGCGTGTGACAGGGCAATAGCGATGTAGAAAGCGACCTCAGAAATTATGGAATCAATCCCGTAGACGTGCCTGAGTGTTCTGTTTACCGTGCCCCGTCTGCGGCGATTGGTGGCTTCTCCTGTGTTACCATTGGCTGCCCGTGGCAAAGGCGACATGTTTGATGATCTGTGCGCTCTTCACCAGACTCATCTTCTTCTTCTGCTTCACAATTGTCAGGAAAGGCAGTTAAACTACGAGCGTCATGGACACAATGATACTGCGCGTATGATGTTGGCACGTCCTGACTAAATGATTAATCCTCCGATATTGACAATTGGTGTATGATTTCATACACACAAATATATGTTGAATAAGCCAATTCCTATTGCTGGTGTCTCAATGTCAAAACCAACACGTGACTCACCGTAGCCGGAGTCTTCACGTCTCAGGCGTTGCTTCTCCCTGTCACGGTTCCGCGCCCGAGGCTGTGGGGCCCGGTGGTCCAGATCAATAGGGGATGGCTGAACAGATAAGGGTTAGATATTCTTGTCGTGACGCCACCTGTGGGAATTCCGGTGAGTTCACCGGTGCTGCTTAGGTCTCCGGGGGATGTACGGCAGCAAGATGGGACGCTCCCCACAGGACGAGCGGGAGATCCCGGAGCCAGGGGCTGCACTTGATGTTGTACGGCAGCTCGGTGATTCTTAGCATGTGGAGTTAAACAGTTCTGAAGAAGTCCAGACACCAGTGTTCTCTGTAACGGGTCTTTTACTGTAACCGGTAGATGATACAATGTATACAGTTAACGGATAACGGACCAGGTGGTCCCAGCAATGATCTGTGTTGTTTCAGAGCTCCGCGGTGTTCCTCCGTTCCTAACTTTTCTATTTGCCGACGTCGCCTTTGTGCGCCAGTTCGGGTACAAGGGGCTACTTGAATTTCCCTGCCGGTGTATACAGACCGGTGTGAGGGGAGCCTAATTCCTTATGGTGGGTACTCCGCTGGCAAGATGGCTCTAGTCGCGGCTGCAGTGAGGTGCTCCTAAGAAGCCTTTCCTTCACTTGTGGTTTGCTGAGCAGCGATGAACGACTTGCTCGCTTCGGAACCAGTGATCCGGTTGTTGATGGGTGCGGGTGTATTTGGAACCCGTTTAGATAGTCGCCCAGGTTCCGGTTATTGGGGCAACCGGTAGGTGGTCTGTAGGACTGCACGGAACTGTGCAGGGCCCTCTTCTCCTACGTTCCTCCCGACCACTTCTCCTCTTCTACATTCTCCTACACCAGTGATGGTCAACCTTTTGAGCTCGGTGTGTCAAAATTCACCGAAAAAACTACTATAACTCGCGTGGTGTGTCACTTTGAGAAAAACCCATAATTTTGTAATATTTGTAGCTGCAATAACAAAAAGGTATCCTGGATATGGCACCCATTCTGGTATAAAGCCCCTTATCCAGGATATAGCCCCCACATTGGGATATAGCACCCCCCCAATCTGGTACATTACTCCCCCCCTCCATTCTGGATATGGCCCTATTTTGTTGTATATAGCCTCTGATCCTGAATATAGCCCCCACACTGGAATATAGCACCCTCCAATCCTGGTACATTACCCCCCATCCTGGATATGGCCCCCACAGATATATAGCCCCCTATCCTGGATATAGCCCCCACATTGGGATAGAGCAGCCCCCCCTCCATCCTGGTACATTACCCCCCATCCTGGATATGGAACCCACTCTGTTATATAGTCCCTTATGCTGGATATAGCTCCCATCCTGGTACATTACAATCCATCCTGGATATGGCCCCCACCCTGGTATATAGCCCCTATGCTGGGATATAACACCCCCTATCCTGGTATATAGCCCCTATGCTGGGATATAGCACCCCCTATCCTGGTATATAGCCCCTTTTCCTGGATATAGCCCCCCATACTGGGATATAGCACACTACCCCCCCCCCCCCATCCTGGTACATTACCCCCCATCCTGGATATGGCCCTTATCCTGGTGCACACACAAAAATAATAAACAACATAACTCACCTATCCCTCGTTCCTCTTCATGCTGAAAGTGTCAGCAGCCTGACGCTGATAACATAATCAGCTCTGCTACATTACCATGCCGCCATTGTCTCACCTTCAAATGCTGTGCTGAAACTGTGATTGCATGCAGTCAGTGTCAATCACAACACCAGCATCCGGAGAATGGACATGGGCAGCACAGAATGAAGATGGCAATCAAAGTGTCATCATCCCGCCTCCGTATGCTGATGCTGTGATTGACACTGACTGTATGCAATCACAGTGTCAGCATCTGAAGGCGGAACAAGGCGGCACAGTCATGCAGCAGAGTGAATTATGTTATCGGCGGCGGGTGGAGGGGGAAACTGAGCCATGACATGTGTGTCAGCAGAAACGCCTCGGCGTGTCACTGCTGACACGCGTGTCATAGGTTAGCCATCACTGTCCTACACTCTACTCCTACACTCCGCCCATCAGGACCTAATTGGCCCTCTATTCTAATGGTGCATGTAGGGTATGGAGCTCTGAGTATTAACCATGTCATTACTGAGACGGAAGGTATTACATCTTCTGGCAGGGATGTAATACCTTCCTGTGACGCACTCATTGCGGGGCGCCTCACATGTTGAGCACACAGAAATCAGAAACCATGTGGGCCCATAAATTACATACTAACGCATGTATGTCTTCCATTTGCTACGCACGTCCATCACCCTGTGGTTCCTTCTTGAGTTAGTTTGATCACGCCATGACGTACCTGAAAGGCTCACCACTCTGTTGCGACTTAACTTGTCTGGGCCCTCAAGTCTCCTCGGCGTAACCAGCGTGCGCTGTGACGTCATATCGTTGTTGGACGTTGTGCCCTGCCTTCCAGGTGCTTTACCCTTCCCTTGCAGAGGTAGCGATGGCGTCAGGACAGAGAGCTGCAGCATGGGGCGAGCCAGAGCTGTTCATCCTCATTGACATTCTGGACAGGCGGGATTATTGGTGCGCCACCAGCACCCACGGATCCTCAAGCAGGTCATCCTGCATAAAGTAAAGAGGGCCCAGCTCAGGAGAATGGGTATGGAGCGCACCATCCAGCAGATCCAGAAGAAGGTGGCGGACAAGTGTCCAGGGCGCATTGACACCATCCGGGCACGGATTAGGAGGCTGCGTGGTGAGTAATTGTGATACACACATACCTCATCCCAACACAAAGCAAACATGGAGCACCACATGGAAGTGTAGCCTGTCAGACAGGTGGCCTGAATAGATAATGGTGGTATTTCCTCTCTCACCATCTGCAGGGTGTGCAAAATGCAACATGAAGGTGCAGACTACACTACTGTGTGTTGCCATTGTTGACGTCGACATTGCTGTTTTAACAGTAGAACAACACACATAGCTATGTAATAAGGCTGATGTCAACATCTACATCTTGTAATGCCACCATGACACATACAGCCAATATCTGTGTGCTGCTTAACTTCCTGCGTCGTAGGGATACTGCATCATACACGCCGGCAAGTTATGTGGATTCAGTGGACTCCACAACAGGGGAAGTCAGTCCAAGGGATTGGCGTGCAACCGACCCAGGTGTGGCGCAACTCCAGCCGCTGAGCCAGGGTCTGAATCCGCAGGATGCCAGGAGCAGAAGAGACGCATACTGCTCCTACTTCAATGGCCTTGGGGCAGTGGCCTGGCAGCACCAGCAGGTATGTGAGACCACAATGGTCATTATGGGTCCCTACAGCATTGTGTGCAAATGTCCAGTACACAGGTCCAGGCCTTGGCCACACACTGTATGCTGTGACTGTGTCTCCCTGTCCATTTTAAATGGCATTACACATGGGTATGTGTCCACACAAGGACAATTGTATTGTGTTTGTTGAGGATGGAGGTAGTCATCAGTATCCGCACACACACGTCTGCACACATATAGTTCAGCCAGGGCCACACACTATCCATGCACATATGTCCAGAGTGTTGCTTTGAGCTTACCGACGTCACCAACAGACGCACACATAGCCATTCATGGCATATAGGGTGACCTCTCTCCTCTGCCCACTCAGCTGATTCATTGCAGGTTATGATTTGACCTAATGTTGATTATTGCCTATTGTGTTGACTCTGCATAATTTATATGACTTTGCCCCTCTGTTCCTCTGTCCTCTGCCAGGACACCTGGTGGAAGTTTGATTGAGGAACACTATTTGTGGTTATATATTAATACCCTCTTGGAGTATTTGAGATACTTGATTTAGTGTTTATTATTGGGGCTTCATTAAGTGCAATATAGGTGTCATTTCTGATTTCTGCTGAAGTGGGTGGTGTGTTTGGAATACAGATAGCTCTGTAAGGGCTTTTTAAATTGTTTTTAACTACACTCTCATTGTTTGTCTGTGGTTTTTGCAATAAAGATTTATACTTGTTATATGATAATTGGTGATCGCCTAATTTATACTGGTTAGCTTCTTCTCTACTAATATTCATGGTATACTCACACTGCTACAGACGAGACATCTTGTGTGGCAGTTTGGCGACACCAAAGTGTCTTTTGGAAGCCGCAACACATGTCACGACGGTGCAGTAGTAGTAGAAAGGGCAAATGTGTCATGTAGTGGGCAGACGTCCAGACAAGGCTGACCAATGGTAACGCAGTTGTGTAGGTCAATTGGAGTGGAAAGGGCGCGGTGTAACACACCCTGACATGACTGTCTCCTCGCCATGGTCAAACTCTACGCCCACATCGCTGATGTGGTGGTGGCGTGTGACGCGGCGATGTATGAAGGGAACATCGCTTCCGGTCTTCTGCAGGCGATTTCCGGAAGGCAGGATCGCCGGAGATCGCACACGAGATCGATACGTGTCACTGCTCCACGACGTTTACAAACAATTGCCCGAAACGTGCGCGCTCACATCAAATCGCCGGCGATATGGAAGCCATATGGCGGCGTGTGACAGTACCTTTAGAGGTAATCTAAGGTACCGTCGCCAGGGATTTGACGTGAGCGCGCACTTTTCGGGCACTTTCTTCTGATCGCTGTGGAAATGTCACACGTAGCGATCTAGCGTGTGAACTTCGGCGATCCTGCATCCCGGAAATCGCCTGCAGAAGACCGGAAGCGATGTTCCCTTCATACATTGCCACGTCACATGCCACAATCGTAGCAGAGATGTGGCCATACTGTTTCGATAGGGGCGTGCTAGAGTGGATTTCACCACGCCCCTATCACTGCGATTGGTGGACAGAACTGCGTTCCCATTGGTCAGCCTTGTGTGAATGCACGGGTCATCAAATAAGGCGCCTCTGACACAGCCAGCCAATCAGAACGCAGTATCACCCACCAATTGCCGCAGATGCAGCGCAAAAAAACACCATCCAAGCAAGCCTACTGGATTGACTTCAGGATCACTGTGTACGTTGCCCTCGCCCTGTCACATGGCACGATCCGCTAAAATCGCCTGGTGGATATCGCCTGATTTCACTGCAGTGCAGGGCAATCAGGGAACACTCCACTGGCGATTTCTCACCGTAGAATCGCCCAGTCATATACCACTGCGCACATGCGATGTGGTTTCACATCGCCGAATTCGGGAATTGCCAGCGTTCTCACCGGCAATATGGCGGCGTGTGACGGTACCTTTAGGCATGCCAAGATCTCCATCGTCAATTTGGAATACTCTTTTGCATCCTGCAGAGCTGAGACATAATAGGCCTTTTTCGTTTCACCCATTAGATATGGGGCTAGAACCTCCTCCCACTGCATTGGACACAATTTCACTCGTGCCACCTCCCTTTCGGAAACAGTTAGGAATGCCTCAACATCATCCTGGAGTCCCATCTGCTGCTGTTGCACTTGCTGTTGGATATTAGCCTGCAGCAGCTGATTAATCAGTTCCTCCATGTTGTCTGTTTTCAGTCTTGCAGCTGCTTTTACCCAGGACATGTGGGTACCTTGTCGAGCCCAGGCTTTGGGGTACTCGGGTGTCAGGCTTCAGGGGTAGCGTCTGCTGTGTCACGGGAATTGGCAGCCGTGTCTGATCCCTTGTCCTGGACCTATCTTTGAAAAGGGGGGTGATATTTACAGCGGATTACATACAGTTTGTTATCGTGACGCCACCTGTAGTTTCTGGTGATTTTCACCAGCGCCACCATAGTCCGCCAGAGGTAAATGGTATCGCAGCTAGGATGGTGAAGTCCTCCACAGGTAGAACTGGACCTCCAGGGCAGCAAAGTGTAAAGGGACAGTTTGGAGGAGAGCTGGGTTGGTGTAGGGAGTGCTGGAACAGCCTATGTGTAGGGCCTATGATGGAGAGGAAAGATGCATGCACACAGAAGAAGTCTCTTTTACCTTTTACTGATGTTTGGCAGGTAAATACGTCCAGGGCACTGACGGGTGACAGGGTTGCACAGTGAGTCCCCAAAGCAAGTGGGTATAAGGCCTCCTCTGTTCCTGTGTGTGTTGAAGCACAGCCTGCTTGTGCTTGCAGCCAGACTTGCCTCCTCTCTCTTCCTGACTGTAGTGTCTGCCTCTCTCCTCCTGTGCGGTCTCCTGGTTACCTTCTCTAAACACTGCGATGCTACGCTGCTGTGTCTGGCTCCCTCTCTTGACCCACAGAGGATACCGGGTAGCCGAAGCCTCCACAGTGCGACGGGGTTTCTGTGGTCCTATAGTATCCCACAGGTGCGGATCCCCAATATCCGGTGATTCTCTGGGTGAAACTTCCTCAAGCTCCTTGCTCCCTCTTAGCTCTCAGCTCCTCGCCTTCAGTCCCACTTAGGCTGGCCGGACATAGAAGGGCCACTCCAGGTCACTGGCTCGGGCCTAAACATGGCACCGACCACCAGGACGTCTTCGCAGCTCTCCTAGCGTCTGCACACACTGACTAACTCCGCCCCCAGCAGCAGTATTTAAGGGGATCTTGCCCAAGGGCAGCAAGTGGTGCTCCCCTAGTGTGCCAGGGTGGGAGGTGTTGTATGTAGTAGATACCTGCTGTGGAAACCCAGCTGTGCATTAGAGAGATCTGTGGTTACCTGTGTGAGCAGGGCGCCATATCCTTCCCTGCAGTAGTCACACGTGCGTTTGAGGTAAGTACAGGAAGGAATTTAAATAAAAAGTCCAGGATGCTTTATTAAGACTCCATAAAGCAACAAACACAGAAAATAAATGGCCTTTCAGTGCAAGAAAACAGGTTACACCATCCAAATAACAGCACTTCAGTGATAACTCAGTACACAAGTCCCAGTGTGGTGACGTCACACAGGAGGTCATCCTACCTCCAGACACAGACCACTAATGATACACCTGGACTTCCTTATGTCTAGCATACCATGCATGGTGGTGGGGATATGTGAGCCGCCATTCCCACCTATCTCACTTTCTTTATTACTACTATTGTGGCTACCCAGGACGCCGACCCGCTGCATGCTGTGCCTGACGGGGTGAGCTGAATAAACTCTTTTCTTACAAACCCAGTGACGCAGTAGCTGGAGAAGGAAATGTTAAATCCCCTTCTCACACCTCTCTGCCTGGTCACCGCTAGGTCACCAGTAACCCCACTGGCGTTAGCCACCAACTGGACTGGCCCCATTACCACAACATGGAGATGGTGGCTAAAGTGGGTCCACTCATAGACCGCCATCCCGGGTTTCCTGATCTGCCCAGGGAAGAAGGGGGCTTCCTGGTAAATGCCCCCATGTCATCCATGCCCAGTCAGGACTTAAAGGAAGTGAGAGACCCAGGGTATGGAGGAGCCGAGAGAGACCATGTCCCGGAGGAGCTTCCAACACTTCCCTCACCTGCACCAGAGGAGTTGGTGCCCGAGGCGGTAGGGGAAGAAGGATCAGGCAGTGCAGCGCCAGCCACAGAGAGAGAGAGCCAGACGCTGAGGCCCCAGAGACTGTTATAGCCGACGATGATGAGCCTGGCCTGGCTGCAGCCCCGCTACACCTGCACAGTCCCCACTGGCCCAAGGCCTGCAACTCCCGCCAAACTGGGCCAAGGAAATAGCCATTCGTCCCCAAGGCAATGCGTTACCCCCATTACGCGAGAAGACGAGCCTGATGCCTGGAAAACAGGGACTGTGATACAGTTCAACCACAGAAAGGGTTTTGGCCTCATTAGGCAACCAGGCATGTGTCAGAACATATTTGTTAACCAAAAAGACGTTCATCCTAAGTATGGAACCAGGTGTCAGTGCAACCTCTGTCAAGGGGACCTGGTAGAATATAACATCTTGTGGTCAAATAATAGATGGCCAGCGATAAATTTATACTGTGTAGCTGCGGGAGATTTAGAATCGCCATCCCTGAGTGAGCATGATCCCGACAATGTAAGCTCAATCAGTGACCATGCCTCAGAAGCCAGCCAAACTCCAAACAGCAGATGCCGTAATGCTGCGGTTCGGCCCCGCACTCCAGCACCAGAGAGACCGTACCAAGTGGCCATGGTGTGCCAGTACCAGCCAGATCTGCAGTGTTAGCAGCTATCCCAGGTAGAAGAGGAGTTGTGCAGCTGACTGTGAGCCCTGCTCCAGACAGAGGAATGTATACAGAAAGCCATCCGCATTGCACCTTCAACACTAGCGCCATCGCCTACTGGTAGCCATTCACCTAATTCAGACTTGTTAAACTGCATAATAATAACTAATAAGTTAGATGCACCGTTGTGCCTGCCTTTAAGTATGGTTATTTGCATTGTTGTTGCTATATCTAATTTACACTGCAGTTTACTGTAAAAATGTGAGCAGTAAAGTTTTTCCACTAGTTGGCTGCCCAGCCCTTGAGATTAGGTTGAAACTAAAATGAACATTAATGGTCATTGGACTATGGTAGGACTCGAAGTTTCCTCTAAATAGTTGCGCCTCTTTAGGTGCTTTTTCCTGTACTTGCTTGATACTGTTATGTAACGTTCAAGCCATGTGCCTTTCATAAAAGAAAGAAGTTTTACTTGTTATTTATTAAATACAAAAAAAATTTCTGCTTAACACCTTTACACTTTCATTGCAGCCGGACGTGCGGAGTTTAACAAGGGGGGAATGTGGTGCCCCTGCGGTCCGGCTACTACTAATGGTACTGCATGCATTTCATGTGTATGGTATCATGCACAGAGGTAAGAGAAGAAAGCTTTGACAAGACCCCGATTTGCACCCAAATCAATCCAAACTCCAGGCCAGGGAAGTGTAGGGTGGAAGCAACCCACATGCAGGGCGGTCCCCACCTACTGGCTGGAGGGAAGCGTTAGGTTAGGTGTGGGTGGCAACAGAGGAGATAGCCCTAGTGAGATCCAGTCGGGCAGCTGGGGAAGCTAGTACTACACATGGAGTTAGGTGCTAGTCCCAGGCCCGAGGACACAAATCTGCTCTGGCTTTACTACCCTAGGGGCTCGCTCCTGCTGGGGGGAGTGATCCACCTTGCTGCACCAACACCTATCCCCTGGGAGTACTACCTGCAGCACTGGTCAGCCCTGAATGGAAACTTCAACTGGCGTCACGAAAACCAGAAACTTTAAAACTTTAATCCCCTGTACATAATCCTTTAACAACGTAAGGTTGAGGCCACAGCTTCTGGGGTCACCACTGTGATTAATAGACTGTTACCCCGGGTTGTCAGAGTAACATACATAAATATTGTCCCTCTTTGTGGCCCCCATACATTAATATTGTCTCCCTTTGCGGCCCCCATACATCAATATTGTCCCTCTTTGCGGCCCCCATACATCAATATTGTCCCTCTTTGCGGCCCCCATACATCAATATTGTCCCTCTTTGAGGCCCTCATACATTAATATCGTGTCCCTCTGTGGCCCCCATACATTAATATCGTGTCCCTCTTTGCGGCCCCCATACATCAATATTGTCCCTCTTTGTGACCCTCATACATTAATATTGTCCCTCTTTGAGGCCCTCATACATCAATATTGTCTCCCTCTTTGTGACCCTCATACATTAATATTGTCTCCCTTTGTGGCCCCCATACATTAATATTGTCTCCCTTTGTGGCCCCCATACATTAATATTGTCCCTCTTTGTGACCCTCATACATTAATATTGTCCCTCTTTGAGGCCCTCATACATCAATATTGTCTCCCTCTTTGTGGCCCTCATACATTAATATTGTCTCCCTCTTTGTGACCCTCATACATCAATATTGTCTCCCTCTTTGTGGCCCTCATACATTAATATTGTCTCCCTTGGTGGCCCCCATACATCAATATTGTCCCTCTTTGAGGCCCTCATACATTAATATTGTCTCCCTCTTTGTGACCCTCATACATTAATATTGTCTCCCTCTTTGTGGCCCCCATACATTAATATTGTCTCCCTCTTTGTGACCCTCATACATTAATATTGTCTCCCTCTTTGTGACCCTCATACATTAATATTGTCTCCCTCTTTGTGGCCCCCATACATTAATATTGTCTCCTCTTTGTGACCCTCATACATTAATATTGTCCCTCTTTGAGGCCCTCATACATTAATATTGTCTCCCTCTTTGTGACCCTCATACATTAATATTGTCTCCCTTTGTGGCCCTCATACATTATTATTGTCTCCCTCTTTGTGGCCCCCATACATTAATATTGTCTCCCTCTTTGTGGCCCTCATACATTAATATTGTCTCCCTTGGTGGCCCCCATACATCAATATTGTCTCCCTTTGTGGCCCCCATACATCAATATTGTCCCTCTTTGAGGCCCTCATACATTAATATCGTGTCCCTCTGTGGCCCCCATACATTAATATTGTCTCCCTCTTTGTGACCCTCATACATTAATATTGTCCCTCTTTGAGGCCCTCATACATTAATATTGTCTCCCTCTTTGTGACCCTCATACATTAATATTGTCTCCCTCTTTGTGGCCCCCATACATTAATATTGTCTCCCTCTTTGTGACCCTCATACATTAATATTGTCCCTCTTTGAGGCCCTCATACATTAATATTGTCTCCCTCTTTGTGACTCTCATACATTAATATTGTCTCCCTCTTTGTGGCCCCCATACATTAATATTGTCTCCCTCTTTGTGGCCCCCATACATTAATATTGTCTCCCTCTTTGTGGCCCTCATACATTAATATTGTCTCCCTCTTTGTGGCCCCCATACATTAATATTGTCTCCCTTGGTGGCCCCCATACATCAATATTGTCTCCCTTTGTGGCCCCCATACATCAATATTGTCTCCCTTTGTGGCCCCCATACATCAATATTGTCCCTCTTTGAGGCCCTCATACATTAATATCGTGTCCCTCTGTGGCCCCCATACATTAATATTGTATCCCTTTATGGCCCCCATACATTAATATTGTCCCTTTTTGTGGCCCCACACATTAATTTCATACACAAAACAATCAGTGATTTTTATGATAAATACATAATCACCCATGAAGAGCATTACATAGGATAGGAGCACTATAGGACAGTTAAAATAACATTGATTTCTCAGCCGTGTCTATAGACGGAAATGGCCCCCACCCAGCAGTAATGCTAAATAGGTCCAAGGGGGTTTATCCTGCTGATAAATAGGTCAAGGCGCTAAATGCTGAAAAGTGCAAAGCTTCATACAGGATTCATCATCCTCTGTTCTAGAGATGTCCCGTACAGCTGGTATAACCTGGGCATCTCCTGTATATAATTATATATGTACAGCTGGTATAACCTGGACATCTCCTGTATATAATTATATATGTACAGCCGGTGTAACCTGGACATCTCCTGTATATAATTATATATGTACAGCCGGTATAACTTGGACATCTCCTGTATATAATTATATATGTACAGCTGGTATAACCTGAGCATCTCCTGTATATAATTATATATGTACAGCTGGTATAACCTGGACATCTCCTGTATATAATTATATATGTACAGCCGGTATAACCTGGACATCTCCTGTATATAATTATATATGTACAGCCGGTGTAACCTGGGCATCTCCTGTATATAATTATATATGTACAGCTGGTATAACCTGGGCATCTCCTGTATATAATTATATATGTACAGCTGGTATAACCTGGACATCTCCTGTATATAATTATATATGTACAGCTGGTATAACCTGGGCATCTCCTGTATATAATTATATATGTACAGCTGGTATAACCTGGACATCTCCTGTATATATATGTGCAGCCGGTATAACCTAGGTATCTCCTGTATATAATTATATATGTACAGCCGGTATAACCTGGACATCTCCTGTATATAATTATATATGTACAGCTGGTATAACTTGGGCATCTCCTGTATATAATTATATATGTACAGCTGGTATAACCTGGGCATCTCCTGTATATAATTATATATGTACAGATGGTATAACCTGGGCATCTCCTGTATATAATTATATATGTACAGATGGTATAACCTGGGCATCTCCTGTATATAATTATATATGTACAGCTGGTATAACCTGGACATCTCCTGTATACAATTATATATGTACAGCTGGTATAACCTGGGCATCTCCTGTATATAATTATATATGTACAGCTGGTATAACCTGGACATCTCCTGTATATAATTATATATGTATAGCCGGCATAACCTGGGCATCTCCTGTATATAATTATATATGTACAGATGGTATAACCTGGGCATCTCCTGTATGTAATTATATATGTACAGCTGGTATAACCTGGGCATCTCCTGTATATAATTATATATGTACAGCCGGTATAACCTGGGCATCTCCTGTATATAATTATATATGTACAGCCGGTATAACCTGGACATCTCCTGTATATAATTATATATGTACAGCCGATATAACCTGGACATCTCCTGTATATAATTATATATGTACAGCTGGTATAACCTGGGCATCTCCTGTATATAATTATATATGTACAGTTGGTATAACCTGGACATCTCCTGTATATAATTATATATGTACAGCCGTATAACCTGGACATCTCCTGTATATAATTATATATGTACAGCTGGTATAACCTGGGCATCTTCTGTATATAATTATATATGTACAGCTGGTATAATCTGGACATCTCCTGTATATAATTATATATGTACAGCCGGTATAACCTGGGCATCTCCTGTATATAATTATATATGTACAGCCGGTATAACCTGGACATCTCCTGTATATAATTATATATGTACAGCTGGTATAACCTGGGCATCTCCTGTATATAATTATATATGTACAGCCGTATAACCTGGACATCTCCTGTATATAATATATATATGTACAGCCGGTATAACCTGGACATCTCCTGTATATAATTATATATGTACAGCTGGTATAACCTGGGCATCTCCTGTATATAATTATATATGTACAGCCGGTATAACCTGGACATCTCCTGTATATAATTATATATGTACAGCCGGTATAACCTGGACATCTCCTGTATATAATTATATAAGTACAGCTGGTATAACCTGGACATCTCCTGTATATAATTATATATGTACAGCCGGTATAACCTGGGCATCTCCTGTATATAATTATATATGTACAGCGGTATAACCTGGGCATCTCCTGTATATAATTATATATGTACAGCTGGTATAACTTGGACATCTCCTGTATATAATTATATATGTACAGCCGGTATAACCTGGACATCTCCTGTATATAATTATATATGTACAGCCGGTATAACCTGGACATCTCCTGTATATAATTATATATGTACAGCTGGTATAACCTGGACATCTCCTGTATATAATTATATATGTACAGCTGGTATAACCTGGACATCTCCTGTATATAATTATATATGTACAGCTGGTATAACCTGGGCATCTCCTGTATATAATTATATATGTACAGCCGGTATAACCTGGGCATCTCCTGTTTATAATTACATATGTACAGCTGGTATAACCTGGGCATCTCCTGTATATAATTATATATGTACAGCCGTATAACCTGGACATCTCCTGTATATAATTATATATGTACAGCGGTATAACCTGGGCATCTCCTGTATATAATTATATATGTACAGCCGGTATAACCTGGACATCTCCTGTATATAATTATATATGTACAGCTGGTATAACCTGGACATCTCCTGTATATAATTATATATGTACAGCTGGTATAACCTGGACATCTCCTGTATATAATTATATATGTACAGCTGGTATAACTTGGACATCTCCTGTATATAATTATATATGTACAGCCGGTATAACCTGGACATCTCCTGTATATAATTATATATGTACAGCCGGTATAACCTGGACATCTCCTGTATATAATTATATATGTACAGCTGGTATAACCTGGACATCTCCTGTATATAATTATATTGTACAGCCGGTATAACCTGGGCATCTCCTGTATATAATTATATATGTACAGCTGGTATAACCTGGGCATCTCCTGTATATAATGTTATATGTACCATAACTTAGTGGATGTATTCCCTTAACCCTTTGGGCTCCTGCCCCACCCCACACTGCACTTTTAGCTGAATAAGGTGCTTTTGGATGAATTACCTTCTTGTGGAAGTTGCACCATATTTATTTTATTATGATCGCCCCCCCGGGACCTGATTCCAGGCCTTTTCCCTTTTAAATGTTGTTAATGAGCGGTAGAGGCGGCCATGTCTTCCCCCTCCGGTGCAGGGCCCTATGTCCAGTGAGTTTGTGGTCAGGGGTAATGCACTCCACTTACACAGATGGAGCAGGAGTAATGGGCTCCATATTGATCCTCAGCAGAAGAATAGGGAAATAATGAGACGCAGGACCCTGGATGTCTAATCGTGTGTCCGCCATATAACCGTATTATAATGTGGCTGTACAGCAGCCATGCTCCACTATGGGGGTCATTGCCTGTGGGGGCACACGGCTGTCATTACACAGGGAACCCAGATTACAGTATAGTGGGGGCACTTTAAAGACAATTCCAACTCCTGTCAATAGGGGGCGCTCTAGCTCCAGCTGCACAGCACGTTTGCATTGAAACTATATTGAAACCACTTGTTATACCTCTTTAACCACATTTGTAGCACCGCCGCCCCCCACCAGGTAAATGTCACCCCCCGCCCGTAATCAATCCCAAAACCTAAAAATTAAAAAAAAATATAATTGCCAAAAATCACAAAAATACAATATTAGGTTCATTGTAGAACGACATTATAGAAAGCAAAAATATACAAAACCAAACATACAATATACAGAATAATACGTATTACATCAAACAGAAAGCTCTTCACCAGCAATAAACTTGTCTAAGGGCCTTTCACATCAGCGGTTTTCGCTGATCGCGGCAGTTGTGGTGAAAAAACCGCATCTGCCGCGATTACCATATAACCGCGACACTTGCGGCACACTTGCGGCAAGCCCCATGCAATGTCTATGGGGCTTGCGGTAAGGGTGCGGCAAGTGCGGTTTCGGCACTTGTGGCAGGTGCGGCCGCGAAAAAAACCGCTGCTTGCAGCGTTTTTTTTCGCGGCCGCACCTGCGGCAAGTGCTGAAACCGCACTTGCCGCACCTGCCGCACCCTTACCGCAAGCCCCATAGACATTGCATGGGGCTTGCCGCAAGTGAACCGCAAGTGTGGCCGTTATGCGGTAATCGCGGCAGTTGAGTTTTTTTCACCGCAACTGCCGCGATCAGCGAAAACCGCAGACGTGAAAGGGCCCTAATATATAATAAATGATAAATGGAAAATTAGAGAAAAATGTATTGTAATTAAAAAAATAAAAATAAATTCAATAAATAATAATAATAATAATAAAAAATACTAAATAGAAAAAAACAAAATAATAAAAAAAATCTCTAGTAAGTAGGAAAAAATACCCCCTCTTAATCTTACTTTTTTTTGGTTTACAATTTTTTTTTGCAACAGCTATTTCAGTGTGATATATGTAATAACTGATGGACACAGTAATATTTCAGTGTGATATATGTAATAACTGATGGACACAGTAATATTTCAGTGTGATATATGTAATAACTGATGGACACATTAATATTTCAGGTTTGAAATGATGTTTATTGCACTAACCGAAAATGTGAAATATGCATTATTTCAAAATTTGACAGGTGCCAAAGTATGGGCACCCTTCTGATTTTCATGATTTGAATACTCCTAACTATTTTTTACTGACTTACTGAAGCACTAAATTGGTTTGGTAACCTCATTGAGCTTTGCACTTCATAGCCCGGTGTATCCAATAATGAGAAAAGCTATTTCAGGTATCCACTTGCAAGTTGTTCTCCTATTTGCATCTTCTCTGAGGAGTGGCATCATGGGCTCCTCAAAACAGCTCTCAAATGATCTGAAAAAAAAGATTGTTCAACATAGTTGTTCCTGGGAAGGATACAAAAAGTTGTCTCAGAGATTTAACCTGTCAGTTTCCACTGTGAGGAACATAGTAAGGAAATGGAAGACCACAGGGACAGTTCTTGTAAAGGCCAGAAGTGGCAGGCCAACAAAAATATCAGAAAGGCAGAGAAGAAGAATGGTGAGAACAGTCCAGAACAATCCACAGACCACCTCCAAAGACCTGCAGCATCATCTTGCTGCAGATGGTGTCACTGTGCATCGGTCAACAATGCAGCGCACACTGCACAAGGAGAAGCTGTATGGTAGAGTGATGCAAAAGAAGCCGTTTCTGCATGCACGCCACAAACAGAGTCGCCTGAGGTATGCAAAAGCACATTTGGACAAGCCAGTTTCATTTTGGAAGAAGGTCCTGTGGACTGATGAAACAAAGATTGAGTTGTTTGGTCATACAACAAGGCGTTATGCATGGCGCCACAAAAACACAGCATTCCAAGAAAAACACTTGCTACCCAGTGTCAAATTTGGGGGAGGGTCCATCATGCTTTGGGGCTGTGTGGCCAATGACGGCACCGGGAATCTTGTTTAAGTTGAGGGTCGCATGGATTCCACTCAGTATCAGCAGATTCTTGAGAATAATGTTCAAGAATCAGTGTCAAAGTTGAAGTTACGCTGAGGATGGATCTTTCAGCAAGACAATGATCCAAAACACCGCTCCAAATCTACTCAGGCATTCATGCAGAGGAGCAATTACACTGTTCTGGAATGGCCATCCCAGTCCCCAGACCTGAATATCATTGAACATCTGTGGGATGTTGTGAAGCGGGCTGTCCATGCTCGGCGACCATCAAACTTAACTGAACTTGAATTGTTTTGTAAAGAGGAATGGTCAAAAATCCCTTCATCCAGGATCCAGGAACTCATTAACAGCTAAGGGAAGCCACTAGAGGCAAAAGGTGGATCTACTAAATATTAATGTCACTTTTCTGTTGAGGTGCCCATACTTTTACACCTGTCAATTTTTGAAACAATGCATATTTCACATTTTCAGTTAGTACAATAAACCTCATTTCAATCCTGAAATATTAATGTGTCCATCAGTTATTACATATATCACACTGAAATATTACTGTGTCCATCAGTTATTACATATATCACACTGAAATATTACTGTGTCCATCAGTTATTACATATATCACACTGAAATAGCTGTTGTAAAAAACAATTTTAAACAAAAAAAAAAGTAAGATTAAGAGGGGTGCCCAAACTTTTTCATATGACTGTATATAATGATCATTAAATAAGAAACATAAAAATGCATAATAAATGATAGTAATAAATAAAATTAATAGGAAAAATAAGTAATGCAATAATAATAAACATTAAATAGGAAAAATACATAAAAATACATTATGAATAAAAATCTATATAAATAACAATACAAGAGGAAAATACATACCGTATATACTCGTGTATAAGCCGAGTTTTTCAGCCCAAAATTTGGGCTGAAAAGTCTCCCCCTCGGCTTATACACGAGTCAATACGGGGGGGGCTGTGTCCGGGGCTGGGGAGGCTGGAGGAGGCGGGGGGGGGGCTGCTGTATGAGTGGCCCCGTCACGTGGGGCCACTCATTAAATATGCACTGCGTCCCCCTGTCAATCAGCGGCAGGGGGAAGCAGTGCATATAGCCCCCAAATGCTGGCACTCGCCCCCCCTTGTAAGGGCCCCCCCCCCCCGATGGTTATATTACCATTCCGGACTTCTGATCCGCGCCGCTCCTCGGTGCTTCATCCTCGCTGCTCCGTCCGTCTTCTACATCCGGAATCTCCGGCCGTCGCAGGCATATGACGTCATCGCGACGGCTGGGGATCCCGGATGTAGAAGACGGACGGACGGAGCAGCGAGGATGAAGCACCGAGGAGCGGCGCGGATCAGAAGTCCGGAATGGTAAGAGAAGCGGGGGGGGGCCCTTGCAAGGGGGGGCGAGTGCCAGCATTTGGGGGCTGCTGGGGACCCCCAGGGGGCTGCTGGGGACCCCCTGGGGGCCAATGTGTACCCCCAGGGGGCTGCTGTGTACCCCCAGGGGGCTGCTGTGTACCCCCTGGGGGCTGCTGGGGGCCGCTGTGTACCCCCAGGGGGCTGCTGTGTACCCCCTGGGGGCTGCTGGGGGCCGCTGTGTACCCCCAGGGGGCTGCTGGGGACCCCCAGGGGGCTGCTGGGGACCCCCAGGGGGCTGCTGTGTACCACTGGGGCTGCTGTATACTACCACTGGGGCTGCTGTATACTACCACTGGGGCTGCTGTATACTACCACTGGGGCTGCTATATACTACCACTGGGGCTGCTGTATACTACCACTGGGGCTGCTGTATACTACCACTCGGGCTGCTGTATACTATCACTGGGGCTGCTGTATACTACCACTGGGTGCTGTTATACTACCACTGGGGCTGCTATATACTACCACTGGGGCTGCTGTATACTACCACTGGGGCTGCTGTATACTACCACTGGGGCTGTTGTATACTACCACTGGGGCTGCTGTATACTACCACTGGGGCTGCTGTATACTACCACTGGGGAGGCCTGTATACCACTGGGGGGGCCTGTATACCACACTGCTGGGGGCTGTATACCTGTGCTGGGGTCCACCCTCGGCTTATACACGAGTCAATAGGTTTTTCCAGATTTTTGGGGCAAAAGTAGGGGGGTCGGCTTATACACGGGTCGGCTTATACACGAGTATATACGGTAAGTAATAAAAAATAATAAAATCTACATTATATAGGGAAAATAAAAAACATATAATTATATCTATTCTATAAAGCTGAGTGTATGTATGTATGTGAATGTATTTATGTATCATAGCTCCACCCCCTCAAGGTAGCACTGCCCCTTCATAGTTCCGCCCTTCCACATAACCCTTCCCCCTTCATGGTCCACCCCTTTGCATAGTTCTACCCCTTAAAGGACAGGGCAAACCAGAGGAGCAGAGTCATTTGCATCCATGAAAGTGGGAGGACTATGTGGAGGGGGTGGAGCTATGAATGGTTGGAGCTATGTGTGGACATACATACATAACACACATATATGGAGGCTGCATTAAATTATACTAGCCGTAGAGCCCGTCACTGCCTGGGCATGGTAACTGTTCTTAGTTATAACAAAATAGAATGATTATTTTGCACATAAAATCATTTCTTGGAGGGGGCGGAGCCATATACATCCTTGAAGGGGTGGAACTATGAAGGGGCGGGGCTATGTGTGCACATGCACACACATATGTACATATACTCAGCCCTATGCGGAGGCAACGCTGGGCTCTACAGGTGTTATGGATATATATGTATTTTAGCTGCAGAGCTCGACAATGACCTGCGTAATGTCTATATATTGTCGTAATGCCCATATATGGCAACATCGCTATATATATCATGATATCACCCATATATGGTTATGTATGTGTGTGTGTATGCATGTATCATAGCTCCTTCCCTCACAGTAGCCCTGCCCCTTCATAGCTCTGCCCTTACACATAACCCTGCCCACTCCATTTAGCTCTGCTCCTCCATAGTTCCACATCTCCACATAGTCCTGGGTGTAATGCCCATATATGGTTATAATGCTCATATATGGTAAAATCGCTCATATTTGAAAATATCTCCCATATATGGTATCATATGTGTGTATGAATCATAGCCCCGCCTCTTGATAGCCCTGCCACTGCACATGGCTCCACCCCTACCGGTAGCTATCCCCCTTTCATAGTGCTACCCCCACATATAGCCTCACCCCTTCATAGTTCCATCCCTTCACATAGTCCCGGGGCGGGGTTATGAGAAGGAGGCAGTGATATGTAGAGATGCAGGCTGTGAAGTGGGCATAGCTATGTGGAGTGGGCATGATTATGTGGAGTGGGCATGATTATGTGGAGTGGGCATGATTATGTGGAGTGGGCGGGACTTGATACATACATTCAAACTTGTGGAGTAGGCAATGCTATATGGAGTGGGTGGGGCTATGTGGAGTGGGTGGGGTTTGATACTTACACACACACATACACACTCAGCTTTATATATTAGATATATAATAATCCAAAATAGGAAAAATAAAAATACATAATAATAAAATTATAATAATACACCAAAATTAGCATCAAATAGGGACAAATACATAATTATAATAGTAAACATTAATTAGGAAAAATACACAAAAATATATACTTAATAATAATAATAATCTTTATATAGCGCCAACATATTCCGCAGCGCTTCACAAGTCAAGATTAAATAATAAATAAAAAATCTGCAATAAATAGGACATTTACATTGGATAAATCTAATATATAAAGCTGTATGTGTGTGTATGTGTGTATGTGTGTGTATATCCAAGATTGGCATCTGCACCGTCGCAACTACAGCCAAAATTTTGCACAGTCACACGTCTGGACCCCGGGAGCGTCATAGGCTATGTTGTGAGGCAAATTTTAACCCTGCGCGTTCCAGTTCACCAAACAATTTTGCCCCTATCTACATAATGGAGAGAAAGTGACAGTTACCAGTTGACAGTTGTGAATGAGAGGAGCTTCATGACAGCGCCAAAGACTAACAGCACATACCAGCATATAGTCACTACGGTGGGGCCCTGACATGGAATATTCACCACGCACAGGGACATGTATGTGGCGCCCCTGCGGGTATGCGCCACAGAGTGGTATTGCATCTAACATCTATATGTAATATATTGTAAGTTGCTAGGTTAGGATTTAATGCTTATGGAGTCTATTTTTAGCACTCACTTAGGACCGCACCACTTAGAGTAGGGGGAACTGTAATATAGTAGGTTCCACAGGTGGTGGGCGGAGCTTAGGATAGAGCAGAGTGACAGTTAAGAATTTACCTCAGACGGCTTGGGAAGGCAGACCGTGTGGTCACGCCTGGCGGCTCAGCTGAGTGGAGGGTACCCCATCTTTATGAGGGGGCCCAGGACAGATGGCAACGGACCAAGACTGGTAGGGACCAGCTGGTCATGTTGAGGGTTCACAGGTGACACGGACAACCGAGGCAGCCAGGAGTTCAGCCCTGACTGCGAAGCCGACGAGCTGCAGGCCCAACAGGACCGGGTTGCTGACAGCCCCACAAAGGTACCTCACCCCTCATGCCCAAAAGACGGTCCTACACTAGTGAGGAAAGACTGAAACCCGGTGTCAGGTGGGAAACTTGTGCGTTCCTGCTGTTCCCATTTGGACCGGTAATAGTCAAATTAAGCCTACTAGATACAGACTGCAGGACTGGCGGGTGAGCTCTTCAAAGGTGGGAAAGACAGAGAAAGATCTAGAAAGAGAATAGAAACCCTGAAAGACAAAGAAGGAACATCTAATGACTCCTTAAGAGAAATCCTGAGTTGGTAACAACACCCTAAACCAAACTGTACCGTGTATTGTTATGCCATCAGCCGGTACCGAGTAAAGCAAAGTTAAAATGGAAACGGTTTCTGTTATTATTCCTGCCGCAGCTCAAAGGACTTAACATCATCAACATCAACAGCAGACGGGTAAGAACTGCACCACATTTCCATCACTGTCCTCCCTCACCGTCTCACCACCATCATAGCTGCCCTGAGGTAAAGCTTCACCTGTGGGGAGCTGTACCACACACCGCTGCCCCCTCCATCACCTCAGCGGCCGGCTGGCAGCGCCGGTACCACCTTACCGGACTCTACAGGTGGCGTCACGTCCCCCTGTAAATAACCCCTTTCACCCCCACCGTTTACCAACAACACCTGGTATAATTGTTCGCCAGGGCACGGCACCGGGGATACCGACCATCCGTGACATCCCACACAGAAGCCCCGGTGACCGAGTACCCCACGCACCCCAGCTCTGGTCGAAACAAATGGCGGACAAGAGTTATCCTGTTCGTGACGCCAATTTGTTTCGACCAGAGCTGGGGTGCGTGGGGTACTCGGTCACCGGGGCTTCTGTGTGGGATGTCACGGATGGTCGGTATCCCCGGTGCCGTGCCCTGGCGAACAATTATACCAGGTGTTGTTGGTAAACGGTGGGGGTGAAAGGGGTTATTTACAGGGGGACGTGACGCCACCTGTAGAGTCCGGTAAGGTGGTACCGGCGCTGCCAGCCGGCCGCTGAGGTGATGGAGGGGGCAGCGGTGTGTGGTACAGCTCCCCACAGGTGAAGCTTTACCTCAGGGCAGCTATGATGGTGGTGAGACGGTGAGGGAGGACAGTGATGGAAATGTGGTGCAGTTCTTACCCGTCTGCTGTTGATGTTGATGATGTTAAGTCCTTTGAGCTGCGGCAGGAATAATAACAGAAACCGTTTCCATTTTAACTTTGCTTTACTCGGTACCGGCTGATGGCATAACAATACACGGTACAGTTTGGTTTAGGGTGTTGTTACCAACTCAGGATTTCTCTTAAGGAGTCATTAGATGTTCCTTCTTTGTCTTTCAGGGTTTCTATTCTCTTTCTAGATCTTTCTCTGTCTTTCCCACCTTTGAAGAGCTCACCCGCCAGTCCTGCAGTCTGTATCTAGTAGGCTTAATTTGACTATTACCGGTCCAAATGGGAACAGCAGGAACGCACAAGTTTCCCACCTGACACCGGGTTTCAGTCTTTCCTCACTAGTGTAGGACCGTCTTTTGGGCATGAGGGGTGAGGTACCTTTGTGGGGCTGTCAGCAACCCGGTCCTGTTGGGCCTGCAGCTCGTCGGCTTCGCAGTCAGGGCTGAACTCCTGGCTGCCTCGGTTGTCCGTGTCACCTGTGAACCCTCAACATGACCAGCTGGTCCCTACCAGTCTTGGTCCGTTGCCATCTGTCCTGGGCCCCCTCATAAAGATGGGGTACCCTCCACTCAGCTGAGCCGCCAGGCGTGACCACACGGTCTGCCTTCCCAAGCCGTCTGAGGTAAATTCTTAACTGTCACTCTGCTCTATCCTAAGCTCCGCCCACCACCTGTGGAACCTACTATATTACAGTTCCCCCTACTCTAAGTGGTGCGGTCCTAAGTGAGTGCTAAAAATAGACTCCATAAGCATTAAATCCTAACCTAGCAACTTACAATATATTACATATAGATGTTAGATGCAATACCACTCTGTGGCGCATACCCGCAGGGGCGCCACATGTATACACACCACACGCACACAAAGAGTAACAGCTAAGGTGGAGCCCCAACATTGGATACTCACCACACACCCGAACACACACACACCACAAAAGAGACACACACAACACAGAGACACACACCACACAGACACACCCCCACAGGGACACACACACATACACACCCTATAAGGACACATGCACTCACCCCACAGAGACACACACACCACAGGGACATACATACCCCACAGGGACACAGAGACACACACACACACCCCATAGGAACACACAGACCCCATAGGGATGGACACACACCAAAGAGACACCCCTCCCACCACAAGGACACACACCACAGGGACCCCCCCACAGGGACACATGCACACCACTGGTACACACACACACCCCAGGGACACACACACCGCAGGGATGCACACTTCCCAGGGACACACACAGACAGACACAGATGTGCACAAATCGCCTCACACAACTCGCCTCGTACGTCTGGTATCTTTAATTTCCAAAAATAAACATCTGATTAAAAACAGCCAATGTGCAACACATGTGCCATATAGGGAATTAAGGCCGATGTCAGTCACATGAGCTGTCTATTATGTGTATGTGTGAGGTAACATATACTGCCCGGCCGGGGGGAGGGTTTACTGTTGGCTGGAGATTTATCAGGCTGCCTATAGCAACCAATCACAGCTCAGCTTCTATTTTCCAACAGGTCATTAATATGACATATTCAAATTCTATTTTGTTATAGCTAACAGCAGTTATTTATTAACCCGGGCGTAGCCGGGTACTACAGCTAGTAAATATATCAAAATAATCATTAAATAGGTAAGATAAATGATAATCAATAAGTAGGAACAATAATTAAAAAGCACATAATAAATAATAAGCATTAATTGGGAAAAATATATAATGTATAAACATTAAATAGGGTTAATGAATAAAAATAATCATTATGTACGTAATAAAAAAAAAAGAAATAATAAAAAAGGAAAATTCACTGAAAATACATACGGTAAATAAAAAAAATATAAAAAATAATAATGTACATCAAATAGGAAGAATAACAAACTATATAAATAATAATAAATACAATTCAACAGAAAATAGAAAAATAGTTAAAAAAAATATAAATAACCTAATATGTAATGCTGTGTATGTGTGTGCGTGTGGTGTGTGTGTGTGTGTGTGTATGTGTGGTGTGTGTGTGATGTGTGTATGTGTGGTGTGTGTATGCCTGTGTGTGGTGTGTATGTATGTGTATGCCTGTGTGGTGTGTGTGCATGTGTGTGTGTATGTGTGGTGTGTGTATGTGTGTGGTGTGTATGTATGTGTATGCCTGTGACTCACCGTAGCCGGGGTGTGCACATCTCGGGCTGTCGCTGCTCCCTGTCACGGTTCCGCGCCCGAGGCTGTGTAGGCCCGGTGGTCCAGATCAATAAAGTTGGCTGAACAGATAAAGGGTTAATTCTTGCCGTGACGCCACCTGCGGGAATTCCGGTGATTTCACCGGCGCTGCTTGGATCTCCAGGGGATGGAATGCAGCAAGATGGGATGCTCCCCACAGAACGAGCGGGAGTCCCCGGAGCCAGGAGCTGCACTGGATGTTGTGAGGCAGCTTAGTTACTCTTAGTATGCGGAGTTAAACAGTTCTGAAGAAACACGGACACCAATAGTCTCTGTAACGGGTTTTTTACTGTAACCAGCAGGTGATACATGGTATACAGGTAACGGGCAACGGACTGGGTGGACTTAGCAATGACCGGTGTTGTCTCAGAGCTCCGCGGTGTTCCTTCATTCTAAACTTGTTCTAGGTGAGTTGCCGATGCCGCCTTAGTGTGCCAAGTTCTGGTACAAGGGGCTACTTAAATTTCCCTACCGGTGTGTACATTCCGGTGTGAGGGGAGCCTGAGTCCTTTTGGTGGGTACTCCGCTGGCAAGACGGCTCTGTTTGCGGCGGCGGTGGGGTACTCCTGTAGAGCGATCCCTCCACTCCTGGTTTGCTTATCAGTGCTGAACAACTTGCTTGCTTCAGAACCAGTGATCCGGTTGTAGATGGGCGCGGGTGTATTTTGACCCGTAGATGTTCACCCAGAGTCCGGTTGTTGAGGCACCGGGTAATGGCGTAAACCGGTAGGTGGTCTAGGGGCTGCACGGGACTGTGCAGAGCCCCCTCTCCTACGTTCCTCCCGACAACTTCCTTCTTCTTCTTCCTTCTCCTACATTCTCCTCTCACACACTACACCTACACTCCGCCCACCAGGACCTTATTGGCCCTCTATTGCTGTGGTGCATGTAAGGTATTGAGCTCTGATGTTAACCATGTCATTACTTAGTCAGAGAATACTGCATCTTCAGTCAGGGATGCAATACCCTCCTGTGACGCACTCGTTGCAGGGCGCCACACCTGGGTGTGGTGTGTGTGTGTAGTGTGTATGTGTGTGTGTATGTGTTTGTCTGCTAAAGGAATCCGTATTGTCGCATTTACAATCATGACATTTTGCGCACAGCTCATTTGACTCAGGGAACCTCATGTTATGAGGTGAAATTTTAACCCTGCGCTATACAGTCATTCACCAAAAAAGGCCTTTTTACTGTTTGTGTGAAGTAATAGATATTGTATTGGCTGTTTTGACAGGTGGCCTGGATATTTATTAGGTGGTCTATAGCAGCATATCACAGTTCAGCTTCTGATTGCTTGTTATACAGTAGGAGTAGGCAACAAAGGACATGTCTGTAAAACATTCAGGGAAGCTGCCAAAGGCAAGGACTTCTGGACAATGACTCACACTGAGACATGACTCTCAGTGAAGCAGCAGCCACACAAGCCCCAAAGCGACTTAGGGTGCTTTCACACTAGCGTTTATTTGAAATCGCGGCAGATGCGGTGAAAAAACCGCATCTGCCGCGATTACCGCATACCGGATGCACTTGCGGCACGGTTGCGGCAAGCCCCATACAATGTATAGGCGGGCTTGCGGCAGGTGCGGCAAGTGCGGTTTTGGCACTTGCGGCAGGTGCGGCCCGAAACAAACGCGGCTGACCGCGTTTTTTTTCGCGGCCGCACCTGCCGCAAGTGCCAAAACCACACTTGCCGCACCTGCCGCAAGCCCGCCTATACATTGTATGGGGCTTGCCGCAACAGTGCCGCAAGTGCAGCCGGTATGCGGTTTTTTTCACCGCATCTGCCGCGATTTGAAAAAAACGCTGATGTGAAAGGGGCCTTAGACACCTATTTGCTTTCCTTGTAATAACATGTCACACACAGCCCCCAGTTACAGCAGGAGGCCACACACAGCCCTCAATAACAGCAGAGCTGCACAAGCCCCAGTATACAGCAGGAGGCCGCACACAGCCCCCAGTATACAGCAGGAGGCCCACACACAGCCCCCAGTATACAGCAGGAGGCACCAGCCCCCAGTATACAGCAGGAGGCCCACACAGCCCCCAGTATACAGCAGGAGGCCACACACAGCCCCCAGTATACAGCACGAGGTCGAACACAACGCCCACTTACAGCAGGAGGCCAAACACAGCCCTCAGTATACAGCAGGATGCCATACACCCCCCAGTGTAGCCAGGAGACTGCAACACAACCTACAGTATACAGCAGGAAGCTGCACACACAACCAGTATACAGCAGGAGTCCACACAGAGCTCCCTGTATTACAGCAGGAGGCTTTACCCTTTCCCCTAGTATACATCAGGAGGCAGCACACAATCCCCAGTATACAGCAGGAGGCCTCACATAGCCCCCAGTATACAGCAGACCCTGCACACAGCCTCCAGTATACAGCAGGAGCCCGCACACAACCCCCAGTATACAGCATGAGGCCTCACATAGCCCCAAGTATACGTCAGGAGGCAGCAAACAGTTCCCAGTATACAGCAGGAGCCCACACATAGCCCCAGTATACAGCAGGAGGCCCACCACAGCCCCTAGTATACAACAGTAGGCCACATACAGCCCTCAGTATGTAGCAGGAGGACACAAACTACCCCAGTATATAGCAGGAGACCGCACACAGCCCCCAGTGTACAACTGGATCCCACACACAGCCCCTGTATTACACCAGGAGCCCACGCACAGCCCCTGTATTACACCAGGAGCCCACACACAGACCCTGTATTAAACCAAGAGCCCACACACAGCCCCTGTATTACACCAAGAGCCCACACACAGCCCTTGTATTACACCAAGAGGTCACACACAGCCCCTGTATTACACCAAGAGCCCACACACAGCCCCTGTATTGCACCAGGAGCCCACACGTAGCCCCCATATTACACCAGGAGCCCACACATAGCCCCTGTACTACACTTGGAGCCGTGTATCTCAGCAGGGAGAAGAAAGACTTTGTTAACCCATTCTATTTTGTTTAGCTAAGCACAGTTCATTATTATCTCAGGCAACACAGGGGACTACAGCTAGCAATAAATAAACATTAAATAAGAAAAAATAGCTAAAAACATATTCAGTTCACAAACTAAATAGAAAAATAGCTGAAAAGACATTAATAATAATAAACATTAAATAGGAAAACTAAATACATAATAAATCTATAATTTGCAGCTCAATATTTTTGCACTTGGCTCCTTTTCTTTTGTACTGTGAATTAAATATAAAATCACCCAATCACTAAAATCTAATTAGTCTTTATTAATGTGACCACAGCATATTCTGTAAATGTCCAATAAACCGACACGATGGTGGGTGAATGGTAGCGCTATTAGTGCTGACCTTGCACTTTATTACAGATGGATCAATATGCCCTGGTGTCACAGGGGTTAATAGTGTTTCCACATTATTATCTCCGCTCCTTTTATTTTTAAGCAAATGGAAACTGTTTTTTGCCGAGCGAAAGCAGCTAGAGATCCCCGTAATGGAAACCATCAGAATTTCCATTTTTTGGTCTCCCCACCAGCTGCTTGGAGGAAAGCACTCATGTAAATGCCTAGTAATTGATCCTTTATGGCCAGTAGAATTTATTACAGAATTACCTGGGTTTTACCATAGCTGAGGGTTTGTTTCAATAGCAGAAATGTCTATCTGTCTCCATCTGTACAGTAATCATCAGTCATGGTGACGGTTGGTTTCTACATTGCATCAGCTCTCGGCTCCATTTTCCACTCATGTACGGTAAATGACTAGTAATGATCCTTTACGGCCAGTAGAATTTATTACAGAATTATCTGGGTTTTGTCATAGCTGAGGGTTTGTTTCAATAGCAAAAATGTCTATGTCTCCATCTGTACAATAATCATCAGTCATGGTGTGCTGCTGTAGTTTAATCAGAGTTAATTTCCTTTGGCACAACCAGAGTTAATGCCAGAAAGCTATGTTGTGTGTGGCTCTGCAGGTGGAGGTGAACATGGAGTGGTGTGTCATAGCATTCAGGTGGAGGTGGAGGGGTGTGTCATAGCATTCAGGTGGAGGTGGAGGGGTGTGTCGTAGCATTTAGGTGCAGGTGGAGGGGTGTGTCATAGCATTTAGGTGCAGGTGGAGGCGTGTGTCATAGCATTCAGGTGGAGATGAGGTGGAGGGGTGTGTTCTTAGCATTCAGTTCTCCACTCCCTTAGCCTTGAAGTAGTTCCACTTCCCTCCACCAGGTGTCACAGATAGAGTTCATTCTCTACTAGGACCCTGTGCTGCTGCTGTTTCCTTTCATATTGGCTGCTTAGTTTTCCTGGTCCGTGGGTGGAGGTAGGGGCTCTTAGCCTAGAAATGGTCAGGAGCAATGGGTAAGGATGGTGGCCTGGACATCCTCACCTTCAGAGGTAATTCCAGAGTCAGGGTGAGCCAGTGACCCCCAGTCTAAGGGTCAGACTAGTTCCCCAGTTCGCCTTTGTCCATCCTACCATCATGCCTCCTGATTTCCTATCTGTTATACCACTATGTGACAGAACCCAGGGAGAGGGGGAATTCTCAATGGGGTCCACTATCTTATCCTCTTGGCACATAGCCCCCTGCCTTACCCTTTAACCTGCATTGTCTTAGGGTCTCCTAAAATAAAGAGCAAACTTTCAAGGCTCTTCATAGGGCAAATAATCTCTCAATTGTGAGATGCTGTCGTCTTTGGCCGCTCATCTATAGGGGGAGGTTAATTCACGTTGTGGTGAGCATTATGGGGGCACCCTGTATATACAATACACTCTTTTATATTACACACTTTTACATCTGATCATATGTCATTTGCAGACTGATATTTTGGCTATGGGGTAATTTTGGGTTATATTTTGGACTTTCTTGGTGCTCGTAGAGCCTCATCTTCCATCCAGGGCTTCATCTCGTCCGGTGTCCTTATATTCTGATCTCCTGATGTTCTGCCATCATCTCTACAGCCCTCCCAGTAATACTTATCATCTGGTCAGTAAATCTCAGTGACAGTCAGGAGAGTGCGTGCATAAAGTAGAGATGGGCTCACAATGTCACCGCTGGATAGGGGCTCTGTCTCCCCCGGGGCCACTGTACGTCCTATAGGTAAGAAAGGCTGTCACTATAAATATAAGGCACTAATGCACTGCTGGGTGAGGCGGCTCCTTCTGCCATCCTTGTAGAATATCAAAGTCGAGAGGACACCTTGCAGATTTGCTCCGCACACAGCTTTAACCCCTCCGTGCCCAGAGATATCCATGTAAAATGGAAGATAATTTTTCATTTAATGCCCTAAAGTGCTGGGTGCAGCTGTGCAAGAGGGTTCCCACTATAATGCAACCTAAGAAAGAAGGCACGATGTCCTAAAAGGGTGACCCCTGACCTTCAGTATACATAACAAGGAGTAATGTGGCTCCAATTATGATGCCTTGATTTGCATAGAAGGGGCAATATCCCAAGTGGGTAACCTCTACTCAGGTGGATGGCAATGGGCAATGTGGGTCCCCAATATGGTACCTAGATTTGTTACTTAGGACAGAAGGGTCAGTATCGCTAGCAAGTGATCTCTGCTCATACCAAGGAGCAATATGGGTCCTCAGTAGGGTGCCTGTATTTACCCCCAAGAATGGCCAATACTCCTAGTGTTTGACCAGTGCTCAATGGTGTAACAAGAGGTAATGTGGGTCCCCAAATAGGCCTATATCATTAACAAGTGATCTCTTCCCATACTAAGGAGCAATATGGATCCCCATTTTGATGCCTATATGTGCATCCTAGGACAGGAGGACCAATATAAGTAGCAACTGATCTCTTCCAACACCAAGGAGCAATATGGGTTCCCAATATGGTGCCTATATTTGCCACCTATGAAAGAATAGCCAAAACCTCTGGTGTGTGACCTGTGCTCTGTAGTGTAGCAAGAGGTAATGCGAGTTCCTATGATGGTACTTAGATTTTCTCCTTAGGACAGAAAGGCCAATAAAAGAAAGTGATCCCTGCTCATACCAATGAGCAATACCAGCACCAGGCTCTTATATTTGCCACCTAAGAAAGAAGGGCCAATATCAATAATGTATGACCTCTGCCCAATGGTGTATGTATCAAGGGGCAATGTGGGTCACCTTTATGGTGCCAAGATTGGCCAATATAAGTAGCAAGTTATCTCTACTCATACCAAGGAGCAATGTGGGTCCTCAATAAGGTGCCTATATTTGCCACCTAGAACAGAAGGGACAATATCCCTAATGTATGACCTCTGCCCAATGGTGTATGTATCAAGGGGCAATGTGGGTCCCCTTAATGGTGCCTAGATTTGCTACTTAGGAGAGAATGGCCAATATAAATAGCAAGTGATCTCTGCTCATATTAAGGAGCAATGTGGGTCCTGATTATGGCACCTAGGACAGAAGGGTAAATATATGAAGTGTGTGACCTCTTCTCAGTGGGGTAATGTGGGCCCCCATTATGGTTCCTACATTTGCTATTTAAGCCAATATCCAATGACCACTGGGCCTATTCCTTCCCTGCAGTAGGGTTGATAATCCTACACAGGTTCCCACGAAGTGAATGGGACCATCCAGGACTGTATACTCTGCCTGTGTGCCTTGTGTGTCTTAGCCTCTAGTGGGGAACGTTTACACTTATATAATGTCGTATACACATATGGCGGTACAATTTTAAAAAGTTGCAAGAAGACAAAAACTTTTTTCAAATGAACTTTATTAAATAGCGTCATATCACAGTAAATAATATGTACATATGTGGTACCCCATAACTGCGACATCCTGTACAATAACTGCGACACATTAGTTATGGCGTCTGATGAATCTCCAGAAACTCGCTAATCTACTTACACCTTGATGCCTAAATCTCCAGTCCAGGGACCCTCTCGAGATTCGGACGTTTCACACTTAGAGATGTGAAGAACAGATCTCCAGGACGTCCACACCTCTGCTTATAAGGGGTGAAGTTCAGCTCTGGAGGACAAACAGCTGCTGTAAGATAATGATAACCTACGTGGGTATATAGGCAGAGGTGCTTTAGGGTCTGTTCACATGTGCATCACATCCGACATTACTGCGTACCCCCACCGCATATGCAAAATGCAACATGTGTGATCATGCTCCTTAAATACTCTGTGCTGCTGAAACCACAGCTTGTGAAAACCCCTTGTCTTTACTCCCCCCTCCTCCGATCATGACACTTCCTTACATGCAACCCTATCTATTAACTGATATATTAATACAAATGAGCAGCAATACTATCCTGAAATACTCTGTGCTGCTGGAAATCCTGTTCTTGACCTTCAAGGTGTCTATTTCTAGCCTTTGACCATCAATTGACCCTGTATGAGTTGCTTAAGTGGGCAAGTCAATATTTCTTGAGATCACCCCATTCCTGAAATACTCTGTGTTGCTGTGAACCCTGCTTTCTCTCCCTATTTGACCATTGCCTTCCATGGATCATGCATTGTCGCTGTTATGAGTTACATGAGTGGCTACAGCATCCTCCCTCTCCCAGGACAGGCTCTCCTGAAATACTCTGCGCTCTATGATACAAGCAAAATGTAACCCGAGGGAAAAAGATAAATGCTGGGAAGAAGACGCCTTGCCCCAAGAGCTTATAATGTAGCATAAATAATATTATCATGACCGTTCTATATATGTAAGAAGAGGCGGAGATAATGACTGATGGGGGTGTCTTGTCCTAAGAGTTTACAATCTAATTATATGTGATGCATCCAAGCACAAGAGGAAAGTAAAGACATTGAGGAACATGTTAAATAATGGATGATTTGGCACAAGGAACCACTCAATGGTCTAGATGTGGATCTCCACAATGGTCCCACCACGTGATCCAAGTCAAAAGGACAGAAGTTGTTCTATAAAATATTCACCAAGTCTTACAATTTCCATCACTTTGCAGGAAAATATTAGGAACCCAAAGCAAAAGGAGATACCTCTGTTTCGAGAAGGTCCCCAATGCTTGTAGACCAGGGAATGGACCTAACATTTTTGGTTTGAGGACCTTTTTTTGGATTATTTCCTACCTATAAAACCTCATCTTTGGTGTGGACCTTCATAACTCTGGGTTGGGGTTTGCCTTGACTTTGTGGGCTCTCCCCACACCAGATATCCCAACAGTAATAGTGATGGATAGGAAGTCTATCTTCAATCATCTTGGTTTTATGGATCCATTTCTCCATGAAGATGTAATTAACCAAAAAGTTCAATGCACAGAACCTCATGTTCTATATTGAAATTGAAGATGGTACATACATTCTCAATAATCATGGTTGAGGTTGGCTATAGGATATTTTGGTAAATTATAAGATGCAGCCGTTAAAGGGAACTGAATCAAATATGTATATACAGCAGCGAGTGTAAGTCATAGGTAGTAAGCACATTTATGTAAGGAACCATCCGCATTACACAGTCTAGAAGTCTAATAAATTAACATATATATATGACGAGGGCCGTTGTCTCGGGGTAAGAGGAAGCTGTATTCAAGTAAACCTCAAAGGACATAGAAGATATAGGATGGAGTCATACAGAGTCTGTGAAATGTCTACCCGGACACCAGAGCCACGGTATGGTGGCACTTCTAATCCCACAAGTCTATACATCGTAGATCAGGGCAGGAGGTTGGGGTGATGGAACAGCAGAAGATAGGCTTTATTCTAGGAGATGCATTAGGTTGGGCTTGGAATGTCTTTCAGAAACAGGTCAATAGTAGATGTCTCATCGGATCTTCTCCCACTCTAGTTGACCAAGGGACATTGGGGTTTGGTTTTTATTGTGCGGTCATAGTTTTTATGGTGCCCAAAATTGTGCATAACAGACCTTCTGTTAACTGGCTTCTACCAGGAGACTCTTGGCTTTGAAGTTCCTGATATCACACACTATAGTTTAGAAGATTCGATGGAGATCAAGGGCTTTCCCTGAGTCTTCTACTAGGAGCTCTCTTGGCTTTGAAGTTCCTTATACTCCCCCCACTATAATTTAGAAGATTCAATGGAGATCCAGGACCTTCCCTGAGTCTGAAGCTTCTACCAGGAGCTCTTTTGGCTTTGAAGTTCCTTATAGTCCCCCCACTATAGTTTAGAAGATTCGATGGAGATCCAGGACCTTCCCTGACGCTGAGGCTTCTACCAGGAGTTCTTTTGGCTTTGAAGTTCCTGATATCCCCCACCATAGTTTAGAAGATTCGATAGAGATCCAAGACCATCCCTAAGTCTGAGGCTTCTTCTAGGAAGACTCTTGGCTTTAAACTTCCTGATATCCCCTCACTATAGTTTAAAAGTTTCAATGGAGATACAAGACCATCCCTAAATCTGAGGCTTCTACCAGGAGCAATCTTGGCTTTGAAGCTTGGAAGTTCTTGAAATCCCCCCACAATAGTTTAGAAGATTTGAGGGAGATCCAAGACCTTCTCTGAGTCTGAGGCGTCTTCCAGGAGCTCTCTTGGCTTTGAAGTTCCTGATATCCCACCAGAATGGTTTAGAAGATTCAGTGGAGATCCAGGACCTTGTCTGAGTCTGAGGCTTCTACCAGGAGCTCTCTCGGCTTTGAAGTTCCTGATATCCCCCACCATAGTTTTAAAGATTCAATCGATATCCAGGAGCTTCTCTGAGTCTGAGGTCCAGGTTAAGCATTAGCATAGTTTCTTCTGTGTTGGGTGTTGTGTTGTTCTGTGATGGACTTGTAAGGAGATATTAAAGCTTTCATGTTTGGTCTTTAGTTTCCGTGCTTGGTAGCACATTTCACTGGAGAATGTCTAAATATACCGGCGGGGCCTTGACCAGAGCTTGGAGCTTGCGGTGGATCTCTTTAATATTGAGCCTTTGCTGAGGTTCTCTCTGCCAGCAGCCTTGCATGATGGTATAGACCTCAGTGGGGCAGGTTCGGGGTCTTTCAAGTTCTCGCCCTTGGGTGATGCATTCAATGGCCTAGGGTGTAAGAAGTCATGATGAGTTGATGTGAAATAAACACAGAAAACATAGTAAACGGAGTTCCTTATAATTTAGTCTTAATTCCATCACCATCTAGTCTAGTAAAGGTGGGAACATCTATGCGTGACCATCACTACTGAACGTTTTGGACCACAAATGGTGACACTGATGGACCAGAAAAGATCTGGAATAATTTAGTCCTATTTCCACCATTATCTAGTGGAGGTCAGAACTTCTATGAACAACATGTGGGTGCATTTCTCTGGAGAAACCATCATTACTGCACTTAATGGACCACAAATGGCGACATCCATCTGTGGACAAAGAAAATGTGGAATAATGTAGTCTTAATTCCATCATTATCTAGTGAAGGTTGGAATGTCTATGAGTAACATGTGAATGCATTTCTCTGGAGGAACTGCCAATACTACACTTTATGGACCACAAATGGTGACACTGGTGGACCAGGAAAGGTCCACAATATTCTGTGCCACCATGATGAGCTTCACTGAGAAAATAGAAGACGTCATACAGTTCATGAAGATGACAGATTATATCTCAGGTCTACTGAACATCATCAGCCCAGAATAGTAGAAGTGTCCTCCTTCCATACTCAAGGATCTTGGGAGTAAGGTGTTGCCACACTCTACTATTATCTATTTATCTCTCTATTACATATCGATCTATCTATCTATCTATCTATCTATCTATCTATCTATCTATCTATCTATCTATCTATCTCCCCATCTCTCTATATGTTACCCTTCAGTATTCGTCTAGACGTGGTGCGTCCATATAATGAGGCAGTGGCTTCCACTTGATGTAAGGTACCAATCCCGAGTCCCTGGAAATATAATTACCGTCAGGATAAATAATGTTGTGTTTGTAAATGTTCCCCTCCCTGTGCCGGACGCCTCGGGCCCCCGGTAACCTAATCCCTCCTGATGGAGTAAAGAGCCACTTATCCGGGTGTCTCCTGAGTTCATTACCTTCTCCAGTTCCTGACGAGGTCACTTATAGGACCCGCAGGGCAGCGCAATCAAATTATCCCATCGAGCACTGGAAAAAATTAAAATCAGATCCTTCTTTCTTGATATTAATTTACTTATGGAGAAAGCTTTCTTGGCATGGGCTGGGAGGAATCTCGCCAGCCAAGACGAGCGCCTTCCAGTGCCCAGAGTTATCACGTCTTAAAGGGGTTCTCTGATATTACGGAGGTGATTCCTAATGGTCGTGTGATAGAATTTCTGCATTTTTCGTTCCTACTTTACCTCTGTGTTGGAGAGCTGGTACCACGGCTGCTTGCCGTAGGTGAAGATCTCCCACAGGACCACTCCGAAGCTCCAGATGTCGCTGTCCGTGGTGAATTTACGATACAAGATGCTCTCCGGGGGCATCCAGCGGATAGGCAGCATAGTCCGACCCCCGACCTGTGAAAAATCAAGAATAGACCCCATTATCAGTTTGCACCTCGGTATCAGCAGGGCGAGATTTCTGCATTGAGATGAGAAGGTTTCCATAAAGTTGTGGTGCTGGTGGGCAGGAGCCATCAATCAATGGATTCACTCTTTCTCCTGGCTCTATCTTCCTCCACTGTCTCTCTATGTTCCTTTGCAAATTAACCAGGCGCTCACCTATAGGCCAGCTCAGGTGTTGGCACGTCGCCTGAGTATTCGGGTAGTTTGCTTGCTCATTAGTGCTAGCTCTGGCCTCTACTACATTACTTGAGCTCAACACTACTACATTGCTGGTGTTACATATTGACTGCCTTGCTGTATTGAAGTGCTGCTGCTGTGGTTTAAATTAAGCCTTTTTTCCCCCTGCTCTCAGTGTGGATAGAGGAACCTAATGAGCGGGAGCTGAGAGTGCAGGTGATGAATAAGACTCATGCTTAGGTTAGCTAAAGGGCGTGCCTGGCTGGTTGCTCCCCATCCCTCGGCCATAAATGGCTCAGCTCACATCCACCTGATGTCGCTGATTCAGTTCACTTCTGGACTGTGACCTGTTGTGAGCATCTGAAGATGCTGTTTCTTCCTCCATTGGAAGCTGCTGGGTTCCATGGTCCATGGGTGGAGGCAGGGGTTATGCCTAGGGCTTCTAAGGAGTTTTAGGGTGTTAGGCTGGTGGCTCGGACCTCCTCACCTTCAGAGGTACCTCCCAGTACAGGGCGAGTCAGGGACCCCAGTATCAGGGCCAGAGCAGCCTCCCCTGACTCCCTACGCCCAGCTCCCTCCTACTTCTGGGTACCCTGCCCCCCCCATGTGTGACAGCTGGACTCTGCTATATTGCTTGAGCCACCAACCTACTCAACTCTACTACATAGCTGGATTCTGCTATATTTTTGAGTCACTTGACATGTTTAGATCTACTACTATCTTGGACTCTGCTACATTACTTGAGCCACCTGATCTTCTTGATTGTGCTACATTGCTTGGCTCTGCTATATTACTTGAGCCACCTGACCTACCCAACTGTGCTATGTTGCTGAGTTCTGCAATACCTTTGAGTCACTTGACATGCTCAGGCTCTATTACATTACTTGAGCCACTTGGCCTACTCAACACTGATACATTTCTGGATCTCTGAGTCACCTAACCTACCCAACTCTGTTACATTGCTGAACTCTGCTACAATTTACTTGAGTCACCTGACATATTCAACTCTGCTATGTTGCTGGGCTCAGCTATATTATTTTAGCCACCTCACCTACCCAACTCTGCTACATTGTTGGTATCTTTGAGTCACTTGACATACATTTTTTACAATGCTGGATTCTGCTACATTACTTGAGTCATTTATTTAATGTTGCATAGTCCAGCAATGTAGAAGAATTAAGTTAGGCAAGTGGCTCAAGTAGTGTAGAAAAGTTCAGCAATGTAGAAGAGTTTAGTAAGTTAAGTCATACACTCATATAGAAAAGTACAGTAACAAATCACTTGACATATTCACCTCTAAATGTTCCTGGACCCTACTACGTTTTGTGAACAACTGATGTAGCAGTTGCAGCAATGTAGCAGAATTCTATCAGACAAGCGGCTCAAGTAATGTAGCAGTGTTCAGCAAAGTAGCAAAGTTCAGTACGTTAGGTGATACACTTATTTAGTAAAGTCGAGCAACACATCACCTGACATACTTAACTCTGCTACGTTACTGGACTCTGCTACATTATCAGACACTTGACTGATGTAGCGGAGTCCAACAACGTAGCAGAACTGAGTAGCTCAAGTGGCTCAAGTAATGTAGCAGATTTGAGTATATTAAGTGATTCAAAGATATAGCAGAGTCCAGCAATGTAGCAGAACTGAGTAGGTCAAGTGGCTCAAATAATGTAGACGAGTCCAGAAATGTAGCAGATTTGAGTATATTAAGTGGCTCAAAGATATAGCAAAGTCCAGCAATGTAGCAGAACTGCGTTGGTTAAGTGGCTCAAGTCATATAACAGAGTCCAGCAATTTAGCAGAGTTTAGTATATTAAGTGACTCAAAAATGTAGCAGAGTCCAGCCGACATAGCAGAACTGAGTTGGTATAGGGGATCTTATAGACCAAGCAATGTTCCCTGGGAAAAAAATATGCAAATTAGCTTTCCTTAAGAGTAAAGAGCGGTCTCTCTAGTGTCACCTATAGGACATAGATATCACTACAAACACAGGCTCTACTAATAGTAACCTATTGATCCTATTAAGAATCTCCTGATGGATGTCCCAGACCCTCTGTTAGTGATCCCCCCCAATTTTCCCCTCTGTTCTTATATTTTTCCATGCACTAAGTGATTTTCTTATATTCCCATCATCGCCCGGCATTAAATATGAATACGAGACGGACAAAGAGACATCTCCAGAGCACTAAAAGGGAAAGAAGGAGGCTCGGGAAATCCAGGATGTCACAAGTTCAAATCCCGCCAGAGCCCTTGAACGATATGAAGATGGATGGGATCTCCTGCCTGCTCCGAGGACTTGGCAGGTGCTCGCGGTTCACATGGGCTATAAAGTCTCCATCTGGACCCGTGCCATCTCCGGAGCATGGCAGCTAACATATCCCTTACTTACAAATGCATCGGCTTTTTATTAGGATTACCATCCCGAAGAAATCCTACCTTGATAGGGCTTTTCCAGATTAAGGGGAGATTTACAGCAAACTCTGACTAATGTAAGTGGGGAGGGCTTTGGATTCTTTCTGCTTTCGCAGCTGCTGCCTGGCATTGAGCTTCATGTGAACTAATGTATTTAAAGGGGTTTCTGAACATTGATGGCCAAGCATTGGACCACCATTGATCGGATTCTGATTTACCTGGAAAGTTCCTTTTCTGCTATCCGGCCTTTTTACATGGGCCTTAATGACTAGAGGAATCTCAAAGCGGGAGTAATGTGCTCAAACCCTTGTATTTCCGGCAGCCCATCCCTTTTCACAAAGGGAAACTTGCTGACTAATGAATGACGGTGCACCCTGATGACGGTGCTTGGAGTAGCATCGAAACGCGTAGGTAGATAATAAAGAAGGGGAGTCTTTCATTCAAGACTTTGGAGTGATCATTTTGAAGCAGCGCGGACTGTACACACACCATTCCGGTTTTTGGATAATGAATTTTTAGGCCTCCATAAAAGATGTGATCACTGATCGGTCATCAAAAGACTAGTTGAACGCTTGGGCTCGTTTACGTCAGCAACTGGATGAACACAAAGTGGTGGAGCTCCAACCCTTGGGATCACCATTGTTCTCAAAATCTGGACTATCCATTCTACTGTATGTTTGATATGGAGATAACCAAGTATTTTCATTTGTGGCCACCTTTCTTTGGGACCCTCCTTGTTTTTATTGGGTTAAGGTTTAGCTATGAGAAAGTTGATGCCCGTCTGGCCTTTGTGGTGGCCGGTTTGTTTGATAAGAATCTACACGGGGTCTCATATCTTGCCTATGGGTATGAGTCCATGTAGACGTGAATTGATGTAGACTGTCAACCCAAGAACCACCAAAAGAGAGGTAGACCCACCCCAGGTACCATAAGGAAACGTGGCCATTTTTAGACTTTCCCATGTCCTTACCCGGTAGTAGTCTGTGCTGTAGATATCTCGGGACATGCCAAAGTCACCGATCTTGACGATTAGATTGTTCCCAACAAGGCAGTTCCTGGTGGCAAGATCCCGGTGGACGAAGTGTAGAGATGCCAGGTAAACCATGCCCGAGGCGATCTGGGAGGCAATTTGTAACATCTGGGTCAGGTTGAGCTGTCCATACGGTTGTCCATTGCCGTTATCCAAAATCTTGGCATCTGGTCCATGTGACCTGTGAAATAAGTAAGGAAGATACATCTTGTAGATCATTGGAACATAACATCTGCAGAAGGTGGGGCCCAAAAATCCGATGGTCAATGGAGTTCTCTTAATCAGCTCCAAGAGGGGACATTTTCAATTTTTCAACCAAACCTTTAAGGTAGTTCCCAATTCTCAAAAATAGCGGTGTTCTTCAAAGGGGTGTGTCCACGATTCAAAATTATAACCCATCCACTAGAAAAGATATGTTTCTGATTGCTGGGACCCCACTGATCACGAGAAAGTGGCCCCTTTTGGCACAGTGGTTGCTATGCGCATAAGTCTATAGGAGTGATTGACCAAGTACGAAGTTCAGTAGACAGAATAGATCGGCTGTGCGCATGCGCGACAGATAAGATCCCACCACTCAAGAACATGGAATGTAGAAGCGCAGCACACTTAGCATGAACATACAAAATAGGATACCGCTCTTTATAACCTGCTCTGGTGAGATGCAATTGTTCAAAACCACCCCGCCGGTAGTATCAGAGACCATATTACAAATGTAGATCCTCCAAGTACAGGGGAAACCGAGTTACTGCCCATATTAGAAACATTTCATAAGTCGAAGCGCCACTATTAGAAAGCAGCCGGCCCCCGACAAGAAACATTTCTCAGTCCCAGTGTAACAATAACCATAAAACACGGTGTCTCTGCGATCTCCCCATCAGTACCCGGACACTGCGCGATGCCAATGGCAGCCTATCGTCTATGTCTAATACCTACGGGACCAATCAAAAAGTCTCTGTTTATTTCAACTGATGGGCAATCTCCTTCTATTTGAGCCTCTCAGACAGATAATCTAATCAATATTGCAGAGAGGAGTGCATTAGCCGGAGAGATGGCAGGCAGAGGAGGAGAGAGGCACATCCACCGTTATAATGGCAGCTCACTAGCATGGGGGGTGGGGAGGGGGACATGTCGGCAGAAAGGAAGCTGTAAAAATGGCAATAGGGAACGAACCTCAACATTTCTCTAATAACAAGAGTTAACAAAATAGGAGTTAGAAATATAGAAATAATTTCTAAATAATATTAATTTCCAGTAAATTCTTCTAATTCGAGAAATCTTTCTAGAGTTGGAGCCCAACACATAGGATCAAAATGGGCCAAACTTGGACTGGGGGAACTCCCAACACTCTTGGGTTTCAACATGCCCAATCCTTTATTTTCGCAGGAGATAGGCCACGCCTAGAGGTAGCCTGTGCCCTGTTTGGCCAACAGTCGCTTCTCTTGACTATCCCATGTACATGGGTCCATTCTGAAGAGAAGTGTCAGGACTTTGGATCTCTGATTACCCTTTTTGTCTTCTCTCTCTTTTTTCAAAATGGCGTCAACTACCTCGTTTCTGTCTAGGTATTCCTGCCTTTATAGGCTCCAGTCCATCTTCCAGTCCTTTCTTGAGTATTCTGCTTGGATCCCTGGCTCCTTGTGCATCTCAAGGAAGGACTAAAAGATGGACTGAAGCTTTTAAAGGCAGGAACATATGGACAGAAACGAGGCAGCAGATGCCATTTTGGAAAAGGGCAAGGAGACACAAAGGGTAATCTGAAGATCCGGAGTCCTGACACCTTTCTTCACATTGGAGCCATGTCCATGGGGTAGTCAGGCAAGAGCAGAGTTTAGGCAAACACTGACTTCTTCAATTCCCACTGAGCATAGATGCTCCCTGACGGTCTTCCCTACTTCCTGCAGTCTTGGTAGTCAACTAACGTAAGCAGCGACTAGTAGGATCCACCACAATGGTCAACTCCTAGATACTCAATCCTTGGAGGAAGATCACTCCCTCTAATGGAGGTCTATAGCAATAAAACCTTGTACCAGATGACCTTATGAATTCTGACCAAATGATCTCGGCAGGCCATCACAACCATAACCTTCCTACTCATCTACACACATGTCCTTCTCCTTCATGGACCTTTCTTTAGATCTACATGGATGAGCTGGGTTCTCATGATTTGATTTTTTTCTATGATCATAGACCAGAAGTAAAAACAAAAACACCTCCCAGGGACATTGGGACACCTGTCTAAGCCAAAAAAGTCTACTTTAAAGTCTAATTTGAAGGCAACTAACCTTAGGAAGCGGTTAAGGTCTCCATGCTTCATGTATTCAAACACCATGACGAGCGGTTCACCATCGGTGCAGACACCATAAAACTTCACAATGTGTTCGTGTTGAAGGACTGTGAGGAGCTCGGCCTCTCGCTGGAAGTCCTGCCGAGCCATCTCAGTAGCTTCTTTAAGAGCCTGGAGAAAAGGAGAACATATTCGCCAAAGGTAAGGAACATCATTTTTGAGACAACAGTTGGGTTATGAAAGCATGGAAGAGAATGGCAGGATGGGATTTGACCTTCTTGGCTATTTTTTAAGAAATTGCCCTTCATGGTGGCCATTTGCCCTGCTTGGTGGCCATTTTTTCATATTCCCAATTATAGCACAATTATCTAGAGTTAAGAAACAATTCAAACAATGACATTCGCTCTCGCTCTAGACAACCATTGGTGCCATCGAATTAAGAAAATACCCTCGAAATCCTGCTTTGGGTCACTATGGCGAAGTGTGAACTCACGTATGGACCTGCTGATTGACCATGACTTATCCAACAGGGTCAACCCAATGTAACCACATTACCTTTACAGCTACCAGTGTCTTCTCTTCATCTGGGGTGAGATTGTAGCATTCAGCCAAATACACCTTCCCAAAGGCTCCTTCTCCCAGCTCCCACTTGGGCAAAATGTCTCTCCTCTTGATATGCTGAACACCTGAAAAATAAAGACAATTTCATCATCCTGTACCCCAGTATAAGTGTCATTATCCTGCACCCCCAGTGTCATTATCCTGTACCCCCAGTGTCAGTGCCATTATCCTGTACCCCCAGTGTCATTATCCTGTACCCCCCAGTGTCATTATCCTGTACCTCCAGTGTCATTATCCTGTACCCCCAATGTCATTATCCTGTACCCCCAGTGTCATTATCCTGTACCTCCAGTGTCATTATCCTGTACCCCCAATGTCATTATCCTGTACCCCAGTGTCATTATCCTGTACCTCCAGTGTCAGTGTCATTATCCTGTACCCCCCAGTGTCATTATCCTGTACCCCCCAGTGTCATTATCCTGTACCCCCAGTGTCAGTGTCATTATCCTGTACCCCCCAGTGTCATTATCCTGTACCCCCAGGGTCATTATCCTGTACCCCCAGTGTCATTATCCTGTACCCCCAGTGTCATTATCCTGTACCCCAGTGCCATTATCCTGTACCCCCCCAGTGTCATTATCCTGTACCCCCCCAGTGTCATTATCCTGTACCCCCAGTGTCATTATCCTGTACCCCAGTGTCATTATCCTGTACCCCCAGTGTCATTATCCTGCACCCCCAGTGTCATTATCCTGCACCCCCAGTGTCATTATCCTGTACCCCCAGTGGCATTATCCTGTACCCCCAGTGTCATTATCCTGTACCCCAGTGTCATTATCCTGTACCCCCAGTGTCATTATCCTGTACCCCCAGTGTCATTATCCTGTACCCACAGTGTCATTATCCTGTATCCCAGTGCCATTATCCTGTACCCCAGTGTCATTATCCTGTACCCCCAATGTCATTATCCTGTGCCCCCAGTGTCATTATCCTGTGCCCCCAGTGTCATTATCCTTTGCCCCCAGTGTCATTATCCTCTAGCCCCAGTGTCATTATCCTCTAGCCCCAGTGTCAGTGTCCTGTACCCCCAGTGTCATTATCCTGTACCCCCAGTGTCATTATCCTCTAGCCTCAGTATCATTATCCTCTAGCCCCAGTGTCATTATCCTGTATCCACAGTGTAATTATCCTGTACCCCCAGTGTCATTATCCTGTACCCCTAGTGTCATTATCCTGTACCCCCAGTGTCATTATCTTCTAGCCCCAGTGTCATTATCCTGTACCCCAGTGTCAGTATCCTGTACCCCCAGTGTCAGTATCCTGTACCCCCAGTGTCATTATCCTGTACCCCAGTGTCATTATCCTGTACCCCAGTGTCATTATCCTGTACCGTCAGTGTCATTATCCTGTACCCCAGTGTCATTATCCTGTACCCCCAGTGTCAGTGTCATTATCCTGTACCCCCAGTGTCATTATCCTGTACCCCAGTGTCATTATCCTGTACCCAAGTGTCATTATCATGTACCCCGTGTCATTATTCTGTACCCCCAGTGTCATTATCCTGTACCCCCAGTGTCATTATCCTGTACCCCCAGTGTCATTATTCTGTACCCCCAGTGTCATTATCCTGTACCCCCAGTGTCAATATCCTGTACCCCCAGTGTCATTATACTGTACCCCAGTGTCATTATCCTGTACCTCCAGTGTCATTATCCTGTACCCCCAGTGTCAGTATCCTGTAACCCCCAGTGTCAGTATCCTGTACCCCCAGTGTCATTATACTGTACCCCAGTGTCATTATCCTGTACCTCCAGTGTCATTATCCTGTACCCCCAGTGTCATTATCCTGTACCCCAGTGTCATTATCCTGTACCCCAGTGTCATTATCCTGTACCCCCAGTGACATTATCCTGTACCTCCAGTGTCATTATCCTGTACCCCCAGTGTCATTATCCTGTACCCCAGTGTCATTATCCTGTACCCCCAGTGTCATTATCCTGTACCCCCAGTGTCATTATCCTGTACCCCCAGTGACATTATCCTGTACCCCCAGTGTCATTATCCTGTACCCCAGTGTCATTATCCTGTACCCCAGTGTCATTATCCTGTACCCCCAGTGTCATTATCCTATACCCCCAGTGACATTATCCTGTACCTCCAGTGTCATTATCCTGTACCCCCAGTGTCCTTATCCTGTACCCCAGTGTCATTATCCTGTACCCCCAGGGTCATTATCCTGTACCCCCAGTGTCATTATCCTGTACCCCAGTGTCATTATCCTGTACCCCCAGTGACATTATCCTGTACCTCCAGTGTCATTATTCTGTACCTCAGTGTCATTATCCTGTACCCCCAGTGTCATTATCCTGTACCCCCAGTGTCATTATCCTGTACCACCAGTGTCATTATCCTGTACCCCAGTGTCATTATCCTGTACCCCAGTGTCATTATCCTGTACCCCCAGTTGACATTATCCTGTACCTCCAGTGTCATTATCCTGTACCCCCAGTGTCATTATCCTGTACCCCAGTGTCATTATCCTGTACCCCCAGTGTCATTATCCTGTACCCCCAGTGTCATTATCCTGTACCCCCAGTGACATTATCCTGTACCCCCAGTGACATTATCCTGTACCCCCGTGTCATTATCCTGTACCCACAGTGTCATTATCCTGTACCCCAGTGTCATTATCCTGTACCCCCAGTGACATTATCCTGTACTCCAGTGTCATTATCCTGTACCCCCAGTGTCATTATCCTGTACCCAGTGTCATTATCCTGTACCCCAGGGTCATTATCCTGTACCCCAGTGTCATTATCCTGTACCCCAGTGTCATTATCCTGTACCCCAGTGACATTATCCTGTACCTCCAGTGTCATTATTCTGTACCTCAGTGTCATTATCCTGTACCCCCGGTGTCATTATCCTGTACCACCAGTGTCATTATCCTGTACTCCAGTGTCATTAATCCTGTACCCCCAGTGCCATTATCCTGTACCCCAGTGTCATTATCTGTACCCCAATGTCATTATCCTGTGCCCCAGTGTCATTATCCTGTGCCCCCAGTGTCATTATCCTTTGCCCCAGTGTCATTATCCTCTAGCCCCAGTGTCATTATCCTCTAGCCCAGTGTCAGTTCCTGTACCCCCAGTGTCATTATCCTGTACCCCAGTGTCATTATCCTCTAGCCTCAGTATCATTATCTCTTAGCCCCAGTGTCATTATCCTGTATCCACAGTGTATTATCCTGTACCCCGTGCATTTGTCATTATACCTGTACCCAGTTCATTATCTGTACCCCGTGTCATTATCTGTACCCCCAGTGTCATTATCCTGTACCCCCAGTGCATTATCCTGTACCCCAGTGTCATTATCCTGTACCCCAGTGTCATTATCTGTACCCAGTGTCATTATCCTGTACCCCCAGTGTCATATCCTTACCCCCAGTGCATTATCTGTACTCCAGTGTCATTATCTGTACCCCCAGTGTCTTATCCTGTACCCCAGTGTCATTATCCTGTACCCCAGGTCATTATCCTGTACCCCAGTGTCATTATCCTGTACCCCAGTGTCATTATCCTGTACCCCCAGTGACATTATCCTGTACCTCCAGTGTCATTATCTGTACCTCAGTGTCATTATCCTGTACCCAGTGTCATTATCCTGTACCCCAGTGTCATTATCCTGTACCCCAGTGTCCATTATCCTGTACCCCAGTGTCATTATCCTGTACCCCAGTGTCATTATCCTGTACCCCAGTGTCATTATCCTGTACCCCAGTGTCATTTTCCTGTACCCCAGTGTCATTATCCTGTACCCCAGTGTCATTATCCTGTACCCCAGTGTCAATATCCTGTACCGTCAGTGTCATTATCCTGTACCCACCTGTCAGTGTCATTATCCTGTACCCCAGTGTCATTATCCTGTACCCCAGTGTCATTATCCTGTACCCAGTGTCATTATCTGTACCCCAGTGTCATTATTCTGTACCCCCAGTGTCATTATCCTGTACCCCAGTGTTCAATTATCCTGTACCCCAGTGTCATTATTCTGTACCCCAGTGTCATTATCCTGTACCCCTGTAGTGTCATTATCCTGTACCCCAGTGTCATGTAATCCTTACCCCCAGTGTCATTATACTGTACCCAGTGTCATTATCCTGTACCCAGTGTCATTATCCTGTACCCCCAGTGTCATTATCCTGTACCCCCAGTGTCATTATCCTGTACCCAGTGTCATTATCCTGTACCCCAGTGTCATTATCCTGTACCCCAGTGCATTATCCTGTACCCCAGTGTCATTATCCTGTACCCCAGTGTCATTATCCTGTACCCCAGTGTCATTATCCTGTACCCCCAGTGTCATTATCCTGTACCCCCAGTGTCATTATCCTGTACCCCCAGTGACATTATCCTGTACCCCCAGTGTCATTATCCTGTACCCCCAGTGTCATTATCCTGTACCCCAGTGTCATTATCCTGTACCCCCAGTGTCATTATCCTGTACCCCCAGTGCATTATCCTGTACCCCAGTGTCATTATCCTGTACCCCCAGTGTCATTATCCTGTACCCCAGTGTCATTATCCTGTACCCCCAGTGTCATTATCCTGTACCCCCAGTGTCATTATCCTGTACCCCAGTGTCATTATCCTGTACCCCCAGTGTCATTATCCTGTACCTCCAGTGTCATTATTCTGTACCCAGTGTCATTATCCTGTACCCCAGTGTCATTATCCTTACCACCAGTGTCATTATCCTGTACTCCAGTGTCATTATCCTGTACCCCCAGTCCATTATCCTGTACCCCAGTGTCATTATCCTGTACCCCAATGTCATTATCCTGTGCCAGTGTCATTCGCCCCAGTGTCATTATTCCATTGCCCACCAGATGTCATAATCCGCTAGCCCCATGTGACATATCACTTAGCCCAGTGTCACTGTACCCCAGTGTCATTATCCTGTACGTCCAGTGTCATTATCCTCTAGCCTCAGTATCATTATCCTCTACCCCAGTGTCATTATCCTGTATCCACAGTGTAATTATCCTGTACCCCCAGTGTCATTATCCTGTACCCCAGTGTCATTATCCTGTACCCAAGTATCATTATCATGTACCCCGTGTCATTATTCTGTACCCCAGTGTCATTATCCTGTACCCCAGTGTCATTATCCTGTACCCCCAGTGTCATTATCCTGTACCCCCAGTGTCATTATTCTGTACCCCAGTGTCATTATCCTGTACCCCCAGTGTCAATATCCTCTACCCCCAGTGTCATTATACTGTACCTCCAGTGTCATTATCCTGTACCCCCAGTGTCATTATCCTGTACCCCCAGTGTCATTATCCTGTACCCCCAGTGTCATTATCCTGTACCCCAGTGTCATTATCCTGTACCCCAGTGTCATTATCCTGTACCCCCAGTGACATTATCCTGTACCTCCAGTGTCATTATCCTGTACCCCAGTGTCATTATCCTGTACCCTAGTGTCATTATCCTGTACCCCCAGTGTCATTATCCTGTACCCCCAGTGTCATTATCCTGTACCCCAGTGACATTATCCTGTACCCCCAGTGACATTATCCTGTACCCCCAGTGTCATTATCCTGTACCCCAGTGTCATTATCCTGTACCCAGTGTCATTATCCTGTACCCCCAGTGTCATTATCCTGTACCTCCAGTGTCATTATCCTGTACCCCCAGTGTCAGTGTCATTACCTGTACCCCCAGTGTCATTATCCTGTACCCCAGTGTCATTATCCTGTACCCCCAGTGTCATTATCCTGTACCCCAGTGTCATTATCCTGTACCCCAGTGTCATTATCCTGTACCCCCAGTGTCATTATCCTGTACCCCAGTGTCATTATCCTGTACCCCAGTGTCATTATCCTGTACCCCCAGTGTCATTATCCTGTACCCCCAGTGTCAGTGTCATTACCCTGTACCCCAGTGTCATTATCCTGTACCCCAGTGTCATTATCCTGTTACCCCCAGTGTCATTATCCTGTACCCCAGTGTCATTATCCTGTACCCCAGTGTCATTATCCTGTACCCCCAGTGTCATTATCCTGTACCCCAGTGTCATTATCCTGTACCCCCAGTGTCATTATCCTGTACCCCCAGTGTCATTATCCTGTACCCCCAGTGTCATTATCCTGTACCCCAGTGTCCTTATCCTGTACCCCCAGTGTCAGTGTCATTACCCTGTACCCCCAGTGTCATTATCCTGTACCCCCAGTGTCAGTGTCATTATCCTGTACCCCAGTGTCATTATCTTGTACCCCAGTGTCATTATCCTGTACCCCCAGTGTCATTATCCTGTACCCCCAGTGTCATTATCCTGTACCCCCAGTGTCATTATCCTGTACCCCAGTGTCCTTATCCTGTACCCCCAGTGTCAGTGTCATTATCCTGTACCCCCAGTGTCATTATCCTGTACCCCCAGTGTCATTATCCTGTACCCCCAGTGTCATTATCTTGTACCCCAGTGTCATTATCCTGTACCCCAGTGTCATTATCCTGTACCCCCAGTGTCATTATCCTGTACCCCAGTGTCATTATCCTGTACCCTCAGTGTCATTATCCTGTTCCCCCAGTGTCATTATCCTGTACCCCAGTGTCATTATCCTGTACCCCAGTGTCAGTGACACAGTCCTCTCTCCCTTGTATATATATATACACTTTCTTACAGGCATCACAGAAGTATTGCGGGTTCTCAATGAAGTTGTGTTTGGCTCCATCCAGCTTTCCTTCAGCAGAGGTGAGGGGGCTGCTGCCAAAATTCATGAAGTGCAAAGACATGGCCAAGTCATCTTCTTGTGCCAACACCGCCGCCCCTGAAAAAGAGAGGAGCTACTGAAAACACAGCAGATACAACTGTGACAAACCCTCAGCTGTGATCAGCAGGGGAAACACGAAGAGAAAACAACCAAGGTCTCTATAAAAGGTCCCAAAGCCACGATCAGAGTCATCAGTCATGTGACACTGATGACATCACTGCCCTCCAAATAATGATGACATCACTGCCTCCAAATAACGATGACATCACTGCCCTCCAAATAAATAAAGGCTGCAGGACATCACTCATCCACATATAAGTTATAGATAATGTCTATGACATCACTATGGTTTTAGTATGTGTGTTGTTTTGATGGAATGACATCACTTCTGTCCCGTTAGCCTCATCCTATGCTGAATCACGGCCCCAAGAAACATCTCCTCCATCTTGCAGCTGTAGAGAAGATCTCTGGGGATCCATTAATGTATATACCGCTATAAGATGCCTGTATCTAATCATCCCGGCTGGTTAAGCGATGACTCCTGAGATCTATCATCTCCCTCTACTAGATTTATATGTACAAGTATGGGAACCCTCTCCATGGTCCTGACCTTCAAGGTCCAAGATGCTTTGTTGAAGGAAAGTTGTGTCTTCCATGTTATATTGGTCCAAAACCCAACCCCGTGGTCCTGCAGAATTGTCCTGGGTATATGGCCATGTCTGTTTCTGTAGACTGTACCTATTGAAGTGAGTAGGGTTAAGTTTGGACTGATCTTTAGGACCAAAAACAGTCCCATCAGTACAAGGGGTGCAGCTTCAGGTCCGCAGGGCTGTTCTGTCTGTTTCTGTAGCTCAGGCCTACCACGTGAGTTTGGTTGAGCTTGGACTGATCTGTAGGACCAGGAACAGTCACATCAGTGGTAATAGAGGTTCTGTGATATGTCCCACAAAGGTGTTCTGGATATATGACTGTGTTCGTTACTGAAGATCATACCTACTTAAGGCTGTCATGTGTTGACTGCTTTGCAGTCCATGAGTGCTGCTGCTCTGATTAAGCTGATCTTTTTTTTCCCTTTAGTCTATGCTGCGGCTTTACATGTGGGGGTAGAGGTGAAGGGGTGTGTCTGAGCTTTCAGCCCTCCACTTCGTTAGCCTTAAGTAGTTCTGCTTCCCTCCACCAGATGTTGCAGATAGAGCTCATTTCAACTTTTACCCCATGCTGTGAAGTTGTGCTGTGCTGAGCTGTGTTTTTGATGCCATTGACTTCCTTGAAGTTGCTGGGTTTTCCTCATTAGTGAGTGGAGGTAGGGGCTCTTAGCCAAGGGCTGATCAGGAGCGAAGGGCTAGGGTGTCAGCCCAAACCTCCTCACCTTCAGAGGTACCTTCAGGAACAGGGCTAGTCAGGGACCCCAAGTCCAGGGCCAGACTAGCTCCCCTGAATGTCCTTGCCCCATACCAACTTGCTTCCTGATTTCTTATTCGTTATACCACCCCGTGACAGTAGGGTTGAACGTGGGCAAAGCTGCAGTTCCAGGAGCCGTCATATCAATCGTAGAGGTGCTGTGACAGGTCCCGCAGGACTGTTTTGGCTATATGGCTGTACTCCAGCTCAAGATCTGTCAAGGGAGTAGGGTTGAACCTGGGTTGATTTGCAGGACCAGGAACAGTCACATCAGAAATAAAGGTCCTGTAAAAGGTCGTACAGGTGTGTTCTGACTATATGGTTCATTACTAAAGATCATTCCTATTTAAGGGATTAGGGATGAGCTTGGGCAAAGCTTCAGTTCCAGATACAGTCACATCAATAGGAAAGGTAATGTTCCAGGTCCTACGGGAGTATTCTGGCTATATGACAGTGTAGCGCCACACTGGTCTGGACACACGAGCGGTACATCATCCAAGCCATGGGTGTGGTTCTTCTGTAGTCGGGAGATCGGGGATGGTAGGTATGGGATCCTCAACAAACATCCAACATGTAGACCCTAGTTAGGGACATGGTGGACTCGCTGTAGGGAATACCCAGTCCAAGGGAGGAGAATAGGGTAGAGAAGTGTGGTTGGGTGGTAGAAGAAGAGTGGAGCAGTTGGAAACAGAAGAGAGAGAAGTCAAGTGGAGTGAGGAGGAGACAGTAGTGAAAGGAGGAAGTGTGAACTGAGAAGCAGGGGACTTGTGGAGCAGAGGCTCTTCCCAGGACAGAAAAAGAAGGGACCCTAGGGGCAGCGGCGGAGCTGAAGCGGCACGTGCGCCCGAATACGGGACTGGTGATACCAGACGGAGGGTTTAGTTTGGAGATAGGGATAGACCCTGAATGTGGTGCAGGAGTCCAGCACCCGAACTGCTGAACCAGAGGCCACGAGCTTCATTGGAGCTGTGGCTCACACCTGGCACATCCCCTGAGAAGGTAGCCGGACAAGGGTCCGTGGACAAGGTACCGGTCGCCCACCAAGACCTGTGGCTGCCAGATTGGGGCTCAGAGGCGCTGAAAGGAGATGCAGGCATGCAAGAGTGCTGAGGAATAGGACCAGGGAAAGGCAAAAAACAGGCAACACCACTGAGGATCTCAACTTGCCACCCCAATTTCTTAAAGACTACACAGGCCGAAGCTTATCTGAGAGACCGTGTAACATCTATAACCTGTTCAAACTGAGAGCTTGCCATGAGTAAACCCGGGTACAAAGTTGCAGAACTGTGTGAGACTGTGTTGTGTATGCGGCAATCGGTTGAGAAGGCCACTGAGCAAGGTAACGAGGCCTAAAGTTAACCCCTACCTGCCAGAGACTACCAATCACTCTTATTGCCCTGGGGACCAGCCACTCTATTCCATCCCAGCTGCTCATCCATCATCCCCAGAGGTTCTGCAGCGGCGGCGGCTACTCAAAGCCGCAAACCATGGGTGGCATCACAAACATTTTATCCCTTAAACCACCCTATCCCTATATTTTCTCCCAAGAACCCATTGACATTGAACTTAGGGCCTTGACCACTGTGACTCCCCAGAAGCATTAAAGCCTGATTCCGAGTACCCCATGGCCCTGGGGTGCATTAGTTTATGGCATGATGAACAGCCCAGTCATAACAGGTTTTGTGTGCCCTAAAAGACTTTCTCAACTATTGCACGAAAGAGACTTTGAAAATGACGACCATGAAGGACTGACGCCATGTGCTGGCCCAGGGGCGTTCCCAGCCCTCCCGTTGTGGGATGGGTCAGCAAAAAGCGCGAGAGACCAGGCCCGCCCCGAGTGCTAGCCTAAAACCAAGGGGGCCTGCTCAAGACTGCGCTGACACCACCCAGAGAAGTGATTGAAGGGTGGGGTGCAGAAGTCAAACGGCAGAAAGAAGGAAGGAGCACGGGTTGGTGGTGCTGTGTATGTAGCGCCCCGCTAGTCAGCGTGCTACAAAAGGGTACTGCACCGCTAACAGAAGGTGCAGTATGCTTTGTCTTGGTAGGGGGTAAGAGAAGCCTGAACCTCCATAACACACACACACCTAGTGATAGAGGACCAATCAGACACCCATTATTAGGGTAATCGGTCCTGGTGGGAGGAGAAGCTAGGTTATAAAGTGAGTGGGGAAATTAGGAAGACAAACAGAACAGCAGAACACAGAGCAGAAGAACGGAACAGTAGTTGGAGAGCAGAGTTGAGAAATGAAGTAGAAACAGAGGAGAAGTAACAGGGAGGGCACCTTAACCTGGTGACCCAGAAGAGAAAGGGGCAGATAGAGGGTAACTGAATCACCCTGGCCCAGTCCGAAGCGGGGTACCAGCTCCGACGTGGATCAGAGGTCCATCCCTGAACCGCACATTGCCGACGTGGTCAATGTCGTCTTAGGAGCACGATCCAACCGCCCTACACTAAGCACGGTCTCCATCAATAGCACTAAACTGGGTTTGGTCCCCTTTGGAGAGATAAAGGGTTCCCATATCATCCAACAAGCCTGGTTCAATAAGTGGGTATGTGCAGGGCACCACAGAAAAAGGACAGAGAAAGTGATAGAGAAGGAACATCAGCGGATCTTCAGAGGGACATTGCCCACTGCCAGGACCACCCGGTCCACTACCCTGACTGAAAGAACTGTCTACTCCGGTATTCTGCAGGCTTACAGGGTAAAGTACCCGTTCAGAGTGAGAAACGTGTCTGTGTTCCTTAAGGATGAACTGTGATTTACCTGCCTTGCACCACACTGCAGAAGCTGTGCAGCCCCATTCCAACAGCGCTGCCCTATTCCACCATTTTATCCCTACAGCCCCGTGGACTCAGCCCCACCTGTCAAGGGCTACAACACCTTGCTGCCGCCCATCACCCCGGAGGTCCCAGCAGCGTCGGTGCCATCACCGGACCTACAGGTGGTGTCACAATTGACTTTATTATTTATTTTCTTTCCTCTTTTTATTGTCTGCCTAAGGGTACGGACTCGGGCACCGATACCTGTGACATCCCCGTACCAGTACACCCGAGATCCAAGTACCCCAAGCCTTGGCGCGAGACATATACGGGTCGGAGAAAATGGCGTCCAGTAATCCCGAGAGCTCAATGGACGAGGGAGCAGGAGTAGGTGTCCACACGGAAGAAAAGGAGAGCGCAGGCCTGCCCCTGTAGCTACACATGGAGTTCTGGATGGCCACATTAAGAGACTTGAACCTACAACTTAACTGTGCTCAGGGCTGGGCTTATAAGCATTGGAAGAGGGAACTGATGAGTAAATTAGCCCAGGGGTCTGGAGTGTTGAGGTCCCCGGTCCAGTCGGAAGAAAAGCCTGAGGAGGAGAAGCAGACCACCGCTGAGGCTGAACCATCCGTAGAGCCCGCCAGACCTGAGGCCACACTGCCTGTTGAGCCTGCTAAACCCTAGGCTGAGCTGCGGGTAGAGCCTGCTAGAACTGAGGCCAAGTTACTGGTAGAGCCCGTCCGATTAGAGGCTGAACTACCTGAGGAGCCTGTTCAACTGGAGGCCGAGCCCCTTATGGAAACCGCAATGTCGGAGACAATGGCTGTGAGAAGTGAGCCGATGTACTGGGTCTGCCGACAGGAGAAGCTGGCAGAGTCCTGAGAGGCCACCCGAGTGATAGAGGATCAGGCGAGGAGCAGAGACACCTGCGCAGAGATGGAGGATTATTTCACCCAAAGGCAACTGGCTGAGGAAAGGGAGTGTAAACAACATCAGGCCAGATGGTGGGCTGAAGAGAAGGTGAATTTAAAAGAAAAGGAGAACACCCGGAGAGCCCCAGCTGTAGCTCCGACCGAAGGTCACCGCGGAGAGGTCGTGAACTTTAACTTGATGAATGGATGAAGTTTCATCCAAGACCCCAGATTGGATGAAGACATTTTTGTGAGTAGGAGAGACGTGGAGTCCTACTTACCCAAGGGACATTCGGGTAGAGACCTGTATGAGGGCGTTGAGGTCAGCTACTCCCAGCACTTGGGCCATAGAGGTTGGTACGCCTTTAGGGTACCGTCACACCTGGAGATATCGTCGGCGATATCTATGGCGACGCAAAGGCGTGGCCTATCGCCGGCGACATTGCCAAAGCGTCGCCTAATGTGACTGGGCGAGGGCGACACATCTCAGTAGTCGCTTGGTTTCACAGCAGAGCTCTGAAACCAGACAACCATTGTGGGGCGATGTGTATTGATCGCCGTGTGTAACGTGTCAATAGCGATGTAAAGAGCGACAGCATACATCGCCTAAACAATTCCGGTAGGCGTTTCAGGGCGTAGTTACTACCTCTGCTGGTCTGCGTGGATTGGTGGCAGCTCGAGCGTTCAGATTGGTAGTCTTGTTCCTCGGCGCCATATTTGATGATGTGTGCATCTGTGGCACCCCTGCAGGGGATTGCCACAAGTTATACTGGTGCAAGGAAGGACTGACACCTTGGTTTGCTTAGCACACACCACCTACCACTCCAGACCTGAAGGGGGAGCTCTACTGACTGAGTTAGGTCAGTTCCCCTTTAAGAAGATCCAGGCTGAGAGGAGGAGACAGTTAGTCCCAGGAGACAGTTGACAGTTCGTGAGAGGAGAGGAGACAGGAGGAGGCAGAGCTGCTGGTCTCTGGTGAGAGATATAGGCCAGGACCAAGGACGACTGTCGGCTCTTCATACCCCAGGGAAGGGGCCGGAGGCAAGTAGAGGTGACAGGGAACAAGGACAGGGGATTGAAGATATACCCCTTTACCACAACCGGACACTGGAGTCCGATGCTGCCAGCCTGCAGAGCCGCAGCAGAAAGCCCAGTAAACTCAGGAGGAGTTCAGCAATGAGGAGATAGAGAAAAGGACATTAAACTGACCAAGCACAAGACCAGGGGCCGCAGGAGGAACAGGGACCCCGCAGGAGGACCTCATTGTCAGTTTAAGATAACAGTGAAGTGGAGGGTTCAGGCTCAGGCAGGACTCATCCCACAACGCAGAGCACAGAGACAGAGGAGGCCTCATAACTTTCTAAGGTGATAGTCCTAAATTGCACCAGGGACCTGGTCATTACTCTGGACTGTACCTGTTATGTGACCACCAGTAAAAAGGTACCGAAACAACCATCCCTGTGTGCCTGTTTAACAGCTATAATTCACCATTGTGCCAGAAAGGATCTCATCACTGCCCTTCCTCACCATCATCGTCCATCACTGCCCTCCCTCACCATCATCCTCCATCACTGCCCTCCCTCACCATCTTCCTTTATTGCTGCCCTGAGGTAAAGCTCCACCTGTGGGGAGCTGTACCACACTTTGCTGCCCCATCCATCACCTCAGCGGCCGGCTGGCAGCGCCGGTACCAAATTACCGGACACTACAGGTTGCGTCACGTTCCCCGGTAAATAATTCCCTTCTCCCATCAGCAACATCCCCTTCAAATGATCCCGAGGGCACGGCATCGGGATCCCGTCCACCCGTGACTCCCTAATCAGCAGACCCGGTGGCTGAGTACCCCCCTAGCCCTGGCCGCATCAGGTCCAAAGCTGTATTACCCAGGAGCGTACATACTATAAAGCAGCGCATTGATGTGGCCTGTGTGTTTGCGGCTGTGTTCAAAAGTGCAGAGATGTGCGACGGGCAAAAATGTGTGTTAACATAAAACGCAATTGTCATTACATGTCACATGTCAACTCATGTCTGCATCAGAGCGCTGTCGTGGCAGCCTTCCTGTTTAAAGTCTATGACGCCAAAGCACACAGTGTATTCTGTGGCTTTTGCGCCTCCGGACCCCCGTCAACATGTGTCATCTCTCCCGTGCGTTCATTCGCCATAACGTTGTCAGTCTTTTGGCGCCGCCTTCCTGGTGCTTTCCCTTCCCCTGCAGAATAGTAAAATGGCGGCACCCAGGCGAGCTGCAGTGTGGGGGGAGCCTGAGCTCCGTATCCTGGTTGATCGATGCGACAACAGGGATTACTGGTGTCACCAGCAGCACACCCATCCACGCCTCCACAAGTAGGCTGTCCTGCTGAAGGTGAAGTGGCGGCTGGAGAGGAGGTTGGGGGTTTTGCGCACCCCAAAACAGATCTTGACCTACACAACCATACACCTGTGTTTTGTGTTTGTTTCCTTATTATGAACCTTTTGATTTTTGTATATTTAATGCAGAGTTGCTGAAAAGGCCACGACAACATTACATTAATGATGTTACAAATACTGTGTGTTTATTTGTCCCAGGAAAGAGTTGTATGTCCCAGTATGGTGTACCAACAACGTATGGTGACATAATGTCTGATTTATAGGGGTACATAAGCATTGGGGATATATGTATGGCACCCAGGGACAGGCCTTTGTGGTGACACTGTATGGTGCCTGTGTGTGTTGTCCTCCATATACATGTGTTTCATTACACATATTCTGTACACACACATGGACAAGGAAATGTTGGCTGAACAATACATATGGCCCACATAACTGCAAACACACATATCTGTGCACACACATACTTGTTCAAGGCTCCAATATTATCCTGACCAACAAAGCAAGAGTGATTTTATAAGCCAACATAGTAGCACAACACACATTACATGAAAGCGCCATCCGGCTTCACTATACAATTACTCGACACGCGAGCGCCCTGTTTTGCCTTGTTGCCCACGCCAATGCCTATAGCAATAATCTGCTACACATCACACGAGAGTTGACTAAGCACCGAGCCAATACCACATGCATGATTACATTTTAGGATGTGGCGCTGCGAACAAGGACACAGTAATTGGTGTTTGTTTGCAACCAATCACACTTCTTCGAGGAGTCACACAACATAATGTGTAACGCCTACCTCCGAGACGCGGGTCAAAATTACGCCCACATCGCTTATGTGTTTGCTCTCTGTGACGCGGAAGCGTCCACCACCGACTTGATCCCCCATGGGGCTTGGTCGACGCACAGGCAGCTTACGACACGGCTCATCGCCGATTCGTCGGCTGAGTTGTCGCCACGTGTAAATAGGCGACGGCGACGTTGGTCGACTGCCAAAAACGTGCGCGTGCACGTGCGTCGCCATAGGAATCGCCGCCGATATCTCCAGGTGTGACGGTACCCTTAGAGTCTACCAAGGCCGAAGCTTATCTGAGAAACCGTGTAACATCTATGACCTGTTGAAACTTGCCGTGAGTAAACCCGGGTACATACAGAGTTGCAGAACTATGTGAGACTGTGTTACTTATGCGGCAGTCGGTTGAGAAGGCCACTGAGCAAGATAACGAGGCCTAAAGTTAACCCCTACCTGCCAGAGACTACCAATCACTCTTACTGCCCTGGCTCCACCCACAGGAAGCCATTCTATCCCTGCTGCCCGTCCATCGTCCCAGAGGTTCTGCAGCAGCGACGGCTACCCATAGCCACAAACCACGGGTGGCCTCACAAACATTTTATCCCTTAAACCACCCTATCCCTATATTCTCTCCCAAGAACCCATTGACACTGAACCCAGGGTCACAGAGCTGGGTCTCGACCCCTGTGACTTCCCAGAAGCAATAAAGCCCGGTTCCGAGTACCCCACGGCCCTGGGGTGCATCAACTGTGTGATCTACTACAGATTGTACCTATACAAGTGTTCTGTTTAGGCTGATCTGCAGGACCAGGAACAGTTCTATTCCAGGGCCCGCAGGACTGTTCTGGGTATATGACTGTGGGTTTTACTGCAGATCATACCTATGCAAGTGAGTACAGTTACGTTTGGGCTGACCAGCAGGACCAGGGACAGTGACATCAGTAAAGAGGTGCCATGAAAGGTCCCACAGGATCGTTCTGGCTAAATACCTGTACCCAGTACTGCAAATCCTTCCTATTGTGTGGAGTAGGGTTAAGCTTGGGAAAAGCTACAGGACCAGGGACAGTCACATCAATACAAGAGGTGGTGTGACAGACCTCGCAGGACTTATGAGGGACACTGCTCCATGGTGGGGTAAAGGGTTACTTGTACAGCTTGGCGGCTATAGACTGTAGTGCCGAGGCCACTTTTCCATCTCACACTCTTCCAGCTCTTCTCGGTCTGCGGGGCCCTTGGGAAACAGACGCATCAAACCCATTTAAAGCTTGAATCAATTTCAAAAGTGAATTAGCCTCTTCTTAGTGCCTGGCGCGGGGAGAACAAGCTCTAATGAAGTGCGGCTCTTCCAAACGCTCTTTTCTTGCCTTAGTTAAAGTTGAGAAAATGCAGTTATGCATATTGTACAAAAACAAGATCGACGATTCCCGACTGCCGTTAACCCGCGGAGAGCCTGAGCGGAGAGCGCCGGGACCATCTCGCCACCCCATCTCTGTGTGTCAGAAAGAACAATCTGTGTCGCTGTGTAGCCCAAACCTAAGGGATCTACACCTATCTCAAAAAAGCCTACAATTTACCCTACCCTAAGGGACCTATGCCTATCTCAAAAAAGCCTACAATTTACCCTACCCTAAGGCACCTACGCCTATCACAAAAAAGCCTACAATTTACCCTACCCTAAGGGACCTGCGCCTATCTCAAAAAAGCCTACAATTTACCCTACCCTAAGGCACCTACGCCTATCTCAAAAAAGCCTACAATTTACCCTACCCTAAGGGACCTGCGCCTATCTCAAAAATGCCTACAATTTACCCTACCCTAAGGGACCTATGCCTATCTCAAAAAAGCCTACAATTTACCCTACCCTAAGGCACCTACGCCTATCTCAAAAAAGCCTACAATTTACCCTACCCTAAGGGACCTACACCTATCTCAAAAAAGCCTACAATTTACCCTACCCTAAGGAACCTATGCCTATCTCAAAAAAGCCTACAATTTACCCTACCCTAAGGGACCTATGCATATCTCAAAAAAGCCTACAATTTACCCTACCCTAAGGGACCTATGCCTATCTCAAAAAAGCCTACAATTTACCCTACCCTAAGGGACCTACGCCTATCTCAAAAAAGCCTACAATATACTCTACCCTAAGGGACCTATGCCTATCTCAAAAAAGCCTACAATTTACCCTACCCTAAAGGACCTACACATATCTCAAAAAAGCCTACACCTTACCCTACTCTAAGAACATTCACCTATCTCAAAAAAGCCTACAATATACCCTACCCTAAGGGACCTACGCCTATCTCAAAAACGCCTACAATTTACCCTGCCCTAAAGGACCTACATATATCTCAAAAAAGCCTACACCTTACCCTACTCTAAGGACATTCACCTATCTCAAAAAAGCCTACAATTTACCCTACCCTAAGGGACCTACACCTATCTCAAAAAAGCCTACAATTTACCCTACCCTAACAGACCTACACCTATCTCAAAAAAGCCTACACCTTACCCTACTCTAAGGACATTCACCTATCTCAAAAAAGCCTACAATTTACCTTACCCTAAGGGACCTACACCTATGTCAAAAAAGCCTACAATTTACCCTACCCTAAGGGACCTACGCCTATCTCAAAAAAGCCTACAATTTACCTTACCCTAAGGGACCTACACCTATGTCAAAAAAGCCTACAATTTACCCTACCCTAAGGGACATACGCCTATCTCAAAAAAGCCTACAATTTTCCCTACCCTAAGGGACATACGCCTATCTCAAAAAAGCCTACAATTTACCCTACCCTAAGGGACCTATGCCTATCTCAAAAAAGCCTACAATTTACCCTACCCTAAAGGACCTACACCTATCTAAAAAAAAAGCCTACACCTTGCCCTACTCTAAGGATATACACCTATCTCGCTGGCTTGTGCCAGTAGGAATGGAGAGATGGTAGCGCGTGCGCAGCTCTCAACATTCAGTTCAAGGGAAAATTCAACTTGGCATGTGACGCGAGGAATAGAGAGATGTAGCGCTTGCGCAACTTTCTACATTCACTGCTAGGGGAAATTCAATCCGGTGTATTCCTCTAGGAACAGAGATGCAATAGTATATGCGCAGGTCTCTATATCACTTCTTGGAGAAATTCAATCCAGCTTGTGCCACTAGGAATAGAGAGGCAGTAGCACATGCGCAACACTCTATATTTAAATGTAAAGGAAATACAAAATATCTGATCTTTTTTTGGGAATGTCCATGCACACAAACGAAGCAAGACATGATTGCACAGTCCCTCTTAACTGATTTTGTGACATGGAGGTGTACCCAATGTTATATTCCAAATGGTGGAAGGGCACCATGTCCTGGTGGGGACAGAGTCTTGCAGTTAGGGGCATTTTTTATAAGGGAGCCCTGCTGACCTCTGATAGGATGCCGAAGTATGAAGGGACGTAAGCAAAATGGGGCAAACACCTGTGGTCATGAGTGGTATTGAAATAAGGATGCAAGAACAGCCCTTGAGACAAGAGACTCCCAATTTAATGAGGGTGCCTAATCAAGAATATTGGACCCAAGTGATCAGAACAATGAAAAAGACCCAAGCGGATAGTTAGGCCCCGGACTCACGCGGAATATCTTGGAGGTAAAAACCCAACAAGTTTTCAGCAGGACTCCACCTCAGGTAACGTTGCTTTTCTGTATTTTGGGCGTTTTGTCTTTTACCCCGATGATGTTTTTTTTACAAACTTTTGACGGGACTGACACTCAAAAACACAATATAACTAATAAGGCAGATTTTGGCCTAAAAAAACTTCACCTTGACCAACCTCACTGTTGTGAGAGAGTGAAGAATAGAAGAAGCCATCACAGCCAACCCACTGTTGAGACCGGTCCCGGATATATTTTATAGATGTGTTTCTAGGGGTCACACACAACTCGTGGTCAATCAGTGACGGGGAACTTACGGTTGATTCCAAACTTCGAATGTCGTCCGCACTTATTCAGTACGACCAGCATGACGAGAAGGAACAGGCAGGCGAAGACGGCCAGGCCCACGGCCACGGAGACCTGCTGGAGGACACACACATTTCAGAATACTAATCTTATACTCCAGAGCTGCAATCAGTATTCAGCTGATGGTCACTGAGAACAGATGACGAGCTTGGGGGCGTATGGCAGTGATGTCATACATCGCCATAGAACACTATGGACACACTGGTGTCTGCTGCCGGCCACTGTGTCGGCTACACAGGACGAAGCCGCGCCACGTGGGAGCCGAGGAAGGTGAGAAGAATTTTGGGGTTTTTTTTAATGTCTTAGTAAATATATATGCCTTCATCCTGGTATATATAAATCCTTATCCTGTAGCCCTTCCTGGTACCAGATTATGGACATATATAACAGGATGGGGACATATACCGTTAAGGAAATAAGTATTTGATCCCTTGCTGATTCTGTAAGTTTCCCCACTGACAAAGTCATGATCAGTCTATGATTTTAAGGGTTGGTTAATTTTAACAGTGAAAGATAGAATATCAAAAATAAAATCCAGAGAATCACATTGTCTAAATTATATAAATGTATTTGCATTTTGCAGAGAGAGAAATAAGTATTTGATCCCATACCAACCATTAGGAGTTCAGGCTCCTACAGACCAGTTAGACGCTCTTAATCACCTCATTACCTGCATTACACACTGCTGTGTTACATTGTCACCTGCATTACAGACTCCTGTCCACACAATGAATCAGTCACCTCTAACCTCTACAACATGAGGAAGACCAAAGAGCTTTCTAAGGATGTCAGGGAAAAGATCCTAGACCTGCACAAGGCTGGAATGGGCTACAAGACCATAAGGAAGACAAAGCTGGGGAGAAGGAGACAACTGTGGGTGCAATAGTGAGAAAATAGAAGAAATACGAAATGAGGTCAATCCACATCGATCTGGGGCTCCATGTAAAATCTCACCTCGTGGGGTATCCAGGATCATGAGGAGGTGAGAGATCAGCCTAAAACTACACGAGGGAACATGTTACTGGTCTCAAGGCAGCTGGGAGCACTGTCACCAAGAAAACCATTGGTAACACATTACACCATAATGGATTAAAATTCTGCAGTGCCCACAAAGTCCCACTGCTCAAGAAAGCACATGTATGACCCGTCTGAAGTTTGCCAATGATCACCTGGGTGATTCTGAGAGTGATTGGGAGAAGGTGCTGTGGTCAGAGGAGACAAACATTCAGCTCTTTGGCATTAATTCAACTCGCCTTGTTTGGAGGAAGAGACATGCTACCTATGGCCCAAAGAAGAACACCATCCCCACAGTCAAGCACAGTGGGGGAAACATTAACATTATGTTTTGGGGGGTATTTCTCTGCTAAGGGCACAGGACTACTTCACCGCATCAATGAGACAATGGATGGAGTCATGTATCGTAAAATCCTGAGTGACAATCTTCTTCCCTCCACCAGGACATTAAAAATGGGTTGTGGATGGGTCTTCCAGCACCACAATGACCCAAAACATACAACCAAGGCAACAAAGGAGTGGCCCAAAAAACAAGTCCATTAAGGTGATGGAGTCGCCTCTCCAGTCTCCAGACCTTAATCCCATAGACAACCTATGGGAGAGCTGAAGCTCCGAGCTTCCAAGCGACAGCCTCAAAATCTTAATGATTTAGAGATGATCTGCAAAGAGGAGTGGAGCAAAATTCCTCCTCACATGTGCGCAAACCTCATCATCAACAACAAGAAACGTCTGACTGCTGTGCTGCAAGCAAGGGTTTTGCTACCAAGTATAAAGTTTTGTTTGTCAGAGGGATTAAATATTTATTTCTCTGTGCAAAATGCAAATAACTTTATACAATTTAGACAATGTGATTTTCTGGATTTTATTTTTGATATTCTATCTCTCACTGTTATAATTAACCTACCCTTAAAAATATAGACTGTTCATGTCTGTGGGCAAACTTACAAAATCAGCAAGGTATCAAATACTTATTTCCTTCACTGTATAGCAGGATGGACGACTATATATATCAGGAGGAGGGACATGTATACCAGGGTGTGTAACCATATACACTAGGATGGGGACATATATACCAGGATGGGGACCTATATACTAGGATAGGGGATATATTCACTAGGATGGGGAACATATATACCAGGATGGAGACATATATACCAGGGTGGGCCAATGTAGGAGAACATATATACCAGGATGGGGGACATATCAGGATGGGGGACATATTTATCAAGATAGGGACCATATATACCACGATGGGGACATATATACCAGGATGGGGGACGTATATACCAGGATGGGGGATCATATATACCAGGATGCAAAACAAATATACCAAGATTGTGACATATATACCTGGATGGGACCCAGGATGGGGGACATATATATACCAGGATGAGGACATATTTACCAAGATGGTCCAAGAATGGAGAACCTGTGATGGGCCCATGTAGGAGAACATATATACCAGGATGGGGGACATATATACCAGGATGGGGAACATATTTATCAAGATAGGGACCATATATACCACAATGGGGACATATATACCAGGATGGGGGATATATATACCAGCATGGGGGATCATATATACCAGGATGGGGGATCATATATACCAGGATGGGGGACATATATACCAGGATGGGGACCATATTATCAGAATGGGGGGCATATTTATCAAGATAGGGACCATATATACCAGGATGAGGGACATGTATATCAGGATCATATATACTAGGATGGGAAATAATATATACCAGGATGGGGACATATATAGCAGGATGGGGTATATATAAAATAAGATGGGGGTCATATGTACCAGAATGGGGATCATATATACCATGATGAAGAACAAATATACCAAGATAGTGACATATATACCTGGATGGGACCCAGGATGGAGAACATACAGTATATACCAGGATGGAGACATATTTACCAAAATGGTCCAAGAATGAAGAACATATATACCAAGATGTGGATCATATTACCAGGACAGGGATCATATATATCAGGATGGGTAACATACATACCATGATGAGGACATATATATTAGGGTGTGGTCTAAAATGGGAGACATATGTATCTAGATGGGGGACATATATACCATTATGGGAGACATACCGTATATACCAGGATGGGGACATGTATGGCAGGATTGGCCCAGGATGGAGACATACAGTTGTGGCCAAATGTATTGCCACCCCTGCAATTCTGTCAGATAATACTCAGTTTCTTCCTGAAAATGATTGCAATCACAAATTCTTTGGTATTATTATCTTCATTTAATTTGTCTTCAATGAAAAAATGGGCCAGACAAAAGTATTGGCACCCTCAGTCTAATACTTGGTTGCACAACCTTTAGGCAAAATAACTGAGATCAACCGCTTCCGGTAACCATCAATGAGTTTCTTACAATGCTCTGCTGGAATTTTAGACCATTCTTCTTTGGCAAACTGCTCCAGGTCCCTGATATTTGAAGGGTGCCTTCTCCAAACTGCCATTTTTAGATCTCTCCACAGGTGTTCTATGGGATTCAGGTCTGGACTCATTGCTGGCCACCTTACAAGTCTCCAGTGCTTTCTCTCAAACCATTTTCTAGTGCTTTTTGAAGTGTGTTTTGGGTCATTGTCCTGCTGGAAGACCCATGACCTCTGAGGGAGACCCAGCTTTCTCACACTGGGCCCTACATTATGCTGCAAAATGTGTTGGTAGTCTTCAGACTTCATAATGCCACGCACACGGTCAAGCAGTCCAGTGCCAGAGGCAGCAAAGCAACTCCAAAACATCAGGGAACCTCCGCCATGTTTGACTGTAGGGACCGTGTTCTTTTCTTTGAATGCCTCTTTCTTTTCTCCTGTAAACTCTATGTTGATGCCTTTGCCCATAAAGCTCTACTTTTGTCTCACCTGACCAGAGAACATTCTTCCAAAACGTTTTAGGCTTTCTCAGGTAAGTTTTGGCAAACTCCAGCCTGGCTTTTTTATGTCTCGGGGTAAGAAGTGGGGTCTTCCTGGGTCTCCTACCATACAGTCCCTTTTCATTCAGACGCCGACGGATAGTACGGGTTGACACTGTTGTACCCTCGGACTGCAGGGCAGCTTGAACTTGTTTGGATGTTAGTCGAGGTTCTTTATCCACCATCCGCACAATCTTGCGTTGCAATCTCTCGTCAATTTTTCTTTTCCGTCCGCATCTAGGGAGGTTAGCCACAGTGCCATGGGCTTTAAACTTCTTGATGATACTGCGCACGGTAGACACAGGAACATTCAGGTCTTTGCAGATGGACTTGTAGCCTTGAGATTGCTCATGCTTCCTCACAATTTGGTTTCTCAAGTCCTCAGACAGTTCTTTGGTCTTCTTTCTTTTCTCCATGCTCAATGTGGTACACACAAGGACACAGGACAGAGGTTGAGTCAACTTTAATCCATGTCAACTGGCTGCAAGTGTGATTTAGTTATTGCCAACACCTGTTAGGTGCCACAGGTAAGTTACAGGTGCTGTTAATTACACAAATTAGAGAAGCATCACATGATTTTTCTAACAGTGCCAATACTTTTGTCCACCCCCTTTTTTATGTTTGGTGTGAATTAGATCCAATTTGGCTTTAGGTCAATTCTTTTTGTGTTTTTTTCATTGAAGACAAATTAAATGAAGATAATAATACCAAAGAATTTGTGATTGCAATCATTTTCAGGAAGAAACGGAGTATTATCTGACAGAATTGCAGGGGTGTCAATACTTTTGGCCACAACTGTAACTACAAGGATGGGGCACATTAGAACAGGATGGGGGGCATCACTACATAATTAAGGAGGAGTGGGGGTAACTCATGTGTTTATAGAATTTAGAACACTACATACATCTGACCACCATGTAAGGGGTCCACATTTTGCACCGGGACCCATCAAACTCAAGTTGCGCAAATAGATATGGTATTTAATTTCACCCTGGTATCCCCCTGCCACTGCGGGGGATGTGTGTCTTGTCCTGGCTTCCCTTGGTGATGAAGGCTCCAGTGCCTTCATCAGACAATCCCTTTCAGCTCTCCCCTGTAGGGTGCGCTGTATCAGCATGGTCCGCCCTGCAGCACTTTCCTCTAATCGTGTGTTTCCAGGAGCGCGGCGTGACCTCCCCACATCACACAGCGCCGCCATCACTCACATTTATTACTTAGTGGTTTTTGCTTTTGCCTCAGACCAGAATTTTTCTTTTTTATAAATTACCAACAAATTAACACACGGTCAGAAAAGCCTCAATTACGTCTTCAATTACGCTGGCCGTGTAATTACACACTGGGTACCCTCTGTGGTTCTACGCGCCGGTAACTGGAGGGTAATGAGTACAGGCAGCAACTCACCCCAAACGTGCTGTCCTCCACCGTCTCCACTGGGTTCACGTACGTGCTGTTTCCTCTGCCTGTGGTACAGAGGTGAATTAGTCATATTTAATTATTTGGATAACAATGAATACATATTTTATTAGAAATATTACACATCTCCAGTTTTGAGTTACCTCCTGTATTATACTCCAGAGCTGCACTCACTATTCTGCTGGTGCAGTCACTGTGTACATACATTACATTACTGATCCTGAGATACCTCATGTATTATACTCCAGAGCTGCACTCACTATTCTGCTGGTGCAGTCACTGTGTACATACATTACATTACTGATCCTGAGTTACCTCCTGTATTATACTCCAGAGCTGCACTCACTATTCTGCTGGTGCAGTTACTGTGTACATACATTACATTACTGATCCTGAGTTATCTCCTGTATTATACTCCAGAGCTGCACTCACTATTCTGCTGGTGCAGTCACTGTGTACATACATTACATTACTGATCCTGAGTTACCTCCTGTATTATCCTCCAGAACTGCACTCACTATTCTGCTGGTGCAGTCACTGTGTACATACATTACATTACTGATCCTGAGTTACCTCCTGTATTATACTCCAGAGCTGCACTCACTATTCTGCTGGTGCAGTCACTGTGTACATACATTACATTACTGATCCTGAGTTACCTCCTGTATTATACTCCAGGGCTGCACTCACTATTCTGCTGGTGCAGTCACTGTGTACATACATTACATTACTGATCCTGAGTTACCTCCTGTATTATCCTCCAGAGCTGCACTCACTATTCTGCTGGTGCAGTCACTGTGTACTTACATTACATTACTGATCCTGAGTTACCTCCTGTATTATACTCCAGAGCTGCACTCACTATTCTGCTGGTGGAGTCACTGTGTACATACATTAGGCTGGGTTCACATTTGCGGAACCCTCCGCAGCGTTCTGCAGAGGGGATCCGCAATGTGACCGCAGCGGCCGCCAGCTCCTATCTTTATAATGGGAGCGCACGGTGCTGCGCTTGACAGCGCATGACCGTGCGCACCCATTCACTCCCATATGTGATTTGTGCGCAGGCGTCCGCCTGCGCACAGATCACTTATGTGAGTGAATGGGTGCGGACTGTCATGCGCTGTCAAGCGTAGCACCGTGCGCTCCCATTATAAAGATAGGAGCTGGCGGCCGCTGCGGTCACATTGCGGATCCTCTGCAGAACGCTGCGGAGGGTCTGCAGATGTGAACCGAGCCTTACATTACTGATCCTGAGTTACCTCCTGTATTATACTCCAGAGCTGCACTCACAAATTCTGCTGGTGCAGTCACTGTGTACATACATTACATTACTGATCCTGAGTTACCTCCTGTATTATACTCCAGAGCTGCACTCACTATTCTGCTGGTGCAGTCACTGTGTACATACATTACATTACTGATCCTGAGTTCCTCCTGTATTATACTCCAGAGCTGCACTCACTATTCTGCTGGTGCAGTCACTGTGTACATACATTACATTACTGATCCTGAGTTACCTCCTGTATTATACTCCAGAGCTGCACTCACTATTCTGCTGGTGCAGTCACTGTGTACATACATTACATTACTGATCCTGAGTTACCTCCTGTATTATACTCCAGAGCTGCACTCACTATTCTGCTGGTGCAGTCACTTAGTACATACATTACATTACTGATCCTGAGTTACCTCCTGTATTATACTCCAGAGCTGCACTCACTATTCTGCTGGTGCAGTCACTGTGTACATACATTACATTACTGATCCTGAGTTACCTCCTGTATTATACTCCAGAGCTGCACTCACTATTCTGCTGGTGCAGTCACTGTGTACATACATTACATTACTGATCCTGAGTTACCTCCTGTATTATACTCCAGAGCTGCACTCACTATACTGCTGGTGCAGTCACTGTGTACATACATTACATTACTGATCCTGAGTTACCTCCTGTATTATACTCCAGAGACTGCACTCCTATTCTGCTGGTGCAGTCACTGTGTACATACATTACATTACTGATCCTGAGTTACCTCCTGTATTATACTCCAGAGCTGCACTCACTATTCTGCTGGTGCAGTCACTGTGTACATACATTAGGCATGTTACTTTATCCTGTACTGATCCTGAGTTACCTCTTGTATTATCCTCCAGAGCTGCACTCACTATTCTGCTGGTGAAGTCACTGTGTACTACATTACATTACTGATCCTGAGTTACTCCTGTATTATACTCCAGAGCTGCACTCACTATTCTGCTGGTGCAGTCACTGTGTACATACATTACATTACTGATCCTGAGTTCCCTCCTGTATTATCCTCCAGAGCTGCACTCACTATTCTGCTGGTGCAGTCACTGTGTACATACAATACATTACTGACCTGAGTTACCTCCTGTATTATACTCCAGAACTGCACTCCCTATTCTGCTGGTGCAGTCACTGTGTACATACATTACATTACTGGTCCTGAGTTACCTCCTGCATTATACTCCAGTGCTGCACTCACTATTCTGCTTGTGCAGTCACTGTGTACATACATTACATTACTGATCCTGTACTGATCCTGAGTTACCTCTTGTATTATACTCCAGAGCTGCACTCACTATTCTGCTGGTGCAGTCACTGTGTACATACGTTACATTACTGATCCTGAGTTACCTCCTGTATTATACCTCAGAGCTGCACTCACTATTTTGCTGGTGCAGTCACTGTGTACATACATTACATTACTGATCCTGAGTTCCCTCCTGTATTATACTCCAGAGCTGCACTCACTATTCTGCTGGTGCAGTCACTGTGTACATACATTACATTACTGATCCTGAGTTACCTCCTGTATTATACTCCAGAGCTGTACTCACTATTCTGCTGGTGCAGTCACTATATTGGATGCTTAGTTTTACACCACACCATCTTCTTTCTCAGAACCAGCGGAGCCATAGCCTATTACTTATCCAACACAGTATAAAGCTGCAGGCTACATCTTATCGTATCCCTGGTAGTCTCAAGGCAGGACTGATTCTTCGGCTAGATTATGTTATTGCATTGCAGGTCTAAGGAAGGGACCGATCTGTTCTATTCTTATTATATTACCTGAAATCAGAAATGACAGTATCTATTTGATAATATAAGGCAGGAACATATCCTTTCTGGGGCCACAGTAAAGTGGACAGTTGGCAACCTTTCTAGTAGCCCAGCCCAGCTCTGCACTTGAATACCAGCAATATATTGAGTACAAGAAAAGTCAATCAGTTTGACACCTTTGGATCTGAGACTTACCAGATGGAGAAAGCGACACTGCAAATGAAAAAGTAAAAAAAATACTTTAATATAAAAGTAACCCTTACACAGCAAAAATTTAAAGTGTTTTTTTCTCATTTTATAAATGGATATTTTCAGATAGATCTTGTGAACACAAGCACTTTTGCAATTTACTGCTTGTTAAAATTTTCAGCCGTTCTTGAGATATTAACTCTTTTGTTTTGTTTAAAGTTTGTTGCCATGGAGACCGACCACTGCTGCTGTCAAGTTTGTGAACACTGGGCTGAAGGCAGTTGGGATTAGGAGGTAATGGCATATTTCAGTGACCCGGGCCAGCTTCAAAGCAGTAGTTACAAGCTCAATAGAAGAGAGTTTGCAAGCCTGGTGCTTGTTTTACTGTTTAGCAGCAGTGGTCGGTCTCCAAGACAACGAGCTGTTAACAAAAGAAAAATGTTAATATCTCGAGAATGGCTAAAAATTTCTAAATACTTTAAATTGCAAAATTGTTTGAAATAACAAGAACTATCCATCAATAACCTTTTTGTGAAAATGAAAATACCCCTTTAAATCAACTTTAAGGTCCCTCATTCATTCCTATGGAGAGGGAAAAGCTAACTCTCCAGCCAGTGATCGAGGATCTCCCCGGTCACAAATTTATGGTATATTTTACTGACCAACATCGCCCCTCTTATTGCTCACCTGGAATCGGTTCCACTGGGTCAAAATCAAAAGGATTATTCATGAAGATACTGTAGACGCTTTTGCTGTCCTCTCCGAGCCGGTTCCTCACCAGAAGCGTGTAATTACCGTTATTAACATGCGTTGGGTTATTAAAGTACAAGCATCCATGGATAAGGGTCCCGTTTTCTCGGTAGGCGAGATATTTTGTGAAAATGTAGTTGGTTGTTTGTAGAGTCTCCCCATTCATCTGCCAGCTGAGCTCCGGCTCAGGGTTCCCATCTATTGTATACGGGATGCAGGAGAGATGTTGATGAATCACCTCGCCCAAGTCAATTATTACTGCCGGGACTGGGAAACCGAAAGAAGAGAAGGGTCAAATGGGGTAAGTATCCTACTAAAACTGAATAAAGTCCGAACTAGAGCAAAGGGGGCATACACTGTTAGTTTAGAGCAGTGTCCCCAATTCCAGTCTTTAAGGCTAACCAATAATGCATGTTTTCAGGATTTTCTTAGCATTTGATAGTTGGTAATGTAATCTCCTACACAAGGGGACAATTCCAACTGTCAAATGCTATGGAAATCCTGAAAACATGCACTGTTGGTGGGCCTTGATGACTGAAGTTGGGGAACTCTGGTTTAGAGAGTACCCTAAAGGCCCTATCACATGGGGCGACATCGCCGCCAATTACATAGGCGACGTAGGGGTGTGGCCTATCGGCGACATCGCCCCTACATCGCCTCATGTAAAGGGGCGATGTCGGCGCCGCCGGGTATTCGCTTGGTTTCAGAGCAGTGTGTGTTCACATCGCCCCATGTAACCGGCCGCCAGCGACCTGTCAGGTGATGGAAGCCATAGGCTCCCATTGTTCTGCATCGCAGCTGGGGTTTTCAGACACCCCGGCGGCGATGTCGCCTGACAGCTCGCTGGCGCGGCGCTGGAGGTGTCGCCCCATGTAAATGGGGGACGGCGATGCTGGCGGGGCGCCAAAACCGTGTGCGCACCCGCCAGTCGCCGCCGACATCTCCAGCCCCGTCTCCAGGTGTGACGGGACCTTTAGGTTCCATTCCCATTGGCCTTCATACCCAACATGAAGAACTGACCAGACAGAGATGTCCAAGACCTGGGTCCACAATGTGATGTTTGGCCTTTTCAGCTGATCATCAAAAACGCTCAAATTCTTTCATTTTGGCATCTAAACATCCTTATTACAAACCTAAGATACTTCCAAATGGCTTCCGAGAAGGACGAATACCCCAAGCATTGTGCTCAAATGTGCTGGTCTAGAAAGGGTCAATTAGTGGGTGACGTTAGAGTAGAATCACTTCTTTGGATTATTTCCTAACATGATTCCATTAGGTTTTGTGTGGATATTGGTTCGCTGAATTAATTAGTAGGGTTTTTTTCCAGTGAGTAAGATTTTTCTTCCCATAAGTCAGACTGAGAAGGGTCTGCCGGGAATGGATACTTTTTTCTATCCGTTGTGTCACTCCTCAGAAGTATGTTGTCTAGTCTTTGTTTTTCTTAAGGTGCGATGATTAGCTCACCTCGAAGAGGACGAAATCGGGCTCTCTAGTGTCGACTACTGGAAGTCAATGTCTGACCCGTTAAGGAGATTCAGGATTAGTCAGGCCAGAGTGTTCTAAAAATAAGGTATATACAGCCACTGGTAGATGAGGCTCCTGCTCCTCATCAGTGCAACACATAGTGAGAAGCCTAAAAGTGCTGTCACACATAACGATTGCTCCAACGATCCCAACAGCGATAACGACCTGCTGGGATCGCTGGAGCGTCGTTACCTGATCGCTGGGGAGCTGTCAAACAGGCAGATCTCCCCAGCGATCAGGCCATGGGAGCCACCTCTGACATCGCTCCCTGCTTAGCGCTGCCTTATAGGCAGCGCTAAGCAGGGAGAATGCTGGTAACTATGATAAACAGCGGGGTATCCAGGCAGCGCGCGCTGCCTGGATACTCGCTGTTTATCATAGTTACCAGCGTTCTCCCTGCTTAGAGCTGCCTGTAAGCAGGGAGAACGCTGGTAACTATCATAAACACCGGGTATCCAGGCATCGCGCCCTGCCTAGATACCCGCTGTTTATCATAGTTACCAGCATTCTCCCTGCTTACAGGCAGTGCTAAGCAGGGAGGACGCTGGTAACCATGGTAAACGCCGGATATCTAGACAGTGCGCACTGCCTGGATACCCGGTGTTTACCATAGTAACCAGCCCTGTGAGGTCACAGATCGCTGGTTTCTTGCAGTCACACGCAGCGATGCGTGCTGACCAGCGGGAAACCAACGATCTAAAAATGACCCACAGCACTTTGCAGCGATCAGCGACCTCACAGCAGGGGCCTGATCGCTGCAAAGTGTCACACAGAACGATATCGCTGGAGAGATCGTTGTAACGTCACAGTTACAACGATCTCTCTAACGATATCGTTATGTGTGACTGGGGCTTAAGGTGTCAATGTTGACTTTGATAGAGTGGCTACTTCCAATCGGTGGCCCTAAGGTTCAAGGGTTATTCCTTCCGGAGGAGAGCAATTTTGCATAGGGAGCTTTGACCAGACTATACGTCTTCATCCCTTCACCTAGCTATGTCCACAAGAGCCAACCAATATAGTCAACCAACATAGATATTACCACGTAGTCAAAATAGGTTCAAATGATCTACAATTAGGCTCATTTCCTTTTCTCAGCTGGTTTTATATGGTTGTCAAGCTTCAGATCAATGGACCAAGGTGACAATATCTCCTGCAACATATGTATGGTTGATACCTGACATGGTTAACCATACCTCTGCTCTATCCATCTTCATAGCTGGTTCTATCTAACACCCAGTCCTGAGAAATTAAAACTTATATGAGAAGTTCAAAAGGCTTGACATCTTCCTTGAGAAGACCACCCATCTAATAGACCATTTTTAATGCAGTTTTGGGGTGGTCACATCAGAGAAGCTTGTCCACCATGTTGTTCACGTTCACAAGTCTTCTCAGATTAGTCAATCTAAGGGTATGCTGATATGGGGAGGATTTTCATCAAGGCCAAGGAAAAACAGGATTCCTACATGTGCAAACGTTGCCTTAACCAAAGCACTTTTAGGTTTTGTCAGACATACGCCCAGATCAGAGTTTAGATGTGAACTTACAGTGGACATCTATCTGGACCGACTTTTTGGAGGGACCGGCCATGTTTTCAGCCCAGCAGCTGACGTCACGCTTGTTGAAGCCAGAAGAGATGTTGAAGAGGTGGAGAAAGATCTCGATATCTGGACCTTCAGATTGCTGCCGAGAAAAGTTGAGGAGAGACAAGAGTGTTTAAAAAAAAATACATCATCATGTTCACAAGTGAATCTAGAGAAACCACAATAAATATGACATTTTGTTTTGCCCTCAACATGATCATGTTTCTAAAAACGTCCACTACATTAATATATCAGAAAGGATAATAATTTGCCATGTATACCGTGGTTTCAAACTGTGCATTCAGATCTGGTAAAATCCACTTGGCCTTTGGTGTGGGTTGACCAGCTACATTACACTGAAGAGTCAGGTTGTCTCCATGAAGAACGGTCAGATTTTGCTCTGAAATGAAGACATCTGGACGATCTAAGAGAAAAAAATATACATTGCGTTCTAAAGTTGTCAGTCACCTATTATTAGTCAACGTTCTTTTTGAGTATGCCCATGCCTACCACAGTCGGTGATGTTGTCGTCTTCTATGAAAATTTCCACCCCATATTTCCAGCAACTTAAGGATTGGTTTCCAAGATCTGCCCAACCGTCTTCTCTACGAATCTGAATCCACCGCACTTCACATGAGCACAGAAATGGGTTTTCAGTCAGGACTCTAAGGAGGAACATTGAAGTTAAGGCACCGACAATGGTTGACCTTCTCAGAAAACAACACCACAATGGTTGACCTTCACAGAAGACAACACAGAAAATGGTTCCCTTTGCAGAAGAGAACACCGAAAATGGTTGACTTTCTAAGAAGACAACACCGATAATGGTAGACCTTCTCATAAGACAACACCGAAAATGGTTGATTTTCTAAGAAGAAAACACCGATAATTGTTGACTTTCTCAAAAGACAACATTGACAATGGTTGACCTTCTCAGAAGACAATACCAACATTGGTTGACCTTCTCAGAAGACAACACCAACAATGGTTGACCTTCTCAGGAGACATCATCAAGTCTACAGATGTGTCCATGCTTACATTTCCAAAAATTTCAGCAAGAATTCAAATTTCCCATGATACACATTCAATGCATTGTGACAGCATGGTAACAAAACCATAGACAGGCTACAGGTTAATGTCACAATCAGTAGTTAGCTTCACATAGACACAAAGATGAAATCATCTCTCAAAAGAGTATCAAGAAAACAGGTGGTTATCCTGCACCGATCATCTTAGGATATATAGGTATAAAAAGGAAAGCTAAGGAAGGACACATGTATGTGGTTATCAAATCCTTCAACATCACATGTTGGGAGCTAATATCTAGAAAGGGTGGATTCCCTACTATTGACATCACTTTCCTGGTGTCCATGACTCCTATTTTGACAACCATCTGGTCCCATCTAGTGTTTACTCTTGGTTCTTGGGAAACACCGGAAATGCCCGCTTAGCAAAGTTAAGCAAACAGTTTGCAATCCCCTTAGTAGCCCATGATTGTTAGACAGGAGTCCCGTGAACTTCCATCCCCAGCGCCTCTTATGATTAGTTGGACGTCAAGTATGTTTCACACCGCAAAGATAATGTTGCACTGAGCCCACAAATCAGAAGAGGCACTCAGGATGCGGTAAGTAAAGGGAGGCTCACTAGGCTCTGATCTGTGATCTGGTGGCCACAGGCTACAATGAATTATGGTTTTGTAAATTCTTTATACTTAATTCTTCCGCTAAGCAATCACTGGCTGCAGCGTTGACCCACCTTTAGTCAATGATTGGCTGTGTGGGCATTCTTTGCTACTTTTTGTGTGTTGAAATAAGACCAAAAAGAATAGAACAGTGAAGACCGGGGTAAACTAGATCTCTCTATTTTAATCTTAATGTTTTAAACACTCTTATCCTTTTAAAAAAAAATTTGCAAACCCTCTGCAATATCCCTTTAAGATAAAATGATGCCTAGGAATAGCTTCCGGGAGCAACAACAATGAAAACATGCTGTCTACAGATGGCTGTCACCGATTTGGCTGATAACCTGGGTCATGTTTCAATAATCTTTAAGGGGTTAAATGACTTACAGGGTAGTCACCCATAGATGGCACTAGAAACCTAGTATTCCTTTTTTCTTTCGGAGTAGAATTGACCTAAAGTCTTCATGAATTTTAAACAAAGGTTCAAGACAGTAGTCATTATGGTAAAAAAGAAGGTTGACCTACAACTCTTGAAGAGGTAGACCATAAAACGTCCTCCAAGACAGCGAGATCAGTGAATTCGATGACAGGTTACTGTTGAAAGAAGAAGAAAAATAAGCGTATTAGACGAGATCCCGAGCACATGGGTCCTGCTGAGACCAGACAGAAGTCAAGGATTGTCAACGACCCAAGAATGAAGGTTAAAGGGCGTAGAGTTGGGTTCATCAAGACACACGACTGCTTGTGTTGGATCCAATACTAGACCATGACCTCTTGCTTTACACTGTAAATCCCACCCCGAAAACTCCTGCTAATACACAATTTTTAAGTAATTTCAAAAGAATTGGGGAAACGAATAATTGTGAATCAGAAACTTTTTATGGCAGAGAATAGTTTTCGTAAAATATATCTTTTTACCAATAACTTCAACCCAACTGCCCAATGTCAACGCTCTAAATTTTGTAATATTTTTTCATAATTTTTAATTCTCATTGGCTTTAGTTTTTACGTAGTTTTTATGTTTTTTTTTTATTGCACCTTCATTGGGTAAGTGACAATTTGACAGAGAATAGTTGTCGTAAAATATATACTTTTACCAATTCTTTAACCCAACTGCCTAATCTTAACTTGCTATATTTTGTAATATTTTTCCATCATTTTTCATTCCCATTGACTTGAGTTTTTATACAGTTTTTATGTTTATTATTTCACCATCTTTGGATAAGTGACGTTTTATGGCAAAAAATAGTTGTAAAATGTATGTTTTTGCCAATACTTTAAACTAACCCAACTGCCTACTTTCAACTTCCTAAATTTTGTCATACTTTCCATAATTTTTCATTCTTATTAACTTTAATTTTTACCTAGGTTTTATGTTTTTTTTCACCTTCTTCGGATAAGTGACTTTTCATGGCAGAGAATAGTTCCTTTTATCAATACTTGAACTTCAACACAACTGCCTCATTTCAACTGCCTACATGTTGTAATATTTTTTCCTAATTTTTAATTCTCAGTTGCTTTGGTTTTATGTAGCTTTTATGTGTTTTTTTGCTTTCTTTGGATAGGTGACGACAGATCGAAAAGAAAATAAAAGCTTGCACGCGCCTCCATTTGTAGGCAGCCCTGGGTGGTGCGGATGGATACATTTCAGCTCTTGTCAGGTCAATGATTGTCCCCAGGGGAGTATAATGAGGCTCGCTGTCAGTCCCCACACTGAGTCCCCGCTGTACCCAGCTGCCCAGAGATTGTATTTAGCTGTAAGCATTGATTTCAGCAAACAACACATCTGACTGGAATCACTTTCCACCATCACTTATAACTCTGGAGATGAGGCGTAAAACCTGACAAAACAGCGCAAAAAATAAAAACTAGAAAAATTGAATTTTTTTTTAATTTAAAGCAAAATATTTTATTATTTTTTACTAACCAGGTTTACTTTTTATTCCTCTTTTTTTATTTTTGCAGCCTTCTTTTTATTCAACAGATTCCAAAAAAATGTTTCTAAATTGTCAGTTTTGTTTTACTGTAGTTTCACATTCTAAGACAAAAATACTTAATGTTTTATTATCATTATAAATTTATATTTTATACAAACAGTTACACACAGCAAATAGGATCATTATGCTGGATTTTCTATTAAATCACTAGTGGGACACTTCCAAAGTGTATAGGGAAAATTATTATTATTTACTATTAATTATTATTAGTATTATTATATTATTATTAGTATTATTATTACTATTATTAACTATTATTATTATATTATTATTTTACTATTAATTTTTATTATTATTATTACATTCTCTGCCATTGCCATAACATGCTTACCTATCATTTTTATGAAAAAAAAATATTTTATTATTATTATTATAACCATTATAATATCTATTATTATATTACTATTAATTATTAATTTTTATATATTAAATTCTCTGCCACAACATGCTACCTATAATTTTTATTAAAAAAAGTTATTTTTATTATTATCTTATTATTATTTTTATTATTATTATTTTACCATTTTGATATTATTATTATAAGTATGTATTTATATTGTTTATTAGTAATTAAGAATTATTAAGTAATTATTATTATTTAACTCTTTGCCAGAACACACTACTTAACATTTTTATGAAGAAAAAAGAAAACAGTTATTATTTTATTATCATTATCTAATTATTTTCATTACTATTTTGCTATTATTTATTATTAGCTATTATTTAATTCTGTGCCACAATACACTACCTAACATTTTTATGAAAAAAAAAGAAAGAGTAAGATATATAAAAAATAATAATATTCATACAGTGCCTTGTGAAAGTATTCAGCCCCCTATATATACAGTGCCTTGTGAAAGTATTCGGCCCCCTATATATACAGTGCCTTGTGAAAGTATTCGGCCCTCCCACCTTGAACTTTTCAACCTTTTGCCACATTTCAGGTTTCAAACATAAAGATATAAATTCTAATATTTTTGTAAGAATCAACAAGAAGTGGGACACAATCGTGAGGTGGAACCAAAGTTATTGGATATTTTAAATTTTTTCACAAATAATAAACTGTAAAGTGGGCGTGCAAATATTATTCTTCCCCTTGAGTTAATACTCTGTAGCGCCCCCTTGTGCTGTGATTACAGCTGCAGTCTCTTGGGGTTTGTCTCATCTTCCTTGCAGAACAGCTGGAGCTCAGTGAGGTTGGATGAGGCGTTTGTGAATCAGCAGTTTTCAGCTCTTTCCACAGATTCTCCATTGGATTCAGGTCTGGATGTGACTTGGCCATTCTAACACCTGGATACGGTTATTTCTGACCATTCCATTGTAGATTTTGCTTTATGTTTGGGATCATTGTCTTGTGGAAGATAAATCTCCGTCCCAGTCTAAGGTCTTGCAGACTAACAGGTTTTCTTCCAGAATGGTCCTGTATTTGGCTCCGTCCATCTTCCCATCAATTTTAACCATCTTCCCTGTCCCTGCTGAAGAAAAGCATCCCAAACCATGATGCTGCCACCACCATGTTTGACAGTGGGGATGGTGTTTTCAGGGTGATGATCTGTGTTGCTTTTACGCCAAACATATCGTTTTGCATTGTGGCCAAACAGTTGTCTTTTGGTTTCCTCTGAGCAGAGCCCCTTATTCCACATTTTGGCGTCTCCCAGGCGGCTTGTGGCAAACTTCACACAGACTTTTTATGGATATTTTGAGAAATGGCTTCTTCTTGCACTCTTCCATAAAGGTCAGATTTGTGCAGTGTACGACTGATTGTTGTCCTATGGACAGACTCTCCCACCTCAGCTGTAGATCTCTGCAGTTCATTCAGAGTGATCATGGGCCTTTTGGCCTCATCTCTGATCAGTCTTCTCCTTGTTCGAGATGAAAAGTTTAGAGGGACGGTCGGGTCTTGTAGATTTACAGTGGTCTCTATACTCCTTCCATTTCAATATGATCGCTTGCACAGGCTCCTTGAGATGTTTAAAACTTGGGAAATCATTTTGTATCCTAAATCCGGCTTTAAACTTCTCCACAACAGTATCTCGGACCTGCCTGGTGTGTTCCTTGGTCTTCAAGATGCTCTCTGCACTTGAAACAGAACCCTGAGACTATCACAGAGCAGGTGCATTTATGCGGAGACTTGATTACACACAGGTGGATTCTATTATCATTATCAATCATTGAGGACAACATTGGATCATTCAGAGATCCGCACTGAACTTCTGGAGGGAGTTTGCTGCTCTGAAAGTAAAGGGGTGAATAATATTGCACGCCCCACGCCTCAGTTTATTAGTTGTTAAAGAAAGTTTAAAATATCCAATAAATTTGGTTCCTCTTCACGATTGTGTCCCACTTGTTGTTGATTCTTCACAAAAATATTAGAATTTATATCTTTATGTTTGAAGCCTGAAATGTGGCAAAAAGGTTGAAAAGTTCAAGGAGCCAAATACTTTCACAAGGCACTGCATTTACATAAATATATATAGATATAGATATATATCTATAGGGTTAGCCATTTATATGGATGCACCTTAATAAAATGGGAATGGTTGGTGATATCAACTTCCTGTCTGTGGCACATTAGTATATGGGAGGGGGAAAACCTTTCCAGATGGGGGTGACCATGGCGGCCATTTTGGATCCAACCACCCATCTGGAAAAGTTTTCCCCCTCCCATATACTAATGTGCCACAAACAGGAAGTTGATATCACCAACCCTTCCCATTTTGTGTAGGTGCATCCATATAAATGGCCCACCCTGTATATGTGTATACATATATAAATTTCTCTTTCTTTTCTTTCTCAGACATGTTAGGTCATGTGTATATATGTATATATATAATTTATTTTGATTATGATTTTTTGTCTTCTTACATAGATATTTGGGGTTGTCAAAAATAATTATTTTTGAATGTTTTTTCAAAGTCTGAGGTTTAATTCTTTGTATCAAAAAAAATAAAGGCGGATTATAAAGCATAAATCTATGTGGATTTTGGCACAATAAAAAAAGCAAAAGCTTGCATGTTCCAGATTTTCTTTTGATATTTTTTTATGAAATTTATGACATATTTGGAATTGTCCCCAAAAATATATAGTACCAAAAAAACGGCATTTTTATCTCTTTTTGGTTGAACTTTTAGGTATAATATAAAAAAAATTTTGGAAAACATTTGCACTGTTGTATTTCTGCTTTTCGGGATGGGAGGCCCCGCTGATTGATGATAGTAAAATATTGAGACTCCCCTCCTACAGGAATTCAATACATACAATAATATTTGGCTTGGCAGAGGATCGACTTCACAGAAGCCCTGTGTGTGAGAAGGGATGGAGGAAGCTGAAGGCGATAACTTTAGTGCGGTGTCCAGCAGGGATCTGACAGATCGGACACGCTGTTTATGTTCTCGTAATAATATTTTATGATCCTATTTTCCCACTTCTAGGATTTATTTCATAATCAGGTTAACCCCATGATACACTTTTTTTTTTGAGCCTATCTTGATTGAGGACCATGTGGACTCTAAACCTATCTTGATTGAGGACCATGTAGACTCTAAACCTATCTTGATTGAGGCCCATGTAGACACTAAGCCTATCTTGATTGAGGCCCATGTAGACTCTAAGCCTATCTTGATTGAGGCCCATGTAGACACTAAACCTATCTTGATTGAGGACCATGTAGACTCTAAACCTATCTTGATTGAGGCCCATGTAACTCTAAGCCTATCTTGATTGAGGCCATGTAGACACTAAACCTATCTTGATTGAGGACCATGTAGACTCTAAACCTATCTTGATTGAGGACCATGTAGACTCTAAGCCTATCTTGATTGAGGCCTATGTAGACTCTAAACCAAGAGGTCCCAATGTCAGTCCTCGAGGGCCGAACCAGTGCAGGTTTTCAGGATCTCCTTAGTATTGCAACAGCAGGCAATGATTCCAATCCCTGTGCAATAGTAAGGAAATCCTGAAAACCTGCACTGGTTCGGCCCTCGAGGACTGACATTGGGGACCTTGCTCTAAACCTATCTTGATTGAGGCCCATGTAGACTCTAAAACCCAGCTTCATCTGATCTTGACTTGTTGGACAATGTTGTCCATGGATCTGTAGATCTGGAGAAGTTACTAGGAACGGTCTTCTGCTCAGTATTTCTCCTGATTACCCCCGTACACATGGGTGCTTGACTTGTCCAGGTGGTCATGTGTTTTTAATGGTGATGCGGCCTATCTCCCCTGAAAACAAAAGGATCAGTCATCAAATTTGCAGCAACATTTTGAGTCGGAAGTATCAGACGGTCGGTCAGTAGTGCCGAAATTGCTGGGTTCAGACAACCATTATTAATGTGCATGGGGGACTTTATTTCAGATCCAAATTGGTTGACTCCTCTTCTACCTTACTCTCTACTAAAAAACTTACCTGGCTTCCTCAACAGCAGTAGGAAGGAAGGCTGTGGAGTCAATAAGCCAAACATCTGACTCCAACTCAATTTTCCTGAATATGACTCCACCAAATAGGACACCGACTCTGACTCCACAGCCCTGGTGTGTAGTCAGTAAGCCAAACATCCAACTCCAACTCTTCAATTTCCCTGAATCGATTTCACCAAAATGAACGCTGACTCTGACTCCAACTGCACAACTCCAACTCTCCAACCCCGTAGGAAGACCTTGCCACATCTGCCTTCAGTACTACCCATCATGGTGCTCGACACCACTTTAAAAGTTGGGGGCTTGACTGGGATAAATGTTCAGGTAATATGTCTTCATGTTTGTCAAATGCTATAGCTAACTTCGCTAGGAGTGTGATGTTCTGGGTGTGATTATTCCCTCTACTGCAGGGGTAGGGAACTCCAGGCATCAAGGGCCGCCAACAGGTCATGTTTTCAGGATTTCCTTAGCATTGCACAAATGGTAATTTAATCACCTGCACTGGTGATGATTCCAACCATTGTGCAATGCTAAGGAAATCCTGAAAACCCGCACTGTTGGTGGCCCTCGAGGCCTGGAGTTCCCTACCCCTGCTCTACAGTAACTATTGAGAGGGAAAGGTGAGAAAGAAGATGATTGACTGTCCACATAACAAGACCTTCTTTAACAGATCGCTTTCCAGTTCTCACGATTGGAATACAACCCTCTATTTCCATCTGCCTTAATAGGGCCCAGGGATTGGAGTTTCCTTTATAGATAACACCCTTAACAGTATCCAACGAGGCACGTGGGGTCAGCTGACTACCGAGATATATGTCAACCCACTGTTAACTACTGCACCTGACCCAACCGGTTCCTGTATAGTCCTGAATAGGAAGCCGATCACACAGCACAGGGTCACCCGAGGCATGACACCAACTACTAAAGATGATCCTCTCCATGGGGCATCAACAAGTTCCTCCAAGGATAAGACTATAAAATCCATGCTCCAACATTGACTGAAACGTCCCTTGAAGATCAATGAAAAGCTCAAACATCTGGGATCACTGATGTTTAATATCAGGAACAAGAAAAGGATGTTTTTTCGAGGTCGTGATGGTTGGAACAATGATGTACGACTCATCACACATGGAGACAAGGTAAATGAAGAGTCGGAGGAAAGACATCAAATAAAACACTGTCTGGAAATCCTTACCACCCCATTCATTCAGGACCCATCATGTCAATTACAAATGACAAAAGTATAAACAGTCACAAACAAATCCAACATCAACTCTCCGAAGGTCCCGTCCCGATAAAAAGCAGGTGGTGAAGGTCCCAGACGGTCTACAGAGGTCCATCATCTGTGGCTGATTAGGATTTATGTTTAGATCTTGTAGTTGTTGATTTTTTTATTATTTGTGTTTTTTTGCCTTCTTCGTGTGCTCATCGTCTTGCTATGTTTGGGTCTTCAGTTCCCGTTTTTGATGGTTTTGGCTACAGGCCACTAAACCGAGAACCTGGGGTCAAGGCAGCACATCATGTCCTGAAGATACCAAAATCTTCTCTTAACACTCATACGACACACAGCAAATCATATTCTCATGGTCATTCTAGACAAATATCCTTAAAGGGGATAGCTTTGATAATGTAAAACCACTCCAAAAAGGCCAATTCTTTGAGAAGACCACCTCTGATACACAGAAGATTTTTTTGTTCCGCAATGGTGTACATTCCTATTTATATGTAGCATTCCCCTGTCCCCAAACTTTGCTTTTGGTCAAAGTAGACCCTTGTATATTAACTTCATCCAATCTTAGCTGGTTGGTTGATATGTACCACAGTGATCAGCTACGATCTAAAGTGGAACCCTACACCATAAGACACAATCTGATGACATATTTTAAGCTGAAAACACCAAAAATGTAAAAAAAAAATATGCAAACCTATATTGTTAAAATAATGCTTTATTAAAGAAGAAGATACAAAATAAAAAATAGTACATGTATAAAGAGAAACCAAGGATGAGCATTCTGCATGCGGAACGCGCGTCGGGTGTGGCAGGACCGTGCACTCCTGACTTGGTGACTAATCAATTTTACTATTTCATACCTATATATATATTATACCATCTTGACTTCATGCACTTACCTGCCTTACTACCTATATATATCCTTCTTGGTATATATAGGGCATAATTTTATAGTTTGCATTATTATTTATGCTATATAGTTGGTTTATATTCATCTGTATATGCTGCATTGGTGCTATATGCACTATTTTGGTCATTTGGCTATATATATGTTTTTGACAGTGCCTTTACTTTTTCCTGTATTTGTTTGTATCAGTCACCAGCACAGTAGTGCACCCAACGGGTGTTTCGCATGCAGAATGCTCCGTCCTAGGTGTCTTTTATACAGTACATGTATTATTTTTTATTTTATACTTTTTTCATTAATAAAGTATTATTTTATCAATATAGGTTTGCAAATGTTTTGTTTCTTGGTGTTTTAAACTAATGAGGATCTGTAGAAGTGTCGAGCTGACACGAAACAGCTGTCATCCTGATACTATGCTGGGCTTGTGCACCTGCCATCGCATGTCATTTAAAGAAGATCAAATAAAGAGGATTTTATGAGGCGAAAGACCTGGTGAGACCTGGTAAGTGCCATTTTTTCTTTAATTCAACAAATTAAACTAAGGAGGAACCCGTCAACAAGTGGTCACCGCTCCTGCAGCACCCCCAGAGGAGAAATGAAGTATTACAACATCAGTCCATGTAATCCATTGAGTGAGATTTACCCTTTGAAGCCCCTATTCACACTGGTAGATAGAGGAGGGTCCATCTTTCATTAATACTCATGCATGGTGATATAAAAAGACAGTGTGATTTTGAATACAGAACAGCTTTATAGCTAAGGAAATATGAAAAAAGGAGACACTTAGCTTTTAAATATGGCCATACCAATATCCGCCCTGTAGCCACATTGAGGCGTGTCTCTTTACGGGTTATAAACCTACTTTTGTACCTGCACTTTTAGTCTGCAGTGATAGTGCAGCTACAAAATTAGGTGAAGAGCAGGGGTGGTCTGGGCCAGGTGGCAAGGAGGCAGATGCCCCACTGGCCAGTGCCCAAGAAGCCACAAGGCCATCTACCTCTTTTTGGCCTGTGCAGCTGCTCTGGGCCCAAAGCTCCCTGTCTTGATGCAGTGACAGGCAGTCGGCAGCAGCACACACTGAGCTATGAAAGGTGACTACCAGGAGAATACACTGGGGTCGGGTCAGCACCCAAACTCCTACCCTGAACAGGTTCGCTGATCTTTACTTGTAACCTCTACTTGCTATATAAAGATGGGTTGCCTGCTGTTCATGGACCACTGCTGTATGCTTGCCCTCCTGGCCAATTTGCCAGCCAGCCCTCTGGTAAAAAGACACGCCTCGACGTGGCTACTGGGTGGTTATTGATATGGCCATATTTCCTTAGCTATAAAGCTGTTCTATAGTTAAAATAGCATGTGTTAGTATTTGAGAGCCGCTGTCTTTTTGTTACAGTGTGTCGTGTTCAGCATTGCACCATTATACATTATATGTTTGAGTGCCGCGGTTTTTTTTCTTTGTTGGTAACATAACCTCAATGATCAGCTATGATCTATAGTGGACCAAGGCAGTTTTCCTACAGCAACCCCAGAGGAGAACTTAGGTATTACATCAAATATTGGAATTAATGGACTGTACATATGATACATTGCAGGTCTTCCAGACAGAGATTTCTTTGTAGCCCCTCAGTACTCTGGGATGGGGGCTTTATTTGGGTAAAATGAGATACCTAATGCGTTTAATAACATAAGTCATGCTCTGTCCCCATTTAAACCACACAGTTCCATCTATACCAGGAAGAATCGGCTTTGTTCCAGGGGATGGGGCTAAAGATGGTGCCAAGGGATGAAGAAGTGCCTACCTATGAAAAACATATTCCCATCAAACTTTAAAAAACAAATAAAGGGCTTTTTAGTTTTATTTAATTACTTATTCAAATCACCTCATCGGTGAGAACTCCATTAGTGGCGCACTCCGTGCCAGCAACGCTCTCCTGCAATTAGGAACGCTCCAGGAGAACACTTAATAACTTTGCAGAACAACAAAACAAGTGCTTAATAAGCCGTATTATTAATGACGAGGCAAAAATCAGCCAAACGAAGTGCAAACCCTCAGAGAGCCCTCCAGGAGACATCAGTGGGAGGAAGTCATATGGAAAACTGGGCGTGGGGGAGCCTTAAAATGATCTAACCTCCATAGACTTCATCCATAAGTCTCCTTCCCAACTTAACTCCAAGACTTGCTCATTCCTTATAAGGGTCCACTCCTGTTGGGGTCTCCTGTTGCACCCTGAGAAAGATCTGACGAACCGCGAAATTCCTGAATTCTTGGGTTAACGGGTTGTCTTCTATGGACAATTTAATTTTTTTGTGGAAATTAAGCTGATTGCTTGTTGTCCTACTACTTGAACCTCCAATGACTGGATGTAATGTATGTATTTAAATCTCCTACAGCTCCCCCGCAGGAGAAGGGAAGTATTACATGGTTCAAGAGAATTTGTATATATAGCAAGTCCTCCAGACCTAGAGATCTTTCAAAGTGACCAAGTTTGGTTAATGCCATAAGAAGTTTGACTTGTTACCAGTGACGTAACGTGAAGCTCAATGGGCCCCGATGCAAAAGCTCCAACTGGGCCCCCAATTATTGAAAATCTTTAATAGCAATAGTCTTTTTCCATAGGCCAAATTGACTTTTGGGGCCCCTTAGGCTCCAGGACCCGGGTGCAATTGCAAACCCTGGACCTGTTGTAGTTACGCCTCTGTTGGTTACATACCCCTTTGTATCAGGTGCGTCAAGACTAAAGGGCAGGGAACTAAATAGATAATAGTTATTTATGGCTTTTTCTAGATCTTCTAGCTACTGCAAACATCATTCATACCTGCAACTATGCAAAATTTAAGGTACAATACTGAAATTAAAATCACAAATTTAGGGTGCCTGAAAAAGGCGTCCATTGCCCCACCCAAAATTAACCAGTGTTTGGAAGCTGGACTCATCCCACAAATTTAACAAACGCAACATACAATATCTACTTACATGTGAGTCATTCGAGGGTTCATGTGAAAAGCATCTTCGGAAATAAACCTCAACCCGGTGTTAGAAATAGTCCTGTTTGGAGAAGAGACATTGGAAAATTCTTAAAGGAATGTCCATTTTTTTTTAACATATACAAACATGCCCACACTTGTCTATAGGTTGTGGTTGGTAATACAGCTCAACTATCAGCAAATTTGGCACCTCTCTCAAATTTGGTCGGAAGAATGTTTCTCGTTATGCTCTAACTTCTCTCCATATCCAAATCAGTAGAAAAACTAAAAAGTAAAACAAACAATAGTCACCTTGCCCCAGCCCTTACCTGTTCGGCCATTAAGGTCCTTCTGCTCAGGTCTGTTCTTCAGGTGTCCACTCCGGTCTCGGTTGCTTGGCATCTTTAGACCCTTTGCAATTGACTAAGCCTCATAACATCATGACGTTGCCCCTCGATGTCGTTGCCCCAACTTTTGGAGGCTTTGTCAAGCGAGGAGGGGTTATAGATGTCAAGACATGGAGGACCGGATCAGGGTGAATGCCTGAAGACCATACAAAAGCAGAGTGGGGCCACATAAGGGCTTGGTTAGTATTGTTTTTGTGTTTTTTTTTAAACCATTTTCTGGCTGGTTCACCAAAAAGATTCACCAAAAATTTAGATTCGCAAATTTGGTTAGTTTAAGAATTGATTCAACCATCCCTCAACCCCATTTACTGACTGGTGTCAGTGGAGCGGTAGTCAAAATGAGGAAACAGGATGCGAAACAATTACTATCGTATCTTAACAGACGTTTAATGAAAAACTGAAGGAATGTAGACTTTGCCGACAATGAAATATGGACCTTCGAGGCTGTCTGACATCCTCTGCAAGGAAACCAGGACGTTGGAGTGAACTTCGTCTACGTTTCTGGCCCTAATTACGCTCGTTTCATTCCACCCCGGGCTCAAGGTCATGTCCCTTCTTCTCACACTTCCCGAATCATTTGTCTTACTTTCCCCTTATGGCAACAAGAGACATTATGACAAGGAGAATTAATGTCTTTCCACCCGGAGACAAGTGTAGAGTTGAATACTCACAGATTTTTCAGCTCTCTGAAGTTCTTCATGTCCATCCGAGTTAGGTTCAACAAGTCCTTCTGGTTCTCGATCACACTGTTGGATAGGACACAAACGTCAATCAGGATGTAAGGATTCCCTGAGGAAGAAGACGACGTTCTCAGGGCTTCAGATGCGTAGACTGGGTCATTATACTCTAATGCTTCACTGGACAAAAAACCCTTTGCCTCTCGTTGACCTCTACAGTCTCATGGATGATAATTACGATGGGGTCGTTAGAGAAAATCAATGTTAGAAAGACCCAAAATATTTGGTTCAAGAAAACTTGAAGCCACATACATATGGGTTTAGTTTAAAAATTGTGAAATTTATAGACATTTGTCTTTGTAGAAGTTATATTATTTTTTGTGGTCATTATTTATATGCTTAGCTCCAATATATAAAAATATCCAAAAGAAAAATGGTCACAGCATTGGGGTTAGGTTTAGGGGTTAAGTGTTAGGGTAATGGTACCTTTACACGCCACTACTGAAGGCTGGAAACAACCGGGTGTCTCACGTGCACGAGCATGTTCAAACGGTTGCAAACGGTACCTGATACCGCCTTTACACGCCGCTACAAGGTGCTGTAGAAGGTTTAATCTATCTCTGGATGCACCGCCGGGTGCCACAAGTTACCTTCTGTGGAGCACCTTACCTCATTTACACGCCGCTACAGAAGGTAATATGGGAGGACCTGGGGCAGCAGGGACAACACATAGGCGTGCCAGAGTTGTGGATTACGAGACGCTCGTACGATGATTGGACAATGCAATGACATCATGATTGGTCAGCCAGCGCAGGAAGGCTGGCTAATACATGATGCTATTGCAATTGTGTAGTGTGACTGGTAGGCTCCTTAAATATGCCGCCCTATGCAGCGACAACCAATCGTAATGCAGGAGCTTCCACCAATGATTGCTGATGGGGCGCAGTATCCCGGAGGCTGTGTCACGCCCCAGGGATGTAACTAGGTGTTGAAAAAACCTTCCTGTTCCTCCTTTAGACGCCACTACCATCGGGTTGAAACCAACCTGTTTTAGAGCACTGCTCTGAAACAGGTGCCGAAAGTGACGGGGTGGCAACAAGCTAGTTTACACGCCGCTACCTCGGGTTGATTTGACGGTGCACGATACATTTGTCTCCGACACCCAGTTGTTTCCAACCTTCTGTAGCGGCGTGTAAAGGTACCATTAGGGTCACGGTTAGGTTTAGGAACTAGGTGTTAGAGTAGTTGTTAGGGTTAGGGGTTAGGGTTAGTTGTTAGGAGTTAGGGTTAGGGGTTGTTAGGGGTTAGGTGTTAGGTTTATAGTTAAGTGTTAGTATTAGAGGTTAGGGTTGCCTGTGGACATTTTTCCTTGTGGTCGTTTTTCAGGTAACCAGTAATCTTACAATATTTTCACTGGCTACTGTGGCTTGTAAGGCTTTTTAGAGTTTTCACCAGTCTCTTTATCAGCAGAGGCAGAATTACATCTCTATGCACAGCAGATAACACAGCATCCACCAATCACAGTAGGTGATGTCACAGCTCCTCCTAACTGCACCTTTGCACACGCTCATTAGATGCTTCAATAAAAAAGAGAAAAAGAATCTAGAAATGTCCCCAGTGGTCAATGTGAGAATTGCAAGATTTTTATAAGACAGATCATTATATAAAAAATTCAAAGTCCAATGTAAGTATCGCTTGAAGGGATTGTCTTGAATGAAATAATGCTCCGCCAATCACTGAGTGAGGTGGATCAACACTCCAGCCATTGATTGGCTGAACAAGAAGGATCAGTAAACAGAAACTAGTGAGGGGGGTGCCTGGTCAGGATTACGAGGGATCAGAGGATTTATTTTTATATCACTCAGGGCTTTTTAAGACAATACTGTTACAGGGGCTCTCTGTATGGAGGCATGGCAGTTAGAGCAGTGGAGTTGAAGTTGTGGAGTTGGTGTCCATTTTGGTGGAATCAGAGTCGGATTCAGGGAAATTGAGGAGTTAGAGTCAGATGTTTGGCTTACCGACTCCACAGCTCTGGCAGCAGTTAATAGGACTTCCATGAACAAGTTTAGCTCTACCCGTTCTACCAGATTCCAAGGTTTGCCCTGGCCTTAACCCTCCAACTCCTCTACAGGAATCTAGACTTAAAATTGGGCCCCTGGGTTGAAGCTATGAAGTAGCTGCTGGCAAGTAGTCAAGTGGGGTTGTTAGCAGGAGGTCAAGGTCAGGTACAGAATCTGAATACAAATGGGTAAAAAATCAGGAATCAATACTAGTATCACAGGAGAAGAGAACAAGGATGTGGACCAGGTCAAGTAGAACCTATAACTGGCACTGGAGGAAGAAAGCAGAAGATTACATTAGTGAGAGCCTCACCCAATGCTCACAGAAAAGAATTAATGAGAATAATGTTTAGGATTAACCACCACGTTCCCTTCCTGAATGGCCCCACACAAGCCCTACTACGTTGTCCCCAAGAAAGACGTGGAACCTCCTGGTAACATGAGTAGCAACAAGGAGGGTGAGCACAAGCAAGGATGTGACAAAAAAGGTTTTTCCAATAAACCTTTATGCCCTATGTCCAATGTTTTCCTCCATAAGTCCCTTTAATTTATTACTGCTTATCCTAGATCTTATATTCGTCCACCTGAGCCTCCAACTTGGCTGTAAATGACCCCAAGACTCAAACCAAAATGCTTAGCAAAATCATATACTCACGAAAATGTGCAATATCCTGTAAGAAAACGTAAAATATATGAAAACTGGCTCAAAGTGTCGTCCTTGATACTTTAAGGTAGACGATTGTTTTTGAAATGATTAAGACAAAGTGTTTTGCCTTGACGCAGGGCCACCCACTAAACAACACCCCCCATAGTCAGGATCTCCAGTGAAGGCCACCTGAACTTCACTTCTCCCCTTCGAGAGTTCACAGCTGCAAGACCATCGGCCAATCCCCGGCTCCAACCAAAAATCCTTTGAAGGTTCCCGAGAGGGATATTGTGCAATGGCATTAATAAATAACCAGATTAGGAAGAAAATAATTGTGCTCAGGCCGAGGCGGTGGGAGACACATCTGGAGGAACCTCAGGTGATGAGACCAAAGCTCTAACGTCAGGAGGTTCTAGAATTAACTCTTCTTATCCAACTCTTGTATAAACATCTGCTAAAATCCCACAAAATTTAGCTTAAATGTACTATTCCAATTCAACAGTTACTTTTCCTTATTACTCGGAGTCCAGGGTAAAGGCGACAATAGTTAGAAGATGTAGGAGCTCGATTTTGGTTCTTCTCCTTGACCAATTCTTGGACCTTATTTTTCTAAAATGTTAAACAGTAACTAAACACTTTGTTTTATTATTTAATAATTGTTGATCAGAACTTGTAAAGTTATGAATCTTTTTAATGTAAAAAATTACTTTATCTAGGTTCCTTCTATCTTGAAGATCATGATAGAAGTGCTGGTTTAGCTGCCTAGTTTATGCAGTTTTGGTAGCTGATTTTACTAGAAACCCATCACCTCACCTATGCGCAGGCATTGAGAGGGTCTGTAAATCATGTTTTAGTATGGGGAGGAGAGAAGAGACGCTCCAACTAGAATACAGATCTTTTGTAGACCATTAGTAAAAATCAGCTTCTAAGACAGCAGGAGCCAGGCAGATAAATCAGACCTTCAGCATGACTCAAAAAATTACAAAAAGACAGCTGCACCCTGCAATACTCAGACATGCAAGATTGAATTTAAAGGTAATATAAAATAGTATTATAGTAAAGGAGATATAAAAAGGAGACACTTAGCATATAAATATGGCCATATCCACAACTGCTACTGGGCGGTTATGCATATGGCCATATTCATATGCTAAGTATCTTCTCACTATATATAATGCTTTTCTATTTCCTTTAAATTCAAAATTGTCTTAGTATTTCAGAGTGCAGGTGTCTTTTTGTTACAATCGTCGTGTTCAGCGTTGAACCTGTACACATTACATGATGGAGTGCCAGTTTTTTCTTGGTTAGATTATGGAGTCACATCTTCTGCCGTTCACCCTTCCTTCACTAGCCTTAGGTGTTATTGTTCTCAGTTACCAGGTTTCCTACTCACCCATTTAAAGGGGAGGTTTTAAATCCAAAGAGAGGCTGTGACTGAAGTGTAGGTACCAAGTAAAGACAGCCTCGACGTGTTCCCCTGGGCAGTTATATATATGGCCATATTTATATGTTAAGTGTCTCATTTTTTTCATATCTCCTTAGCTTTCCTGGCACTTGGGTCTTCCGAAGATACACTTAAGCCTCTCATCCTATTCTCTAGCATCATCGTATGTATGAGAATCAAGCAGTCTATTTGGATTCACTCTGTCCCTCCCACAGGGATTTAGTATGTTATTGGAATGGCCAAGAGACAACATTCCTAAGTTATACTGTTCCACAGACCACTCTGTTAGAGCAACAGGTTTTCCTCTTGTTATACCCGCCAGTGAGTTCGTGAGTACAGTGAGAACTACGACCTCCACTACCCTAGGCGTTATCTGTGGTGTGTTTCAGTCCTATTTCTGGATCCTACTGATCCTTGGGGTCCTGAGTGACTCAGGTCTCGTTATATGATTCTTGGTTTCTTGTACTCCTCTCTGCTTCGCCGAAGTAGTCAGTGGTCCCATTTAGCTCTTTGTGCTCCCTTCAGGTCCTCCCCTAGTTTGCAAAACCTTTGTAACTTCACTAATTACTAATACTCCTCCCATGAACCAACAATTGAGTAAGGGAGTTGCTTTAACCACCCCGGCACATAGAGCATTACGAATACATTATTGTATAAGTTTAATATGAAATAACCTTCACAGGTACAGTATCCTCTAGGAAGGGGGTGGCCGAGCCCTAGAGACCCCTGCATCTTTATAGCCTACAAGTTCTTTAAAGTTACTACCAGTCCTTTGGCCATGGGATGAACCTCCTTTTGGTCAAATCATCAAGATTTACTGCAGCTCTAAAGCATTCAAGGCTTAATCTAATTTCACCAGTAAATGAGGGAGATCAGAAATTTGAGATCCTGGGATTATAGGGATCAGGGAAAAGATTAAGCAAGAGCAGGCAGATATTAGTTCCTCTGGTTACAAGTGAGCAAAGTGGGACATGAACATCGTCTACGACCGGACATCGAATATACAGGTGTGACTATAACTACATCACTCTGTCCTATTATGTTATCAAACATTCTATACATTTGGAAGTAATACAGTTTATGGTAAAAATATTAAGAAATATATTAAATATACAATGTTATAAATAAAATAGCATAAAAATATATAATATATGCATATACACAATATAAAGAATATAATATATATAAAAATACCGTATGTATATATTAAATAACACAAATGTATAAGTTATATATATATATAAATATATAAAAAATTATATATATATATATATATATATATATACAATAACAAAAATAAATAATTATATGTATATGTATAAAATATTCTCAAAAATTTCTAATATTACATAAAAGAAGTAAAGATTCATGAATCTTGTAATATTCATTGAGGTTACGCCGAGTGTTCGTTGTACCACAATTCCCAGCATGCCCTGCCTTGACCTCACTGTTTGTGTATATGGAAAGACTGAGAGAGTAGACAGATGACATCGCTCTCAGACAGGTATTAAATTTCTCCATCCCCCCCTTCGTTCTCTCCATCCCACCGATAACACCCGCTAGTAAAGTGCGCGCCTCTAATGAAATGGGTGTCCTCTTACATGAGGTCATTGCCCTTCATCTACAGTGGGCTCCTCCGCCTATTATCACCTTCCCACCATGGCCTCCACCGTTGGATCAGATGAAGATGGAGGGTGTATGACACATACGTAATCAGCACAAACACTGAATTATTCCTTCATCTGTCAAAACAAGTCAGGGACAATTGCCAAGAAGGTGGGACCCCTGTGGATTTATTACCAGGGGCTTTCCATGTTTAGGAGCTACCGGGACTTCAACCCATCAGAATTGTTTTATGGGATTTTCATGGAAATAGGAATTCATACATGAGAGCACGGTATGAATATCCACATTGTAGGGGCTTCAGTCACATAGTAGGACCCCCGACTGGAGATGTTTCAGGTTTGGGTTCTGGATGCTGCGTGCTTCCATAGGTTACAAGCATTGGTTCGGGTTTGGTTGAGGTTGATCTTTGGGCAAATCTGACAAAAAGTCAAAATGGGCACTTCTATGAGCGTACCAGAAGCGGGCATGTCACAGACTGATTGCTACTTAAGGTACGTAAGGGTCTACAACAGGGGTATCTGTAAGTAGGGCACTTATGAGGGGCACATGAATGGATGAAGTACTTTTGAGGCCAGATAAGGCTGGGACACTTATTGGAGCATCAATGAATGGCCAACTATAAGGACACATCAATCGATGAAGCATTTATGCATTTATCTAAGTGGGCATCTTTGACTTAGGAGGAACTTACAATGTTGTGACACAGCTGGGGCACATATTTCAGGGTATATTAAGCTAGCGAACTTCAGAGGAGCATCTATGGCTGGCCAACTATGAGGGATACATCAAACAATGTGGCAGTAATGTTGCCACCTATGGTTGGGGCGAATATGGGTCTTCGCCAGACTAGCTATAGGGGCACATCAATTGATGAGGCATTTATGGGATTACCTAAAGTTAGGGCACTTATTGGACTATCTGCAGCCAGGCGATTGAATCTGTCGCAAGGGCCAGGGTACTCGGTAGCCAGGCAGGTGGTCTATTGGAATGTCACAGTGGCGATTGCCCAGCAGCCATGGCCTTGACCGAGCATTTTAAGGGGAATACTATTTACAGGGGATGAGTAAAGTTCATGATGCCATCTATGGTTTCTGGTCATAGGTGACCAATGCTGCTGTATGAGGTCCCAGCGGATAGTTGGTAAGGCAGCTAGGTGAAACACTCTCCATAGATAGAGCTGGGATCAGAGTGTTTAGTTAGAATGATGATGTTGGGGGTTGTAGTACTGTGTGCAGCCGGGTGCAGGAATAATTGGGAAAGACACCAGGTTGCAGTTCTCATTAGTCCTTTTACTCACGGTTCAGAGGAGTCCTTGCCCAGCCGGGTCACTGTGTCCTTTGAGTTGGTAATCTGATCAACTCCCAGGCAGTCCGGGACCACTCCACTGGACACCCTTTGTATGCGTCTCCTGGCTGCCCACTCTCTCTATCTGCGCTGTTCTCCTGTTCTTCCCTGCGCTTTCGTGCAACTTATCTTAAGGCCTGTTGAGCAATGGCCTGACACGTCCTCTTGACCATCTATACCAACGGTGTCCAGGAGAGTCCACGGTAGGTGGCCACTGCACCTGCAGTCCAGTGGAATCCGGTTTCCTGGTTTGGTCATAAAGTTTCAAACCAGATTGGGGTCGGTCTCCTCTCTGCAGCCACTTCTCCTACCCGACCTGGAAGTCAACTGTAGATTTGGAAGATAATGAAGAAAGGATAGAGTATGTGGTAAGCGCTAGGGAATAATAACAGCTCCACGGCCAGTAGTAAATTACCTTTAGGCTTTAATGCGGGGAGGGGGATGTGGAGCTGCTCTGGGCTATAGGACCTGGCTTACGTCATTTAGATAATCCTCCTGAGCTGTCACGTGATCCTGGGCAACCGAGGAAAACGCCGAGACGCCATTATTCACACCATACAGAAGAGTGAAATTCATTATTTCAAAGACCTCGCAAGTGTGCAGGTTAATCCAGTTGTGCGGACGGCACAACTGGTAAAGGTGAGCAATAAAGAAATATACGAGGGTAAATTATTGTAAACACAGTATGGCGCAAATTGGATTTTATTTTTTAAACTGTAGATTTGGGGTTTTCTGGACTGGGGGTTCGAGGCAGACCTACCCACTGGTCCGCTAGTGCCCAGTCCCAGTTCTCCTAGAACTCCATCTTGCTGCTCCTTCTTCACTCTCTGACTGACTTCCTGTCCCCACTCCCTAAACCTGTTCCTTCCTCCAGCCAGTAGGGTCTGCTCTAGGTCACTTTCTTCTGCCCTTCATCCCTGGCTTGGAGCTGAGATGGGTGTTGGGTGTAAGGTTGTGTGTGTCTCAGTATTGTGTCCCCATTTTACCTGAGAGTGTGATACTATACCTGTGGATTAGGTGCAGTACCACCGTGGTGACCACACCGCAGAGGCGCCACACTATCTATGGGGGCACATCAACCAATGAGTCATTTATGGGGCCACCTAAGGTTGGGGCACTTAATAGACTATTTACAGCCAGGCTATATTTGGAGGCACATCTGTTGATGAGACATTTATGAGGTCACCTAAGGTTGGGGCACTTATTGGACCATCTGTGATCAGGCTATCTATTGGGGCACATCAATGGATTAGGAAATTATGGGGCCATCTAATGTTGGAGCACTTATTAGACTATTTGTGGCTAGGCTATCTATTGGGGCACATCAGTCGATGAGGCATTTATGGAGTCATCTAATTTTGGGGCACTTATTAGAATATTTATGGCCAGGCTATCTATTGGGGCACATCAGTCGATGAGGCATTTATGGGGCCATCTAATTTTGGGGCACTTATTAGAATATTTATGGCCAGGCTATCTATTGGGACACATCAATGGATGAGGCATTTATGGGGAGACCGGAGGTTGAGGCACTTATTGGACCAATTGTGGCCGGCTTTCAATGGGGACACACCAATCGATAAGGCATCAAAGGAGCCACCAAAGGTTGGGAAACCTCTGGAGTCATCTGTGACTTTGGCACATCTGTGTCTGGGGAACTTGCTGTTACATCATCTACATTGAGGAGACACTTTGGGAGCCACTCAAGGCATGGAGATTTCTGCCTGTGGCCATGTGAGATTTAGCACTTACATGAGTACATATATTGCTAGTTACAGGATCACCAGCATCTAGGCCACTTATGGAGGCTTGTCCATGGTTGAGGAACACCTTTGGATTTAACCTCTATGGCACCAGCTATGGTTTGGTCACTTCGGCAGACGGGACACTGATAGAAGAATTTTCGTTATTAACTTAAGAAATATTTGCCTACTTTTGCACCATTTGGTAAAAATATTATAGACTTTCTTCATACATTGTCCACAGCCAATAAAAAAGTCCACATCTTCCTCTTAAAGTTGACTTGTAGCATACGATCGTCTAATTATAAGTGATGGCCGATCAAATATTCATACGTTAAGCTCATGCAGCTTGTTTGCCGTGTCCTTGGCATCGCCTATATAGTATTTGCTGTTGAACTGTTTCCAGGTCTCGGGAGGGTTTATTAAGCACGATGAAGGCAAGTAATATTCGTTATGCTCCAGTCGAGCCGTCCATCTCTGGAGACTTGATTGATAATGATAATTTACCGACTGATGCACAAAGCAGGGACTGGGTTCAAACCAGACCAACTCATGCGAGGTGCTGTCACTTCTGTAGCCTCACCCCGTGTGCTCCCTGGTATAAGGGCACCAAATGTGGAATAGTCAGAAATTGTCAATACCAAGACGTGAAATAAGACACTAAGGGGGTGAGAGGTTAATTCCCATCAGAACTAGTCCAAACTTATCAAGGTTCTTCGGGGATGGAGGCGCACGGGCAATTATCCATTCTATAATCCACACTTTCCAACACTCCTGAAATCCCCAGGAAAGCAGAGATGTCCCAGGTCCCTGGAAGAATGGGAACATATATAACAGGTCTTTTCAAGAAGGATCATTAGATTTAAGTTCGTTTTTTGGAGCGGCTGGGTCATTGGTCAAAGGGGCAAGAAGAGGCGCGGAATAAATTGGAGTGGTATTGTCACATGTAGTCTGTGCTGCTAGGGGGCTGGCTGGTGGATCTTGCCCTACATCTTCCAGCCTGAACCCATGTGAGATGTGAAAACTGGAGGGGATGTTATGCCGGTGCATACCCGGAGAACAGCGGGGGGTGGGGGGTGCTATCAGTGAAAACTGAGTGAAGAGCGGGGGGGGGGGGGGAATGCTGCCACTCAGCTGCCTCCACCACTCTGCCTGCCGACGCTCGCTTCCCTTGTCCCACTGTCATTGCGGCAGCTGCGGCCGCAAAGCACCACCATGTGGCTCCTATCATTACAGGGGGCGGCCCTAAACTAGGGCATTACACCGGCCTTGGGGGCAAATGCCTCCCAGTCACCTGGGCCAGTCCGCCCCTGTGTGCTGCATTCTTCTTGTACTGCTTTGTAGTCATTTAAATGTGTTTATTTCTTTTGGTACCTTTAGGGTTAATGTTGTCAGCAGCTGCTGAAGTAATTGATGTCCATGGTATTAGCTGTCTGTGGCTGTCCATGTAAGCTGTTGTGTATGTGTCAGGTGACACAGTTGCCCACTACCACAACCTTTAAATATTTCTATTTCCTACCAGTTGGTGTCATTGAAAGAGTTTAGTCTCTACTCTGACCTTGAGCTGCTTGGATGCTGTGCTGTTTTGCTGTACCTTCCATAAGCTAATACTGTACCTTTGTGAGAGTCATCTTGGTGGTGTTGCCATTTGTATCCCTGGGTGGAGGCGAGGGGGTGTTGGCCCATGGCTGACTAGATGCAGGGCAAGATTGGTGGCCCAGACATCTCTACCTTTAGAGTTAATTTTGGGAATAGGGTCAGCTAAGGAACCCCTGTCTACAGGGTCAGATTCTTTCTAGATTCACTTAGCCCATCTCTGCTTGTGTGCTATTGCCTCCCCCGTGACAGATGTGGCTTAAGCTATGCTTGCCCCACTTGCTGACTTCTCCGACACCAACCTTTACAAGGTGGCTATTCAGGACACCATTACTGAAGCTCATATTGGAGTGTTGTGGAGACCTCCTGGACTCCCTGACAAAAAGGAGATCTCCCACATGGCTTCGAACCTTGACATCCAAGTGAAAATTGAGTAGAGAAAATGATAGTGAAGGGTTTAAAGGTGCATAGCATGTACAGAATGCCATTATGGAAGAGAACCTGCTACGACTGAAGGTCAAAAGTCAAAGTTCAATATATGTAACCGTCCCATAGAGGGATCTATGGGAGTGACTGCCACCTCTTTCCTTCTAAACCCTGGAAAAGGGACATATCCCCCTGACACCCTTCCTTATATGATATCATTGTCCTTGTCCCTATAGTTCTATCGTACAAATGTGCCCATCCCTGGATGAGTGGTATGAGTTGACCACTTGGTTATATCTTTGTATCTCAAGGTAAAGAAGATACATAAGGGAAGACACAGAAATATGTAGAGGCTATAGAGATGCCTGACTACGTAGTAATGAGAAGGACGATATCAGTCAATACCATCACAAGTCACTCCAGCCCACCCTCATAAAATCATTATGAGATGAGGCAGCCGAGGGCCTGAGTTACGGGCTCCTCTCCTCCCATTAGAGCAGACATGGACCAGAAATGTGACAATTATCAGAGCATTTTCGATTATGGAGTCGCACGTTTAATTGCATTTTCAATATTCTTTAGATAATTATAAATCTATCCAGAGGGTTCAATCACATTATCATCTTCACCGTGAAGACAAAAATGGCAAATTAGTAACCCAACTACAGCCTGGGGCGATATCATGCTGGCACATAAGTCACCTTTGTGATATTACATGTGTTGTATGGGTGCCTGGTAGACATCACAATTGGACACAAAGAGCGTGAGGTCATAGATATCAGACAGAGAAAAGACTTGGCCTGGATGACCGAGAGACCTTCATTCCAGGAGGCTACTGCAATCCTGGGAGTGTTCCCAACTTTTCTATAAGTCCAGGGGTACTACCTATTTTCTTGGAGTCTTCCTGACTCTCTGGAAATCAGCCACTCAGCAGCACCCACACAGCCCATATGACCACAATTCTCCAACCCATTGACTCTTCCTAAAAAGTTGGGCAACTTCAACATAAAACATTTTTCAAGTCAAAGTGACCCGCCCCCAGAGCCGTGGGGTACTAGGAACCGGGCTGGTTCAGTCTGTCAGGGGATGCACGGGGGCCGAGATCCGGCTCCGTGACCCTGCGGAGTCACTTAATAATGTGGAGGAAATGTTTTAGGGATAATGGATCGTGACGCCACCCGTGGTTCGCGGCTAGGGGTAGCCACCACTGCTGCAGAACCTCTGGGGACGATGGACAGGCAGCTGGGGTGGAGTGGCTCCCCATGGGTGGAGCGGGTCCCCAGGGCAGCGGTTGGAGTAATGTCATTGGGGTGCAGGACAGAGGACACAAAGAAACAGACAGACTCACAGTTGTTCCTTAGGTCCTTTACTGTTGGTGCAAGCCGGGACACGACAGGTGATGTTAATCTGAGTCCGTGTAACCTGGGAGCAACTCGGGGTTCTCTTCACCCGATAAGTTCTGAGGCATCCCTGCTGCTGCTTAAGATAACCTGCGGCCCTCTCTCTCTCTCTATGTGGTGCCGTATGGCAGGCAGCTCGAGTCCTTCTCCAGCCCCACTTCACTGCCTTGGCTCTCTCGCTGCTTTGCCTGTGGGCACTTTGGTGTGGCTGGTGGACTTGGAATCCTCCACCCTCCGGTATTGGCTGTCACGACGTTAGGCCCTGCACAGCCTCGGACTCCAGTTCCTGGCACTCTCTACACTGGGGTGAGCTCAAAACCACTCCCCTCCCCAGGCTCTCCACGACTTCCTCAGACCCTTACCTATGGGCCCTCAAGCTAGGCTTTAGCTTTCCTGGCACAAGCTTAGCACTGCTCCAGTCCACAGGATGTCTTCCTCAGTCCTCCTAAGAACTGAACTAACTAACTCGGCCCCAGACCAGAATTTATAGGGAAGCTGCCCTGAACCCGGATTTAGAGCTCTCCCTTCAAGCAGAAAGGTGTTATGTGCTTTGGTTTGCCTGGTGTGGATACCCTCTGTTGCTCTCAGGTATGACACTACCCCCGGGGGAGGCAATCCTCAACTTGATCTTAGCTTGAGTCTTGAGGGCCACATTGGTCCACAAGTGGTGTGTCTCCGTGCGTCTAAATGGACCCATAATTGGTATGTCTCAGTACTTCCAACTGGACCAAGATATCCCATCTGTAGACTTTAAGATCTTCTACTGGGAGACACACATAACTCTTGTTAGGGTGTATCACTATTTTTCGGCTTTTGTCTTAACAACGTTTCCATTCTTGAAGGTTGGCCTGTCGAAATTATTTTCTTTGGTGGATCCCACATGTACCACTTGGACTCTGAATTTCTTATGTGATCTGGAAATCATAACAAGTCTGATAGTGAAGACCTTAAGTTGAACCTACTGCAATTCGATCTAGACATTGAAAAACACATTAGTCCATTGGGGGTATGTCTCTCTGCTACTAAATGGACCAAGGTGGCCCATCAGTGGACTTTAAGATCTTCTTTTATTTTTAATTATCTATTTATCGGCCTTTAGCTCGATCTTGAGTCATGGCGACTTGAAGGATGAACGCTCTGTAGGAAATCAATCTTGCGCAAGCCTAGATAGATCCACCAGGGTCTTCTTCAAAGCCTAGATAGATCCACCAGGATCCCCTCCCAGCCTAAATAGGTCCACCAGGGTCTTCTACAAGCTTAGATAGATCCACCAGGGACTTATCCAAGCCTAGATAGGACCACCAGGGTCTTCTCAAAGCCTAGATAGAGTTGCCAGGGTCATCTTCAAACCTAGATAGGACACCAGGGTCTTCTCAAAGCCTAGATAGAGTTGCCAGGGTCGTCTTCAAGCCTAGATAGGTCCATTAGGGTCTCCTCAAAGGCTAGATAGGTCCACCAGGGTCTTCTTTGCCATTATATTGACAGCATCAAGCCACTGGGTTGTTGGTCTTCCTCCTCGCCTTGTTCCTTCTATTGTTCCTACAATAATGTCCTTCTCTAGTGTTTTTTTCTCTCTTTGTATGGTGAATAGACAAGTTGTAGCTTGGTGTTCCTTGCTTCAAGTGACATGTCTGGCTTGATTTGTTCCAGAATTGATGTGTTTGTTCTTCTTGCTATCCATTGTATTGATAACATCCTTCTCCAGCTCCACATTTTCAAGGCATTGATTCTTCTTCTGTCTTGTTCCATTTCCATCCATGCTTCACTTCCATATGTTACTACAGAATAGACCAGACCAGACCAGTACTAGTCGTGTCTTCATCACCAGTGAAATGTTCTTTAATGTGAAGACCTTGTCCTCATTGTTGATTTTCCCATAGCTTTTCTCCTTTTGACTTCTGGTGTAGTTGTTGCATCTTGAGTGATCATTGATCCGAGTAGGGTGTAGTCCTTTTCGACTTCTAGTTCATTGCCGTCCACCTCCTGGTCATACCTGGCAGTAGTCACACTTCTCCTGGTAGACCACTATGATTCCTGTTCGGCTGTATCCCTATTTTGGGTCTTAAATGACAAAGAACCTTCTCATCTTGATGAAAAATGATTTGCTTTTGTTGGTCCAGCGTCCCCGGGGTTCCTTATGTATTCTGGGCCATAATATATAGCATGCAAGTATGATAATAGTTGTAATATCCCAAGCCTGATAGTTTGGTTGAACATTGCAGACTCTTCCTGGGATAAAACCCTTTTTAGGACTGAACAGATTATCACTAATAGCCTCTAATGCAGCTGGGATTTGATTAGGAGCGGTGATTAAACTTGGCCGCCCTTATTGGATTGCGCTCACAAGTCCCCGAGCTTCCGGGTGTAAATAGAATATTCCACCTTGTTCTACACATGTTGTGCGTGTCTGATCACATCTCCACCATCTTTACATTCCCACATTACGGGTGTAACACTAAACTCCCGGCCTCCTGTGTACTCCGGCCCCAGTCATAATTCATGGCTGACTCCAGTAATGTAAGATTTTATTACAAAATAAATACATTATACACCCAGAGAGCTCCATGTTCGGACTATTATGAGACCCCCCCTGCCTTGGAGATATATGATGCTATATTCCTGCTTCCTGCTCCCTATGGTGATCTGTCACATCAATCTTCATTCCCGTGATATATGATCGCAACGGCAGCCAGAAACACACTATAACCTGTCAAAGAATTGATTTCCATATGGGACCTCCTAAGCATTCCCTCACTTTGTGCATCCTAAAATGGGATTTTAATTCCAGTCTGTGTTTTGTAAATTACCCTTTAAGAGTCCGGGAGGTGGAGCCTCTCAGGAGAAGAGTCACCCGCGATGGCAAAGGCCAAGTTCCACTTAATCGAGCTGGAGAGACATCGTTGAGGACAGAGTATGTCATCTCATGGTTGCCCAAAATGCTGCACATGCACTTGGGTCTTCTGGTATCCAATGGAGGTAAATATTCAGTCCTCAGGGGTGTCAATAAAGCCAGACTTGGTGGACTTGGCCATTGCCACCATGATACATCTGTCAATTTCCTCCACCTACATCACTCCTGAAGAGTAATTTATATACACCACTTGTGTGATTGGGTTTTGGGTATTGCCACCTTAATTGTTCTCCTGAGTGGCTCCACCTACTTGACTCCAGAAATGTAATTTACATAGAACACATATACCAGAAGCCAATAGCATAGGCATGTGATTTTTGAGAGGCGAACTAGGTCCTCAGGGATGTCAAGTAAGCCAATCTGGGTGGGTTTTGGGCATTGATACCATGATACATCTCCCAACATGACTCCTCAGAAAGGTAGTCTACGTATAGCATATGTGGTATATGAGGCCGGTGGTAGATATTAGCCTCAAAACAGCCTAAAGTTGAATAATTATGGATGATGTTGTCTAAAAACCTGTGCCTGCGAGTATGTAGATAGGCACTTTGGAATAGAAGATCTGAGAAGGCAGCACCTTAGAACACCAGGGCCTGGTATGTATAGAATGGCTGGGTTTGTTTGGAAGCTCACTATGGTGGACTTGCTAAACTAAGTTTGAAAGAGCGATCAGAGTGAAAAAGTCAGCAATGAGGAAGAAGTGGGAATCAAATACCCGAATACTCAGGCGGCATAGGGCAGCCACAACCTGCCTGAAAAGGGACATAACAGAGGTGCACTTCTGGTGACCTGGGTAACCCAATGTGAATTGGAGCACAAAAGGCCAATCTCAGGTAAAGGAGGGATCAAAGGCCAAAACCTGAGTCTAGACAAGTGAACAACAAAGTGTATAACCCACAGCTACTCTTTCCAACGCCCTCATGCACATGTGGCTTGGCCAGGTGTGCATGAATGCTTAAGTGGAATAGCCTAGGGGCTACTCTATGACCAAGGTAAAAGACTGCTCCCTAGTAATTTGGGTAAATTAGGGTTAAATTAGCAAATGAGCTAGTATACCACTTAAGGGTGAAGTTTGGGTTTCCTCTGGAATAAAATGTGTTATTACTTTAGCTAGTAAGTACACCCACTAGGGGGAGTGTAGGACGTATAAAACTAGGCTTCAGGCATGTTTGGACAGGAGAGCCCGAAGGAGTCAAGTGGAAAGACAAGTGCTGCACCCGTGGGAGGTGTACTAGAGAGGAAACCAGGAGATCATTTGTCTGGACCCTCTGGGTCACCCTGGGATTGTGAATACAAGAATTGAGACCTTAATCAAGGATGCGTAGAAGTGGGACTGGCCCCTGCATTGGCACTTTACACCTACTCGGTGTTGGTCACCTGGGAACAGACTGTACCCTACTGTACCTCTATGGTGGACTCTACATAGACTTAAGTGAAAGGGTCATCAGGGTGTTTACATCAATGGAACATTTGTCTAATGACAGCCCTAGTTGTTCCTTTGGAAGGATCTCTGTGGGTGGGATAGGGCTGGAGCCAAGAGAGTCTAAACCATGTTCCTAATTATTATGCAAATTGGTTTTAAGTGTCATAGGGTTTTTTTTTTAGGGTTTTTTTTTTCTTCAATGAAACCCATTGATGTATTGTGTCTCAGGGTTCTTTTGATCACTGAAATCAATCTCAGATATCTGTGATAATTAGTTTGGCAGATGAGCCCAATAAAAGGAAAACTGGGTGTTCCACAATATTACGCAGGTCACAGTTTTCAAGTAACATGGGACAGAAAAAGGATCTCTGCTGTCAAAAAGCAACAAATAGTGCACTGCCTTGACCAAGGGATGAAAACATTAGATATTTCACGAAAACCTAAGCGTGATCATCGTATTGTAAAGAGATTTGTGACTAATTCTGAGCACAGATGTGTTCGTGCAGATGAAGGCAGAATGAGGAAGGTTTCTGCCAGGAAAGTTCATCATAGAGAGCAGCTGCTAAAAAGGCCTTACAAACTAACAAACAGATATGTGAAGCTGCTGGTGCCTCTGGAGTCCCTCGAACCTCAAGGTGTAGGATCTTTCAAAGGCTTGCTGTGGTGCATAAACCTACTATTCGGCCAACCCTAAACAGTGCTCACAAGCAGAAAGTTGCAGTGGGTCCAGATATACATGAAGACTAATTTTCAAACAGCAACCCTGGATGGTCCAGGTGGATAGAGTAGTGGATGGTTGGTGGATGCCACCATGTCCCAACAAGGCTGCGACGTCAGCAAGGAGGTGGAGGAGTCATGTTTTGGGCTGGAATCATTGGGAAACAGCTGGTAGGCTCCTTTAAGGTTCCTGAAGGTGTGAAAATGACCTCTGCAAAGTATATAGAGTTTCCAACTGAGAACTTTCTTCCATGGTACAAAAAGCAAAAACAGGAGCAAAATCATCCTCATGCATGACAATGCACCATCTCATGCTGCAAAGAATACCTCTGTGCCATTGGCTGCTATGGGCATAAAAGGAGATAAACTCATGGTGTAGCCACCATCTTCCCCTGACCTCAACCCTATAGAGCAGGGGTCCCCAACATTTTTTGCTCCGGGGACCGGCGTCAAGAAAGATGATCTCCCCGAGGCCCGGCGGGGGGGTGGGGAAGGGGGCGTTATAAGGGTGGGTCTTTGATCTTATGGGGTGGGGCAATGTAGAAGGGGTGGGGTTTACTATCCTGTTTCCCCAAAAGATGCACTACATCTTATTTGCGGGGAATGTCTTATTTCTCCATCTCCTTGCAGCCCTAGCCTCCTCCTTTGGCAGTCCCCAGCCTCCTCCTCTTGCAGTCCCCACCGTCCTCCTCCTCTTGAAGCCCCCACTGTCCTCCTCCTCTTGCAGCCTCCTCCGTCCTCCTCCACTAGCAGCCTCCACCGTCCTCCTCCACTAGCCGCCTCCACCGTCCTCCTCCACTAGCAGCCTCCAACGTCCTCCTCCACTAGCAGCCTCCACTAGCAGCCTCCACTGTCCTCCTGCTCTTACAGCCCCCACTGTCCTCCTCTTGCTGCCCCCACTGTCCTCCTCCTCTTGTAGCCTCCACCTTCCTCCTTCTCTTGCAGCCTCCGCCGTCTTCCTCCACTAGCAGCCTCCACCGTCCTCCTCCACTAGCAGCCTCCACCGTCCTCCTTCTCTTGCAGCCTCCACCGTCCTCCTCCACTAGCAGCCTCCACCGTCCTCCTCCACTAGCAGCCTCCACCGTCCTCCTCCACTAGCAGCCTCCACTGTCCTCCTCCTTTTGCAGCCCCCACTGTCCTCCTCCTCTTGCAGCCCCCACTGTCCTCCTCCACTAGCAGTCTCCACTGTCCTCCTCCTTTTGCAGCCCCCACTGTCCTCCTTCTCTTGCAGCCTCCACTGTCCTCCTCCTCTTGCAGCCTCCACTGTCCTCCTCCTCTTGCAGCCTCCACCGTCCTCCTCCTTTTGCAGCCTCCACTGTCCTCCTTCTCTTGCAGCCTCCACTGTCCTCCTTCTCTTGCAGCCTCCACTGTCCTCCTCCTCTTGTAGCCTCCACTGTCCTCCTCCACTTGCAGCCCCCACTATCTCCATGCAGCCCCCAATATTGTGCCCCCCATCATCATACCCATGCAACACACACACACACTAACTCACCGGTCCACCCCCCACCTGCAACATTGCGGTGCCTCAGCTCTCTTCCTCATCTGTGGGCGAAGATGTACGAGTGAAGCAGCCGGGCCAATCACAGCGCAGCAACCACTAGCCAATCAGGGTCCGGCTGCTGCGCAGTGATTGACCGACTGCTTTGCTGGTACATCTACGCCCACATCTGAGGAATAGAGAAGAGGCGCTCTAATGCTGCAGGTGGGCGGTGACATTTCATTCAGGGAGGCGGGCCGGGCACGCAGCATCCACCGTTCCGAGCCTTCGCAGAGCACACTGTGTGTAGTGCTCTGCGGCGCCGCGGCCCGGCACAGAGACCCCCACGGCCCGGTCCCTGTCTGCGGCCCGGTGGTTGGGGACCCCTGCTATAGAGAACCTTAGGAGTATAATCAAGCAAAAGATCTATGAGGGTGGGAGGCAGTTCACATCAAAACAGCAGCTCTGGGAGGCTATTCTGACATAATGCAAAGAAACACAAGCAGAAACTCTCCAGAAACTCACAAGTTCAATGGATGCAAGAATTGTGAAGGTGATATCAAAGAAGGGTTCCTATGTTACCATGTAACTTGGCCTGTTAGGATGTTTTGGAGTTAAATAGCTTTTTATTTCAGTAAATGTGATCTCCTAATGCTGCAAATTCAACAAATGAGCATTTTCAGTTCTTTCAAACATATCAAGTGTTTAGAAACTCTACTGTGCCTAATAATTTGGAACAGTGCATTTAGAGTTATTTTTAATTTTGAAGATTATACTGCTATCATTGGGAGGTTTCTTCAATAAATTTGATGTATACTCTAACGGGTGATGACTTTTATTACACTGACTGTCATTTGTACTGACCATTTAGGAAAATCAGAGAAAAAAAACATTTGCAAAATAATTTGGAACATGGTGTAGAAGAATTTTAGGCTAAGCAGAAAGGTGTAGAAAGGACGTCACGAGAGTGTTGAGGAACCAGAACAGCAGGAGCAGCCTGCATCAATTCTGTTATTAATTGTACCAAAACAGGTAATGTTAAGACGCTTTAAGTAGACAACAGTTACAAGACTTTACAATAGGTACGGCTCACAGCACCTCATGGAAACATCTTCATCAAGCACAATACACATTGCAATAATCCCACTTACGGTAAATAGTACAAAACACCACCCCTCAATAAAACATACATATACAATTATGAAGATAAACCACAAATCCTCTGTTTAAAAATGTCACAAAAGATTTTAGGTTGGAAGAGTAACTTGTTATCACCCAAACCTAAACCAGGTGGAGTCAGTAAGCCAAAGATACGACTCCACGACTCCGACTCCACAGCCCTGCTGGCAACTCAACATTGTCTGAGGTCTTTATCTCCCATTACAACAAAGGATGGCAGATGTTGAAATCCAATGTCCCGATCCGTTCCTGAAATGAGTTGGGAGGTCCATAAACGTTAGATGGACCACCAGCAATGGTGGCTTTGGATACTTCCATCAGCCGGGCCGCTCCCTTGTCTTCTCTCCCAGTCAGATATAATCAGCGCTCGCGCCAGTGATGATAATGGATGTAATTAATTAGCCATTTTTATTTAGTCCTGCATTGTAGTCTCCTTTGATATCATCAACTTTCCAGTCGATAACGGTCCAGGAGATTAAAGAGGTTTTAAAACTCCATTACCCCCAACCTATAAATTAATGGGAGATTATGATCTGTGAATGACTCTTTAATGATGCGTTATCTGCTGGAGCTGTAAAGTAGGAACTAATGGAAGCCATGCTGTTCTCCAGCAGATGTAATTGGTTAAAGACCTTGCCGTCTCTCCTCAGACTCATGAAGGATCAAAGAGCCAACGTCCTTCATGTAATTAATAAAGAAAAGAGGTACCAGAGCTGTTAACAGGAAAAGCTATTAATTTATAGGCCATAGAGAGGACAGGTGACAACACAACATTACTGTCCCTGACTAGACCCATCTTCATTGATTCGTAAAAAGTCTAAAATAACTGATAGACAAAGGGTTAATAATAGTGTGACAGATTTACTGTACTGCCAGAACCAAGATAAGCAGTGTTCACACTGGTCAACCATTGCACCACAAGTCAAGCTCAACACCCTTGTAACTGCCCCTACTGAAATGGAACAACCAGCAAGGGATAAAAAGAAGTAGGTAATGATCAAGTGACAGATCTATTGAGTCAAGATTAATAGTTTTCACACTGTTCACTAATTGGCACAAGCCAAACTCCACACCCTTATAACTGCCCCTACTGAAATAGAATAATCTTATATAGCTAAAAATAAAAAGGTAATGATCAAGTGACAGGTTTATAGTGCTGCCAGAGCCAAGATAAGTAGTGTTCACACTGCTCACTAATTGACCACACAATCTAAACTCTAGACCCTTCTATTGAATTTGATTAATCAGATATTGTTAAAAAGAAGGTAATTATCAAGCGACAGATCTATTGAATTACCAGAGCCAAGATAAGCAGTATTCACACTGGTCACTAATTGACACTAGAATCTAAAGTCTAGACTGTTGTGTGCCTACTGAAATGGAATAATCAGATATGGCTAAAGAGAAGAAGGCAATAATCAAGCAACAGGTCTATTATACTGCTGAGTCAAGATAAGCAGTTTTCACACTGGTCATGAGTTGACACACTTGTAACTGTCCCTACTGAAAGGAATAATCTTATACAGCTAAAAAGAAGGTAATGATCAAGTGACAGGTCTATTGTACTGCTGAGTCAAGATAAGTAGTTTTGACACTATTCACTAATTGACACAATTAGTATAGAGATTTCCATATAAGACAGAACACCCATTAGGGAAGTGAGTGCTCTGACACAAGCCAAACTCAACACCCTTGTAACTACCTTTCCTAAAATGGAATAATCAGATATAAAAAAAAAGCAGAAGGTAACAATCAAGTGACAGGTTTATTATACTGCCTGAGCCAAGATAAGGGAAGCAGTTAAAAGCAATTTTTACACTGGTCACTATTTGACACCACAAGCTAATCAATAGACTCTTCTAACTACCTGTACTGAAATGGAATGATCAGAATCAGATGTAGCTAAAAAGGTCATGATCAAGTGACAGATCTATTGTACTGCCAGAGCCAAGATAAGCAGTTTGCATGCTGGTCCCTAAATGACACCATAAGTTAAATTCAACACCCTTCTAACTGACCCTATTGAAATGGAATAATCTTATATGGTGTAACAGAAGAAGGTAATGATCAAGTGACAGGTTAACTGTACTGCTGGAGCCAAGATAAGCAAAGCAGTTATTAATAGTATGATAGATTTATTGTTCTGTCTGAGACAAGATAAGGTGTTTTTAGACAAGGCTATGTCTAACACCAGTACAAGATTCACTTCTGTTTCTTCTAACTGTCCTCATTGAGATTGAACCATCGTCATAATTGTGTATAGTAAAAAAGAAGGTAATGATCAAGTGACAGGTCTATCATGTTGGCAGAGTCAAGATAAGCAAAGCAGTTTTCATACTGGCAATTCATTGACACCACAGGCTCTAAACTCTATCTAGACCCTTCTAACTGCCCCTTATAAAGCTAGAGAAGGACAAGATAGGACTACAGGCCTAGTCCTGCCTGAGACAAGATAAGCAGTGTTCACATCCTACACAGCCCGGCTTCATGGTCACAGGCTGGGGATCTAGGCCATTGAGGTGCCTTGGGTAACAGCCCAGATTGCCCCCTCCTAAGGATGTATCAGGTCTAGATCTCTGTGGGGCTACAGGACCCTCCACAGACACGGTGACATCAGCCCGTCCCCACGTCACAGCCATTATCCCCTTGGCCTATTTATGATCCCAGGGCTGCCGCTCATCCACAGATATGGTCTTGTGTGATTATGTGGACACCCATGAAATGATAAGTGACAGCTGCCCGATCACAGCCCGAGGGGTGGACGGACGCCCCTCATCCCCACCATGATAATGTGTGCACAACCGGGGAGGGGGGGATCAGCCGAATAGTAATGAGCCTCACCCCCCGGGGGAACCGCCATTAAATAATGTGATGGAGGAGAAATGTGTATGACTATAGAAAATCAATACTGAGCTCTGCTGGGGATGAGGGGGGGGAGGGGAGAGGATGGATGGAGAGATAAGATAGATAGATAGATAGATAGATAGATAGATAGATAGATAGATAGATAGATAGAGGGATAGATAGATAGATAGATAGATAGATAGATAGATAGATAGATAGATAGATAGATAGATAAGATAGATAGATAGAGGGATAGATAGATAGATAGATAGATAGATAGATAGATAGATAGATAGATAGATAGATAGATAGATAGATAGATAGATAGATAAGATAGATAGATAGAGTGATAGATAGATAGATAGATAGATAGATAGATAGATAGATAGATAGATAGATAGATAGAGGGATAGATAGATAGATAGATAGATAGATAGATAGATAGATAGATAGAGGGATAGATAGACAGACAGACAGATAGATAGATAGATAGATAGATAGATAGATAGATAGATAGATAGATAGATAGATAAGATAGATAGATAGAGTGATAGATAGATAGATAGATAGATAGATAGATACATAGATAGATAGTTAGATAGAGTGATAGATAGATAGATAGATAGATAGATAGATAGATAGATAGATAGATAAGATAGATAGATAGCTAAGATAGATAAGATAGATAGATAGCTAAGATAGATAAGATAGATAGATAGAGGGATAGATAGATAGATAGATAGATAGATAGATAGATAGATAGATAGATAGATAGATAAGATAGATAGATAGAGGGATAGCTAGATAGATAGATAGATAGATAGATAGATAGATAGATAGATAGACAGACAGACAGACAGACAGACAGATAGATAGATAGATAGATAAGATAGATAGAGTGATAGATAGATAGATAGATAGATAGATAGATAGATAGATAGATAGATAGATAGATAGATAGATAGGTAGATAGATAGATAGATAGATACATAGATAGATAGTTAGATAGAGTGATCGATAGATAGATAGATAGATAGATAGATAGATAGATAGATAGATAGATAAGATAGATAGATAGCTAAGATAGATAAGATAGATAGATAGATAGATAGATAGATAGATAGAATAGTGCTCCATCCCCATCATCATGACCACAGCAGGTTGCACAGCTGCAGCTTCGGTGCAGTGTACAATCCCCAGTCCACAATTCTGTGTATAAACAACACGCTCCACTTAAAAGCCATGTAAGGTGATATGTCCCAATATGCAGAGCAACCGCCATGAGTGGAGCTCCCCATCATCATCATCATCATCATCACCATCACCCCCTATACTCCGGCTCCATCTACTCCACTAGGGGATTAACCCTTTATCTCATGCGCTGTCCTTAGTACAGTCCACCAGCCGGGCACTGAGCAACATGGACCATCTGGGCCTGGACTGGTGGAGCACAGGCCATATAACTATACTAATGTACCCAACCTGGGAGTCACAGGATTAGATACACAGCTCAGCAGACAGTATCACAAAGGATAGGATTAGATACACAGCTTAGCAGACAGTATCACACAGGATAGGATTAGATACACAGCTCAGCAGACAGTTTCACACAGGATAGGATTAGATACACAGCTCAGCAGACAGTTTCACACAGGAGAGGGTTAGATACACAGCTCAGCAGACAGTGTCACACAGGAGAGGATTAGATGCACGGCTCAGCAGACAGTATCACACAGGATAAGATTAGATACACAGCTCAGCAGACAGTATCACACAGGAGAGGATTAGATACACAGCTCAGCAGACAGTATCACACAGGATAAGATTAGATACACAGCTCAGCAGACAGTATCACACAGGAGAGGATTAGATACACAGCTCAGCAGACAGTATCACACAGGATAATATTAGATACACAGCTCAGCAGACAGTATCACACAGGATAGGATTAGATACACAGCTCAGCAGACAGTATCACACAGGACAGGATTATATACACAGCTCAGCAGACTGTATCACACAGGATAGGATTAGATACACGGTTCAGCAGTCAGTATCACACAGGATAGGATTAGATACACAGCTCAGCACACAGTATCACACAGGATAGGATTAGATACACAGCTCAGCAGACAGTATCACACAGGATAGGATTAGATACACAGCTCAGCAGACAGTATCACACAGGAGAGGATTAGATACACAGCTCAGCAGACAGAATCACACATGGTAGGATTAGATACACAGCTCAGCAGACAGTATCACACAGGAGAGGATTAGATACACAGCTCAGCAGACAGTATCACACAGGAGAGGAATAGATACACAGCTCAGCAGACAGTATCACACAGGAGAGGATTAGATACACAGCTCAGCAGACAGTATCATCCATGTAACAGTGCCATACATGGCCTTATATATAATGCTGCGATACACTTACCTTAATAAATGATGCTATATTCTACTGCCTTCCCACAATGCAGATATAATATACTGTACCAAAGTATCAGTGCAATACAACACCATACAGTCCTCATATAATACTGCCATACAGTGCTCATATACAGTTGTGGTTGTTGACACCCCTACAATTCTGTCAGATAATACTCAGTTTCTTCCTGAAAATGATTTCAATCACAAATTCTTTGGTATTATTATCTTCATTTAATTTGTCTTTAATGAAAAAACACACAAAGATTTGTCCTAAAGCCAAATTGGATATAATTCCACACCAAACATAAAAAAGGGGGTGGACAAAAGTATTGACACTGTTAGAAAAATCATGTGATGCTTCTCTAATTTGTGTAATTAACAGCACCTGTAACTTACCTGTGGCACCTAACAGGTGTTGGCAATAACTAAATCACACTTGCAGCCAGTTGACATGGATTAAAGTTGACTCAACCTCTGTCCTGTGTCCTTGTGTGTACCACATTGAGCATGGAGAAAAGAAAGACCAAAGAACTGTCTGAGGACTTGAGAAACCAAATTGTGAGGAAGCATGAGCAATCTCAAGGCTACAAGTCCATCTCCAAAGACCTGAATGTTCCTGTGTCTACCGTGTGCAGTGTCATCAAGAAGTTTAAAGCCCATGGCACTGTGGCTAACCTCCCTAGATGTGGACGGAAAAGAGAAATTGACGAGAGATTTCAACGCAAGATTGTGCGGATGGTGGATAAAGAACCTCGACTAACATCCAAACAAGTTCAAGCTTCCCTGCAGTCCGAGGGTACAGCAGTGTCAACCCGTACTATCCGTCGGTGTCTGAATGAAAAGGGACTGTATGGTAGGAGACCCAGGAAGACCCCACTTCTTACCCTGAGACATAAAAAAGCCAGGCTGGAGTTTGCCAAAACTTACCTGAGAAAGCCTAAAATGTTTTGGAAGAATGTTCTCTGGTCAGATGAGACAACAGTAGAGCTTTATGGGCAAAGGCATCAACATAGAGTTTACAGGAGAAAAAAAGAGGCATTCAAAGAAAAGAACACGGTCCCTACAGTCAAACATGGCGGAGGTTCCCTGATGTTTTGGGGTTGCTTTGCTGCCTCTGGCACTGGACTGCTTGACCGTGTGCATGGCATTATGAAGTCTGAAGACTACCAACACATTCTGCAGCATAATGTAGGGCCCAGTGTGAGAAAGCTGGGTCTCCCTCAGAGGTCATGGGTCTTCCAGCAGGACAATGACCCAAAACACACTTCAAAAAGCACTAGAAAATGGTTTGAGAGAAAGCACTGGAGACGTCTAAGGTGGCAGCAATGAGTCCAGACCTGAATCCCATAGAACACCTGTGGAGAGATGTAAAAATGGCAGTTTGGAGAAGGCATCCTTCAAATATCAGGGACCTGGAGCAGTTTGCCAAAGAAGAATGGTCTAAAATTCCAGCAGAGCATTGTAAGAAACTCATTGATGGTTACCGGAAGCGGTTGATCGCAGTTATTTTGGCTAAAGGTTGTGCAACCAAGTATTAGGCTGAGGGTGCCAATACTTTTGTCCGGCCCATTTTTGGAGTTTTGTGTGAAATGATCAATGTTTTGCTTTTTGCTTCATTCTCTTTTGTGTTTTTTCATTGAAGACAAATTAAATGAAGATAATAATACCAAAGAATTTGTGATTGCAATCATTTTCAGGAAGAAACTGAATATTATCTGACAGAATTGCAGGGGTGTCAATACTTTTGGCCACAACTGTACATACTGCCATACAGTCCTCTTATAATACTGCCATACAGTCCTCATATAATACTGCCATACAGTCCTCATATAATACTGCCACACAGTCCTCATATAATACTGCCATACAGTCCTCATACATTACTGCCACACAGTCCATATAATACTGCCATACAGTCCTCTTATAATACTGTCATACAGTCCTCATATAATACTGCCATACAGTCCTCATATAATACTGCCATACAGTCCTCATATACTGCCATACAGTCTCATATAATACTGCCATACAGTCCTCATATAATACTGCCATACAGTCCTCATATAATACTGCCACACAGTCCTCATATAATACTGCCATACAGTCCTCATATAATACTGCCATACAGTCTCATATAATACTGCCATACAGTCCTCATATAATACTGCCATACAGTCCTCATATAATACTGCCATACAGTCCTCATATAATACTGCCATACAGTCCTCATATAATACTGCCATACAGTCCTCATATAATACTGCCATACAGTCCTCATATAATACTGTCATACAGTCCTCATATAATACTGCCATACAGTCCTCATATAATACTGCCAAAACAGTGCTCATATAATACTGCCATACAGTCCTCATAAATACTGCCATACAGTCCTCTTATAATATGCCATACAGTCCTCATATAATACTGCCACACAGTCCTCATATAATACTGCCATACAGTCCTCATATAATACTGCCATACAGTCCCATATAATACTGCCATACAGTCCTCATATAATACTGCCACACAGTCCTCATATAATACTGCCATACAGTCCTCATATAATACTGCATACAGTCCTCATATAATACGTCATACAGTCCTCATATAATACTGCACACAGTGCTCATATAATACTGCCATACAGTCCTCACATAATACTGCCACACAGTCTCATATAATACTGCCATACAGTCCTCATATAATACTGCCACACAGTCCTCATATAATACTGTCATACAGTCCTCATATAATACTGCCAACAGTGCTCATATAATACTGCCATACAGTCCTCACATAATACTGCCATACAGTGCTCATATAATACTGCACACAGTCCTCATATAATACTGCCAGCAGTCCTCATATAACGCTGCCATACAGTCCTCATATAATACTGCCATACAGTCCTCACATAATACTGCAACAGTCCTCATAATATGCATACAGTCCTCATATAATACTGCCATGCAGTGCTCACATAATACTGCCATACAGTGCTCATATAATACTGCCACACAGTCCTCATATAATACTGCCATACAGTCCTCATATAATACTGCCATACAGCGCACTACATAATACTGCCAACAGTCCTCATATAATACTGCCATACAGTCCTCATATAATACTGCCACTACAGTCCTCATATAATACTGCCACACAGTCCTCATATAATACTGCCATACAGTCCTCATATAAACTGCCATACAGTCCTCATATAATACTGCCATACAGTCCTCATATAATACTGTCACACAGTCCTCATATAATACTGCCATGCAGTCTCAATAAACGCTGCCATACAGTCCTCATATAATACTGCCATACAGTCCTACATAAATACTGCCATACAGTCCTCATATAATACTGCCAACGCAGTCTCACATAATACTGCCATACAGTGCCTCATATAATACTGCCACACAGTCCTCAATAATATGCCATACAGTCTCATATATAATACTGCCATAGCTCTATATAATACACAGTCCTCATATAATACTGCCATACAGTCCTCATATAATACTGCCTACACGTCCTCATATAATACTGCCATACAGTCCTCATATAATACTGCCATACAGTCCTCAATAATACTGCCACACAGTCCTCATATAATACTGCCACTACAGTCCTCATATAATACTGCCACACAGTCCTCATACAATACTGCCACACAGTCCTCATATAATACTGTCATACAGTCCTCATATAATACTGCCACACAGTGCTCATATAATACTGCCATACAGTCCTCATATAATACTGCCATACAGTCCTCACATAATACTGCCATGCAGTGTTCACATAATACTGCCATACAGTGCTCATATAATACTGCCACACAGTCCTCATATAATACTGCCATGCAGTCCTCATATAACGCTGCCATACAGTCCTCATATAATACTGCCATACAGTCCTCACATAATACTGCCATACAGTCCTCATATAATACTGCCATGCAGTCCTCATATAATACTGCCATGCAGTGCTCACATAATACTGCCATACAGTGCTCATATAATACTGCCACACAGTCCTCATATAATACTGCCATACAGTCCTCATATAATACTGCCATACAGTCCTCATATAATACTGCACACACAGTCCTCATATAATACTGCCATACAGTCCTCATATAATACTGCCATACAGTCCTCATATATAATACAGTCCAACAACAGTCCTCATATAATACTGTCATACAGTCCTCATATAATACTGCCACACAGTGCTATATCTGCCATACAGTTCAATATACTGCCATACAGTCCTCATATAATACTGCCATACAGTCCTCAATAATACTGCCATACATGTTCACATAATACTGCCATGCAGTGTTCACATAATACTGCCATACAGTGCTCATATAATACTGCCACGCAGTCCTCATAATACTGCCATGCAGTCCTCATATAACGCTGCCATATACAGTCCTCATATAATATCTGCCATACAGTCCCACATAATACTGCCATACAGTCCTCATATAATACTGCCATGCAGTGCTCACATAATACTGCCATACAGTGCTCATATAATACTGCCACACGGTCCCACATATAATACTGCCATACGGTCCTCATATAATACTGCCATACGGTCCTCATATTAATACTGCCATACAGTCCTCATATAATACTGCCAACAGTCTCATATATTGCTAGCCCATACAGTCCTCATATATATACTGCCATACAGTCCTCATATAATACTGCCATACAGTCCTCATATAATACTGCCATACAGCCACACATAATACTGCCACACAGTCCTCATATAATACTGCCATACAGTCCTCATATAATACTGCCACACAGTCCTCATATAATACTGCCACACAGTCCTCATACAATACTGCTATACAGTCCTCACATAATACTGCCATACAGTCCTCATATAATACTGCCACACAGTGCTCACATAATACTGCCATACAGTCTCATATAATACTGCCACACAGTCCTCATATAATACTGCCATACAGTCCTCATATAATACTGCCACACAGTCCTCATATAATACTGCCACACAGTCCTCATATAATACTGCCATACAGTCCTCATATAATACTGCCAACAGTCCTCATATAATACTGCCATACAGTCTCATATAATACTGCCAACAGTCTCATATAATACTGCCATACAGTCCTCATATAATACTGCCACATAACTGCCTCATATAATACTGCCATACAGTCCTCATAAATATGCACGTCCTCATATAATACTGCCATACAGTCCTCATATAATACTGCCACACAGTGCTCATATAATACTGCCATACAGTCCTCATATAATACTGCCATACAGTCCTCACATAATACTGCCATCAGTCTCAATAATACTGCCATACAGTGCTCATATAATACTGCCACACCAGTCCTCATATAATGCATCAGTCTCTATAGCTCATACAGTCCTCATATAATACTGCCATACAGTCCTCATATAATACTGCCATACAGTCCTCATATAATACTGCCATACAGTCCTCACATAATACTGCCATACAGTCCTCAATAATATGCCACATGCCATATATGCCAACAGTCTCATATAATACTGCCATACAGTCCTCATATAATACTGCCATACAGTCCTCATATAATACTGCCATACAGTCCTCATATAATACTGCCATACAGTCCTCAATAATACTGCCTATACATCCTCATATAATATGCCATACAGTCCTCATATAATACTGCCAACAGTCTATACCAACAGTTATTCTCATATAATACTGCCACACAGTCCTCATATAATACTGCATACAGTCCTCATATAATACTGCCACACAGTGCTCATATAATACTGCCATACAGTCCTCATATAATACTGCCATACAGTCCTCATATAATACTGCCATACAGTCCTCACATAATACTGCCATGCAGTGTTCACATAATACTGCCATACAGTGCTCATATAATACTGCCAGCAGTCCTCTCAATAATACTGCCATGCAGTCCTCATATAACGCTGCCATACAGTCCTCATATAATACTGCCATACAGTCCTCACATAATACTGCCATACAGTCCTCATATAATACTGCCATGCAGTGCTCACATAATACTGCCATACAGTGCTCATATAATACTGCCACACAGTCCCTGCATATAATAATACTGCCATACGTCCTCATATAATACTGCCATAACGTCCTCATATAATACTGCCATACAGTCCTCATATAATACTGCCACACAGTGCCTCATATAATGCTGCCATACAGTCCTCATATAATACTGCCATACAGTCCTCATATAATACTGCCATACAGTCCTCATATAATACTGCCATACAGCGCACACATAATACTGCCACACAGTCCTCATATAATACTGCCATACAGTCCTCATATAATACTGCCACACAGTCCTCATATAATACTGCCACACAGTCCTCATACAATACTGCTATACAGTCCTCACATAATACTGCCATACAGTCCTCATATAATACTGCCACACAGTCCATATAATACTGCCATACAGTCCTCATATAATACTGCCACACAGTCCATATAATACTGCCATACAGTCCTCATATAATACTGCCACACAGTCCATATAAATACTGCCATACAGTCCTCATATAATACTGCTAAACAGTCCTCACATAATACTGCTATACAGTCCTCACATAATACTGCCATTCAGTCCTCATATAATACTGCCAACAGTCCTCATATAATACTGCCATACAGTCCCATATAATACTGCCACACATCATCGCCTCATATAATACTGCCATACAGTCCTCATATAATACTGCCACACAGTCCTCATATAATACTGCCACACAGTCCTCATATAATACTGCCACACAGTCCTCATAAATACTGCATACAGTCCTCATATAATACTGCCAAACAGTCCTCATATAATACTGCCACACAGTCTCATATAATACTGCCATACAGCCACATCATAATACTGCCATACAGTCCTCATATAATACTGCCACACAGTCCATATAATACTGCCACACAGTCCTCATATAATACTGCCAACAGTCCATATATAATACTGCCATACAGTCCTCATATAATACTGCCACACAGTCCATATAATACTGCCATACAGTCCTCATATAATACTGCCATACAGTCCTCAATAATACTGCCATACAGTCCTCAATAATACTGCCATACAGTCCTCATATAATACTGCCATACAGTCCTCATAATATATACTGCCATACAGTCCTCATAAATACTGCATACAGTCCTCACATAATACTGCCACACAGTCCTCATATAATACTGCCATACAGTCCTCATATAATACTGCCAACAGTCCTCATATAATACTGCCACACAGTCCTCATATAATACTGCCATACAGTCCTCATATAATACTGCTATACAGTCCTCACATAATACTGCCATACAGTCCTCATATAATACTGCCACACAGTCCATATAATACTGCCATACAGTCCTCATATAATACTGCCACACAGTCCCATATAATACTGCCATACAGTCCTCATATAATACTGCCACACAGTCCATATAATACTGCCATACAGTCCTCATATAATACTGCCATACAGTCCCATATAATACTGCCACACAGTCCTCATATAACACTGCCACACAGTCCTCATATAATACCACCATACAATGCTCATATAATACCACCATACAGTGCTCATATAATACCACATACAGTGCTATTATTATACCACCATACAAGGCTCATATAATACCACCATACAGTGCTATTATTATACCACCATACAATGCTATTATTATACCAACCACATAATGGCAGTGCTCATATAACACGCCATAAAGACTCATATAATACGCCATACATCCTATATAATACCCATACAGTCCTATTATATACAGCATGCCCATAAATACTGCCATACAGTCTCATATATAATCATGCCATACAGACTCATATAATACTGCCATACAATCCTCATATAATACTGCCATACAGTGTTTATAAAATGCCACTATTCAATCCTCATACTGCCATACAGCCCTCATAGAATACTGCCTTACAGTGCTCATACAATACCACTATAAAGTGCTTGTATAACACCGTCATACCGTGCTCATATATCTATGATAGCGTCAGGTGCATAACTACAATAGGTGCAGGGGTTGCGATCGCACCCGGGCCCTGCAGCCTAGGGGGGCCCAAAAGTCCCTCTGTCCTATAGAAAAAGACTAATACTATTAAAGATTTGCAATAATTGGGGGCCCCTGGGCCTGAAGTTACGCCACCGGAGAGCGTCCTCTCCATCCACTGTCCTCACTGACTTATGTAACTTGTAGGATTTTTTCTTCTCTCCGGACAGACGTCCCCATCTCTGACACCAACTTACACCCGCTATAATGACAGTCCACAGTAACAGCAGAGCTGGGGTGTGCAGACCGACCACCCCCTGTGGAGCTCATAATGGGGAACGCTTCATAGGACAGTGAAATAAATCATTCTTACAGAGTCCTCTGTTATTCCTCCTGGAAATCAATCATGATATTGATGACTGGACACCACCCTGTCCTCTGGTCAGTATCCCGGGCCCCTGTCCTCTGGTCTGTATATCCTGGACCCCTGTCCTCTGGTCTGTATATCCTGGACCCCTGTCCTCTGGTCTGTATATCCTGGGCCCCTGTCCTCTGGTCTGTATATCCTGGACCCCTGTCCTCTGGTCTGTATATCCTGGACCCCTGTCTTCTGGTCAATATCCTGGGCCCCTGTCCTCTGGTCTGTATATCCTGGGCCCCTGTCCTCTGGTCTGTATATCCTGGGCCCCTGCCCTCTGGTCTGTATATCCTGGGCCCCTGTCCTCTGATCAGTATCCTGGGCCCCTGTCCTCTGGTCGGTATCCTGGGCCCCTGTCCTCTGATCAGTATGCTGGGCCCCTGTCCTCTGGTCAGTATCCTGGGCCCCTGTCTTCTGGTCTATCCTGGGCCTCTGCCCTCTGCTCAGTATACCTGTGCCCCTTCCTCCTGGTCGGTCCCGCCTCTGCCCTACTGGTCATAAACCAGTCCCCAGTGCCTCTGGTCAGTATCCCGGCCCCTGCCCTCTGGTCTGTATCCTGGGCCACCGTTCTATGGCGGTAATCCTGGCCCTGTCCTCTGGTCAGTATCACCGGCCCCTGCCTCTGGTCGGTATCCGGGCCCCTGCCTCTGGTCGGTATCCTGGGCCCCTGTCCTCTGGTCGGGTTATCGTGGGCCCCTGTCCTCTGGTCGGTATCATAGGCCCCTGTCCTCTGATCAGTATCCTGGCCCCTGTCCTCTGGTCGTATCCTGGGCCCCTGTCCTCTGATCTGTATATGCTGGCCCCTGTCCTCTGGTCAATATCCGGGCCCCTGTCCTCTGGTCAGTATATCCTGGCCCCTGTCCTCTGGTCTGTATATCCTGGACCCCTGTCCTCTGGTCTGTATATCCTGGACCCCTGTCTTCTGGTCAATATCCTGGGCCCCTGTCCTCTGGTCTGTATATCCTGGGCCCCTGTCCTCTGGTCTGTATATCCTGGGCCCCTGCCCTCTGGTCTGTATATCCTGGGCCCCTGTCCTCTGTCAGTATCCTGGGCCCCTGTCCTCTGGTCGGTATCCTGGCCCCTGTCCTCTGATCAGTATGCTGGGCCCCTGTCCTCTGGTCAGTATCCTGGGCCCCTGTCTTCTGGTCAGTATCCTGGGCCTCTGCCCTCTGGTCAGTATCCCGTGCCCCTGTCCTCTGGTCGGTAGCCCGGGCCTCTGCCCTCTGGTCAGTATCCCGTGCCCCTGTCCTCTGGTCAGTATCCCGGGCCCCTGCCCTCTGGTCGGTATCCTGGGCCCCTGTTCTCTGGTCGGTATCCTGGGCCCCTGTCCTCTGGTCAGTATCCCGGGCCCCTGCCCTCTGGTCGGTATCCTGGGCCCCTGCCCTCTGGTCGGTATCCTGGCCCCTGTCCTCTGGTCGGTATCCCGGCCCCTGCCCTCTGGTCGGTATCCTGGGCCCCTGCCCTCTGGTCGGTATCTGGCCCCTGTTCTCTGGTCGGTATCCTGGGCCCCTGTCCTCTGGTCAGTATCCCGGGCCCCTGCCTCTGGTCAGTATCCCGGGCCCCTGTCCTCTGGTCAATATCCCGGGCCCCTGTCCTCTGGTCAGCATCCCGGGCCCCTGCCCTCTGGTCGGTATCCTGGGCCCCTGCCCTCTGGTCGGTATCCTGGGCCCCTGTTCTCTGGTCGGTATCCTGGGCCCCAGTCAGGGTTTTTATGGCTCTAGACCACCAGGGATATTATCATGAACATCTACAATAATGATTACTATCCTCCCTCTCTTCACTGTAGACCACCAGGGTTATGACCATTAACTCTTTCTTGACCTGAAATCATTAGTAATTTTGCCATTAACTATTTCATTGACCTGGACCACCAGGGATATTATTATTAATTCTCTCATTAACCTAGTCTACTATGGAGTTTTATTATTAACCTTTTCACCACCTCTAGAAAAGAAGTAAGTTTACATTACTTGTCACCACCCTAGACTACCAGGAGTATTTATCATTGATTACCCTTATACCATCCTTGACCACCAGGGATTTTATCATTAACCCTATATACTACCCTCACCACCAGGGATTTTATCATTAACCCTATCACTACCCTTGACCACCAGGGATGTTAAATGTAACTGATATAACTCAGAAACTCTTCTGTGTTTCAGATAATAAATACATTAAAGCTCCAGCTGGATCCCAGACTGGTCCCTGCTCGTCCCAGCGCTGCCGGTGATTGATGGGTCCCGCTCTCTTGCTATTGTAAAGACCTGTCAATCACCACTAGCAATGCTGGAAAAAGCTGGCAGGGTGCGGCTCTTTAAAGTAGATTTCCTCTGTTACCCTACACCACCAGGGATTTGTATATTCACTACCATTGACAAGCAAACATTATCTAATTAACCCCTTCACTACCCTAGACCATCTGGGATTTTATAGGTAACCCCTTTACTACCCAGGATCATCAGTGATCTACTATATAATCTCCTAATCATGTCTGTCTGACGCCGCTAGCCGCAGCAACCAATGATCACCACGTATGCAAAAAGCTGCACACATTCAAAATTAGGTGATTATATACACTGTGTTCCAAATTATTATGCAAATGTTCTTTTTCTCTGATTTTCCTAAATGGTCGGTGCATATGACAGTCAGTGTAATAAGTCATCACCCGTTAGAGTATACATCAAATTTTATTGAAGAAACCTCCCAATGATAACAGTATAATCTTCAAAATTAATAAAACCTCTAAATGCCCTGTTCCAAATTATTAGGCACAGGAGAGTTTCTAAACATTTGATGTGTTTTAAAGAACTGAAAATGCTGATTTGTTGAATTTGCAGCATTACAGGTCACATTCACTGAAATAAAAAGCTATTTAACTCCAAAACCTCCTAACAGGCCAAGTTACAAGGTAACATAGGAACCCTTCTTTGATATCACTTTCACAATTCTTGCATCCATTGAACTTGTGAGTTTCTGGAGAGTTTCTGCTTGTATTTCTTTGCATGATGTCAGAATAGCCTCCCAGAGGTGCTGTTTTCATGTGAACTGCCTCCCACCCTCATAGATCTTTTGCTTGATTATACTCCCAAGGTTCTCTATAGGGTTGAGGTCAGGGGAAGATGGCGGCTAGACCATGAGTTTAACTCCTTTTATGCCCATAGAAGCCAATGGCACACAGGTATTCTTTGTAGCATGAGATGGTGCATTATCATGCATGAAGATGATTTTGCTCCTAAAGGCACGTTTCTGCTTTTTGTACCATGGAAGAAAGTTCTCAGTCAGAAACTCTATATACTTTGCAGAGGTCATTTTCACGCCTTCAGGAACCTTAAAGGGACCTACCAGCTGTTTCCCAATGATTCTGGCCCACAACATGACTCCTGCACCTACTTGCTGACGTCGCAGCCTTGTTGGGACATGGTGGCATCAAAAAACCATCCACTACTCTATTCATCTGGACCATCAAGGGTTGCTCTGAACTCATCAGTAAACAAGACTGGTTGAAAATTAATCTTCATGTATATCTGGACCCACTGCAACCGTTTCTGCTTGTGAGCACTGTTTAGGGGTGGCCGAATAGTAGGTTTATGCACCACAGCAAGCCTTTGAAGGATCCTACACCTTGAGGTTCGAGGGACTCCAGAGGCTCCAGCAGCTTCATATATCTGTTTGTTGGTGTGTAAGGCCTTTTTAGCAGCTGCTCTCTTAATATGATGAACTTTCCTGGCAGAAACCTTCCTCATTCTGCCTTTATCTGCACAAACACATCTGTGCTCAGAATCAGCCACAAATCTCTTTACAATACGATGATCACGCTTAAGTTTTTGTGCAATATCAAATGTTTTCATCCCTTGTCCAAGGCATTGCACTATTTGTTGCCTTTAGGCAGCAGAGATCCTTTTTCTTTCCCATGTTACTTGAAAACTGTGGCCTGCGTAATATTGTGGAACACCCAGTTTTCCTGTTATTGGGCTCACCTGCCAAACTAATTATCACAGGTATCTGAGATTGATTTCAATGATCCAAAGAACCCTGATGGTGGGTTTACACACACCAATTTATCTGTTCAATCTCTGAACCAATCTCTGGTTGCAGTGAAATCATGGATACATTGCTCCATTTTGTACACAGCCACAAAATGGAGCAATGTATCCATGATTTCACTGCAACCAGAGATTGGTTCAGATATTGAACAGATAAATTGGTGTGTGTAAACCCACCATTAGACGCAAGACCAGCAATGGGTTTCATTAAAATAAAACAAAAAAACAAGCCTATGATACTTAAAACCTATTTGCATAATAATTTGGAACACAGTTTAGTAGCTGTAACCTGGCGACAGCACAGTGTCGCTGTCGCCAGGTTACATGTACAGCCGCTGCGACCCCCGGCACCGGTGCCCGCCGCCCCCACCTCGCCTCCCCCTTGCCTCTCCTGCCTTCCCCTTGCCTCTCCTCACCACCCCCTTGCCTCTCCTCACCTCCCGTCACCGTCTTCTCCTGTCACACAGCGTCATTACGTCTTCTCCCCTGCTGTACACATACAGCTCAAAATGTAGAACAGGGAGGGGGGGAATTGCTCACCACCTGCCGTCCACTGCACCGCTGCCAAAAACAGTGAGCACATCTGGGAGCGAGGGAATCCTGCCCCCCCCTCCATCTGCCCCCCCGCTCCATCCTGCCCCCCCCACTCCCATCCTGCCCCCCCGACTCCATCCTGCATCCCAAGCTCCATCCTGCCCCCCCGCATCCATCCTGTTTCCCCCGGCTCCATCCTGCCCCTGCATCCATCGTGCCCCCGGCTCCATCCTGCCCCAGCTCCATCCTGCCCCCCCCAGCTCCATCCTGCCCCCGGCATCCATCCTGCCCCCGCATCCAACCTTTCCCCCGCTCCATCCTGCTCCCAGCGCTATTCTGCCCCCCCCCCGCTCTATCCTGCCCCCCGCATCCATCCTGGCCGGTGGCCCCTGACTCCACCCTGCCCCTCGCGGCTCCATCCTTCCCCCCGCGGCTCCATCCTGCCCGGCTCCATCCTGCCCCGCTTGCTCCATCCTGCCCCGCTCGCTCCATCCTGTCCCCCCGCCTCCATCCTGTCCCCCGGCTCCATCCTGCCCCGCTTGCTCCATCCTGCCCCGCTCGCTCCATACTGTCCCCCCGCATCCATCCTGCCTCCCCCCCCTTGCCACCATCCTGCCCCGCTAGCTCCATCCTGCCCCCCCGGCTCCATCCTGCCCTGTCTCCATCCTGCCCCCCCAGCTCCATACTGCCCCCCACATCCATCCTGCCCCCCTACATCCATCCTGCCCCAGCTGCATCCATCCTGCCCCCTCTCTCCGGCTTCATCCTGCCCCGCTCGCTCCATCCTGCCCTGCTTGCTCCATGCTGCCCCCTTGCTCCATCCTGCCCCCCCACCACCATCCTGCCTCCCCACCACCATCCTGCCCCCGCCACCACCATCCTGCCCCCGCCACCACCATCCTGTAACACTGCTATACATGTACTGTAATGTACTGCCATATAATATAGTGCTGCTATACATGTACTGTAATGTACCGCCATATACCATAGCGTTGCTATACATGTACTATAATGTACCACCGTTTACTATAGTGCGGCTATACATGTATTGTAATGTACCGCCATATACTATAGTGCTGCTCTACATGTACTGTAATGTACGGCCATATACTATAGTGCTGCTATACATGTATTGTAATGTACCACCATATACCATAGTGCTGCTATACATGTACTGTAATGTACCGCCATATACCATAGTGCTGCTATACATGTGCTGTAATGTACCACCATATACCATAGCACTGCTAATAGATTTATTGTAATGTACTGCCATATACTATAGTGCTGCTATACATGTACTGTAAAGTACCGCCATATACTATAGTGCTGCTACACATGTACTGTAATGTACCGCCATATACCATAGCGCTGCTATACATGTACTGTAATGTACCGCCATATACTATAGTGCTGCTATACATGTACTGTAATGTACCGCCATATACTATAGTGCTGCTATATATGTGCTGTAATGTACCGCCATATACTATAGTGCTGCTATACATGTGCTGTAATGTACCGCCATATACCATAGCGCAGCTATACATGTAATGTAATGTACCACCATATACTATAGTGCTGCTATACATGTACTGTAATGTTCCGCCATAAACTATAGTGCTGCTATACATGTGCTGTAATGTACCACCATATACCATAGCGCAGCTATACATGTACTGTAATGTTCCGCCATATACTATAGTGCTGCTATACATGTGCTGCAATGTAACACCATATACCATAGCGCTGATATATATATACTAGCTGTGAGCCCGATGCAAATGCATCGGGTGTCTAGAATGTGCATTAATTTGATTATAGTAGTTATAGCTGGTGTGAGGACTTTTCGGGGGGGTGTGAATAGTTTTTGGGGGGTCACATACTTTTTTGGGTGGGTCACATACTTTTTTGGGGGGTGACATACTTTTTTGGGGGGGTCCAATATTTTTTTTGGGGGGTGACATAATTTTTTTGGGGGGTCACATCATTTTTTTGGGGGGTGACATATTTTTTTTGGGGGGGTCACATACTTTTTTGGGGGTGTCAGATACTTTTTTTGGGGGGTCACATACTTTTTTGGGGGGGTCCAATACTTTTGGGGGGGTCCAATACTTATATTTTAATAAATTAATGTAATTAATATCTTAATGTAATTTTTTTTTTTTTTTTTTTTTTTTATTATTATTTTTTATTTTATTATTTATTTTTATAATTTTTTTTACGATTATTATTATTAAATTTATTTATTATTTTGTATTTTAAGTGATTTTTTTTGTATTAAAATTATGTTATTTTATTAAAAAACCGCATCTGCGGTGCGTTTGCGGTAATCCCCATACAAAGTATAGGGGGACTTGCGGCAGGTGCGGCAAAACCGCACTTGCCGCACCTGCCGCAAGTCCCCCTATACTTTCTATGGGGATTTTTGGGGGGGTTACATAATTTTTTTGGGGGGTCCAATACTTTTGGGGGGGTCCAATACTTATATTTTAATAAATTAATGTAATTAATATCTTAATGTAATTTATTTTTTTTTTTTTTTTTATTATTATTTTTTATTTTATTATTTATTTTTATTATTTTTTTTACGATTATTATTATTAAATTTATTTATTATTTTGTATTTTAAGTGACTTTTTTTGTATTCAAATTGTTATTTTATTAAAAAACCGCATCTGCGGTGCGGTTGCGGTAATCCCCATACAAAGTATAGGGGGACTTGCGGCAGGTGCGGCAAAACCGCACTTGCCGCACCTGCCGCAAGTCCCCCTATACTTTCTATGGGGATTTTTGGGGGGGGTCACATAATTTTTTTGGGGGGGTCCAATACTTTTGGGGGGTCCAATACTTATATTTTAATAAATTAATGTAATTAATATCTTAATGTAATTTTTTTTTTTTTTTATTATTATTTTATTATTTATTTTTATTATTTTTTTTACGATTATTATTATTAAATTTATTTATTATTTTGTATTTTTTTTGTATTAAAATTATGTTATTTTATTAAAAAACCGCATCTGCGGTGCGGTTATCCCCATAGAAAGTATAGGGGGACTTGCGGCAGGTGCGGCAAAACCGCACTTGCCGCACCTGCCGCAAGTCCCCCTATACTTTCTATGGGGATTACCGCAACCGCGCCGCAACTGGCACTTGCGGCGCAATTGCGGTAATCCTTATGGGTTTGACCGCAACCGCGCCGCAAGTGCTCGCACTCAGCCAGCGACTCGCAATGCGGCGCGGTTGCGGTAATCCTTATGGGTTTTACCGCAACCGCGCCGCAAGTGCTCGCACTCAGCCAGCGACTCGCAATGCGGCGCGGTTGCGGTAATCCTTATGGGTTTTACCGCAACCGCGCCGCAAGTGCTCGCACTGAGCCAGCGAGTTAATATGCGGCGCGGTTGCGGTAATCCACAGGGCAATGGGGCACAGGGGCACAGAGGCACAGGGGCACAGGGGCACAGGGGCACAGGGGCACAGAGGCACAGGGGCACAGAGGCACAGGGGCACAGGGGCACAGAGGCACAGGGGCACAGAGGCACAGGGGCACAGGGGCACAGGGGCACAGGGGCACAGGGGCACAGAGGCACAGGGGCACAGGGGCACAGGGGCACAGAGGCACAGGGGCACAGAGGCACAGGGGCACAGGGGCACTGGGGCACAGGGGCACAGGGGCACAGAGGCACAGGGGCACAGGGGATGGCGGGGGTGACAGGGGCACAGGGGCACTTGGGCACAGGGGCATTGGGGCACAGGGGCACAGGCTCCGGAGCACTGTATCAGCATGTGCTGACAGCAGCTGCTTCGGAGCGGGAGGCACAGGGGCACTGAGGCACAGGGGATGGCGGGGGTGACAGGGCACAGGGGCACTTGGGCACAGGGGCATTGGGGCACAGGGGCACAGGTTCGGAGCGGGAGGCAGAGGGGCACACTGAGGCACTGAGGCACAGGGGCACAGGGGCACAGGGCGGCTGAGGTAGCGACTCGCAATGGCCTCGCGGCCATTGCTCGCGCTACCTCAGCGGTACATCGCTAAATTTGTGGCCGAGCCTCTGGTTCTATTTTCGGCCACCGACTCGCAATGGCCGCTTCGCGGCCATTGCTCGTGCGTGGTGACGTCAGCGGCTCGCAATGGCCGCTACGCGGCCAATGCTTCGCCGTGATGACGTCACAGAGTGTGACATATCCACGGCACGTTGTCGGGGTCCGACACGAAAACGTCTTAGGCAATTATATAGTAGATAGGAATTTTTTATTTTATTATTTATTTTGTTTTGTTTTTTTTACTATTTTTATTATTATTAAATGTATTTATTATTTGTTATTTTAAGTAAATTTATTTGTATTAAAATTATTTTATTTTATTTAAAAAGCGCATCTGCGGCGCGGTTGCGGTAATCCCCATAGAAAGTATAGGGGGACTTGCGGCAGGTGCGGCAAAACCGCACTTGCCGCACCTGCCGCAAGTCCCCTATACTTTCTATGGGGATTACCGCAACCGCGCCGCAAGTGCTCGCACTCAGCCAGCGACTCGCAATGCGGCGCGGTTGCGGTAATCCTTATGGGGATTACCGCAACCGCGCCGCAAGTGCTCGCACTCAGCCAGCGACTCGCTGCCGCACCTGCCGCAAGTCCCCCTATACTTTCTATGGGGATTACCGCAACCGCGCCGCAAGTGTAGCGACTCGCAATGGCCTCGCGGCCATTGCTCGCGCTACACAGCGACTCGCAATAGATCCCCATTGAAAGTATAGGGGGAGATGCGGCAGGTGCGGCGGCTGAGGTAGCGACTCGCAATGGCCTCGCGGCCATTGCTCGCGCTACCTCAGCGGTAAATCGCTAACTTTGTGGCCGAGCCTCTGGTTCTATTTTCGGCCAGCGGCTCGCAATGGCCGCTTCGCGGCCATCGCGAGTGCGTGGTGACGTCAGCGACTCGCAATGGCCGCTACGCGGCCAATGCTTCGCCGTGATGACGTCACAATAGTGACATAGCCACGGCACGTTGTCGGGGTCCGACACGAAAATGCCTACGGCAATTATATAGTAGATATATATATATTTATACATAAATATATATGTAGTTCACTCATGTTGACTGAACAAGTTCTGTCAGTCACAGCATGTCAACTACATACATATTCTAGAATACCCGATGCGTTAGAATTGGGCCACCATCTAGTTTCTTAATAAAATCTTTCACTACTCTAGATCACCCGGGATTTTATCATAAAACTAACAGAAGGGTTAAACCAGACCACAAATTCTTATAACTGAAGTACTTTACTACCCTAGCCCACCAGGTTCACTGCCCATCATCACCTTATCATTGATACTTTGATTGCCCTAGACCACCAGGGATATTGAAATTAGGAGAAAAACATTTTCGGAGTTTTTACATCAAAATAAGTAAAATCAGAAAACCATTTGTAATGTCGGAGAGCTCAGGACACCGGGGCTAGAAAAGCAATCACTTACATTTTTATGTCCCACTGCCCTCCAGGACCGGTGAGTGTGTGACCCCCCAACCCTGCACCTCGGGGGGCGGCCGTCACACCCCTCCCTCCATACACTGCACATTAATAAGTCCAGCTCAGCAGGGGGGCTCAGTACTGGGGCCCGGGGCCCCTCTAATCTCCGCCATTGTCTGATCCCACAATCACATTATTTATCATTTTACGTATTCCGACACATTTACCCCAAGAGACGACGTCTGCTGGAAGAGCAGAGCATGCCAGGGGCGTTACATCATCTGCTACTGCTCTCTGTTATCAGTCAGTCCACAGTGGGGCTTTAAGTCAATCTGATAAGGACACAAGGTACATAGATAAATAGAGGGAGGGATGGATGGATGGATGGATAGATAGACAGACAGACAGATAAATAGATCCACCTTTCCTACAGCCCTACCCAACATCCCTACAGTCCCTATCCCAATTCCCTATTGTACACTTACTTTGGAAAATCTAATGTGTATTTATTCCTGACAATAAAGCTTGTTTGAATTTGATATACGGTAATAGATATAAGATAGATATAAGAATAGATATAGATACATAAGATAGTGATAAGATAGATAGATAGATAGATAGATAGATAGATAGATAGATAGATAGATAGAATTTATTGATATCTCTTGTGTGGTGTCACACGCATAGATCATGTTAACAATTTTCAGTTGGCAGTGCACCAGTGATCCAGCGCACAACCCAGCGATCGAGGCATCCAGTGTCAGGGATAGGTGAAATCGTTAAGGAGATCATTATGGCGGTGTCACACAGAACAATGCAGCAGATTGGATGATGGACATCGTGTGATGTGGGGTCCAGTTCCCATATCTGTGATTAATGATCAGATCACTTATTGCTAGTCAGACCGACCTGTCACACACAATGATGTTGTTGGAGCGACTGAAAATCAGTGACGTTTCAGCGATATCTTTACAGATACCGTAGAGTGTAACGGCCCCCATAGATAGAAAGATAGATATAATAGATAGAAGGACGGATAGATAGATAATAGGGCCGCTTTACACACACCAACTTCTGTGACCAACTTCTGAACAGATCTCTGGTTGCAGTGAAATCATGGACACATTGTTCATTTGTACACAGCCACAAAATGGAGCAATGTGTCCATGATTTCACTGCAACCAGAGATCTGTGAACAATATCTGCACAATTATCTGTGTGTGTGACGTGGCCCATAGATAGATGTGAGATTGATAACATAGATAGATATAAACAGACAGACAGATAGATGTAAACAGACATTGGCCATATATGTACCAAGAACCCCAGTAAATAAAAAGATAACAATATTGAGTTTTTGAAAAAAACGTAAGTTCTTTAATTTTTTCCTCATATATATATATAATACCGCTTATTAGCATGTGTGCATTATGGTAGTAACTGAGTGCTGCGGTGACATTTTTTGATAGATAGACAGACAGACAGACATATGCTTTGGCAAATCTAATGTGTCCTGCCAATAAAGCTGCTTTGAATTTGATAGATATAGATATAACTGATAGATAACTCATTATCATATATCTATAACTCTCTAATCCCCTCCTGTGTCTCGCTCATATTTATCTATCATCCATTATTCCTCTGTAACTCCTATCTATCATTATCTATGATCAGTCATCTATGTAACTATCAATTCTCTTCAATATGTTTATAGAATATCTACTATCTGGTTATCAATCTATTACTTATTGATGTTATATCTATTGATCTAGCATCTGTCTATTCTCTCTATCTAATATCTATCTTCCCTGTATAGTAGCTATCATCTACTATGTCTGTTTATCTACCATTATACATCATTAAGTTTATGTCAATCTGTTTTTATCTTTTAGCTAATCTATCTATCTATCTATCTATCTATCTACTCTCTATATCTATCTCTCTATCTATCTATCTATCTCTCTATATCTATTATCTATCTCTATCTATCTATCCATCTCTCTCTATCTATCTCCCACCAGCCTCTCCTCTGATCAGGAATCTCTTAAATTTGCTCCTGTCTCTTATATTTAGGACATTTCCCTGCACTACGGACTATGTTGGTGCTATACAAATAAACCTCTTATTATTATTATTCTCTACAATCTCTCTTTTCTTCCCCACCTTCTATGTTTTCCATTATTCTATCACTCTTTCTCTCGTTCTTTGACTTTTTGTAACTTTTCTATTCCTTTGTATCTCTGGGTCTCAGTCCGGGGATCTGTAGATGTTTCTTTGTCACCTCCGCCCGCACCACATTTACATGAGAAGGAACTTGTTAGGTTATGTGGTTTTTGCCTATTCTGGATCAACATGTTGGGTTATGGGTTGAACTAGATGGTCTTGAACCTTAAAAACTATGAAACTTGGATCAGAAAACTTCTATGGAAGAATAGAAGATGTTAAAGTGTGACTCACGCTTCGGTGATGTTCTCTACGTCTCTGAGGAGCGAGATGTTGCTGATGGTGTTGGGTTCCAGACATTGCATCAAGGTCCCGTAACACCTGCAGAAGTCGGGGCAGGAGGTCACCGCACCCGAGAGGAGGGAGACCATGAGTCCGGCCAGGATCCAGGACGTGGGACGCACCAACGTCTCCGCCACCATGGTAGAATCCCACCGGGGTCTCAGTTGTTGACTTCTATGTAAAGCCCCCATCTTCCGGGATGTCCTCCACCTCAGAGCCGGTCCTGAGGAACCATGGCTGGAGCTAGTCTACCACCACCGGGGGTCTTCTCCACCACCGAGGGTCCTCTACAACCACAGACGATCCTCTACCACTACCAAGAGTCCACTCCACCACCGAGGGTCCTCTCCACCACCGAGGGTCCTCTCCCACCAATGAGAGTCCACTCCACCACCAAGGGTCCTCTCCCACCACAGAGGGTCCTCTCCACCACCGAGGGTCCTCTCCCACCAATGAGAGTCCACTCCACAACCGAGGGTCCTCTCCCACCACCGAGGGTCCTCTCCACCCTACAGCTGCTCTCGTCTGAAGGCATCAGCCCTCGTGTACAGGAGAAAGCATCAGTCTGGGATAGGGAGGGGCAACTCTCATTATCCCACTGGGTGCTCAGCCTGCTGATGGCCACATTAATAAATACTTAACGACACCAATAAAAATGTCCACACACCATATGAATCCCACCGACCCGAGGACCCCCCACCAACCAGGAGGACCCCCCTCATCTCTGCACTCGGGGAAGGAAAAGGCAACTTTAGGCAGAAATAGGCAGAAAACAGGACAGAACAGTTATCTCAGGATGGAGAAGAGAAGAAAAGAGGATAAAAGAAAGGAGAAGAGAAAGAGGAGATGAAAGGAGAGAAGAGGATAAAGGAAAGGAAAAGAGAGAAAGGAGGGTAAAAAAGAGGGGAAGTGAGGAGAAATGAAAAAAAGGAGAGGAAAGTGGAAAAGAGGAGAGGAGAGATAAGAGGAGAGGAGAAAAGAAGATAAGAGAAGTGGGTAAAAAAACAGAAAAGAAAAGGAGAAGGGAGAAAAGAAGAGGAGAAGTGGGGACAAATGAAAACTAAAGGAAAGGGGAGAGCAGGGGTTAAGAGGACAGATATAAGAGGAGATGGGAAAAAGGATAAAGGAAAAGAGAAGAGAAAGAGGAGATGAAAGAAGAGGGGAAAAAAGGATCAAGGAGATTGGAAGTTGGGAAAGATAAAAGAGAATGGAGAGAAAAAGAAGAGATTAGAGGAGAGAGGGAAAGGAAAAAGAGTGGAGAAAGGAGAAAAGAAAGTAAAAAAGAGAGAGGAAGTGGGGAGAGATGAAGGATAAAGGAGAAGAAAGGGGAGGACAAGGGATAAGAGAGAAGAGGAGAGTGGGAAAGAAAGGAGGAAAGGGGAAAAGTGAGAAGAGAAAAGAAGATAAGGGAAAAGAAAAAAAGAGGGGAAAGAAGAGGGAAAGTGGGGAAAATGAAAGAGAAGAGGGGAGAAGGCGCAAGGAAAAGGGGAGGACAGGACAGAAAATAAAAGGAGAGGAGAAAACTGAGTAAAGGAGAGGGGTAGTGGGAAGAATGAAAGAAAGAGGAGAGGAAAAGGGGAGAACAGGGGGAAATAAGGTGAACAAAGAAGAGGATAAGAAAGAATAAAGGAAAGGAGATGAAAGAAGACAAGAAAAAAAAAGGGTAAAGGAGACTGGAAGAGGGGAGGAAAAAAAAGACAGAGGAGAGGAAAAGGGAGAACCAGGCATAAGAAGGGAGAACTGGGGATAGGAGAGAAAGGAGGAGAGGGAAAAGGAAGGAAGGGGAAAATAGGGGAGAAAAGAGGGAAGGAGAGAAACAAAGATATGGAAAAGAGAGGGGAGGGAAGGTGAAAAGAGAGGAGGAGAGGGGAGAAAAGAAAAGGGGAAAGAGGGGAGAAAAAGGTGGAAGACTAGGAGAAAGGAGAGGGGAAGTGAGGAGAAATGAGAGAGGAGAGGAAAAAAACAGGGGGAGGGGAGGCAGGGGGAAAGAGGAGAACAGGGGGAAAGAGGGTAGAACAGGGGGAAAGAGGGGGAGAACAGGGGTGAAGAGGGGAGAACAGGGGGAAAGAGGGGAGAACAGGGGGAAAGGAGGGGAGAACAGGGGTGAAGAGGGGAGAAACAGGGGTGAAGAGGGGAGAACAGGGGTGAAGAGGGGAGAACAGGGGTGAAGAGGGGAGAACAGGGGTGAAGAGGGGAGAAACAGGGGGGGAAGAGGGGAGAACAGGGGAGAAGGAAGGGAGAACAGGAGGAAAGAGGGAGAGAACAGGGGGAAAGGGGAGAGAACAAGGGGAAAGGAGAGAACAGGAAAAAGAGGGAGGCACAGGGGAAAGAGGGAAGAACAGGAGGAAAGGGGAGAAACAGGGGAAAAGAGGGAGAGAACTGGGGAAAAGAGAGAGAACAGGTGGAAAGAGGGAGAAACAGGGGGAAATGGGGAGAACAGGGTGAAAGAGGAGAACAAGGAGAAAGGAGATAACAGGAAAAAGGGAAAGAAACAGGGGGAAAAGAGGGGAGAACAGGGGGAAAGAGGGGAGAAAGGGGGAAAGAGGGGAGAACAGGGAGAAAAGAGGTGAGAACATGGGGAAAAGAGGTGGAGAAACAGGAGAACAGGAGGAAAAAGGGGAGAAACAGGGGGAAATGTGAGAACAGGGGAAAGAGGGGAGAACAGGGGGAAAGAGGAGAACAAGGGGAAGGAAGGGAGAACAGGAGGAAAGAGGGGAGAACAGGGGGAAGAGGGGAGAACAGGGGGGAAGAGGGGAGAACAGGGGGAAGAGGGGAGAACAGGGGGAAGGAAGGGAGAACAGGAGGAAAGAGGGGAGAACAAAAAAAAGAGGGGAGCACAGGGGGAAAGAGGGAAGAACAGGGGGGAAGGAGGGGAGAACAAGGGAGAAGGAGGGGAGAACAGGGGGAAAGAGGGGAGAACAGGAGGAAAGGGGAGAACAGGGGAAAAGAGGGGAGAACTGGGGAAAAGAGGTGAGAAACAGGGGGAAACAGGAGAACAGGTGGAAAGAGGGGAGAAACAGGGGGAAATGGGAGAACAGGGTGAAAGGGGAGAACAAGGAGAAAGGAGATAACAGGAAAAAGGGGGAGAACATGGGGAAAAGAGGTGAGAAACAGGAGAACAGGTGGAAAAAGGGGAGAAACAGGGGAAAATGGGAGAGAACAGGGGAAAGAGGGGAGAACAGGGGGAAAGAGGGGAGAACAGGTGGAAAAAGGTGAGAGCAGGGGAAAGGGGAGAACAGCAGGGGAGAGGGGGATAGAGGGGAGAACAGGGGGAAAGAGGAGAATGGGGGGAAAGAGGAGAACGGGGGAAAGAGGAGAACGGGGGAAAGAGGTGAAAACAGGGGGAAAGAGGTGAAAACAGGTGGAAAAAGGTGAGAGCAGGGGAAAGGGAGAACAGGGGGAAGAAGGGGAGAAAAGGGGGAGAGAGGGGAGAACAGGGGTGAAGAGGGGAGAACAGGGGGAAAGAGGGGAGAACAAGGGGAAAAAAAGGGGAGAACAGGGGTGAAGAGGGGAGAACAGGGGGAAGGAAGGGAGAACAGGAGGAAAGAGGGGAGAACAGGGGGAAAGGGGAGAACAAGGGGAAAGGAGAGAACAGGAAAAGAGGGGAGACAGGGGGGAAGGAGGGAGAACAAGGGGGAAGGAGGGGAGAACAGGGGGAAAGAGGGGAGAACAGGAGGAAAGGGGAGAACTGGGGAAAAGAGGGGAGAACTGGGGAAAAGAGGGGAGAACTGGGGAAAGAGGGGAGAAACAGGGGGAAACAGGAGAAAGGTGAAAAGAGGGGAGAAACAGGGGGAAATGGGAGAACAGGGTGAAAGGGGAGAACAAGGAGAAAGGAGATAACAGGAAAAAGGGAAGAACAGGGGGAAAGAGGGGAGAACAGGGAGAAAAGAGGTGAGAACATGGGGAAAAGAGGTGAGAAACAGGAGAACAGGTGGAAAAAAGGGAGAAACAGGGGGAAATGGGAGAACAGGGGAAAGAGGGGAGAACAGGGGGAAAGGGGAGAACAAGGGGAAAGGAGATAACAGGAAAAAGAGGGGAGAACAGGAAAAAGAGGGGAGAACAGGGGGAAAGAGGGGAGAACAGGGGGAAAGAGGGGAGAACAGGGGGAAAGAGGGGAGAACAGCAGGGGAGAGGGGGATAGAGGGGAGAACAGGGGGAAAGAGGAGAATGGGGGAAAGAGGAGAACGGGGAGAAAGAGGAGAACGGGGGAAAGAGGTGAAAACAGGGGGAAAGAGGTGAAAACAGGGGGAAAGAGGTGAAAACAGGTGGAAAAAGGTGAGAGCAGGGGAAAGGGGAGAGACAAGGGGAAAGGGAGAACAGGGGGAAGAAGGGGAGAACAAGGGGAAAGGGAGAACAGGGGGAAAGAGGGGAGAACAGTCAGAAATGGGAGAACAGGGGAAAAAGGGGAGAACAGGGGAAAAAGGGGAGAACAGGGGAAAAAGGGGAGAACAGGGGGAAAGAGGTGGAGAACAGGCGAGAGCAGGGGAAAGGGGAGAACAAGGGGAAAGGGAGAACAGGGGGAAAGAGGGGAGAACAGGGGGAAAGGGGGAGAACAGGGGAAAAAAGGGAGAACAGGGGAAAAAAGGGAGAACAGGGGGAAAGAGGGGAGAACAGGGGTAGATGTAATAATAACAGCAAAGGAAGAGAGTAATGCCAGTGTACACTGAGCTATAGGGTCAATACCCTGATCCCACCCTTATCTAATCCATCCATTTGTGATACTGTCTGCTGAGCTGTGTATCTAATCCTATCCTGTGTGATACTGTCTACTGAGCTGTGTATCTAATCCTCTCCTGTGTGATACTGTCTGCTGAGCAGTGTATCTAATAGTATCCTGTGTGATACTGTCTGCTGAGCTGTGTATCTAATCCTATCCTGTGTGATACTGACTGCTGAGCTGTGTATCTAATCCTATCCTGTGTGATACTGTCTGCTGAGCTGTGTATCTAATCCTATCCTGTGTGATACTGTCTGCTGACCTGTGTATCTAATCCTATCCTTTGTGATACTGTCTGCTGACCTGTGTATCTAATCCTATCCTGTGTGATACTGTCTGTGTGCTGTGTATCTAATCCTATCCTGTGTGATACTGACTGCTGAGCTGTGTATCTATTCCTATCCTGGGTGATACTGTCTGCTGAGCTGTGTATCTAATCCTATCCTGTGGGATACTGTCTGGTGAGCTGTGTATCTAATCCTATCCTGTGTGATACTGTCTGCTGAGCTGTGTATCTAATCCTATCTGTCTGATACTGTCTGCTGAGCTGTGTATCTAATCCTATCCTGTGTGATACTGTCCGTTGTGCTGTGTATCTAATCCATCCTGCGTGACACTGTCTGCTGAGCTGTGTATCTAATCCTCTCCTGTGTGATACTGTCTGCTGAGCTGTGTATCTAATCCTCTCCTGTGTGATACTGTCTGCTGAGCTGTGTATCTAATCCTATCCGATACTGTCTGCTGAGCTGTGTATCTAATCCTATCCTGTGTGATACTGTCTGCTGAGCTGTGTATCTAATCCTTCCTGTGTGATACTGTCTGCTGAGCTGTGTATCTAATCCTATCCGATACTGTCTGCTGAGCTGTGTATCTAATCCCATCCTGCGTGACACTGTCTGCTGAGCTGTGTATCTAATCCTATCCGATACTGTCTGCTGAGCTGTGTATCTAATCCTATCCTGTGTGATACTGTCTGCTGAGCTGTGTATCTAATCCTCCTGTGTGATACTGTCGTTGTGCTGTGTATCTAATCCCATCCTGCGTGACACTGTCTGCTGAGCTGTGTATCTAATCCTCTCCTGTGTGATACTGTCTGCTGAGCTGTGTATCTAATCCTCTCCTGTGTGATACTGTCTGCTGAGCTGTGTATCTAATCCTATCCTGATACTGTCTGCTGAGCTGTGTATCTAATCCTATCCTGTGTGATACTGTCTGCTGAGCTGTGTATCTAATCCTCTCCTGTGTGATACTGTCTGCTGAGCTGTGTATCTAATCCTATCCGATACTGTCTGCTGAGCTGTGTATCTAATCCTATCCTGTGTGATACTGTCTGCTGAGCTGTGTATCTAATCCTATCCTGTGTGATACTGTCTGCTGAGCTGTGTATTAATCCTATCCTGTGTGAATACTGTCTGCTGAGCTGTGTATCTAATCCTATCCTGTGGATACCGTCTGCTGAGCTGTGTAATCTATTCCTATCCTGTGTGATACTGTCTGCTGAGCTGTGTATCTAATCTTACCTGTGTCGATACCGTCTGCTGAGCTGTGTATCTAATCCTATCCTGTGTGATACTGTCTGCTGAGCTGTGTATCTAATCCTATCCTGTGTGATACTGTCTGCTGAGCTGTGTATCTAATCCTATCCTGTGTGATCCTGTCTGCTGAGCTGTGTATCTAATCCTATCCTGTGTGATACTGTCTGCTGAGCTATGTATCTAATCCTCTCCTGTGTGAAACTGTCTGCTGAGCTGTGTAATCTAATCCTATCCTGTGTGATACTGTCTGCTGACTGTGTATCTAATCCTATCCTGTGTGATACTGTTGCTGAGCTGTGTATCTAATCCTGTCCTGTGTGATACTGTCTGCTGAGCTGTGTATCTAATCCTCTCCTGTGTGATACTGTGTGCTGAGCTGTGTATCTAATCCTATCCTGTGTGATACTGTCTGCTGAGCTGTGTATCTAATCCTATAATGTGTATTACGGTCTGCTGAGCGGTGTATCTAATCCTATCCTGTGTGATACTGTCTGCTGTGTATCTAATCCTATCCTGTGTGATACTGTCTGCTGTGTATCTAATCCTATCCTGTGTAATACTGTCTGCTGAGCTGTGTATCTAATCCTATCCTGTGTGATACTGACTGCTGAACTGTGTATCTAATCCTATCCTGTGTGATACTGTGTGCTGAGCTGTGTATCTAATCCTATCCTGTGTGATACTGTCTGCTGAACTGTGTATCTAATCCTATCCTGTGTGATACTGTCTGCTGAGCTGTGTATCTAATCCTATCCTGTGTGATACTGTCTGCTGAGCTGTGTATCTAATCCTGTCCTGTGTGTGATACTGTCTGCTGAGCTGTGTATCTAATCCTGTCCTGTGTGTGATACTGTCTGCTGAGCTGTGTATCTAATCCTATCCTGTGTGATACTGTCTGCTGAGCTGTGTATCTAATCCTATCCTGTGTGATACTGTCTGCTGAGCTGTGTATCTAATCCTATCCTGTGTGATACCGTCTGTTGAGCTGTGTATCTAATACTATCCTGTGTGATACTGTCTGCTGAGCTGTGTATCTAATCCTACCCTGTGTGATACAGTCTGCTGAGCTGTGCATCTAATCCTATCCTGTGTGATACTGTCTGCTGAGCTGTGTATCTAATCCTGTCGTGTGATACTGTCTCCTGAGCTCTGTATCTAATCCTGTCCTGTGTGATACTGTCTGCTGAGCTTTGTATCTAATCCTATCCTGTGTGATACTGTCTGTTGAGCTGTGTATCTAATCCTACCCTGAGTGATACAGTCTGCTGAGCTGTGTATCTAATCCTATCCTGTGTGATACTGTCTCCTGAGCTGTGTATCTAATCCTATCCTGTGTGATACTGTCTGCTGAGCTGTGTATATAATCCTCTCCTGTGTGATACTGTCTGCTGAGCTGTGTATCTAATCCTATCCTGTGTGATGCTGTCTGCTGAGCTGTGTATCTAATCCTATCCTGTGTGATACTCTCTGCTGAGCTGTGTATCTAATCCTACCCTGTGTGATACAGTTTGCTGAGCTGTGTATCTAATCCTGTCCTGTGTGATACTGTCTGCTGAGCTGTGTATCTAATCCTATCCTGTGTGATACTGTGTGCTGAGCTGTGTATCTAATCCTATCCTGGGTGATACTGTCTGCTGAGCTGTGTATCTAATCCTCTCCTGTGTGATACTGTCTGCTGAGCTGTGTATCTAATCCTCTCCTGTGTGATACTGTCTGCTGAGCTGTGTATCTAATCCTATCCTGTGCACATTCAGTGCACACGTAATACCGCCACACAGTGCACACATAATACCGCCATACAGTGCACACATACCGCCATACAGTGCACACATAATACCGCCATACAGTGCACACATAATACCATACAGTGCACACATAATACTGCCATACAGTGCACACATAATACCGCCATAGATTGCACGCATAATACCGCCATACAGTGCACGCATAATACCACCATACAGTGCACACATAATACCGTCATACAGTGCACACATAATACCGCCATACAGTGAACGCATAATACCGCCATACAGTGCACACATAATACCACAATACAGTGCACACAATACCGCCATACAGTGCGCACACAATACCGCCATACAGTGCGCACACAATACCGCCATACAGTGCACACATAATACCGCCATACACTGTACACATAATACCGACATATAGTGCACACATAATACCGCCATACAGTGCACACATAATACCGCCATACAGTGCACACATAATACCGCCATACAGTGCACACATAATACCGCCATACAGTGCACACATAATACCGCTATACAGTGCACACATAATACCGCCATACAGTGCACACATAATACCGACATACAGTGCTCACACAATACCGCCATTTGTGCACACATAATACCGCCATACACTGTACACATAATACCGACATATAGTGCACACATAATACCGCCATACAGTGCACACATAATACCGCTATACAGTGCACACATAATACCGCCATACAGTGCACACATAATACCGACATACAGTGCACACATAATACCGCCATACAGTGCACACATAATACTGCCATACAGTGCACGCATAATACCGCCATACAGTGCACACATAATACCGCCATACAGTGCACACATAATACTGCCATACAGTGCACACATAATACCGCCATACAGTGCACACATAATACCGCTATACAGTGCACGCATAATACCGCCATACAATGCACACATAATACCGCCATACAGTGCACACATAATACTGCCATACAGTGCACGCATAATACCGCCATACAGTGCATACATAATACCGCTATACAGTGCACACATAATACCGCCATACAGTGCATATATAATACCGCTATACAGTGCACACATACTGTGCTCAGAAAATTCCTAAAGAGATAAAAAGCTGATGGAACTATGACAATTGATGCGTTGACAGAAGTAACCAATCATAGCGCAGCTTTCGTGTATTCTGTGGCTAAACAGTTAAGGCCCCGTCTCACACAGCGATATCGTTAATACGTCACGGGTTTTCAGTCGTTCTAACGAGGTCGCTGCCTGTGACAAGTACAAACGATCAATGATAAGTCGGCTGATCATTGATGGGAGGTTTGTGATCAGGACTTTAAACCAGACGATGATCGTCCGTCCAGCCTGTAGCATAGGTGTGTGACACCTTGATAACGATGTTTACGACTTTGCGCTATCCAGAGCTGGAGGACGTAGGCAACCAAACGGCGCAAGTGTCGTTTGCTTGTCACGGAATCGTTGCTGCGTCGTTCTCGATATCAGTACGTGTGACACCTCTCTAGCGATCATTGAACATCGTTCCAGTGATGTAGGTCAAGTCGGATTGTTGGTCGGTTTGCCGACACATTGAAGCGTGAGACGGGGCCTTCAAAAGCTGCACTGTGATTGGTCCCTGTGGACAGAAAAAAGAGTTTTCCAAACTCTAACCCGACGCAGGTGACCCTCAGTGCCACCATGTGACTGTACCTACATAAGGCTCACCAAGACACACCAGTGTTTTAGTATTAAGACTTTAGCTTCCGGTACCTCTACTACCATTCTACTGTCTGCCTGCGGCTTCCATACCTCCACTACCAGTCCCCTATCTGCCTGCGGCTTCCATACTTCCACTACCAGTCCCCTATCTGCCTGCGGCTTCCATACCTCCACTACCAGTCCCCTATCTGCCTGCAACTTCCATATCTCCGCTACCAGTCCCCTATCTGCCTGCTACTTCCATATCTCTTCTACCAGTCCCCCTATCTGCCTGCAGCTTCCATATCTCTGCTACCAGTCCCCTATCTGCCTGAAGCTTCCATATCTCTGCTACCAGTCCCCCTATCTGCCTGCAGCTTCCATATCTCTGCTACCAGTCCCCCTATCTGTCTGCAGCTTCCATATCTCTGCTAAAAGTCCCCCTATCTGCCTGCAGCTTCCATATCTCTGCTACCAGTCCCCTATCTGCCTGCAGCTTCCATATCTCTGCTACCAGTCCCATATCTGCCTGCAGCTTCCATATCTCTGCTACCAGTCCCCTATCTGCCTGCAGCTTCCATATCTCTGCTACCAGTCCCCTATCTGCCTGCAGTTTCCATTTCTCTGCTACCAGTCCACCATCTGCCTGCAGCTTCCATATCTCTGCTACCAGTCCCCTATCTGCCTGCAGCTTCCATATCTCTGCTACCAGTCCACTATCTGCCTGCAGCTTCCATATCTCTGCTACCAGTCCATCTTCCTGCAGCTTCCATACCTCCACTACCAGTCCCCTATCTGCCTGCAGCTTCCAATATCTCTGCTACCAGTCCCCTATCTGCCTGCAGCATCCATACCTCTGCTACTAGTCCCCTATCTGCCTGCAGCTTCCATATTTCTGCTACCAGTCCCCCTATCTGCCTGCAGCTTCCATATCTCTGCTACCAGTCCCCTATCTGCCTGCAGCTTCCATATCTCTGCTACCAGTCCACTATCTGCCTGCAGCTTCCATATCTCTGCTACCAGTCCCCATCTGCCTGCAGCTTCCATACCTCCACTACCAGTCCCCTATCTGCCTGCAGCATCCATACCTCTGCTACCAGTCCCCTATCTGCCTGCAGCTTCCATATCTCTGCTACCAGTCCCCCCTATCTGCCTGCAGCTTCCATATCTCTGCTACCAGTCCCTTATCTGCCTGCAGCTTCCATACCTCTGCTAGTAGTCCCCCATTTGCCTGCTGCTTACATACCTCTGCTACCAGTCCCTTATCTTCCTAAGGCTTCCAGTACCTCTGCTACTAGTCTCCTGTCTGCCTGCAGCTTTCAGTATCTCTGCTACAACTCTTCTGTCTGCCTGTGGCTTCCATTATCTCTAGTACTGCTCTCCTGTCTGCCTGAAGCTTCCAGCACCTCTAATGCCAGTCTCCTGTGTGCCTGCAGCTTCCAGTACCTCTACTGCTGGTCTGCTCTATTACTTTCATTTCCAGTACCTCTGTTCGATTCGAGTATGAAGTGTTTTACTATGGGAACGAAAACTTAGGCTTAAAAGATAACGGTCATCAGAGCTGTCACGAACCAAAAAGGAGCCATCTGTCTATCTTTGGCTTCCAGTACCCCTGCTTCTGGTGTCCTGTTTTCCTGAGGCTTCCAGTACATCTGCTGCTAGTCTCCTGTCTGCCTGAGCTTCCAGCACCTCTGCTCTGGCCTCCTGTGTGTCTCCTTCTTCCAGTACATCTGCTACACACCTCCTGTCTGCCTGTGGCTACCAGTACCCTGACACTGGTCTCCTGTCTGCAGCTTCCATTTTCATCTGCCACTGGCCTCTTGTCTTCTGCAGCTTTCAGAATCTCTGCTACTGCTCTCCTGTCTGCTTTTGGCTTCCATACCTCTGCTACCAGTCTCCTGTCTTTCTGCGTTTTCCAGTATCTCTGGAACTGCTCTTCTGTCTTCCCTGCAGTTTTCAATACTCCTGCCTGCGGCTTCCAGTACCTCTGCTTCCTGGTCTCCTGCCTGCCTGCAGCCTCCATTACCGACTCTACTTCCTGTCCTGGAAATAGGAAGGAGCTACAACGTGGTGGCCATTTTGAACACACACATGCTCTGTCACTACAAAGCTGGAGATGGGCTTCATACTGGAAGATTCCTATATTTTCTATTCATTTCTTCTGTTTTTCTCCATCCTGACTAAACATTAGACATTCCTGGTTTTCATTTGTCTCCTAGAACCTGTATCTCCCCCTCACGCTCTCATCTGTCCTGTCCCCGTCCTGCTCTTACTCTCCCTGCTTTGGTCTCTAACTACAGAGCCATCAGTCATAACTCAAATGATGGCTCCTGGCCAATTCCTTCATATCGGAGCCATCTTGAGATCCCCGGAGGACATCTCCAGGTCTTTTTTTGCTCTCTTCTTAAAAGGTTTATAATGAAGCCATTCTCCGATAAGCCGCCTTATCAAGGCCGGCTGCTCAGGCTCACCTTGACCTAGGGTAATAGATGAAGACGGCCAAGGCCTCCTCATCCCTAAGACTATGAAGTAGTGCAGCTCCTTGGTCCAGGGGCTTCCACCCAGGAGCTCTTCATCTGCTTTATGTAAAGGCCCAGAAGCTCCTCGCTCAGTAAGGTTCCTGTCTAGTGATTTATGGTCATCAGAAAAGAACCTGATGAAAAACACATGGCCATTGTACCTTCTCTTAGGTCTCGCTGTATTCTGTAAGCATATCATTCAAGGTCAACAAGCCCACGGGCAATGGTGGCCTTCACATTTGGGTGCTAGGGTACCTTAGGGTTCAGTTGGTTCTTCAGTTTCCATATATCTTATGGTGCCTCAAAGAAGGTGGACAATTGCTTCTCCCAGTCCCCCCCTACATACAGTACATGTATGATCAGTTTGGCTGAGCATGCATATGCGTTCACTAACAGACACCTTTCGTGGAGGTACGGGAATGTAGCTCAAGATGCCAGGTTGGCAAGCTTGGTGGCCTTCACGTTTGGGTGGTACGTTTGGGTTTAGGTGGTTCTTCTATTATCATATAGTTTGTGTTGCCTCAAAAAAGATCCATGATGGATAGAACACTCTCGCAGCTGACAGCGGCCTCTCCCCGTCCCCCTCTACATACATGTGTGATCAGTTTGGCTGAGCCTGCATATGCATTTGTCGAGCCCAGTGGGACGGGGGTACTCGGTACGGTACCGGGTCTGCTACTGGGGAAGTCATGGGTGGTCCTGGTCTCCGTGGGCAGAACTGAGTTCCCCGGGGCAGTGTTCGTAAAGTCTATTGTGTAATGTGCAGGCCTTGTGCTGAGTGTAGTACACTTACTGTCCAGATGCTGTGGGAATCTTCCTTCAGCGATGGAGCCTGCAAGCTGTGACTCTCCAGGTGGGGATCTGCTGCAAACCTGTATGGAGGGAGTCGTGTTCAGGCAGAGACATGCGAGGGGGTCAGATTCAGGGTTCACCGTGTTTACTTCTCAAAGTTCTCAAGTACAGTTCTCAGTTCACTTACAGTTCTCAGTTACACGGGCACACTTTCCCCTCCGGGTTCCCTTTACTCCCTGCAGCCAGGTCTCTCCTACTGTGACCCCTCACTCCGTCTCTGTGTCCTTTCCAGGCTTTCTGTTCTTTCTCTTAGTCACTTAGTGTGCGTCTCCGGACAGTATGGCGGTGACTCGGGCCCCTGTGGGTCCTCCGGGTTGTCACTGAGCTCCCTGTCCTTTGGGGTAGGGACCCTAACGTGTAGTTGTGGTCCCCCGTCGGTTGTCTGGGGATACCGGGTAAAGCAACGGTCCCCTTTAGAGCCGACACTCTACTTCCAGCCTAGCCTCCAGCAGTCCTCCCGTGTGAGGCTCTACCAGGCTCTCTCTAACTGTGTCTTCGGGTACCATAGGAGGGCTACCCCACCTGCAGTCTGGTTGTCCCGGCTGTAGTTCTAGGGCCCGGTATCACCGTCCCTCTCTTCCCTCACACTCCTGGGGTGCTGGCTCCGGATAGGCTTTCTCTCTGCGGCTCGCACTGGCTCTGTTCAGATTCTGCGCTCCTTACACCCCACTCTGCCAGGACGTGTGATTCCAGTCTTTACTGCTCAGCCTACCTCGGCCTACTGACTCCTTGCTCCTCCCCCTTCACTATTTCTAGTGTCTGTCACCTGACTACGTGTGTGCCCACCCACTGCTCTAAACCCACCACCCCTCGCCTGCCTAGAGTTCCCGGGCTCCGGGTTGGGTGCTGCCCTCTACTGTACGTGGGTTGTGTGGGCTGTGAGGGTGTTGGTGCAACTGTCGTCCTACCTGCCTGGCTGCAGTTCCCTTTGTGGCCTCCTGGACGCAGGGGCGCCACACATTCACTGCGGGCCTATCTCAAAGTAACACAGGATGCCAGGTTGGCAAGCTTGGTGGCCTTCACTTTTGGGTGGTAATGGACCAGTCTTCTTCTAGTTCATGCACATGGTGTCAAACTACTGGTTTATATGACGGCACTATATAGTATACAGTATATTGTGGTATTATTTAGTATACAGTGTATAGAAGTACTATAAAGTATATGCTATATCTTGGTATAGTGCACAATATGATATTCACCTACAATGAAGAGCCACATATTGTACTGCACAGTGCACAACTGAACATACAACTAGTCCCGACTAATGCGAGTGATGACAATATCTGAACTAGCAGTATTATAGGGCAAAAACAAAAAATGACCCGCCGGGGATTACAGGCACCCATGATATTTACATCCCATTATCAAAGCTGATTTATGCAAAGAGAACAAACATATAACGTTACATAATATAATATACAAACATACCGAAATGATGACAAAATGAGACTAAAATCAATATTAACCTCCTCCAGGTCAAAGCACTTAAAGAGTAAATTGATTTAACCTCTCATTTAGCTGCAGTGAGGAAGTCCATAATTTGCTCAATCTGGACCCGGTCATGGATCCCATCGGGCGCGTAAATCTCTCCCCTGCAGTGACGGCGTCCGGAATAACAATGAAGACCACATTGTGCGTCAAAAGATGGTGGCTCAGGAGACAACCACCTGAAAGTCCAACATGACCAGTCTCTGCGTGTCCAAAAAAAAATAGACCCCCCCCTGGACTACCTGAAGAGCTGGCACCCAGCAGCCCACTGGGGCGGGGTAAGAGCAGGTGCCACAGTCACTACTCGTAGACAAGGTGTGAGGCAGGGTAGTCAAATGTTCCGGGGTCAGACGCTAAGAGAGCACGTCGTGGAATAAGGGGATAGACAAAGGTATAGTCACACCACGGTCCAGGGTCACATGTCAGGAGAGCATGTCGTGAACTAAGGGAATAGACAAAGGTGTAGTCAGAACTAGAAAAGGGAGAGAGAAGCGCAATAGGGTCTCATCATTGATAAAAAGGTGGACTTAATTTAACTAGTCACTCACCTGGGGGGGGTTGTGTAACACACAACCAGCGTCAGGGCAAAAAGGTAATAGTTGCTGCAACGATCCACACCACAACATCAACCTAGTTCAAAATTGCAGAGGGTGGACAGTGTATATCAGGGGTCTCAAACTCGCGGCCTGCGGGCCGCATGCGGCCCCTGGGGCTTCCCTGTGCGGCCCCCAGCACTTTGGACAAAGAACCATGCTGGCGGCGGTCCTGTGCATGGGGCCGCCGCGGTCTCCGCTATAACATTACTTGCGGCCGCTTCACTGTCTCTGCCGCTCGCTCTGCCAGCTCAATACAAGCCCTCAGCCAATGAGAGGCCGCTGACGTCACCTGCGGGCCTCTCATTGGCTGACGGTGGCTTGCATTGAACTGGCAGAGTGAGCGGCAGAGTGAAGCGGCCGGAAGTAATATTATAGCGGAGACCGCGGCGGCCCCATGCACGGGACCGCCGCCAGCATGGTTCTTAGTTCAAAGTGCTGGGGGCCGCACAGAGAAGCCCCAGGGTCCCCATGCACTGGAACGCCGCCAGCATGGTTAGTAATAAAAGTGTTGGTAATAAAGTGTGTGCTAATGTGAGTGCCTGTGTCTGTGAGTGCCTGTGTCTGTGAGTGCCTGTGTCTGTGAGTGTGAGTGCCTGTGTCTGTGAGTGTGAGTGCCTGTGTCTGTGAGTGCCTGTGTCTGTGAGTGTGAGTGCCTGTGTCTGTGTGAGTGCCTGTGTCTGTGAGTGTGAGTGCCTGTGAGTGTCTGTGTCTGTGTGAGTGCCTGTGTCTGTGAGTGCCTGTGTCTGTGAGTGCCTGTGTCTGTGAGTGTGAGTGCCTGTGAGTGTGAGTGCCTGTGTCTGTGTGAGTGCCTGTGTCTGTGTGAGTGCCTGTGTCTGTGAGTGTGAGTGCCTGTGTCTGTGCGTGTGAGTGCCTGTGCGTGTGAGTGCCTGTGAGTGTGAGTGCCTGTGCGAGTGCCTGTGAGTGCGAGTGCCTGTGAGTGCGAGTGCCTGAGAGTGCGAGTGCCTGTGAGCGCGAGTGCCTGTGAGCGCGAGTGCCTGTGAGTGCGAGTGCCTGAGAGTGCGAGTGCCTGTGAGCGCGAGTGCCTGTGAGCGCGAGTGCCTGTGAGCACCTGTGTGCGTGAGCGCCTGTGTGCGTGAGTGCCTGTGTGCGTGAGTGCCTGTCTTGAGAGTGCCTGTGGGTGCCTGTGTGTGTGAGTGCCTGTGCGTGTGGGTGCCTGTGCGTGTGGGTGTCAGAGTGCCTGTGGGTGTCAGAGTGCCTGAGGGTGTCAGAGTGCCTGTGGGTGCCTGTGAGTGTGAGTGCGCGAGGGTATCAGAGTGCGAGATTTTGTACAGAAGTGTGTGATTATAACAAAAGTCCTTGGCGGTCCGCCGTCTTCATCAGGTGGATTTACCTGATGAAGACGGCGGGCCGCCGTGGAAACACGTTGTGGTTTATTAAAGGTAATTAAACGTGTGCCTCCTGTGCTCTAGCACTTCTGTTATAATCTCACACTTCTGTACAAATATCATATCCCCATCCTAGGGTTGCAGCAGGAGCAGCTGTGAACCAAAGTCACCGCTAACACAATCCAAAGGACCTGCGGTAACGTAGCTGAGAACGTCACAGGGGCAGGTGATCGGCTGCTCGAGTCACCTGACTGGAAGAAGGAGCTGCTCGTGGAGGAAACCCCGACCGCTGGAGTCCGGAGCCATCCACTGCGATACAACGAGGTTGTGCAGGGTTGCAGAACCTCCAAAGGTGAGATGCGAACCCCCCATATCTGTTATTGACGCCCCCACTAGACCACCAGGTAACGCTCATGGGTTGTGCTTCCCCCCCCTTTTGTTCCACATGAGTGAGTGTGAGTGAGTTAATGTGTGAGTGGGTGTGATTGTGAGTGAATATGTGTCAGTGTGTAAAAAGAAGGCAGACCAGGTTGGGGATATTACTAAAAAAGGGGACCAGCATGGAGGACAGGATGGTGACATCACTACAAAAGGGGATCAGTATGGGGGTCATCATTACAAAAAGGGACCAGCATGGGGGACATTACTACAGAAGGGGATCAGGTTGGGGATATTAGTACAAGAGGGGGACCAGGATGGGGACCAGTATGGGGCCATTACAACAAGAAAGGGACCAAGATGGAGACATTACTACAAGAAGGGGATCAGGATTTGGACATTACTACATTGACCAAAAAATCTGGTATTACTAAAAATGTCAGGGTACCGTCACACCAGGTGACATCGCCCCGTGTAAAGTGGCGATTTTGCACCGAAAAATTGGCTTCGAGTGGTCGCCTGGTTTCACAGTACTGCTGTGAAACCAGGCGAGCACTCTCAGGCGATGTGTAAGCATCGCCCTGTGTAACGTCGTGAATGGCGATGTTACAGGCGATGGGAGCCATAGGCTCCCATGTTACAGGATCCCTACTGGGGTTTCTAGACACCCCAACAGCGACGTTGCCTGAAACATCGCCAAAGCATCACCGAAGGTATCGCCGCGTCTAAACACACGACGCTGGCGGGATGTCAAAAATGTGTGTCGCCTGCGATATCTCCGGCGATGTCACCTGGTGTGACGGTACCCTTAGTCCTACAAGCAATGCGGCACCCGATAGAAAAAATTTTTTATGTGCGGCCCACCAACCCAGCCCAGTTTGAGACCCCTGGTGTATATGGACCTGCCTGCATGGACCAGAAAGATCAGGCGGTGTTCATCATTGTAATGTTTATTTCCTTTCGGAGTTAGTCCCAACTCCTTCCTCAGGGAATTATAGTCTATCATTCTCTGAGGAAGGAGTTGGGACTAACTCTGAAACGCATTGGAAATGAACACTACAATGATGAACACCGTCTGATCTTTCTGGTCTATGCAGCGCAGGTCCGTATACACCGTGCACCCTCTGCAATTTTGAACTACGTTAAAGGTGTAGTCAGGTCACGGTTCAGAGTCAGATGCTAATGACTCACCGTTGCCAAGTTCTCACGTCTCAGGCGATGCTTCACTTGTCACGGTTCCGCGCCTGAGGCTGTGGGGGCCCGGTGGTCAAATGGCAGGGATAAGGGATTGGGAATAAAGTCTTGATTGTCGTGACGCCACCTGTGGGTGTCCGGTGATGGCACCGGCGCTGCTTGGGCCTCCGGGGGATGTGCGGCAGCTAGATGGGATGCTCCCCACAGGACGAGCAGTAATCCCCGGGGCCAGGAGCTGCACTGAGTGGAATACAGCAGCTCGGGTAGTTCGATGAGTGCAAGGGTTAATAGCAATTCTGGAAGAAATGCACTGACACTATGCTTCTCTGTAACGGGTCTTTACTGTAAGTTCAGTGTGGTACACGGTATACAATTCCTTTAGGTAACGGACCGGGTGGTCCCAGTGATGAACAGTCTCTGTCCAGAGCTCCACAGTGTTCCTCTGTTACTAACTGTCCTATTCTTGTTGCCTTGCTGCCTTAGTGCACCAGTTCAAGGTTGCTTGATTGCTTGCCCACTTTCTTGTCTGGGTCACCACTTGTTGGTGCCCTCCCTGTTAGGTTGCTTTTTCAGGGCTGCATGGCACTGTGCAGAGTCCTGCTCCCTTCCTTCCTTCCCTACTTCTAACTTTCTTCTATTCTTCCCCCACACTACACCTTACACTCCTCCCACCAGGATCTGATTGGCCCTCTACCTCTGAGTGGTGCATGTGGTACATGGAGCTCTGGATTTAACTATTTCATCACTGAGACGGAAGATATTACATCTTCAGTCAGGGATGCAATACCTTCCTGTGACGCACTCGTTGCGGGGTGCCACACTAAGAGCGCACATCATGGACTAAGAGGAAAGACAAAGGTGTAATTAGTCCACGATGTGTTCTCTTAGTATCTGACCCCGAACCGTGAACTAAGGGGAAAGACAAAGGCATAGTCAGGTTATGGTCCGGGGTCAGACAAAGGCGTAGTCAGGTCACATTCCAGGGTCAGATACCAGAATGAAAGTGGATCAAAGCAAAACGGACAAGGCATATGGTTGGTCAGAGAGGTCCAAGGTCTGGTAGCAATAGACCAATACACAAAGCTCAAATAAAGGAGGCCAACATGCACCAATAAGCAAATGCTGCGACTGACAAAGATCTTGGATTAACTGCTCAGCTAAGTATCTGGGCAATCACTCAGAACAGGGACCTCTTAAAGAAGCAGAGGACCTCCCAATTTAAGATTGGATGGCTGAGATGGTCAATCAACATACCGACAAGTTCAGCACACCCAACACTAGATTGGATGATTGAGTTGTCACTCACCAAACTGACAGATCAGAACAACCCCTGATCCCATAGGGCAGCAAAACTATTACTAATACTCACTGCATCCAAGACACACTGAGCGGAGGAGTCGTGACAATAGACGGTAATTATGTTTCAGTACCATCTTCCACTCTACTATCACCACTGCTATCTAGTCTTCTGCATTTCACACAAGCTTAGAGTAGATGTAGAACAAGGTTATCGGTAACTCTGCAGGTGTCTCATTTTATGAAGTTCCCATCCAACCTAGTCTTTAGCATGTCCTGGACCATACTTGGTCTACCATTAACCATGCAAGTGCACCCAAAAGTTCCTGCAAACTTTTTTGAGTCTTTGTGCTCAGCACTGAAGCTGCTAGCGTTTCAGAAACCGATCTGTGTCTGCAGACACTAAATACAGTTCATCGACAGAGCTCTATAGGGATAAATTGCTCCCATTATGCAGCCAGGTCCCGAGTGGCCACCACCAACGACGGAAGAGAACCAAGACTGCTTAGAGGAAGAGTAACGGAGCTCAGCTAAAACTGCAGCTGTGGCCTTCTTTCCTGCCCATAAATCACAGCACAGGTCCCCTCCAATACCCAGCCTGTAGCAGGGATTTCAATGGTACCCCAGAGGTCCATCCACCTCACTATCCTCCAACCTTCAGTCCCATCACAAATCACCGCCTAATATCTGCTATGGCAGGAGATGAATGGCATCACCTTAGTTTCTGCCCCTTACATCACCATTAATCCCTAATAAACGAGTCATAGACCGTATCAAGGCTCCACCAACCCCTTACACCGGGGGCTGAGGGCCATTTGTCAGACGTCCAGGGGTGGTGGCAGCTTTATAAAGCCTGATGATGGCGATCATTTTGTTTCTCATGACACGGTCAGAAATGGGAGTCTGCTGCTGAGTGCATTAGTCTCATCAAGGCGTAATTACGTTTAATTAGATAATGCGTCGTCTTCAGCCTTTTCCTCTAAAAAAAAAACACATTAAGACAGAAGATGGGGCAGCAGACAAATCACTGCAAATTTGGTAAAGAACAAAACAAGTCAAATAATACAAAGAGGGATTATTGGATTGGGTGGATTATCAATAAGTGATTGTTATATATAGAGCGATATGTAGGAAAGAGAGAGATTTATATTTCTGTTGCTATATTTATATTATCTCTATAAGACATACAGAGGGTGCCTCCCCCTATTATCTCTCTATCCTTATAAGGCATACAGAATGTGCACAGCCCTCCCTATTATCCCTCTATCCTTATAAAGGCATACAGAATGTGCAACAGCCCTCCCCTATTATCCCTGTATCCTTATAAGGCATATAGAATGTGCACAGCCCCTCCCCTATTATCCCTGTATCCTTATAAGGTATACAGAATGTGAACAGCCCCTCCCCTATTATCCCTCTATCCTTATAAGGTATGTAGAATGTGCACAGCTCCTCCCCTATTATCCTCTATCCTTATAAGGCATACAGAATGTGCACAGCCCCTCCCCTATTATCCCTCTATCCTTATAAGGCATACAGAATGTGAACAGCCCCTCCCCTATTATCCCTGTATCCTTATAAGGCATATAGAATGTGAACAGCCCCTCCCCTATTATCCCTGTATCCTTATAAGGTATACAGAATGTGAACAGCCCCTCCCCTATTATCCCTCTATCCTTATAAGGTATCAGAATGTGCACAGCTCCTCCCCTATTATCCCTCTATCCTTATAAGGCATGAGAATGTGCACAGCCCTCCCCTATTATCCCTGTATCCTTATAAAGGCATACAGAATGTGAACAGCCCCTCCCCTATTATCCCTCTATCCTTATAAGGTATATAGAATGTGCACAGCTCCTCCCCTATTATCCCTATATCCTTATAAGGTATATAGAATGTGCACAGCTCCTCCCCTATTATCCCTCTATCCTTATAAAGTATACAAATGTGCACAGCCCCTCCCCTATTATCCCTCTATCCTTATAAGGCATACAGAATGTGCACAGCCCCTCCCCTATTATCCCTTATCCTTATAAGGCATAAGAATGTGCACAGCTCCTCCCTATTATCCTCTATCCTTATAAGGCATACAGAATGTGCACAGCCCTCCCCTATTATCCCTGTATCCTTATAAGGCATATAGAATGTGCACAGCCCCTCCCCTATTATCCCTCTATCCTTATAAAGCATACAGAATGTGAACAGCCCCTCCCCTATTATCCCTCTATCCTTATAAGGCATACAGAATGTGAACAGCCCCTCCCCTATTATCCCTCTATCCTTATAAGGTATACAGAATGTGACAGCCCTCCCCTATTATCCCTCTATCCTTATAAGGTATACAGAATGTGAACAGCCCTCCCCTTTATCCCTCTATCCTTATAAAGTATACAGAATGTGCACAGCCCCTCCCCCATTATCCCTCTATCCTTATAAGGCATACAGAATGAGCACAGCCCCTCCCCTATTATCCCTGTATCCTTATAAGGCATATAGAATGTGCACAGCCCTCCCTATTATCCCTCTATCCTTATAAAGCATACAGAATGTGAACAGCCCCCCCCTATTATCCCTCTATCCTTATAAGGCATACAGAATGTGAACAGCCCCTCCCCTATTATCCCTCTATCCTTATAAGGTATACAGAATGTGCACAGCTCCTCCCCTATTATCCCTATATCCTTATAAGGTATATAGAATGTGCACAGCCCTCCCCCTATTATCCCTGTATCCTTATAAGGCATACAGAATGTGCACAGCCCCTCCCCTATTATCCCTCTATCCTTATAAAGCATACAGAATGTGAAACAGCCCCTCCCCTATTATCCCTCTATCCTTATAAGGTATACAGAATGTGCACAGCTCCTCCCCTATTATCCCTATATCCTTATAAGGTATATAGAATGTGCACAGCTCCTCCCCTATTATCCCTCTATCCTTATAAAGTATACACAATGTGCACTGCCCTCCCCCATTATCCCTCTATCCTTATAAAGGCATACAGAATGTGCACAGCCCTCCCCCATTACCCTCTATCCTTATAAAGGTATACAGAATGTGCACAGCCCTCCCCATTATCTCTGTATCCTTATAAGGCATACAAAATGTGCACAGCCCCTCCCCTATTATCCTCTATCCTTGATCTGCCCAGGCGTCTGCGGGAACTCGGTATCCATGTGTTTTACTGTTACGGGGGATGTCGCCGGTGGCCTTCCCGGACCTGGTGGTCACTTGTTAAAAAGGGGAAAATTAAGGAAGAAATAATAAGAGTCTCATGACGCCACCTGTGGTTTCTGGTGAAGGCACCGGCGCTGCTGTGGGCCTCTGGGGATGATGGTCGGGCAGCTGGATGATATAGCTCCCCACAGGCGGAGCAGAGTCCCCGGGGTTGTGATGAGATAGATGGGCGCTTTGCACAGGGAGGTGGCTAGGCAGCCAGGCTGCTGCCACTGTCTATGAGCCAGATGGGTGCAGGGATGGACAAACGGACACACACACTGTAGATCATTTCTGTACTTTTACTGGTGGTATTGCAGGCACGGTCCAAGGGTACCGTTCGGTTGACGAGAAACACTTCTGGATCTCCACAGTGAATGAGTATAAGGCCTCCTTGTCACTTTTCTCTTGGTGAAGCCTCTGCCCCGTGTAAAACTAGGCCTGACCTCCTCTGTGTTGCTGTCACCTGTGTTGCATGGTGGGAAACCTCCGCGGGACAACCGCTATGACTTCTCCTGCGGTGCCTGGCTCCCTTCTTGGTTGTTGTACAGGTGTCCAGGAGTCTGGAGTCTCCTCGGTGAATCGGTTTCTCTGCTGGGCTAGATGCTCTCCTGCAGATTTGGACTCCGGTGTCCGGGTGGCTCTCTGGGGTGAACCGGTATGGCCCCTCCGCCCCCAGTCTGCTGTTTCTCTGTTACTATACGCCTTGCCTTCGACCTCACTCTTAGGCCCCTGCACCGGCTAGGCTGAGTAACTGTTCCGTTGTCAACTGGCTCGTGCTAGCGCGGCTCCGACACACCAGGACGTCTTCACGTTCTCCTAGCAACTGCACACTCTGACTAACTCCGCCCCCAGCACTGGTATTTATAGGGGATTTTGCTCAAGGCAGCAAGTGGAGCTCCCCCTACAGGTCTGGGGTGTAAGATGTTGTATCAGTTTGGGTACCCACTGTGGAAATCCATCCATGTTTTAGGTAGGTCTGTGGTTACCTGTAATGGCAGGGCGTCACATTTAAGGCATACAGAATGTGCACAGCCCCTCCCCTATTATCCCTCTATCCTTATAAAGTATACAGAATGAGAGTCCACCAGAATTGGGTCCGCATATTGGCCTCCATAAACCTGGAGACGGCCGTGGTTTGGTATGTAGAGGTACATAATGTCTCAGAAGTGAAGGGGTGTCTGCCGGACCTGAGTGATCTATCAATTTCCCTTTTGCCGGCATCTTGAGTGAGATGGACGTGGGTCGCGTTTCTCGCTCATCAGTGCCCGCTTTGTCAGGTTACATCCATCACTCATTATTATTAAACCATTCTGACTGCATTAAGTTACTCCCTATTGATCGGACGTTCTGGCCGGGCAGAGAGTGCCAGGGTCTCGCCATATTAACCCCACTGAAGCCTTCACTGGTCAGGTTGGCCGGCCAGAGTCCTCGATGGTCCCAAGTCAGAATTTAATACTTCTAGACGTGATTTGAATTATAGAGTCTTCTCAAAGGGGGCAAAATTACTAAAAAAGTCTAAAAAGTGTAACAGGGATTGTACAACACCAGTAAACAGCGCCACACCTGTCCACAGGCTGTGTGTGGTACTGCAACCAGCCTCATTGATTTGAATAGATTGGAGAGTCATGAGCAGTGATGGTGATGTTTCTGAAGAAAGCATCCATATTTTTTTGCAGGGGGCACTTTTTTATTTTTCATTTGGGACAGCTTCTCCATCTCTCACAAGAGTACAGCACATAATTCAATGTGTTTTTGTTCAGCCTCTTTGTGTCAGTTACTGCCTATGCAGAGCGCAGGGGACAATGATAAACCCATCCTGACTGCTGGCTGGAAGAAAGATTTGGCTCAGTGTAGGATTTACACTTTACAAAGGAGGAGAATAACAAAGGAATGATTCAAAGTACAAAATTAACATTTCATAAACTTTATTACTCAATCCAAACCAACAATTTTTAGAACACTCCCCCCAGAGGGACACATGAGATCAGCTAAACCGCATTACTCATAGTATATCTCCAATTAACATCTTCATATCAAAAGGATACTTCTGCATTACAGACTCATTATAACAATAGTCATCATACACCAGGTGACGTCGCCGGAGATGTCGGCGGCGATGGGCGGGAGCACACACGTTTTTGGCGCCCCACCAGCGTCGCCGTCGCATGTTTACATGCGGCAACACCTCCGGCGACCTGTAAGGCGGCGGCGCCACTGGGGTGTCTTAAAACCCCAGCGGCGATGCCTTAACATGGGAGCCTATGGCTCCCATCGCCTGGCAGATCGCCGTCCCCCATTTACATGGGACGAAGTGTACACATCGCCCCAGAGTGCTCGCCTGGTTTCACAGTGCTGCTCTGAAACCAGGCGACCACTCAAATGCGTTGCCCTCGCCCATTCACATTAGGTGACGCATTGGCGATGTCAGCGGTGATAGGCCACGCCCCAGCGTCACCTAAAAAGAATCGCTGCCAACATTGCCAGGTGTGACGGTACCCTATGTGGTACCCTATAAGGGGTCACTCAGGACACCAACATCCAATTTGCAAGCCAGTAAACCGAGGAGAGTTAAAGTTAATACCTGATATTAGTGCAGGCTGTGCTCACGGTCCCTCCTCCCCTACCTTTGTTTCGCACCTCGTTTCTTCCGGGGGGCGTGTTTGAATGGGGAAACAGAGGGCTTTTTATATAGCCCCTATCCAATCAAATATCGCCATTAATCATCACAAAACCCATTCACCTATTGCGGCGCATACATACTCCCAGTGACGCCTAATGGCCCCGCCCACCTGTGGCATGATGTGCCAATGCACCAATCATATCAGCCGCAAGCCCGAGCGTGCCTGCCACGTCATCCGGGACTAGCGCATGCGCACTAAGTGAATAGGCAGTGATGTCAGTAAACAAAGATGTCACTACACACTAACCCCTAAGGTGGACAACCAATACACTTTATTAATACCCCATTACTACACCTTTAAAATACCATAACTATATCGCCCATATCACACCTTCTACCTTGGGGTTAATGTGTAGTCACATATTATAATATATATAGTGGTAGCACCTTGGATATAAATAGATTAATTGAAAGAGGATAAGTTCCAATGGTCAATTATAAATTGGGTTGCTGTAATGAAGTGATGTACTGAAGAAAATTCTGATTTAGAGACATTGCCGATAAATCCTGCTATTGCGCATGTGCGGGCTGTGTAAGGTCACTATGTGAATGAAGAGGCGGCCCACATGACTGGTCATGTGGGTATCGTCATAGCGACATCTTTGTTTACTGACATCACTGCCTATTCACTTAGTGCGCACGCGCTAGTCCCGGATGACGCGACAGGCACGCTCGGACTTGCGGCTGATATGATTGGTGCATTGGCACATCATACTGCAGATGGGTGGGGCCATTAGGTGTCACTTGGAGTATGTATGCGCCGCAATAGGTGAATGGGTTTTGTGATGATTAATGGCGATATTTGATTGGATAGGGGCTATATAAAAAGCCCACTGTTTCCCCATTCAAACAAGCCCCCTGGAAGAAGCGAGGTGCGAAACAATCGTAGAGGAGTAGGGACCATGAGCACAGCCTGCACTGATATCAGGTGTTAACTTTAACTCTCTTCGGTTTACTGGCCTGCAAATTGGATGTTGGTGTCCTGAGTGACCCCTTAAGGTTCCTTTACACGCCACCACTATCACTGGCAACCGGTATCAACCGTATGTGCACACGCACGTTTTTAATGGTTGCTAACGATCGCTGATGCCGCATGTACACGCCACCATTGCGTTCTCCACTGAAGGTATCTTTGTTCCCGGAAGTTCCTACAGATCCTGCGGAAAACTTCCTGTTGAATACCGTCGCCGCTTCACACGCCGCTACCACAAAGGAATCTGGGCGTACATCTTTAGCGCCGCAAGAACATAGGCGTGACAGAGTTGTGCATTCCGTGACGCTAATATGCTGATTGGAAAACGCAATAGCATCATGATTGGGCAGCCTGTGCAGGTAGGCTGGCTAATACATGACGCCATTGTGTAGTGTGAATGGTCAGCTCTTTAAATATGGCGCCCTGTGAAGGGACAGTCAATGGTTACACAGTAGCCCCCACCAATGATCGATGATGGGATGCGGTATCTGATGTAGATCGCCTCTGGGAAATCACTAGGCGACGCTGATTCCATCCCTGTCCCCCGTTTACACACCAATACCAGGGCAATTCACCCTGTGTTGCCTTGGGTTTTAGAACACGGCTCGGAAACAGCTACCCGAAGCAACTGCGAGGAAACCGATAACTTTACCCAATTACACGCCGCAACTTCGTACAAATTTCAAGGCAACAGTCACAAAAATCCCCATTGCCAACAGTTGCTACCACGCAGTGGCTGCGTGTAAAGGTGCCTTTATAGGTAAAACACATACAGAATCAGGGTGGAAAGATAAAAACCGGTTGTCATGATTTATACATGATGAAGTGAACATGTTACATGCACTAAGATTCTTGTATATAGGGAGGTAAAGGAGTACTGGACATCTAGCCGGCCTTGTGAAGCCTGGATTTTGTATGATGACTATTGTTATAATGAGTCTGTAATGCAGAAGTATCCTTTTGATATGAAGATGTTAATTGTAGATATACTACGAGTAATGCGATTTAGCTGAGCTCATGTGTCCCTCTGGAGGGAGTGTTCTAAAAATTGTTTGTTTGGATTGAGTAATAAAGTTTATGAAATTTTAATTTTGTACTTTGAATCATTCCTTTAAAAGAGGGTGTTATTCTCCTCCTTTGTAAAGTGTAAGTCTCATGAGGAGTGAGTAACTATACCAGGGACGTGGTTTTAGATCAATTTAGGATTTGTAGGATTTTGCCTGACCAGGGGCTAAGACAAAACACAAGATTTTGAAGTTCTATTCCCTGACAGCAAGCACAGTAATAAGGTATGGGACAACACATGTAGAGAACTTACAGAATGTTCCATCCTTGTCTCCTTTCTATGGTCACACTGCCCCCTAGTGTACAGATATGGCATCTAAGAAGACAACTCAGAAGCTGGACTAAACACCTTAGATACTGATTGCTTTAGCTCTCTGTTACTTATCATAAAATCTCAATTTTGGCTTTTTTTTTGCCTTATAAGAAATAAGTTGCAAAAGGGTTTTGAAAGTTGGCGATGCGGGCGGCATTGTGCTCGAACCGTCGTTTCATGCTGCCACCTTGTGGCTAATCCCAATATTTTCTTTGTTAACTGGATGTGAAATTGTTCTGTACGACAGAGAAGAGCAAAATGGTTCAAAGAAGCTTTCTTTGGGGTCCAGTTGGGCGCTAAAGGCATCTGGATCAGGGAAGGGTCCCATTTCTCTTCCCATCATCTTGGGTATTCCTACATAGAATAGTAAAGTTGAAAGGGATCACCTGGGTCATCTGGTCCAACCCCTTGCTCAAAGCAGAATTCGCTAAATCATCCCTACGACATGATGGAACCAATAAAGTAACGTCATGTCTTCAGTGCGGACCTTCCAATGGTCCCAAGAATAACTCAAAGTCCACCAAGAAGATGATGCCCTGAAAGATTCTGCAGTGGCCAAAGGAGAATCTCTTATAGGATTTTATGAAGGTGGCTGAAGCAGGAAATCTGAGAATATTAGTGATCTGGGGCCCGCCCATGAGGAACACACAGATTCCTATTACTATTGGTAGCCTACACTTCCCTCAGCATTCATCCAGATTTATCATTTATCTCTTAAATATAACAAAAGGTATCAACTGATTGGCCGGCAGTGGACACATAGCACCGCCTCTGAGCAACATAACTATTACTTTTATGGCCACATCTCCTTCTTCTGATCACTACAGATCTGAATTTTACACCAAAAGTCTATATTAATATCCAGACACAACTTGTCACTGTGATTACAAACGCTAGACAAAGGTTTTATTTCTGATGAACTTGTCTAAATGACCTGATTGGTTATAATGATTGCGAACATTGGCAAGAAAGATTTTGCAAAAAGAAGGCGCACGGACAAAATCGAGAGAGAAGTCGGTGGATCTAACTCCAGACTCAGAGACATCAACCTCCATTACAAGCAGATGGCGCTCTAGGTCAGGCTGGACCAATGTAGGGTGCGGTGTAGGCCCGGATTGGCCATCTGCGTCACCAGGTACAAGCCTGCTGGGCAGCAGCACTCACATTGTGGAGCTGCAACTTACCGTCCACTGGCACTTCATATCTTCATCATTAGCCCAGTTGTTGAGAGCAATGGTGCTTGTGCAGACCCAGAGCTCAGTACGCTGCATCGCAGTACACCCTACTGGACTCCATGCCATTATGAGAACGTTCTTGGTGAGCGGAGTAACTTGCCCTCCGCACTTTGGGCTCCGTTACCTAATTGCGGCTGCATGCTGCACTGTTCTATCTCCAGGATGGCAGGGTTTACAAGACGGGACGATGTAATTAATGAGATGCAACGGCTTGCGGCCCTTGCAATACATATGCTGGGACTTGTAGTTCAGCAAGTTCAGTAACGCACATGCTGGGACTTGAGGTTCAGGTAATCCATTACAGGTGCTGGACAGCAGTTGAGCTAAAAGACAGGGGGTGTGTCTGGCTAAAGATGATTCCTCACCACCTGAGGTCTGAGGGAATATAATCTCTGTGATAAGGGATTAGTGGTTTCTGTGCATCTGGGAGCAGGAGCTGCCCTGGAATACATTATGGCCTGGAAGCTAGATCTATGCTTATGAGTAGGCGGCTCCTCGAGAGCATGAGGTTTAGGGAACATGGGACCATGGGACCCCTTTCTTACTTGGGACCAGCTACGGGCCTAGAGGAACCTGTGAGGGCTCGTCTTCGGTCTTGGAGTGACCGTTATCTTGGAACGCACCTGGTATGGAAGCATTGAAGCAGCGGTGTCCTGGAATGTACGCGATGAGTTGTATTAGAATCTAGTCCTTCTGAGGATCTGGAATGACAGGTGTTGGTGATCCCCAGAGATGCAGTTTCCCGAATGATGGATTGGCAGGAGTCAGTGAATGGGGCTGGGATAGCCCTGTAAGGTAATCATGTGTCCGTGTAAATATTTGCCAGGTGGGCGTATCCGCCATTGGAACAGACTGAAATGTCTCAATAATGTGATGTAATGTTACAGGGGACTGTGCACTGTATGCAGTTTATGATGTAATAAACTGCTGGACTTTAATTTATGAGGAAAATACACCTGTTTTGCCTCAGTGGATTGTAAGCCGTCGTGGACAGCGTCCTCTCTACTTCTGTGCCTGTATTCCATATGCTGTGCATGTACCTTGTACTTGTATACCTCTTCCACGTGTAAAGCGCCATGGAATTAATGGGGTTACAATAATAAATAATAATAATCCCGCTACCATTTGCGTGTCCCCCAACACGCTCAGTGAGCAAATCACCACAATATATATGATCCGGTCGACAGGGTAGGGGGTACTCGGATACCGGGACATGTGGTTACTTCAGTGGGGGAATCACGGCTGGTTGGTTCCCGGTTCCGTGCCCTGGACCCTCAATGGCAGGGATGGGGGTGATGATGATGGGGGAATGATAACGTGACGCCACCTGTGGTACCCGGTAATAGGGTTACCAGTGCTGAGGCCGGCCACTGAGGTGATGGGAATGCAGCGTTGGGTAGTGCAGCTCCCCACAGGTGGAGCTTTACCTCAGGGTAGCGGGGTGGATGAGGGGAGTAGTAGTAGTGGTTCTGCTGTGAACGCTGCAGGCGGCGGTAGGGAATCAGGCACAAACACACACAATAGTCTCTGTTTCGGTACCTATTTACTGATGTCTGGTAACAGGTATATTCCAGGAGGGTAACCAGGTTTTGGTGCAGCTTGGGACGTCCACCTTAGAGAATTGTGAGGCCTCCTCTGTTAGTGTGTGCTGTGATTGGGGTAAGCTCTGCCTGTAGCTGAACCTGCCACTCTTTCTCCCTCTCAGGGTGCTGTTCCACAACCGACAATGTGAACCTTTCTGTGGGATCCCTATTCTCTGCTTAGGTCCCTGGTCCTATGCTTGGTCAGGTTTGGAGTCTTCTACTTGTTACTTCAGGGGGACTAGATCCTCCTGGTCTGTCCGGGCGTTTCCTGCTATAATAGATTATTAACAGTTTCGGACTCCGGTGTCCGGGTGGCTAAAAGGGTTCTCAAATCTGTTCCCTTCTTTCTTCTTCTTCCTTCTCCCACTGGCCTCCATCCCTCTCCCTAGGGCTCAGCACAGCTGGGTCAGGGTTCCTGGTTCTGGGCCTGGCTTGGTCCAGCAACCAGCTCCTTCTCTAACTGTTCTCTTCACTGCTGAGTGCAGACTAACTGACTCCTCCCCTCAGGCCTGGATCTTTATAGGGGATCTGGCTTAAGGACAGCCAGTGGGGCTCCCCCTCCAGGTCTGGGGTGGAAGGTGTTGTGTGTTGTGAGTGTCAAGGTGTACATCCCTCCTTGCACTGGTGGGTACTGTGGTAATCCCCCACAGGGGTGCCACATATACATCACCCCCAGTGTATCCTGTGAGATGTATATACACCAGCCCCAGGAATTCTCAGTATCTGTATTATTTTGTATATTTCCACATATCCTGTCCTGCTGACAGACAGGCCGCATTGGATTTCGGTAGGGGCATTATTGGTTTATTTTGTACAGTCCTATGGGCGAATAAAAATAAATCTTACAAAACCTGTTTCAACGGGTTACCCCATGTTTAGAAGTTATTGTTTATCTTTTGGATAGGTGATGACTTTCTGTTCAATTTGGATGGGACAGCTGGAATCCCAAGAAAAGGAGCTTTGACGAGCACCATGGTAAAACTGAGATTTATGGGCGCAGCACAATGTTTAATGTAGGGCGGGTGCGCACCGTGCCAGGTCTGGACTACGATGGGAGGAAGAGAAGACGTGGCACATTGAGGGAGCAGCACCATGACAATAGAAATATCAAGTGGAAAAGAAAACCATGGGGCGCCCCCAGGTCGGTTGACAGCAAAAACCCAATTTAAAGAATTACAATGGCAATAGTATGATATGCCCGACAAGGATGGTATATAACAACAATATGGGCAATGAGGTGGTCACCTAGAAATGACCATAAACAATAAACAATGTAAGGTTGTCTACAGTAGTTTAAATATAAGAGGGCACTTGGACACGTTGTGTGACCCGCTGTTAGTGGACCGGCTCAAGATTGGTGGAACAGGCCTTAATGGGGACAGGCGTTCTTTTTTCAAAAGGGACAATGGTATGAGCTAAGCATAACAACAAGTGAGCCGGTCGACAGGGTGGGGGTACTCGGATACCGGGACAGGTGGTTACTTCGGTGGGGAATCATGGCTGGTCGGTTCCCGGTTCCGTACCCTGGACCCTCAGTGGCGGGGATGGGGGTGATGATGATGGGGGAATTGGTATCATGACACCACCTGTGGTACCTAGTAATAGGTTTACCAGAGCTGCGGCCGGCTGCTGAGGTGATGGGAATGCAGCTTTGGTAGTACAGCTCCCCACAGGTGGAGCTTTACCTCAGGGCTGCAGGGTGGATGAGGAGAGTAGTAGTCCTCACCTCCGGTGATAATGCTGTAGCCCTCCGGGTGCCGAATAAAAGGAGGACAGACACCACTTCAGCTCAAACAGTTCTTTACTTGCACCAGATGGAAACAGGTACACGGTACATTCTGGGTTAACGGGTATTGTAACCGCAGGTCGTGAGGTTTCCTCAGAGTCTGGAAGTGATGCCCTCCATATGGCGCTCGTGGTCCTGGTACTCTCTTGCTCTGTCTGTATTCACCCCTCTTGGGTCAAGTCTCTAGTCCTCGGGGTCTGTTACCTAAAGTTTATAACTTGTCAGTGTTGTGGACCCGGCTGCGGGACTGATGTTGGGCTTCTTTAGGGGTGCTTTGGCTCCCTGTGTGTGTCGGACCCTCAGCTTGCCGGTCTGTAGTTAGGGTTGAACCTTGCGTCTATCTACCTCGATGGTGACCCGGGTCTCCAGCTGGCTCCAACCAGTCCTGCAGTATCCCCTTCCGAGTCTGGGTCACCCCTTTCCTAAGATGTGCCCTCCACTGTAGTCGCAGGGTCCCCTGTGTCCTTCTTCCTCGCTCTCTCACACCAACTGTCTGACTGTGCTGTCATTCCCCTTCTCCCGCTCTCTAGACTCCACCCTCTGGGACCTACTGAATATCAGTCCCCTGTATTAAAGTGGCCAGTGTATGGGTGTTGGGGTGCAGACTCTGAAGATTTCCCCACATCCACGGTTACGGAGGCACCACACCTGTAATTGGGGTGCAGTACCTCACAGTGGCGCCTTGCCATAGGGGCACCACACAAGCATGTAAAGAGGGACAAGGGTTAATGATCAACATCAATTCCCCGTGGGGGTGTAAAATTATAACCAAAATACCCTGTCCCTTAGTTTGTGGATACCAAAATAATGCCAGGTGGTAGCCAGCGGGTGGTGATAGTGATTCCATCCCAATAAGGCACGCTATTCTGCCACCGATATATGTGGGTGAGATGTGTCTGAGGGATGTGATCACGATCTCTATATGAACAATGGCGGATAGCGTTACTCACTAATCGGTGCTCCTAGGTTTTATCAGCTACATGGATGTCCGAAAGGATGATGCAGTGATAAGTTAACAGTCTTTATTTACAATACCTTGAATAGATGAGATGCCAGGGAAGATGAAGGGATGAAGATGAGGCAGGAGTTAGCACTGTAGATTAGAGCTGTTATAGATGCACCAGATTACAGGTAACAAGAGAATCCTTCCTCCAGTCCTGAGCATGAGGTCAGAATGGTGGAGAAGGAACAAAGGCAGGAAGAGAACATTCCGAAGGAGGAGTTACAGACAGAAAAGAATTATGGGAGGTAAGACATGCAGTGAATGCACAATGACCAGTAGATGGCAGCAAGGATAGCAGATGCATAGATTAAAGCACAACATTACAAATGTCCATGTATGGCTGAAAGTCATAGATAAACTGGGAACAGCACACTCCCCGTCTGAAATCCTTGGATTTCACTAAATAAACAGTTCCGAATTTGGGATATTTACCGGAATGTGCGAAGGAATACCTCAACCTGTAAGATAAAACAAACAATGTATGCATGCAACAATAACCAAAAATAGAACAAGGTAGACGAATGTCTGTAACAAGTTCCTGAAGTAGTCCAAAGGATAACCCATCTTCGGATTGGAGAAGCCGCGCTAGGCCAAACTGTCTCCAACCCAATTGTAATCCAAAGGCTAAATTACTAGGAAGAGTTCCTTTGGTTGGACGGAATTAATCCTCAACCGGTATGAGCAGGATAATCTCCGATATAGGTCTAATGAAGGATTTGGGGTCACCTTGCTTGGCAACTGTCACTTCGACCTTGCGCACTTTGCCATCGTCACTTGGAAAAGTTTTCGATATAAGTCCCATAGGCCATGCGTTTCTTTCCTCCTTCTGGTCTTTCATGAGGACAACATCTCCTAGTTGTAAATTTGGTTCACTTGTTGCCACTTTCTTCGTGTTTGGAGGAGTGTTAGGTACTCCTTCTTCCATCTATTCCAGAAACAGTTCGCCAGATGTTGCACATGTTTCCATCGTCTTTGATAATTGTTACCGGACACAGAGTCTTCAGGCGGGTTAGGAACAATACCAAGTTTCTGAGTGAGGAGAGTTGCTGGAGTGAGAATGACAGGAGATTCTGGGTCCATAGATATGGGAACAAGAGGTCTTGAGTTTACTATAGCAGATACCTCTGCTAAGAAGGTGGTCAAGGTCTCATGAGTCAATCTTGAAAGATTTGAGTCCTTGAGCATAGACTCCAGTATCCGCCGAGTAATGCCTATCATTCTTTCCCATGATCCACCCATATGAGAGGCGTGAGGAGGGTTGAAAACCCAGGAACAGCCATTGGTTGTCAAGAAGTCCTGCACCGGTGTTGAATTCAGTTGTAGTTCTCGACAGGCACCTACGAAGTTCGTTCCACAGTCGGATCTTAATTGTTTCACCGGTCCTCTGATGGCGAAGAATCGTCTCAAGGCGTTAATGAAACTGGAGGAATCCATAGATTCTATCACTTCTATGTGTATTGCTCGCACACTCAAGCAAGTGAATAACACTGCCCAACGTTTACTCTCCGCATGTCCGCCTCTGGTCCGACGTGCAGCGACTGCCCATGGGCCAAAAACGTCCAAGCCAACATAGGTAAATGGTGGCTCTGTACTCGTCCTATCAGCAGGCAAATCAGACATCTGTTGTTGTTGCAGTTTTCCTCTTGTCTTACGACACTGAACACAATGATGAATTAAATGGGAAACTTGTCTCTTTGTTCCTACAATCCAGAGGCCTGCAGCTCTTAAGGCACCTTCGGTGAAGTGTCTGCCTTGATGTTTGATTTTTTCATGATAATGTCGTATTAGTAGAGTGGTGATATGGTGACGGCCAGGAATAATCAGAGGATTCCTTTCTGACTCGTATAACTTAGCCTTGTTTAAACGTCCACCGACTCTCAGTAAACCCTTCTCGTCAGTTACTGGGTTTAAGTTGACAATGGGGCTGTTTTTAGGAATGTCTTGTTTGTTGCGTATACATTCCAGTTCCTTGTGAAAAACATTCTGCTGCACATTGCGTATCACAAACAGTTCACTCAAAGAGATGTCTTCTGCAGAGAGAGGCTTATGGCAGATATGCCAACCACGGCAATCAGTGTTACTGTCCTTATTGCGATAGCATTGTACGATGTGAACTAACCTTGAAATGGCGCGAACCAACCTCGTCCATCTTGAGAACCGCTCAAATCGCCCACAGTCCAAGCCAACCTTTTCCTTGGATTTGGTGATGAAGGTGTTGACATCAGGACGAATCTCTGGGTCGACATCTGGATCCTGAATGCTGAAGTTGTCTTAAACAGCGATCTCTTCGCACTGGTTGTGAAGGAACTTTGGTCCAGTTAACCAAGAAGAGTTTGCGAAAGCACCAACAGACATTGGTCTGGTAGCAAGGTCCGCAGGGTTCAGATGGGATGGAATGTGCTGCCATTGCTGCGGTTTAGAAGATCTCCTTATCCTTTCAACGCGGTTACTGACGTAGACATAAAAGCGTTTCGTCTGGTTGTATATGTAGCCCAGAACTACCTTACTGTCTGTGTAGAATCTTGTGTCATCCACGTGAATAGCCAGTTCACCTTGTATGAAGTCTGCAATTTCTACGGCTAGTACAGCCCCACAGAGCTCGAGTCTGGGTATGGTGTGCTCGGGTTTAGGTGCTAGTTTGGCCTTTCCAAACAGAAATCCAACATGGGCTTCATCATTAGAGTCCGTAACCTTCAAATAAGCAACGGCTGCAATAGCTTCAGTGGAGGCATCAGCAAATACATGAATCTCTTTCCTACGACTCGTAGAAAGGGATGTCGGGATGAAACAACGTGGTATGTCGACCTTATCCAAGGCACAAAGAGATTCTCTCCACGACTTCCACCTTAACTGTTTGTCCGCAGGGAGTGGTACATCCCAGTCCTTGATGGATTCTGAGAGTTGTCTCAGCAGAAGCTTGCCTTGTATAGTCAGGGGTGCGACAAATCCAAGTGGATCATATAGACTGTTCACCTCCGACAGAACCCCACGCTTAGTAAATGGTTTTTCAGCACCGTTAATCTGAAAGCTGAAGGAGTCCTTTAACAAGTTCCACCTCAGGCCTAGACTTCTTTGTATTGGAGGATTGTCTGAGCCTAGGTTCAAGTCCCTGAATTCTGTGGCATGATCATTAGGGTGAAAGGCCTTCATGATGACAGCACTATTGGAGGCAATTTTATGCAACCTTAAATAAGCTTTAGACAGCATACCTTGTGTCCGTTTAAGCAGATCTATGGCTTCTTCCGTTGTGGGCAGGGATTTAAGTCCGTCGTCCACATAGAAGTCTTTTTCAACGAACTGTTGGGCATCCTTCCCGAACTCTGCTTCGCCATCGGAAGCAGTCCTACGTAGGCCGAACGTAGCGACTGCGGGAGAAGGACTGTTTCCAAACACATGCACCTTCATGCGGTATTCGACCATTTCCTTGTTGGTGTCGTTGTCTCGGTACCATAGGAAACGGAGATAATTTCTGTGGTCTTGTCGTACGATGAAACAATGGAACATTTGTTCGATGTCAGCGGTAATGGCAACCGGTTCCTTCCTGAATCTCATGAGCACTCCCACTAGGTTATTAGTCAGGTTGGGACCAGTGAGGAGAACGTCATTCAGGGATACACCGTCGTGTTTGGCGCTTGAATCAAACACCACTCTGATTTGTTTCGGCTTTCTTGGGTGATATACTCCAAAGGAAGGTAGATACCAGCATTCTTCATCAGCTTGCAATGGTGGAGCTGGCTCTGCGTGGTCATTGCGAAATATTTTGTCCATAAAGGCTATGAAATGTTCCTTCATTTCGGGCTTGTTCTTTAATGCTCTCTGCAATGAGATGAACCTAGAGAAGGCCTGTTCTCGATTGTTAGGAAGCTTAGTCCTTGTAGCCTTGAAGGGTAAGGGAGCAACCCAGCGGCCAGATTCATTTTTGAAGAATCCAATGTCCATCATTTTAAGAAACTCCTTGTCTTCTATGGACAAGGCGACCTTGTTGTCGTCCTTTGATGTGTGAAACACTGTCCTCCCTAAGCCGTCGCCGTAGGGGGTGGGAATGAGGTCAGGTTCCTGGATGCATTCTGAGAACCTCTCTTTTATTTCGTAGTGATGAGGGCATGGCTTAAAGTGAGTTGCGCGACCATTTTGGAGCACATACGTTTTGCAGGTGTTTACTTCGGATGCCTCATGACGTCTTTCCAGACATATGTCGCCCACGATTACCCAGCCTAGATCGAGTCTTTGGGCATATGGAGCATCATCTGGACCGTTGCATTGTTGGCGCACCTTGTGGACCTTCAGAATGTCCCTTCCGAGTAGGATTAGGATTTCAGCATTCGTGTCCAAAGGAGGAATTTCATTAGCTAGGTGCCTCAAGTGACGATGATGAAGGGCGGCTTCCGGAGTGGGAATCTCCTCCCTGTTATCAGGTATCTGGTCACATTCAATTAGGGTTGGCAAGGGTATATGCACGTTTCCTTTGACTGAAGAGATTATGTACCCAGAGGCTCTCCTACCAGAAGTCTCGACCCAACCAGAGCAGGTATTGAGGGTATATGGGGTCGTTTGTCCCTTTATGTTGAAGATCTCAAAGAGTTTGGGCTTTGCTAGAGACCGGTTACTTTGTTCATCTATTATGGCATACATTTTGGAGGCCTTGTCAGGTTGTCCTTCTGGATAGACCTTAACCAGACATACCTTGGCACAGCATTTAGGTCCAGTCCCTTTTCCACAAACCTGAATGCATGAGGAGGTAACGGCAGTTGCAGTTGGGTTAGGAAGATCCTGTGGCTCCCCGCCATGCTTTTGAGCAGGGTCGGATGTGGAAGGTTGTGGGTTGTGTGGAGCTGGCGTGGGATGCATAGACGCAACGTGTTTGTCACTACTGCATTCAGTGCACTTAATGACGGCCTTGCAGTCCTTAGCGCGGTGGTCTGTAGAGGCGCAACACTTATAACAAATCCCAAGCTCCTTGAGGGTATCTTTACGCTCCTGCAAAGTCTTTGCCCTGAATCCACGGCATTCCTTTAGTGGGTGAGGCCTTTTGTGGATAGGGCACATATGGTTATTGTCCATAACTGTAGGTGTAACATAATTTGTTTTAGTGGAGGCTGGATCAATAGGTGGAACGTCGGTCTTTCTCACAGACACTGTGTTCCTTGACTCTCTTCGTTTGGCGATATTGTCATACCTTGTAGAAGATGATGATGCTGGTGGAGTAGGTTCAGTGAAGTCGAAGCTGGGGTCGTTCTTCTTCCGAGCTTGGTCACTGATGAACCTGGAGAAATGCGAAAAGGGGGGAAAGGACACATTATGCTGCCTTTTATACCGTGAGCCATGGTCTGCCCATTTATCTTGCATGCCGTGTGGTAACTTGGACACTATTGGATTAACACCATGAGCAGTATCTAAGTAGCTCAGTCCTGAAAGACGTGGGTCTAATTTTGCCAATTCTATTTCCTTTAGCAGGTCGCTCAGATCTTGAAGTTTTCTATTGTCCTTGTTTGTTACCCTTGGGAAGGTTTGCAGTCTCTTGAATAAGGCACATTCTATGGCTTCTGAGCTGCCGTAGGTTTCTTCCAGTCTCTCCCAGGCTGCAATAAGTCCTGCATCTGAATAGTCCACATGAACTGCCCTTATTGTCTTGATGCGCTCTGCTGACTCCGGGCCTAACCAGTTAACAAGCAAATCCAGTTGTTCCTTCCCAGTGAGGTTAAGATCTTGGATCACTGCTTGAAAGGTCGATTTCCAGGCTCTATAATTCTCGGCACGATCATCAAACTTAGAGAGACTGATGTTTATTAATTCCCGGTGAATCATGTATCTGGCGAAGTCAGACATGTCCGATCTCCCAGCCATTGCTGCAGGATGAACTTGTGATATCCGTGGGGGATGTAAGTTCTCTGGCTCATATAACTGCGACAAATCAGGACGAAATGATGCGACATAAGGGTTAAGCTGCGGTGTAGTCTCTATTGTTTCCGCTGGCTGCGGCCTAAATCGTGAATTAGTGCCGGAAGTTACCTTGTCAGCAGTAGGTGGCGACATCTCTTGGCTTGTCGGTGCATCCGTGTTAGAAAACAGAGGTGGTGCTGGTGCAGATGTTAAGTGTCTTAGCACGTAGTCAGTAGTGCGTTCAACTGAGTCCTCCATTTCTCCTGGAATAAGACAGTCCGAATTATGATCTTGTCCCAGTGCTTGTTCAAGGACCTTCAGTTTAGCAAGGGCTGTTGCTTCTTCCTTTTCTGCTTGGAGTATTTTTAATTTCCTTTGAGCCTCCATCTCATTTTTCTGAGTTTCTAGTTCCACTTCAGCCTCCTTCTTAGCAAAGGAGCTTTGTACTCTAGCTTCCTCTGCAGCCACACGGATCTCCAGTAACTTGTCGGACAATATCGACTTCCTGGAGTGAGATGATCTGGAAGACCGAGACGTGAGTTTGGTCGACGTTGTACGATATGACCTAGCCTCTTGGAGGTAAGCGATGCGGAGCTCTGCCTTATCCTGAGCGTCTCGCACTAATGAGGCCCTTTCTTGGAGGAGAGCTTCCCTTTCATCTTGTTCTGCTGGGGCATTTTCCATGTCATAGGTACTCAAGAACGTGACGTACTTTGCAGACAGTCTCTGGTAGCGATCATAGGCTGCAGATAAACGATTCAATGTGGCGGTTAACTTTGCGGCGTCACTGTTAGAGCATGGAAGAGCTGCTAAATAGTGATTGACTTTGCCCCATAAATGTTCTAGGTTATCATGGAACTCGTCTCTAGTGGTTTCAAGGTTCTCTCTGACCTTTTGTGTCGGCTTGGTTACACGTTTGGATCGTACGTCCTGCTGTGCAGTATGTGTGGACTCTGCTCCTACAGCGTCCTGCTGTGCAGTATGTGTGGACTCTGCTCCTACAGCGTCCTGCTGTGCAGTATGTGTGGACTCTGTTCCTGCAGCATCATGGTGCGCTTCACTTGCCAATGGGTCCGCGGTGCTTTTCGTGGACATGCTTTAGCTGGGATGGCGGCAGTGAAGACTTGCTAGCAGACAATGTATATGCATACAGACACTGAAGGCTTAGGTCTCTTGTTACTATTCTGCCACCGATATATGTGGGTGAGATGTGTCTGAGGGATGTGATCACGATCTCTATATAAACAATGGCGGATAGCGTTACTCACTAATCGGTGCTCCTAGGTCTTACCAGCTACATGGATGTCCGAAAGGATGATGCAGTGATAAGTTAACAGTCTTTATTTACAATACCTTGAATAGATGAGATGCCAGGGAAGATGAAGGGATGAAGATGAGGCAGGAGTTAGCACTGTAGATTAGAGCTGTTATAGATGCACCAGATTACAGGTAACAAGAGAATCCTTCCTCCAGTCCTGAGCATGAGGTCAGAATGGTGGAGAAGGAACAAAGGCAGGAAGAGAACATTCCGAAGGAGGAGTTACAGACAGAAAAGAATTATGGGAGGTAAGACATGCAGTGAATGCACAATGACCAGTAGATGGCAGCAAGGATAGCAGATGCATAGATTAAAGCACAACATTACAAATGTCCATGTATGGCTGAAAGTCATAGATAAACTGGGAACAGCACACACGCCAAACAGCTGGCTGTAGTTGTGCCAAGTGTAACCAATGGGACAGTCAAATATTCGTACCCGTTATGCAACACTCAGTTAGTAAAACAGCTGAAAGAATGCAGGTGCATACATTACTGTAATCAAATGAGGGAGGCACAATACATAGTATGGGCTGGACAATGAGTATGGAAGGCTGAGGGATATTAGTCTAACATCAATTCCCCATAGGGTTGTAAAGTTATGATCATAGTGCCCTGTACCTTATATTAGAAGTGTCAATAGAGCCCTAAACCCAATAAAATGCCAGGTGGTAGCCAGCAGGTAATGCTAATAAATAACCCTCAATAAAGCACACTATTGTCAGGTAGCTGCAGTTCTAGCAAATGGGACCAATGGTGCAGTAATATACAGTAATATACAGATGAATAGGCCTCAATAAGGCACACCGTATAGGCAGCTGTAATTGTGACAAGTATGACCAATGGCACAGTAATATACACCAGTATGAGGCTAAACCTCAGTATTAGGCACATAGTACAGGTAACTGCAGTAGTATGAAGTATGGTCAAACCATGATCATGTGCAATACGGCATCGTTCACACGAGACTCTTCACATTATCAGAGAGCAGTGAGGAACCAAGTACAGAACAATTCACAGATCGGGGATGTGTGATCTGGGTGCCAGTGTAGGAACCAAGGGATCCACTTAGGATACAGCGGGTCCCAGAGACGGAGCCCGATGTTATCTAGTCAGACAGAGACTTTACTTCAGGACAACAGAGGCATGATGAGGTCTCCCCTTCTCAAAAATCACCACAAGAAATATTTACACACCACCCCAGAGGACCGGGGCCAAAGTGCTGTGCCAGAGACTACTCCGGTGTACATGGGGCCACAAGAACAATGTACCTACCAGAGACTGGATCAGGGGGTCTCTTCTACTGTGAGTGCATGCTAGAGCGTGTCTTTGGAACAGCGCTATGACTAAGAGACTTAAAGAGGACCTGTCACCCCCCTGGGGCTTTCCAAGCTGAAAGTACCACTGAATTCAGCGCGTCTGCTGCATTCAGGGAAGTTGTCCCCCATGTTTCTACCCCCCCCCCCCATCTCCCCCTGTAAGCTGTAAAAAACACTTTAGAAAGTGTAGAGATAACGAGTCCAGAGGGACTTACAGATTATGGAGTCATCACTGTTCACTGAGGTCCTCCTGCCCCCTGCCTCTCTGTGCCGCCTCCTGCCTCTGACGTCAGTGCTCTCAAAGCAAAGCAATCCTCCCCTGGTAGCACAATATATTACTTTTTCTTGAGGAAGTAATGGTCAGAATCTGACACACGAACAAACGGTATCAATCAACCTCAACAAAGCTAACCAACGAAACGAGAGCCGCCACCTGCAGGTCCACACATTACTTGTTCTCTGCTGACACAGCCACAACGGCCTCAAGTGCCGGATTGCGGCATTACCGCACTTAGCACAAGCCCCATAGACAATACATGGGGCTTGCCGCAAGTGTGACCGTTAGGCGGCAGATGTGGTAAATCTGCCGGATCTGCCGCAATCAGCGAAAAACACTGATGTGAAAGGGGCCTAGGTTAACCTTTAATTGACTTAAGGAAATTAACTCCATTTAACTACTCCTGGGCAATTCACAGAGACTGCAGAGCAGTCTAAGGCTATATTCACACATAGCGCTTTTTTTGTGCTTTTTTGTGCGGCAGCTCTTTGCCACATTTTGCGGCAGCGCAAAAAAGCGTAGTAAAAAAACACGGTGCGTTCACACACCACTTTTTTTTACACGCAGGGGAGAAGTGATGTCACAGAGGGGGAGGAAGATTCCTGTTCCTCCTCCCCTCTGCAACAAGTGTGAGAGCCCCTGTTTGATTTCACAGTGGATTAATATACACTGAATTTCCCATTCACTTTGCCGGCAGACACAAAACACATTGAGCATTTTTAAAAAGCGCGCGTAAAAAATGCGAAATGTGTGAACGCAGCCTAAACATGACAGGATGCTTTTTTGTCCCAGTTTGGCCCTGGTCTAATGAGAAACATTCCTTCCACATGGATGACCCCAGGCTTCAAGTTGACTATACCTACCACTTTGTTAGTTAGGTCAGTCAGTGATTTGGCAATCAAAAAAAAAAACTTGATACACTTATAATAGTAGTTTACAAACCCAAGAAAATTTTAGAAGGTCTTCAGCAACTTGGTTTGTATGCGCTCCTAAATAGCTTGGACCTTTGAGGAAACCTTTAGAGGACAAGATAAACCACCATACTTTGGACCCAGGGCTGCCGCTAGGAATTTCAGGGCCCCTCTGGCAAAATTTTGGGGCCCCTCTGGCAAAATTTCGGGGCCCCTCTACCCAGGCTCCACCCCAGCTCCACCTCCACCCAAAAATACGCACACACATAGACATATATATATCAATGGAAACCTCAGTGCCCCTGGATATCTGAAATTGCTACATGATTCAGATATCCAGTGGCATTGAGGTTTCTGACACACCCACCAGGGCCGTGAGGTACTCGGAACCAGGTGGCAGTTCTGCTGGGGGAATCACGGGGGTCGAGACCCGGCTCCGTGACCCTGGGCAGTCAATAAAAGGGCTATGGGCAGCCACCGCTGCAGTCAGGACCTCTGGGGACGATGGGAGCAACAGCAAAGATGTTGAGCCCTCCAGGGGTAGAGCTGGTCCCCAGGACAACCATAAAGTCTTTCGTTCACAGGACAAAAGTGCCTTAGCACCCGCGCTGCTGCTCAAGAAGTCACCAGAATCACCGGAATGTCTGGGATAAAAGTTGCTTTATTATACCGATGCGTACTCTGTACGGGTACTTTATTGGCAACAGTTCACAGTTCACTCAGTTTACAGTCACACAGTCTTTGCGGGAAGCTGGCCGGGTAGTCACTGGAGGGTACAAAGTCTCTCTGAGGCTCCCCAAGTGTTCCTTCAGCTACATTCATTGTCCTCTGTGTCTTTCTTGCACCTCCTTTCTATCCGTGCGCTGCCCTGTACAAACCCACTTCCTGCCAGGCCCATCAGATGTGATGAGGTTACCCTTCTCTCTATGGGGCTCAATCCGGTTGAGGATACCTGGTGGGGCTGCACGTTGTGGATGAGGTCAGGGGCTGCTTGGCAGACCTGTGATCCACCGCTATTGGTGGCTCAGGGTTGGACTCGCCTGCACTGCAACTCGGAGCCGGTACCCCGTTGTGGACCGGGATTCCCCTGAACAGTTTACTCAGACAGTCTGGCACTGGGTCTCCCCCTTGTGTCTGGGTCGCCACTCCTTTTCGGGGCGCCCTTCCTGTGGTGTCCCTCTAGGACTTGTTCCTTGCTTCTTTCCTCAGACTAGACTAGATCCGTGTGTTTCCCCTCTCCTTACAACCTAACACTCCTCCCACCGGGATCGGTTACCCTGCTGACGGGTTAGCGGATTGGTCCCCTAGTCTAGGTGTAGAGATGCTGGGAAGAGAGCCTCAGTTCGACATTATCCCCTCCAATGATGGGGATACCGCACACTCTGTTTTGGGTGCAGTACCCTTATTGTGGCGCACTGACCAGTGGGGCGCCACACTTACCCACAGTCTAGTACCTGTCCAGTTATTTAAGGCTTCCACCACACGATCTGACCAGGTACGGGGCAAGCCCGACCATGTGCCCTGCCCGCTTACAACTGTGACAAATCGGTTGTTCAGTGGCATCAAAACGGTCTGTGTCCTTCCCTCTTCTCCGGGGGACTCGGGGGACTCCTCTGTTGCTGCGGAGGTACATCCCCGGGTCTAGAAGCAGCTGGGGGAGCATCTTCCAAGGACTGCAAGGTGCTGGTCAGTACAGACACACTTTTATGCAACTCCCAGAGACCATTGCATAGTTCTGCAGAGGAGCTTTGCCCCAGTCTCTTGCCGATGGTCGAACATCCTCAGAGGTCATACTGGTCTCGACCTCAGGCTCTGGTTCGCCCTCCTCCTTCTTTCTGGTTATATAGACATCCACTGCTTGGTCGCTTTCTCCCTGAGCGCCTGTCGCAATTGCTCCACGATGTCTAGGTGGGTTCTCTCTAGCTGGTAACTCAGCTCGGCAACCTCCTCTGACAAAAAGGCAGGTTTCACCTCCGGCACCTGGCGTCCTGGCGCGAAATCGGGGGAGTCCGCTCCTTCCACCCCGCGCTCCTTGCTGTATCGGCCTGATTCTGCCATTCTTAGCCTCCCGCCACCTTCTTTGCTCCTCATGCTGTCGTCTCTTTCTTCTTCTCCCTCCCTTCGTGGGTGTCTCCGTCCTTCGCTGTCATCGGCTGCCACACCCATGGGCGGGATTGTACAGTCGTTGGGTCTGTCCTTCCAATGGTTGAATAATGGAAGGGGTGTAGGCCATTTTTTGTGCCTTGTGATGGCCTGGCCCATGATGAGGGACTGTGGCACGCCCCTTTGCCAGCACATGGTTTCAGTCCTTCAGGGCCGCCATTAGTGAGGCCCAACAAAAACACACACGCACAAGCCGCACAAGACCTGATTTTACTGGGTCAATAAATCCTGTTCATGATGCCAAGTTGACTCACCCACCAGGGCCGTGGGGTACTCAAAACCAGGTGGCAGTTCTGCTGGGGGAGCCACGAGAGTCGAGACCCGGCTCAGTGACCCTGGGCGGTCAATAAAAGGGGGAAAATAGAATTATTCTTACCGTTAATTCGGTTTCTAGGATACCTTCCATGAGAGGAGGTAGACAGATTTGGGAATCTGGCAGCTGGAGGCTGCCCGTGACTGTGAACACTGCACCCCTGCACTACACTAGACTTTACGGTTGCCCTGGGGACCAGCTCTACCTGTGGAGGGCTCAGCATCCTTGCTGTTACTCCCATCATTCCCAGAGGTCCCGACTGCAGCAGCGGCGGCTACCCATAGCCGTACACCACGGGTGGCGTCACGTTAATTCCTAATTATTTTTCTCTAGGAATTTTCCACGACAGCAGAGGAGGTCGCCTCTCCACGCCCTAATTGGGACAGGAAGCACAAGAGAGGTTAAAAGGCCCCTCCCACCTCCCACTAGCCAGTGTCTTACAACGAACCATAGCATGAGAGTAAACAACAGTACATAGTAAAACATTCCAGGAATAACACGAGGAATAATAGGGAGGGAATTAAGTGCTGTCGTGGAAGGTATCCTAGAAACCGAATTAACGGTAAGAATAATTCTATTTTCTCTAGGAACCTTCCACGACAGCATAAAATAAATACCTAGGGCGGGACTACAGCCTGCAGGATCTTCCTGCCAAAAGCCAAATCCCTACTGGAACCCAGTAGTGTTACGTGAAGGTATGCAAGGACGACCACGTAGCAGCCATGCAGATCTGCTCAGGAGAAGCCTCTGCCCGTTCAGCCCAGGAGACAGCGGTAGACCGGGTGAAATGGGCAGTAAACCCAGAAGAAGCTTGCAGCTGCTGGAAACGGAAGGAATCTGCAATGGCCTTCTTGATCCAATTTGCAATAGTGCTCTTGGACACCTTCAAGCCCTTATGGGGAGCAAAGGGCTGGACAAAGATTATGTTTGATGCGCCAGGGCGCCGAGACGTCAAGATAATGGAGAACCGTACGCCGGACATCCAAAGCATGGAACTCTTCCTCCTTAGGGGTCTGAGGATGCTGACAAAAGGACGGAAGAACAATCGATTGAGAGAAATGAAAGTCCGACACCAACTTGGGAAGGAATGAAGGATCAAGTTGAAGAACGATGCAGTCATCTCGTATGGTGAGGTACGGGTCCCGGATGGACAAAGCCTGGAGCTCCCCAACATGTCGGGCAGAAGTAATCGCCACCAAGAACGCCATCTTGTGAGACAATCGCTGGAGGTCACAGGATGAAAGAGGTTCATAGGGAGGCCAAGCAAGTCCAGTGAGGACCACATTGAGGTCCCAGGAGGGAGTAAGGACTCTAGTACGAGGACAGAAACGAGTAGCGGACACCATGAAGCGACGAATCCATCGGTGATTTGCCAAGTCAGCATCAAACATGGAACTGAGAGCTGACACCTGAACTTTAAGCGTGCTGGGCTTAAGACCGAGGTCCAACCCATTCTGGAGAAAATCTAGAATCTGGGACACATTTGGCCGAAGAGGATCAGGCGGACAGGAGCCACACCAGGATGTAAACTTCTTCCAAATCTTATTATAAATCGCATTAGTAACTGGTTTGCGGTTTTTCTGCAGGGTGGCCACCACCTTCTCAGACAGGCCCTGATCCCTCAGCATCCGGCCTTCAGAAGCCAGGCAGGTAGGCTGAGCCTCTGTGGATCTGGATGGAACAGAGGCCCCTGAGACAACAGGCTGGAATCCAGACTCAGGATGACAGGATCGTCTACTTTGAGCACCACAATCACATTGTACCAACTTCTCCTGGGCCAAAGGGGGGCTACCAGGATAGTGGGGACTCCGTCCACCCTGACCTTCTGCAGAGTACAGGCGAGGAGGGGAATAGGAGGAAAGGCATAACCCAGAGGAAAATCCCAGGACTGAGAGAAGGCGTCCATCCACCCCCGCGGCCCTGCCCCGAGGATTTAGGGAGAAATATGTTGCGATTTTCCGATTTGCGCTAGAGGCTAACAGGTCGATTGGCGGGTGCCCCAACTCGCAACCAGGGAGCAAAAGACAGCTTGGTCCAGACTCCATTCCCCCGGATGGACATCTTGGTGGCTGAGAAAATCTGCCTCAAGGTTCAGAGACCCCTTCAGGTGGACAGCTGAGAGGGACAGCAGGAACTGTTCTGCCCAAAGGAAGATCCTGGATGACACTGATGACAGGGACCTGGACTTCGTACTACCCTGGTGCCGGAGGTGAGCCACTGTGGTGACATAGTCCAAGTAGACAAGCACATGAGAGCCCGTGAGCTGGGTCTGAGCCGCCCGAAAGGCCTCCTCGAATGCAGGTAATTGGAGGACCGGGAACTGACAGAGCGACCCCAGACCCCTGGAGCGGAGTGGAACCCACCATGGCTCCCCACCCCCTCTGGCTGGCATCTGTAGTAACAGTGACTAGAGGAGTCTGATCCCACGAAACCCCCCGGTGCAGATTGCAGAAGTCCAACCACCAGAGGAGAGACGAGGAGACGAACCCTGGGAGGCGAGCCCGACGATTCAGGGACGAAGGGAGCCCGTCCCAGCAAGACAGGACATATGTCTGCAGTACCTGAGAGTGAGCCTGGGCCCACCTGACAGATGGGATGCAGGACGTCATGGAACCCAACACCGACATTGTGTCCCGAAGGGTGGGAGACACCTGACGCTACAGAGAGAAAACCTTGGCTAGAAGGGTCAACCTGTGGGCGTCCGGAAGAAAGGAAGCCTGCTGGTCGAAATCCAGTAACACCCCCAGAAACTGTCTGGTGGAGGAGAGCTGCAGATGGGACTTCCGGAAGTTGGAGATCCAATCCAGGGACTAAAGAATATGCAGGGTTTCCTCCACACTGCTCCAGAGGGATTGAGGCGATGGAGCAATGAGAAGGAAGTCGTCCGGATAAGGCACAATAGAGACGCCACGACCCCGAATGAAGGCCACGACCTCTGTCATGATCTTTGAGAATATCCGGGGAGCCGAGGAGAATCCGAAGGGGAGAACGTTGAAGTGAAAATGGAAGACGTCCCCCCTGTATAGGATGGCGAACTTGAGGAACTTCCAGTGCAGAGGATGGATGGGCACATGAATGTATGCGTCCGTCAGGTCTATCGAACAGCCCGAACAGTGGAATAACAGTACGGACGGACTCCATCTTGAAACGCCGGTATCGGACATGACTGTTGAGGCGTTTCAGGTTAATGATGACCCTGGAGTCCCCAGACGGTTTTTTGACCAGGAACAGACGGAAATAGTGACCAATCTCCATGTCGTGGCTGGAAACAGTGGAAATGACGTTTGTGTGAAGGATCTCCTGTACTTTGGAGTACAGAGGATCCTGGGCACCTTGAGAGGGCAGGGTGGTGACCCAGAGACCTGGTGAAGGAAGCGACATGAACTCGATAAGCAAATCCTCGGAAATGACATTCAGAACCTATTGGCAATTGGTGATCCGTCGCCACTGGGGAAGGAAGGCCGAGAGTCGCCTCCCCACTGGGCGAGGGTGCAGCTGCTGAGCAGGGACGAGGATATTCTTACCTCGCCCCTTCTGATAACTCCACCTGCCGGATTTACCCTTGCCCTTGGGCTGGGAGGGCGGAAGCACCAGGGGACTAAAGGACCTCTTCCGCACAGGTGCCTGTTCGGGAAGAGCCTTGCGGTCTGTGGCCTTGTCCAGAATGTCGTCTAGAGAAGGCCCGAACACCAAGTCCCCCTTGAAAGGCAGGGAACACAGCCGCATTTTAGAAGTGGCGTCACCGCTCCACATCTTCAACCATAATGCCTGCCTGGCGGAGTTGGACAACGCCGAAGTCCTGGCCTCCAGGCAGACCGATTCTGCTGAGGCATCAGCAAGGAAACAAGAAGCCTTCCGAAGCAGAGGAAGGGAGTTGAGAAGTTCTCTCCTAGGGGTGCCTTGCGAAACATGGGACTCTAACTGGTCCAACCACTTCAGCAGAGAACGGGAGACACAAGTGGAGGCGATGTTAGCCTGCATGGTAGCAGAGGAAGCTTCCCATGAACACTTCATAAAGCTCTCAATCTTCCGGTCCATCTGATCCCTCAGCTGAGAGGTGTCCTCAAAGGGGAGGGCAGTCTTTTTTGCCACACGGGCAACCTGCACATCCACCTTTGGGACCCCCCCAGTGGATCTCACTATCCTCCAGGGAAAACCGCCGACCTAGATCACCCCGAGATCTGTGGTCGGGGAACTCCCATTCCTGGACAATTAAATCCCAGAGGGTGGAATGCACCGGGAATCCAATACGCTTGGTCGACTGAAGGCCAGCAAACATTTCATCCTGCACCAAGGGATGGACCGGTTCCTCTTCCAAACCCATGGTGCTTTTAACGGCCTCAATCAAGTCTCCCATATCCTCTGAGGGGAACAAGAAACTCCGAAGGTCCGAATGCCTTGAGGCAGAGACTTCATTGGGGACTTCAGAATTGGAGTCCTTGTCAGCTTCAGAGTCTGAAGGGCTAGCCTGGAGTTTCCGCTTTTTTGGAGGGGCAGGACCAGAGACAGGCCCGGACAGGCCCAGGGAGGCAAGGGAAGCCCGAATTTCCTGCTGCACCATGGTGCGTAGGTCATCCACAAGACTAGGGTGTTCACCCCGCACTATCTTGTCGGTACAGCCTTGGCAAAGCTTCTTATCCCACCCAGGGGGAAACTTCTTAGAACAGACATGGCATTTAGCAGACTTCCTAGCAGCCTTCTTGGGGGTTTCCTTGTCACCCTACAAGAAAGCACAGAGTAGCTGCAATCAGTACTGCCCCCCCTCCGGGCAGCACAAAGGGCCCCCCCCGCACCTAAACTCACTGTGGCCGGGGGAGCACTGGGCTCTGCAGACGCAGAGGAAGACATGACCCAGGATGGAATGCAGCTTCCCTGGCGTCAGAAGTCATCAGTGCAGCCTTTTATCTCCAAAGGCCTGCCCCCAGTGCAAAAAAAGGTCATCCCCTGCCCCCTGCCCAGGTCCAGGCAGGCCCCAATCATGGCGGCGCGCCCGCACGCCGCCGCTTCGGGTCCCGCCTGCTGAGACCCGGAAGCGCTGCGCTCCCCGCCGGAGAAGTGCGTGACCGGAAGTTCTGTCGCGTCACTTCCGGTCCATGGTAGCATGCATAGGCAGGAGGCGACTGGCGGGCTCAGCCCAGAAAGAGGTCGCCGACCAAGCACCCGCCCGCATGCATCACCCCAGGAGGGGATCCGGAGGGCCAGGGCTGGTCCCGGACTCCCCCAGCAGAGGAGCACTGAGAAGGACCGAGAGACGGGCGGAGGAGGAGCAGGGGCCCGACCAACGCCGCCCGGCAAAAACTCCAGGTACACTGCAGCCTGCCGCCACCACAGCATAGGAGAGAAAAAAAACCTCTCCATGCCCCAAAGGGACAGGAAAGACCTGGCTAGTGGGAGGTGGGAGGGGCCTTTAACCTTTCTTGAGCTTCCTGTTCCAATTAGGGCATGGAGAGGCAACCTCCTATACTGTCGTGGAAAGTTCCTAGAGAAAAATAATTAGGAATTAACGTGACGCCACCAGTGGTGTACGGCTATGGGTAGCCGCCGCTGCAGTCGGTACCTCTGGGAATGACGGGAGTAACAGCAAGAATGCTGAGCCCTCCACAGGTAGACCTGGTCGTCAGGGCAACCGTAAAGTCTAGTGTAGTGCAGGGGTGCAGTGTTCACAGTCACGGGCAGCCTCCAGCTGCTGGATTCCCAAATCGGTCTACCTCCTCTCAGGCCCAAGAAATACAGTCTCCGACACCATAGAGCTTTAACCGGGTTTACTCTCTTTTTTGACATATGGCAAAGTTATACAGTTCAATAGCGGCTCTGGTGTGGTCTAAGCAGCCGGGATGGTTCGTCTGCATCACCCCCTTTCACGTCTCTTTCGGGCCATTTCAGTCTATTCTGCACAATCCAGCGGTCACGGGCTTTCAGTGGGTGACTTTCCGGCTCCTTCTTTCTCTTCCCATGGTCTACAGCCTTGGACATGGGCTAGCCTCATAGTGGCACAGGTCGCCGGATCAGTGTCCTCTCAGTCCTGTACGGTGAGGTCCTCTCCTCTCCTTCTACTGATTGGACTTCCCGTGTGACTGGTCTGGTCTCTTCTTCTGGTCTCGACTTCCTGGAGTTGTTCTGTGTTGTTACCTTTTATAACCTCCCCTAACCGCGCCCTTTTCTAACTTTACACACACCACCTGCCTCCTCCCGCTATCCTGTTGATGAGCATAGGTAATAAAAGCACTTTTAGATACTTTACAAATGCCCTTTTTTTTTTTTACACAAAGGGATGCCTACAATGCATTCCTGGAGGTGCAGGGACAGGTATAAATGGTATGGGGGCTGATTTTTAGGGGTCAGGTTCCCTTTAACTTCACCATTCACATACAGTTCTCCTCATCCCTCATCTGAAGGCAATTGTCTATGCTGTGGAGATATGAGATGTGCAGCCTCTGACACAGCGGATCCTGGAGGCCTGTGCAGCCTCTGACACAGCGGATCCTGGAAGCCTGTGCAGCCTCTGACACAGCGGATCCTGGAAGCCTGTGCAGCCTCTGACACAGCGGATCCTGGAGGCCTGTGCAGCCTCTGACACAGCGGATCCTGGAGGCCTGTGCAGCCTCTGACACAGCGGATCCTAGAGGCCTGTGCAGCCTCTGACACAGCGAATCCTGGAGGCCTGTGCAGCCTCTGACACAGCGGATCCTGGAGGCCTGTGCAGTCTCTGACACAGCGGATCCTGGAGACCTGTGCAGCCTCTGACACAGCGGATCCTGGAGGCCTGTGCAGCCTCTGACACAGCGGATCCTAGAGGCCTGTGCAGCCTCTGACACAGCGAATCCTGGAGGCCTGTGCAGCCTCTGACACAGCGGATCCTGGAGGCCTGTGCAGCCTCTGACACAGCGGATCCTAGAGGCCTGTGCAGCCTCTGACACAGCGAATCCTGGAGGCCTGTGCAGCCTCTGACATAGCGGATCCTGGAGGCCTGTGCAGCCTCTGACACAGCGGATCTTGGAGGCCTGTGCAGCCTCTGACACAGCGGATCCTGGAAGCCTGTGCAGCCTCTGACACAGCGGATCCTGGAGGCCTGTGCAGCCTCTGACACAGCGGATCCTGGAAGCCTGTGCAGCCTCTGACACAGCGGATCCTGGAGGCCTGTGCAGCCTCTGACAGCGGATCTTGGAGGCCTGTGCAGTCTCTGACACAGCGGATCCTGGAAGCCTGTGCAGCCTCTGACACAGCGGATCCTGGAAGCCTGTGCAGCCTCTGACACAGCGGATCCTGGAGGCCTGTGCAGCCTCTGACAGCGGATCTTGGAGGCCTGTGCAGTCTCTGACACAGCGGATCCTGGAAGCCTGTGCAGCCTCTGACACAGCGGATCCTGGAAGCCTGTGCAGCCTCTGACACAGCGGATCCTGGAAGCCTGTGCAGCCTCTGACACAGCGGATCCTGGAGGCCTGTGCAGCCTCTGACACAGCGGATCCTGGAGGCCTGTGCAGTATTTCTTCTGCGGTGTTGCTATCAGTGTGTCAGGAGTGGGAGAAGAGGGTTCAATCCAACACAATGGGCAGCACTGTGAACACATGATATAAGTGATCATAAACTTGTAAATAACTCATGAAAGGATAAAGTAAGGTTAAAACCAAGCACACCATTGATTTTCTTATGAAATTCTCAATAAGTTTGATGTCACATGACCCTCTTCCCATTGAAAAAATAAAGTTGGATCCAAAATGGCCGCCATGGTCACCCCCACCTGGAAAGGTTTTCCCCTTCCATATACTAATGTACCACAAACAGGAAGTTATATCTAGAGGGTTGACAATGCGCAATAGGGTCTTATCTCTTTAGACAGAATTGAAGGTGCAAAATCAGAATTTCTCACCTGATAAGGTTGTGTCACACACAGCCAGCTTGATCGCTCAGAAATACAGCTGCTGCAGGGACCGTACCTCCACAGATCACTGCGGTTATCAATCAAAGTTCTGGACAAAGTACCTCAAGGTCCGCGCTGCTGCCAGATGGATACAGAGGACACCAGAAACACCGGGATGTCTGGATCAAAGTGATGACTCGGTTTATTATCCGACGCGTTTCAGAGCCACATACCGAGCTCCTTCCCCCCTGACAAAAAGGTACATTAAAAAATACAGAGCATCCAAGGTGAGTGCCTCCTTTTTTCTCATCTTTAAAGCAGTATAATAATGGACTTACAGGATTGTGCAACACCTTGCCCTAAATAGAGCCCCACGTGCGCAGGCCCCAGCGGCCTGGAGTGTGTATAAGGTCAAGAGTCGGTAGTGCCCGGATATATCCTTGGACCTGTATATAAAGTATAGTGCTGTGTAGAGATACACAGACACACACTCTTCATACTCACCACCACCAGCCGCAGCAGCTCCATCTTCTACATCCTGATGGCGCTCACGCTCTGCTGTGACTTTCGGTTTGTCCTGCACATGTTAGACTATTAGGAACATGCAAAGTACAAACCCGGCTGAGCCTGGCGTCACTGAAGATGTCAGTTTCAGCCAAGCCAGCGTCCTCTGCTTCGGCAACTGCGAGCACACATAGCTCGGCAGCATATACACACATAGCTCGGCAGCATATACACACACAGCTCTGCAGCATATACACACATAGCTCTGCAGCATATACACACACAGCTCTGCAGCATATACACACACAGCTCTGCAGCATATACACACACAGCTCTGCAGCATATACACACATAGCTCTGCAGCATATACACACATAGCTCTGCAGCATATACACACATAGCTCTGCAGCATATACACACATAGCTCTGCAGCATATACACACACAGCTCTGCAGCATATACACACACAGCTCTGCAGCATATACACACATAGCTCTGCAGTATATACACATAGCTCTGCAGTATATACACACATAGCTCTGCAGCATATACACACATAGCTCAGCAGCATATACACACATAGCTCTGCAGCATATACACACATAGCTCTGCAGCATATACACACATAGCTCTGCAGAATATACACACATAGCTCGGCAGCATATACCCACATAGCTCTGCAGTATATACACACATAGCTCGGCAGCATATACACACATAGCTCGGCAGTATATACACACAGCTCTGCAGCACACATACATAGCTCTGCGCACACACACAGCTCTGCAGCACACATACATAGCTCTGCGCACACACACAGCTCTGCAGCATACACACAGCTCTGCAGCACATACACACAGCTCTCATCATACACATACAGCTCATCAAACACACACAGCTCTGCAGCATACACACACACAGCTATGCAGCACACACACAGCTCTGCAGCACACACACAGCTCTGCAGCATACACACACAGCTCTGCAGCATACACACTCACAGCTCTGCAGCATACACACAGCTCTGCAGCACACACACAGCTCTGCAGCATACACACACAGCTCTGCAGCATACACACACACAGCTATGCAGCACACACACAGCTCTGCAGCATACACACACAGCTCTGCAGCATACACACTCACAGCTCTGCAGCGCACACACACACAGCTCTGCAGCATACACTCACAGCTCTGCAGCATACACACACAGCTCTGCAGCACACACACAGCTCTGCAGCATACACACAGCTCTGCAGCATACACACAGGTTTGCAGCATATACACACACAGCTCTGCAGCATACACACACAGCTCTGCAGCATACACACACACACAGCTATGCAGCACACACACAGCTCTGCAGCATACACACACAGCTCTGGAGCATACACACACAGCTCTGGAGCATACACACAGCTCTGGAGCATACACACACAGCTCTGCAGCATACACACACAGCTCTGCAGCATACACACACAGCTCTGCAGCATACACACACAGCTCTGCAGCATACACACACACAGCTCTGCAGCATACACACACACAGCTCAGCAGCATACACACACACAGCTCAGCAGCATACACACACACAGCTCTGCAGCATACACACACACAGTCCTGCAGCATACACACACACAGCTCTGCAGCATACACACACACAGCTCTGCAGTATTCCACTATTGACAGTGTATGTACATGTGTAGGTGTGGAGTCCTGTGACTCAGGCTTACAGTATGAAGCCTCCTATGCCCTGTAGCTCACTCCCCTCCATTACCTGCTCACGGGGAAGTTCCCTCACAATCAAGAAACTTGTCAGCACAGCCTGGAGCCAGGCTCCGCCCACACAGGTCTCATGCTGATGATATCGTCAAAGTTCCTTTGTCTCAAGAGGTGAGGTGATTAAAAAGAAAGGTGCTCATAGAAGAGATGAGTGGGTGTGGCCCAAAGGAGATTGGAAGGAAAGGGGGCCGGAGTAGAGGTGAGAGGGTGGGGCCCAATCACCACGTGCCCCTGACACAAAACCTAACTCTAGGCCTGAAGTGGGAGCTCTACACCCGAATTCAGGGGCGCTGCCCTGTTTCCGGCACAGAGGAGGAGTTAGACAGAAAGTCTGAGGAGAGGGAGAGGAGCAGATGTAGAAGAACGAGCTCTGGGGAGAGGAGCTGTCGAAAGCTCACCCCAGAGAGGCACTATGGAGATAGCCAGAATCCTGGGTTTGTGCGGGTACTGCAAGTTCTGACAACCAAATCTGGAGAACAAGAGACTGTAGGATTCCTGGCTGCACTGCAGACCCAGCAATACAACAGCATAGCGAGAGCCTGGAGCTGCCACCAGCATGGCGGTACCCATGATAGGCTCGTGCTGTCTGCCATACTGGTGCAAGGCAAAGAGAGCAGTTAGAGGGCCACAGGATAGCTCACAGGCTGCCAGGACCTCAAACTGAGAGCGCAGCAGGAAGGCCTCCAAACCCATCTGGCAAGGTGGATCCCAAATGCTTCCAGGCTGACTGGACCCTTCTGGACCTGGTAACCAGTGCCCCCGGACTGCACCACATTTTGCCAAGTAAATGTAAAGAAACTGCACTCCTTTGTGTCCTCCCATTATTTCTGAACTCTCCTTGTCAGCTCCTGCACCCCAACTATAACCACCATCCTTCCAAAAGACTATCATATCCTAGGGCCTGCTCCACCTGTGGGGAGTGTTACCATCCCCTGGGGCTCACCCAAGCAGCATTGGCTATCCCTGGCCATATACCACAGGTGGCGTCACGAAAAGACTCATATTCCCCTGTAAATAATCCCCATCACTGCATGGCCAGGGCCAAGGAGCTGGGCCACAGCCACCATGACCTCCCTGAAGTACCACCGGCCCAGCTACCGAGTACCCCCCAGCCCTTGCAGCCGTTGCAATAATATTTTAGAAACATATGGAAAAATACCTGTACACCCAGGAGCCTACCTAGGTGATGGTGCTTGTCTGGTGGTGGTAGTCTTGGGTAGGCAGCATCTGATGTCCGGTTTCTCCACAACAGATACAAATATCCAGGTTTTGTCGCTTGTCGATGGGAGTGAGAAGCCCCCAATCTCCATGGGCTCCACAGAAACGGTGGTAGGAGCACAAGGGTTAGATGGAGGTGTAGGGTCAGTTATGCGTTTCTGTATGCGTTCACACCGCCACCTATCAAGATGGATTGCCATCTATTATATAATTGTCTAAGGGTTTTTTGAGCGTGTCTGTCGCCGAAATCGTGCGACAGACAGAGGCCGCTCATGAGCGCAGACTATGCAAATAGGCGCGAGAATTAAAAGTTTGAATTTCGCGCCTAATTGCAGCCCCGCGAGAGCGGCGCATTAGCCGGGATACACGGTGGCCGCAGGCGGCGGCTCTCCTCCTACCCCTGCTCTTCCTGTCCCCTCCGCTCCTCCTGTTCCTCATGCCCCCTGCTCCCCGTGGCCCCCCCCGTTCCTCATGCCCCCCGCGGCCCCCCTGCTTCTCCACGTTGATAATAAAAATAAAAATAAAAAAATCCTCAGTGAGGATACTCACCCGTCTGCAGGCTCGCTCCACATCCGTCTTCTAGGTCCTAAAGGGCTTGAGGACCTGTCGTTGCCTGAGAAACCGATCAGCAGATCGGTCTCCCAGGCAACGACAGGTCCTGTCCTGGGAGCTACAAGACGGAGGTATAGCGAGCCAGCGGAGGGTAAGTATCTTCACATCCTGCCCCCCCTCCGCCGGCACCATTCTGCCCCTCCCCCCCCCCCCCCCGCAGCCACCATCCTGCCCCCCCCCGCCGGCTTCATCCTGCCCCCCCCCTCCCCGTCGGCACCATCCTGCCCCCCCCCGCCTCCATCCTGCCCCCCGCCGACTCCATCCTGCCTCCCCCCGCTGGCTCCATCCTACCCACCCCCCTGCCACTATCCTGTGTTCCCCCCCCCCCGCCGGCTCCATCATGCCCCCCCCACGCCGGCTCCATCCTGCCCACCCCCCCACCAGCTCCATCCTGCCCCTCCCCCCCGCAGCCACCATCCCGCCCCCCCCCCCGCCGGCTCCATCCTGCCACCTCCCCGCCGGCTCCATCCTGCCCCCCCCACCGGCTCCATCCTGCCCCCTCCCCGCCGGCTCCATCCCCCCCCGCCGGCACCATCCTGCCTTCCCCCCCGCTTCCATCCTGCCCTCCCCCCGCCGACTCCATCCTGCCCCCCCCCCCCCCACTGGCTCCATCCTACCCACCCCCCCGCCACTTTCCTGCGCCCCCCCGGCTCCATCCTGCCCCCCCCCCTGCCGGCTCCATCCTGCCCCCCCCCGCCGGCTCAATCCTGCCCCTCTCACCACATCCTGCACCCCCTCCCCCACCACCATCCTGCCCCCCCACCACCATCCTGCCTCACCGGCTCCATCCTGCCCCCCCATCCCCCATCCTGCCCCGATCGCTCCATCCTGCCCCACTCGCCACCATCCTGCCCCTGCCGGCTCCATCCTGCCCCTGCCGGCTCCATCCTGCCCTGCTCGCCATCATCCTGCTCCCCCGCCACCATCCTGCTCCCCCGGCTCCATTCTACCCCCCTGCCACCATCCTGCACCCCCGCCACCATCCTGCCCCACTCGTTCCATCCTGCCCTGCTCGCTTCCATCCTGCCCCGCTCACTTCCATCCTGCCCCGCTCGCCACCATCCTGCCCTCCCCCCATCCTGCCCCCACCCCGCCACCATCCTGCTCCTCTGACTCTATCCTGCCCGCTCGCTCCATCCTGCCCACTCACTCCCTCCTGCCCTGCTCCCCCGCCATCATTCTGCCCCGCTCGCTCCATCCTGCCCCACTCACTCCCTCCTGCCCTGCTCCCCCGACATCATTCTGCCCCGCTCGCTCCATCCTGCCCCCCTGCTCCATCCTGATCGGTTTCCCAGCAACGACAGGTCCTAAAGACCTGTAGAAAGCAAATAGACTTTTTGTGTTTTAGGAGCGCTCACACAAGGAGTTCAGGAGTTTAAAAGATGGCGGCTCGCCATTGAAACGCGTTGTGAATCAAATAAAGCTAAGTAATCTTTTAAACTCCTGAACTCCTTGTGTGAGCGCTCCTAAAACACAAAAAGTCTATTTGCTTTCTCTCTCTCAAATGTCCCTCAGGGAGATTGTGTTTGGAGCTGCCATCACAGGAGCTGCGCTTTCCACACACCAGGACCTGTCCCTACGTCAGCGCCCGGTCACCTGACTGCCCCATGTGATCGGAGGGCGGACGCAAGCTTTGGAATCACTGCTCACACAGCAGTTCCTCCATACACAGCACCGAGGGTGTGGGGGGACAGCACAACCTCACAAGGTGAGAGACCACCTTGTGACCTCTCTTCCCCTCCCCCTGAAAGGGGCCACCATCTAGTATTTTATAAACCAATGGCATTAGATTCCTATTCCAGTCTCTGGAAGGATATTTAAAAAGTCTGTTTTTTGCTTTGGACTATGATCATGAGTACTCAGTAGCCCAAACACTTGGCTTATAGACCAGGATACACTGACCTTTGGTTGTTAACCAATTTCTAATAAATGGAGATTTTATGAAGAACTCGGAGTGCCAAGTTCCTTCACTCGCTGGATAATGGTTTGGTATGATAAAATGAATGGTTTAATTGAAAAGTACAACTCGTCCCGCAAAGAACAAGCCCTCATATGCCTATGTGGGTGGAAAAATAGAAACGTTATAGCTCATGGAACAAGGGGGAAAAAAAGAATAGCCATGTCATTGACACATCCTCGAACAAGAGTGACATCTCCACCTGGATCTGCTCCTTTAATGTCCGTTTCTGCACTCGGAAAGAAGGAGATGTTATGAGCGGAAGGTCTGGGCGGTGCAGACTTTGTCTACCAAGAGATCCAGCAATAATAGTGCCGCCATATCTGGCACTGGCAGAATGGGCGTGTTCTGTCCAACAGGAGTAATTAACTCCCTGCTGTGACCAATAGGACAGCACCACACCCTATTTAAACTCCCAGCATGCTGCTATGAGTAGTCAGTATAGTGTGTTCAATCCAGAGTCAGCGGCAGCACCCGGGCAAGTGCCGAAGCGCCGCACTGCCTGGGAACCCACACAGTCTGCCGCAGGACAGTATTCCCTGCCTTGGTTCCTCCGATGGCTGTGGGCCCCTGGGAGCTGTGTATTTGCCCCGGACAAGGGCCACCACCCCCTGTGTGCTCCCTCTGATAGCTGTGGGCCCCTGGGAGCTGTGTATCTGCCCCTGACAGGGGCCCCGGCCCCCTGTGCGCTCCACCCCATGCTTTCCCTCCTAACCTGTGTGGCAGATGGCTGCTGATCACAGTGCCTGACTGTATTGAGCTGGGAGCAGATCTCTATGATCTCCTGCAGGAATTGCAGTGCAGGAGATCATAGCATTCAGCTCCCGGCTCAGTACAGTCAGGCACTGTGATCAGCAGCCATCTGCCACACAGGTTAGGAGGGAAAGCATGGGGGAGCGCACAGGGGGCCGAGGGACCCTGTTAGGGGCAAATACACAGCTCCCAGGGACCCACAGCCATCAGGCAGCGCATCCACACATCACCTGACAATTTGGGGGCACCAATGCTCTGCAGATCTTGTAATGTGCCCCATGCTCTGTAGAGCATTGCTCTGTAGAGCATGTATGGTACCCAGTGCTCTGCAGATAATGTAATATGCCTCATGCTATGCAGTTCACTTATGGTGCCCAGTGCTCTGCAGAATAGGTGCAGTGCCCCATGCTCTGCAAAGCATGCAATGTGCCCAGAACCCCGGTGCTCTGCAGGTCATGTACATTGTCTCCTGCTCAGTAGATCATGTAATGTGACAAGTGCTCGGATATTCTGCTGCAGTTGTGTGCATGTGACCCACCCCAAGGCCGTGGGGTCTCGAATCCCGGGCATTGGTTACGATTGCTGTTACTGGTGGCCGGTGCCCGGGTCCATGGCCCTGGTGGTCGCTGAAAAATGTGCTAAATAAAAAAATAAAAATGTAATGTTCGTGACGCCACCTACGGTGTCTGGTAATTTTACCAGCGCTGCTGTAGACCTCCGGGGATGATGGATGGGCAGCCTGATGGTGATGCTCCCCATAGGTGGAGCGGGGTCCCTGGGGCAGTGATGAAATAAGACACCACACATTGTTTTGGCTCTGTACAGGTTTACTCATGTCCTCCAAGCAATTTACAAGTACACAGTCATCGGTAACTGGCCTGAGTAGTTGCCAGTGGATGGGGGTGTCTTTCTGTGGCTTTCAACATATAGGAGACCCACTCCTTTGTAATGAGAACGCTGTTTTTATGTCACAAGACAGCCTGGCATGGTACAGGGACTCTACGATCCGCGACCTACCTACCACCACGGAGTAGGAACACAGCTATAGTACTAGGGCTAGTGACCCTAAAGCAGAGGGAATCATGACTAAAGAGCCCATGATGGCCAGACCAAACCTGTGAGGGAGCACAGAGAGAGAGACAAGCAGGGCCTGAAAGGTATCTTGAGGGAAGCGACGCAGAGGAACCGTCTGAGCTGCAGTAGAACCAGGGTCCCCAGTAGAGTGTAAGAACTTTGACTGTGAACTATGCTGTAACTTGCTTTTAAGAACAATGGAAAGTAAAGTACCCGTTCAGCTCAAAAGTGCCTGAGACTGTTTATTGCTAAACTGCAGCAAAACCCCACCTGCGGAACCGCCTTACTGTTCCTGTGCTGGCTGGAGAAGCTGCAGGAGAAGAGCATCCAGAGTACGCAGCCCCCACTACACCTGCCCCGGGGACACCCAGGCCTACCCGTGGAGGGCTTACCATCAACACTGCCCCTCATCACCATCCCCAGCAGGAATACGGCAGCAGTGGTCACCCTAACTACATACTACGGGTGGCGTCACGAAAAACTTTCACCTCCCTTGTAAATACCCCTTTTTATTGTTGCATCTGGGACAACGGGACTGGGCAACGGCATCTTGACACCCCAGGGACAGTAGAGCCCAGTCCTGAGAACTCCGGTCCCTGTGGGAGCGTCATATACACTGCCCATATACCCTGCATTTATACAGCTACATTAATCATGAAAAGGAGTTTACACACCGCAGTCTGCTACATAACCTGCCTGCCTGTATACTGCTAGATTAATCCTCAAAAGGACTGTTTTGAGGGCGATAGATATTCGAAGCCTGTACACCAGCCCCAGATGTCACTGGTATACAGTCTCTTGTGCTACACCGCAGTGTGCTATATACCCTGCCTGCCAGTATACAGCTAAATTAATCATAAAAAGGACTGTTTTGAGGGAGATAGATATTCGAAGCCTGTACACCAGCCCCAGATGTGCTGACTGGTATACAGCCTCTTGAGGTACACCGTAGTGTGCTATATACCCTGTTTGCCTGTATAAAGACAACGGGTAGCCATGGCAAAACATTTTTGGATTACCTATCCAAAAATCCAGGCAAGAAGTATGTGTGGCACCCCAGGGGTTAATGTGCCACAGTAACATCAACCAAGGTTAACTCCCCACACAACACTCAACACTGCACTAGCGCCTCTAGGCCAGAAGGGGGAGCTAAAGCAGCTCCCTTATATGTTCTGGCGTAGAGAGGAAGTAGTTAGTTCAGTTCCTGGGAGAACTTAGGAAGAAAGACTGTTGTGTAAAGGAGCTGCCTTAGGCTTCTCCACAGTCTGCTACTCGATTCCAGGCCTAACCAGGGTCTGAGGAGAGGAGTTTAGAGAAACAGGAGAACACACCTGGGAGATTGAGTTACCTCATAACTCGCCCCGGAGGAGCGCAAAGACCAGATACCGGATCTGAAACTGTGACTGAAACAAGCAGCACAGTAAACACCGGAATAGTGGAGGTTACATACCTACACCGTACCTCAGCAAAGCAACACGGCGGGGTCAGAAACACTAAGACAAGACTCAAGTTGCCTAGCAAGTGGGTACCTGTGAGGAGAGACAGGGCCAGCAGCTTAGCTAAAGCAGCAGCAGGACCACACACACAGCGCAGGAGTGGGAAGCCAAGGACCTGGACAGGGTGGGGAGCAACCCGGCCTTGGTACAGACTCCATGGACAGTACTCTGCTAAATAACACCTGCAGTAAAGACGTGGAAAACTACAAAATCGTGAGTCTGTGTGATCCTTGTGCTCAAACCCTACGTTTCCTCACAGGCAGCTATCATCTCCACCACCCCTATTATGCATCAATCATAGGCTATTACCACCACTGCCCCGGGGAACCAGGTTCTACTCGCAGAGAGCCGTTACATCACCAGCTGCTAAATATCATCCCCGGAGGTTCTGCATCAGCGGTGGTCACCCTGACCACAACCCGTGGGTGGCGTCACGACAAACTCCCCTGTAAATAACCTCCCAAACCCTTTATTTTGGGCTCGGGACGCAGTCCGGACCAAGGCTGCCGTGATACCCCGGTCCGGTATAGAGTACCCCGTCCCAGTGGGCTCCACAACTTGGTGTCACGAACGGGATCCCCTGTAAATATACCCATTTTACTTGTGGGCTCGGGACACGGTCCGGACCAAGGACTGCCGTGATTTTCCCCGTAATACCCCGGTCCGGTACAGAGTACCTTGTCCTAGTGGGCTTCACATATGGATGTAGTCAAAGAGCAAAAGGACCCCAAATAGGTAAATATAAAAATTTTGGACAATGCCCTATGCCAAACAACTAGGTCAATCAATGTGTAGATGAAGGAGCACCACATCAAGACCCTGGCATGGCCAGCCCAATCTCCAGACCTGAACCCCACTGAAAACCTCTGGAATGTAATCAAGAGGAAGATGGATAGTCACAAGCCATCAAACAAAAAAGAACTGCTTACATGATTGTGCCAGGAGTGGCATAAGGTCACCCAAAAGCAGGGTGGAAGACTGGTGGAAAGCGGCCAAGATGCATGAAAGCTGTGATTACAAATCATGGTTATTCCACCAAATATTGATTTCTGAACTATTCCTGAGTTAACTTGTTTTCTTTGCATTATTTGAGGTCTGAAAGATCTGTATTATATTTTGATGATTTCTCATTTGCTGCAAATACAACATTTTAGCTTTGGATTTCGGACACATGTTGTCAGTAGTTTATAGAATAAATAATGTACATTTTACTCAAAATATACCTATATACCCATAAAGAGAAAAGTCAGAGAAACTGAAATTTTTGCAGTGGTCTCTTAATTTTTGCAGGAGTTATATGTGTGTATATATATGTGTGTTTGATTCCAGAGATAAAGAACTGTTTAATACCTTTTCATTCCTGTCAGGAGCAGCCCGACCCACGGCGGGCTCATCCATCTGGCTGCAGCCCATCCATCCTCCTGGCAGAAGAAGAGCTGCAACAGTGGTCCCATCATTGACCACAAACCGTGGGTGGCGTCATGACAAACTGTATCCTTTGTATATATCCCCTTTTACTTGTGAGAACCCGGGACACGGTCCCGACCAGGACCTCCGTGACATCCCCAGCAGCAACCCGGTCCGGTACTGAGTACCCCGTCCCAGTAGGCTCCACACATACCTCAGGTGACTCTGTTTGTGGCGTGCATGCAGAAACTGCTTCTTTCACATCACTCTCCCCTACAGCTTCTCCTTGTGCAGTGTGCGCTACACCGGGCTATGAAGTACAAAGCTCAATGAGGTTACCAAACCAATTTAGTGCTTCAGTAAGTCAGTAAAAAGTAGTTAGGAGTGTTCAAATCATGAAAATCAGAAGGGGGCCCATACTTTTGCACCTGTCAAATTTTGAAATAATGCATATTTCACATTTTTGGTTAGTACAATAAACCTCATTTCAATCCTGAAATATTACTGTGTCCATCAGTTATTACATATATCACACTGAAATAGCTGGTGCAAAAAAACAATTTTAAACAAAAAAAAATTTGTAAGATTAAGAGGGGTGCCCAAATTTATTCATATGACTGTATATATACATATACAGTTTGCAGCCTTTATATTATGGATATATTCAGCTAGTATGTATTAAAGGAGCCCACTGAGACGGGGCCCACAAAAACCTGTAGCCGGCCCTGGTTGTATCCCTCGTCTCTTTCTCATCTCTTTCTCAGTTTTGTCGCTCTCCTTAATCTCCTGGTGTTTTGTTACTGACCTCGGTTTAAATATTGACTCTCTGTATATTGACTTTCAATGACTTGGATCTTCTGGTGACAACCTAATTTGATAACCTTTCCCTCTACCAGCTCACTCCACCAGCCAGCAGACAATTCTTGGACGTACCTCAGAGGGACCCTTTAGAAATGCAGATCCCTATATAAGGGTTAAAGGGCTGTGGTTCCTCTGGGATCTTGCAAAACTCTGTCCAGTGAAGTCCTATTAAGAGCTGCTAGCCTTGAAAGCACAGTGAACTATACATATCTGGTCCAATTTTGAATCACCTCCAAACAGTCATCAAATTGAAGACCTGGTTCAGCTGGTCCAGAGCAGATTCAGCATCATGAAACCTCTCAGAGTGAAGCCCTTTTAACTCCTCACTTGTCCATTCCCAAATCCAAGGAGAACCTACATGACCAATTTCAGGTGACCGTAATTTTTCTACCTGTACGGAAACTTGTCCGCTGTCCTTAAGGTGTGAGCACATTTGTTCTGATTCTGAAAGCCAGCGCGTGGGACTCCTCATTTCCCTGCTGCTTGGGCCTGGCGGATACTTCAAAACCCTCTATCGTTGACCATTTCTTTGAGGCCCATTGGCTCGAGTATAATGGTCCTCACTGTGTATCCTTAGCAGAGAGTAGATTACCCTAAGTCAAGGGCGCCATACTACTAAGGAGTACTGTAGTAAGTCCGGCGCTGGGCTACTGACTCACAGTGGGTGACCGGGCCCTTCACCACTTTCATACAGGACATTTTGACCAAATCAGGTACGTTAATTCTGTCTCAATCTACTGACTTCTTTGACTTAACCTTCTCCTTGTATCCAATCAGTACTAATCCATTTTGGTTTCTGGAAGGACTATTTAAGCAGTCTGTTTCCAGTCATGAACTATGATCATGAGTAAGGCTGCCAAGTAGCCGAAACGCGTTGCCATTTTTTGAGACTCTTAATTTTTGGGATATGGGGTTGTGTGAGGGCTCATTTTTTGACAAGATTTTTACTATTCTATAAACTATTTTTGGATACATCTGATGTTTTGATCACTCATTATTGCAAAGTTATGGCAGCCAAAAAAAATGTCTTTTTTTTATCGCTACGCCGTTTGCTGATCAGATTATATTTATTTTATATTTTGAAAGCTCAGACTTTTACAAAGGTGTTTTTTTATTCTTAATGATGGGGTGATTTGGACTTTTTTTTCTTCCCTTTTTACTGTATATTATAGTTCCCTTGGGGGACTTGAATTTATGATTGTCTGATACAGAGCAGTGCATCAGCACTGCTATGTATAGTGAGAATCATGGTCTGCTATGAATGCCAGCTAAAGCAGGGGTTGTTCAGCAAACCTCGGCTGTCCTAGCAACCCATTGATTCTATCTCGTGAAGGGATTAATAGCATTCCCCGTGTGGTCTTCAGACAAATATCCATCTCTCATTGCACCCAAGTCAAAAGCAGGACTCATCGCTCAAGAGGATAGACCTTCTTTCCAGGGCTATGGAGTCGGTGTCCATTTTCGTGGAGTCTGATTCAAGGAAATTGAGGAGCCGGAGATTTGGCTTACTGACTTCGCAGCCATGGTTGTGGAGTCGGTGTCCATTTTGGTGGAGTTGGAGTCTGGTTCAGGGAAAGTGAGCAGTCAAAGTCAGATGTTTGGCTTGCAGCCCTGATTCTTTCCATTATCTGGTCTCCATTTGAATAGGCAAGCCTTCATGATGAGACTCACCCCAGGGTCAGATGTAATGGTGAAGAGGGATGGGGCAGTTGGATATCAATATGCCCCACTCATCCCATTCAGAACACTTCTTCTCCACCTGAGCCGACCGTGCACGTGTTTGGCTACATCTGATAATTGGAAACGCAAATACAGAGAGAAGACGCTAGTCCTCAATGGATGATGTTGGGACAGAAGTGAACTCATAAGCCAGGTGCCACTCCGCGCCGATGCTAATCTCTGGAGCACCACCTAATTACAGTCTGAGAACCCTTGATGATTATTAGATCACTTGTGTATACAGATTATTTTTTAGCCATTGTCAGGTATTTATGGCAATATAGAAGGTTATAAATAGCTGCCATTGATCAGAGGTGTCAGTGGTTTGTGTGTTCTTCAGATGGGTTTCTAGGGGCCAGATAACCACTTTGGTTCTGTAGGACGGAGATCAGGTTTAATTAGTGCTGGGTAAACATGGAATCCTTTCTTCTCTACCTTGGGAGAGGATGGAAATAAATTAGCTCATATGTGTTGGTCTATAGGATGAGGTCAGTGGAAAAAAAGCTACTATGGTCACTGGCAAAGTGGTCTTACAAGCCATTACTTCACACTATTAGACTGAACACAAATATACTGGAAATTATATCATCGGAAGGGGTCAAAGTGTGACCTTCAATGGCTGCAGTTTCTTAGAATTGGTTCAAAGGTCTTCAAACCAGACGGACAATCAGAAACTTGAGTTTCATCTTACCTTTGATGAGCTATAGATCAGAAACCTATGAATCATGGAATAGAGGCCACAATGGTAGTTTTTGAAGGGACCTCCTGGGTCATCTGGTCCAACCCCCTGCTTAAAGCAGAATTCACTAAGCCATCCCAGACAGATGTCTGTCCAACCTCTGTGTGAAGACCTCCATTGAACAGGAACTCACCACCTCTCATAGATGCCTGTTCCACTCAATGTGGTCACAGCTGGTCTTACAGGTGTACAATGTTGGTAAGGAAGTCATCATAGATGGCCTGGCCCTCAAGGATTGTACCCTACCAATAGACGTGACTTAACTATGGAACCCCAGTCTCCAAATATCCCAATACTTAACAGGATACATTTTGTCAGGACTAGGGGTGGTGTGAAATTAGGCTCATTTTTTTGAGAAGTCCCAGGGATGGGGTATAATCCAATAATGACTAAAGAGTGGATTGGTCATAGGCTTTGACTCTGCATCATGGTAAATTTATGGCCCAGGATTAAAGCTCCCTCAACCAAGCAAAAGCAGGTCATGGCTGCGGCTGTGCCAGAAAGACTCCCAAAGAGGGGAAGCGAGTTGTCAGTTACCAGTTTTTGTCAGCTACAGTGTTTGATTGGTGCCAATGAGGTTTCCGCCCTAGTGGAGCCACCACATCCTAGTAAATCCAGATCATCTGTGGTATTTAGTTCTTTCGTTGTGGTGCACGATTTTCCTCTGTTACTGGGGTTCCTTTGGATGCCCGGGTTACAGTGGAAAAATGAGAATAAGAATAATCAGAGAATACAAAAAAAAGCTATGAGATTTTATAATCTGCTGAGAAACAAATTATGTACACAATTTTTTTTTCACATTTTTTATTTAGAAATTAAAATAAAGTCTCTCCATAAACGTGGTTTCATATATTTTATATCAATAGCGAAGCCCTATCAGGTACTGTGAGAGTGAAGGGGGCTGGCTGGATACATAAAATAACCAAGCCAGCCCCTTTCTAGGTGTCAGAAAATGTATAGACAGTAGGAGGCTGGCTTAGCTATTGGAACTAAGCAGCCAGCTCATGTCATACACATTACAGATATCTGGAACTGTGGGTTTGGTTGTATTTAACAGGCCTAGGAGCTGAGCTTTTTCCTCACACTGAGGGTGCTGGCTGTGTTATACAGCCACCGAGTGCTGAGCAGATCTAGCTCCGGTCACCTTCAATAGTTATGAACAGGTGCAAAAAATATACAGCAGTACTCTAAAAAGCTAAAATATGCAATCATTGAATGAGGGAATTCTGGCATTGCATTACTGATATAGGAAATAGATTTTTTTTTAAAAATGACATGCTTAGCTTATGTATTGGACAATTCATGGGAGCCTGATAATCACAAACAGGTGTATCTCTACTAAACTAAAATGCCTGGATCTAGATTAAAATTAAGGTTTGAGCAGCTAGAACTCAGCTATATATATGGCAACTATAGCAGTAAAGCAATACCAGAATTCACATTCAATTATTGCATATGTTAGCCTTACAGTGCCACTGTATCAATTTTGTAAGTGTTGTTTCAAAAGAAATACGCCTTGTCATGGTTATTGGGCTCAGAGATTGTCCAATACATCTTATTTTTCAAATGTACAGTCATGGCCAAAAGTTGAGAATGATACAAATATTAATTTTAACAAAGTCTACTGCTTCAGTTTTTCTAATGGCAATTTGCATATACTCCAGAATGTCAAAGAGTGATCAGCTTAACAGCAATTACCGTATATACTCACGTATAAGCCGAGTTTTTCAGCCCAAAAATTGGGCTGAAAAGTCCCCCCCTCGGCTTATACGCGAGTCATACGGCCCCCCTCAAAGTTTGGCGCCCCCACCTCAGTTTCTGGGCCCCCCCGCATGCAGCGCTGCGCATATACATTACGTGTCTAGCAGCTGTTACCCTCCGGTGGCAGATCGCGGCTCCCGGCTCCGGGCTCCATCTTCCTCTCTGTCTTCCTGGTTGTCATGTGACCGGCGCGATGACGTCATCGCGCCGGTCACAAAGCAGGAAGACAGCGAGGAAGATGGAGCCCGGAGCCGGGAGCCGCGATCTGCCACCGGAGGGTAACAGCTGCTAGACAGGTAATGTATATGCGCAGCGCTGCATGCGGGGGGGCCCAGAAACTGAGGTGGGGGCGCCAAATTATGAGGGGGGCCCTGCTGGGGCCCTGTATACTACCACTGGGGCTGTATATATACTACCACTGGGGCTATATACTACTACTGGGGCTATATACTACCACTGGGGCTATATACTACCACTGGGGCTATATACTACCACTGGGGCTATATACTACCACTGGGGCTGTATATATACTACCACTGGGGCTATATACTACCACTGGGGCTGTATACTACTACTGGGGCTATATACTACCATTGGGGCTATATACATACTACCACTGGGGCTATATACTACCACTGGGGCTATATACTACCACTGGGGCTGTATATATACTACCACTGGGGCTATATACTACCACTGGGGCTGTATACTACTACTGGGGCTATATACTACCATTGGGGCTATATACATACTACCACTGGGGCTATATACTACCACTGGGGCTATATACTACCATTGGGGCTATATACTACCACTGGGGCTGTATGTATACTACCACTGGGGCTATATACTACCACTGGGGCTGTATACTACTACTGGGGCTATATACTACCACTGGGGCTATATACTACCACTGGGGCTGTATGTATACTACTACTGGGGCTATATACTACCACTGGGGCTATATACTACCACTGGGGCTGTATGTATACTACCACTGGGGCTATATACTACCACTGGGGCTGTATACTACCACTGGGGCTGTATACTACCACTGGGGCTATATACTACCACTGGGGCTATATACTACCACTGGGGCTATATACTACCACTGGGGCTATATACTACCACTGGGGCTGTATATATACTACCACTGGGGCTATATACTACCACTGGGGCTGTATACTACTACTGGGGCTATATACTACCACTGGGGCTATATACTACCACTGGGGCTATATACTACCACTGGGGCTATATACTACCACTGGGGCTGTATATATACTACCACTGGGGCTATATACTACCACTGGGGCTGTATATACTACTGGGGCTGCGTGTATACTACCACTGGGGCTGCTGCTGTATACTACCACTGGGGCTGCTGCTGTATACTACCACTGGGGCTGCTGCTGTATACTACCACTGGGGCTGCTGTATATACCTCTGGGGCTGCTGTATACTACCACTGGGGCTGCTGCTGTATATACCACTGGGGCTGCTGCTGTAACACTGCTGGGGCCTGTATATACCACTGGGGAGGCTGCTGTATACCACACTGCTGGGGGCTGTATACCTGTGCTGGGGTCCACCCTCGGCTTATACACGAGTCAATAAATTTTCCCAGGTTTTGGGGGCAAAAGTAGGGGGGTCGGCTTATACACGGGTCGGCTTATACACGAGTATATACGGTACTTGCCAAGTCAATATTTGCCTAGAAAATGAACTTTAACCCCCAAAACACATTTCAAAGTCATTGCAGTCCTGCCTTAAAAGGAGTAGCTAACATCGTTTTAGTGATTGTTCCATTAACACAGGTGTGGGTGTTGATGAGGACAGGGCTGGCGATCAGTCAGTCATGATTAAGTAAGAATAACACCACTGGACACTTTAAAAGGAGGCTGGTGATTGGTATCATTGTTTCTCTTCCCATGGTTATCTCTAAAGAAGCACGTGCAGCCATCATTGCACTACACAAAAATGGCCTAACAGGGAAGAGTATCGCAGCTAGAAAGATTGCACCTCAGTCAACAATCTATCGCATCATCAAGAACTTCAAGGAGAGAGCTTCCATTGTTGTCAAAAAGGCTTCAGGGCGCCCAAGAAAGACCAGCAAGCGCCAGGACCGTATCTTAAAACTGTTTCAGCTGCGGGATCGGAATGGCAGCAGGCTGGTGTGAGCGCTTCTGCACGCACTGTGAGGCGGAGACTCTTTGAGCAAGGCCTGGTTTCAAGGAGGGCAGCAAAGAAGCCACTTCTCTCCAGAAAAAACATCAGGGACCGACTGATATTCTGCAAAAGGTACAGGGAGTGGACTGCTGAGGACTGGGGGAAAGGTACAGGGAGTGGACTGCTGAGGACTGGGGTAAAGTCATTTTCTCTGATTAATCCCCTTTTCGATTGTTTGGGACATAAGGAAAACAGCTTATTCGGAGAAGAGGTGAGCGCTACCACCAGTCTTGTCTCATGCCAACTGTAAAGCATCCTGAAACCATTCATGTGTGGGGTTGCTTCTCAGCCAAGGGAATAGGCTCACTCACAGTCTTGCCTAAAAACACAGCCATGAATAAAGAATGTACCAGAATGTCCTCCAAGAGCAACTTCTCCCAACCGTCCAAGAGCAGTTTGGCGCCCAACAATGCCTTTTCCAGCATGATGGAGCACCTTGCCATAAAGCAAAGGTGATAACTAAATGGCTCAGGGAACAAAACATAGAGATTTTGAGTCCATGGCCTGGAAACTCCCCAGATCTTGATGATTGACCACAAGTTCTCAATGGGATTAAGAGACGGGTGGACAAACAAAAACCAACAAATTCTGCCAAAATGCAAGCATTGATTATGCAAGAATGGAAGAATGACGGCGATCAGTCAGGATTTGGTCCAGAAGTTGATTGAGAGCAGCCAGGGAGAATTGCAGAGGTCCTGAAGAAGAAGGGTCAACACTGAAAATATTGACTTGCTGCATTAACTCATTCTAACTGTCAATATAACCTTTTGGTACTCATAATATGATTGCAATTGTATTTCTGTATATGATATAAACAACAAACAAATAAAAACCAGAGGGCAGCAGATCATGTGAAAATATCATTTTGGTGTCATTCTCAAAACTTTTTGGCCAAGACTGTACTTCCTATAGTAGTAATGCAATTCCAGAATTCCCTCATTCAATGATTCATATGTTACTATTCTGGAGTGCTGCTGTATATATTTTTGTAACTAGCTCCAATCACGTCTGTTCAACACCAAGAAGACTCAAAAAGAAAGAGGAAAGAATCTAATTATAAAGTGTAAAGTTTCCGACAACACAAGTTACACAGGAGGCAAATACAATCTGAAAGACTGTTTTAATAAAACAAAAAAATTAACAAAACAGCTCTAGAAAGAACAAATTCTGGAGAGTTACATGACAAACGCGATAATGTTACACATGCGGAGCAGTGAGGTGCACTAGGTGGAGAGCCGGACTATGTAGAGACGGGAGGGTTCACAGCTGATAGAATCACTTTCATATAAAAACCCTCATTATGAGCAGCTGGAAAGAGCAAGGTCTGACCGATACTACGAGCATTTCTGTGTTTATAAATGTGATTGAAGGAAACCTCAAGGGTAAACGGATACATGTTATAGCCAGGCCTGGGCCTAAGGCGGCAGAGTATGACCAGGATTCTCCCAAACTCCTGATTCACACTTCCATGCATCACTATCCAAGCACGGACCATCATGTTGTAAGTGCCTGTGGGTCTCCTGACCTGAATTTGACAATTTCAGACATATATGAGGCTGTGAGGTTTGGGTCAGAAGACTCCTCAAGAGTCCATTCTAAGACAGTGACACAGATATGTGAAAGCAACATTACTCATGCATCATCCTGCCAACCCTGAATTAGGCCAATGCTTTCTTTAAAATACATTACTGCACTCTTGATTAGAGATGAGAAAATTGATTAGAAAGACTCCAGTCCATTGGCCGGGACAATGATCTATGATCCACTGGATGGAAAGCTGGCAAATCTCCTTACCTCTCAGACTCTTCTTTTCTTTAGCCGGGCTGGCACAGTATGGTCTGTGTGCCATCACTGCAATTATGATGTCGTGCCAGTCTGGCCAATCAAAAAGGGAGTCGGGAGGCAAGGAGATTCAAAGGCTACCTATCATTCCTGGTTAATTAAAAAAAAAAAAAAAAGAGGACCCGGGACTGTCTTGAGGCAAGGAGATCCCCAGGCTTCCATCCTCCATAACTAATCAAAAAAGGGGGCGGTGATGCCGAGGTAAGGAGATTCCCAAGGAGCCAAGAATACCTAGAGGTAAGCGGATTCCCAGGCTTTCCGTCCATTCATGGCTAATCAAGTAGGACGACGGTAATTTCCCAGGCTACCCATCCATTCCTAGCCAATCAAAAAAAGGAAACGGAATGCCGTGAGATAAGAGATTCTCAAGGAGGCAGAAATACCAGGTGGTAAAGAGATTCCCTAAATTCCCTCAATTCATGGCTAATCAAAAAAAGGAGGCGGAAATACAGAGAGAGATAAGGAGATTCCCAAGCATCTGGAAATACCAGGTGGTAAGGAGCTTCGCAGGCTTCTTGTCTACTCCTGGCTAATCTAAAAAGGAGCCGGGAATGCCGAAAGGTAAGCAAATTCCCAGGCTTCCCGTCATCCCTGGCTAAATAAAAAAAAAACAAAAACAAGTCAAGTGGTAAAAAGATTGCAGCCTACTGTCCGGTGGTCACAAAGTACTATAAATTGATTCTCTCATCTCTACTCTACAGCAGACATCAAGATGTTGTGGCTATTGTAAGGCCTGAGGGACAATGCAGAGAGCATACTAGTCATGCTCTACTGCCCAAGGTTCTGGCTTAGACTGGTTTCACACTAGATATTCTCTTTTCCGATGCTGTCCGATAAAAATCGACAGCATCGGACCGATTTTGACTACCATGCAGCCCTATGGGCATCGGACCGAATCGGATGTGCACTAAATGGCCATCCGATTTGGTCCGATCCTGTTCTGTCGATTTTATTGGTGCAAAAAATCGGAGCATGTTCCGATTTTTGCACCGAAAATAAAATCGGACAAAATCGGATTGGACCAAATCGGATGGCATTTAGTGCACATCCGATTCTGTCCGATGTTTTTAACATGGGGCCCTACAGAGCAGGGTCCGAGGAAACATCTGATGTCCCTCGGACCCAATTTTACTGTACTGAGCATGCTCAGTACAGTAAAACTGGTCCTGACTGGGACAGCAGGGGTTAAAAAAAAAATATATATATATGCTCCCCTATCCCCGAGGCCCCCCGTCTCCACAGCTCCCGTTCGTCGCGGTGTCTGCAGAGGTCTTCTTCTTCTGTACAGGACCTGCCGTGATGTCACAGTCACGTGACCGCAGGTTACACCATGTTAACCTGCGGTCACGTGATTGTGACATCACGGCAGGTCCTGTTCAGAAGACGACGACCTCTGGAGACACCGTGAGCCTGCGGGAGACGGCGGGGGCCTCGGGGATAGGTGAGATAATATATATATTTATATTATTTATATATATTTATTATATATATATTATTATATATAAATAAATATATATTATATATAATTTTTTTTTTTTTTTCACCCGGAGGCAGCGATTTTATGTTGGAATCGGATGCCTATTTGGCATTCCGATTCCAGGCATCAGAAGGGAGCCGAGGCTGTCTGATTTTATCGGACAGCATCGGCTCCTAAAAATCCGTAATGTGAAAGTAGCCTTAGTTAGAACGTTCTATCAGTCAATCACTGTAATGTCAGTCCACAGCTTTAGGGCAGAAGAGGCCAGTGCTAGATTGTGTACTTATATCAAAGGAAGACCAGCATGACCCATGACGTCTCCATATTAAAAATGCCACCAGAAGTCATTGTAAGGGAGAAAAGACAAAATTCAATGAATGTAAAGAATACACGATTAATAAAAGTCTTGAAAACTCTACTTGTAGCCCTTTTGGGCAGATCATAGTTATTTTATTGGCTTGTAGTATGATTAAAGTGCACAAAAAAGATTTCCAATTAGAGACTGCAGAGGAATAGCGGTGGGTTTGAGGAGTCTCCATCTTCTGCTATCACTTGAAGACAACTCAACAAAACAACTTTTGAAGGATTGATTTTTAAGGAAGCCCAAATAGTGCTTAAACTATTAAAAAAACAATCATGATGGCCTTTAAAAGCCTTTGCTGATCTGTCCTATGTCAGAAACATCTTACATGAGATAGTGTGTGCATGAAGCCAATGCAGGCTCATACTATGAAGCCATAGGCTCTCGGTGTGCCACCATATAAAGTCTCACATTTGGGAAAAAGTGACTCCAGATTAGCCTGCACATTAGGATATCAGATAAGCCCTTATGTGAGTGAAACTTTAGATTTCCAGCACATAGCCTAGTCTAATATTTTCTGTAAAAATCATCCAACAAATGCTTGGAAGGACGCCATGCTGGCTAAGTGCCAGTTCAAGAAAGTGGCTATTCCCATCGTCTTTGACTTCCTTTCTACCAAAGTATTTGTAAAAATTGTGAGCTAAAGTGACTGCGTAATCATCATAGATAAAATTCCAATCGGATAATACAAAAATAGGGCATAAATAAAATCTGGGACATCCCTGAGATTAGGAAACACTGAGCTGTGGTGGGGACAGGGGAAGGATCAGACCAGATTTGGGACCTGGTAGGCCAAACATCAATCCTTAATCTAGAACTTCACATCATAAATATACAAGGTCTATTTATATTTTTTCTTAAAAAAACCATCTTCAGATTAACCAAAGTCCATGAGATCAAACCAACAAGCCTATAATAGTGGAGTCCACTGCTACAAACATCTAGAAAGACTCCGCTCAGCCCTTAAAACTGTTCCGAAATTACACATGGATGATGTCTGAGTAGTCAAGTGCCATTTCTTGACCAGATCATTGACATGAAGAAGACCGCCATCTGGTCTGGGCATTTTATTTCAGTACTTAGATTGAGCATCATAAGGGATTTTATAATGAACCTGAAAACCTTGAGCCCCTTCAGTGCTTTGCATTCCCATTCATATGATAAATGTTCTCTTTGGCACTGGGACTTTCTTTGGCATTTATGGCCCTTAATGCAAGGTCCTTCTCAACATTGTACAAAGAGGAAAAATGGTCCAATGAGGTTTCAGACGGGGGAGTGTTTTCTAAAAGGGTTATCTCCATCTGCTCTTGCTCAGGTTCAGACGCTTCATTGGATTCTTTATGTTCTAGGTAGGTGTTATAGAAAAAGGAGACTTCCCGGAAGCCGGGACTTAACTCGTCTTTAATACTCTCCAAAATCTGAATGAACGTCGGACGATTTTTGGGATTTTTTTGCCAGCACCAACGCATCAAGTCGTGCCTAAGACAAAAAAGTGACAACAGAAAAATTATGGTTGGCTTAACAAGTTCTACAACAAAAAATTATGTTTTCAAAACTTAGGCATTTTTGGCCAAGATGTGTCTTCTAAGAGAAGATCCCAAGAAATAACACTTACAATCTATCTGGACAAGTGTTAGGTTTCTCCAAGATCTTGCTTTCGATGACATAGTGAAGGACCTGCTCATTGGCCAGGCCTTGATAAGGCTGCTCTGCTAAGGTGGAGATTTCCCAAAGGACCACCCCAAAGGACCTGTAGAAAAAAAATATGAGATGGTGAGGTTTGTCTCTAATCCGAGTGAGCACCCCAATATGAATAAATTCAACCATTACTAACCATAAAATCAATTTTCAGCATTCTTAATAGTTTTTATCATTTTTTCAAACTATGAATTACTATAAAGTTAGACATCTTGAGTCATAAGCCAAAATAGACATACCAGACATCCGAACACGGGGTAAAGATTCCATCCTTGAGAGATTCTGGTGACATCCATCGCACAGGAAGAAGCGACTTTCCACCTTTACGGTAGTAGTCAGTTTCATAAATATCTCGGGTCATGCCAAAATCTGAAGTGAAAGAGAATGTTATGTCTACTAAAGACCTACATAGACTCATCACTTGTCACGAGGATCTCCTGTTCCTTAGGAGACTTCTGACAGTTTTGGGATTTGAGTCTTACATTGGACTTTAAACATAGTTGCTATCTTTTCTTTCAGCAAGGGTTAAGAAATATTTCCTTGGAAGTTTCTGAGTCAGGCGATACCAGTTTGTGACCACTTTCCTTCCCTTTGAATAGTCACATGTTCCATCACCTGATGCCGGTTATTCTATTCATTCTGAACTAATCACCATTGAAGGAGGAAGCTTGGTGTAGCAACTGGAGGTCTGTGCAGTCCTGGTATCTTGCTGCAGCCTTGACGTAAATTGCATCACATTTGTTTATGTCCTATAGCGGTCTACTTTCTCCTGTCTCATTTTACGATGTGGTGTCGTCTAATGCACTTACTGACCTTTGCCATAGCGAGGGTGAGTGGAGGGCCAATTTAGCGATTAGGCACATGACAATGGCGGGGTGAAGGACCTGCTTAGGGACGTTGGGGGGCACAGGGTGCTAACAGGTTTGTGAGAGGTGGTAACCCGTCTAACCTCTCTCTACAGTTACGGCCTTCCTACCCTTGTCTATCCCCTGGTGTACCCCTCTGTGTTGTACCATGCCCTTGGAGCTGTATTTCCCAGCGTGACATCACTAATCAATAGATGAGCCAGTGACCCACAGGATGGTTGTGGACCTGATGACCAGAGGAAAGTCTACATACAGACAGAACTATCCATATAACAGCTTGGATCTTCATGTGCGATAAACAGTCAATGATTGGATATGGTTCATTTGGATACAGAAGCCCAGTTCTGTATGGTGAAAATCTCCACGGTCTAGGCTGGCAAGAACTTAAACCCAATTGTCCTTGGTTAAAAAAAAAAAAAAAAAAAAGATTTGCCATATAATGGGTCTAAACCTTGTTTTAGGGCTCTCCTACTAAGCCAGTTTAAAGATTCTTTTATTCTTTACTTTATATGACCATCAGCACAATAGTAAGGAAACAAATTAGTCCAAAATGTTTTCTTTCTAAAGTTAAGAACTTACCTCCGATTTTTACAGTAAGGTCTTCAGAGACCATGCAGTTACGGGCTGCCAAATCTCGATGCACAAATTTTTTGGCATTCAAATATGCCATCCCGTCAGCAATTTCACCTGCCATCTGAATCATTTCCTTTAATGTGGGACGCTTGGATTTAACAACATTCTGTAAGAAAAACACTAGGATTATTTTTTTTGAGAGAGGCAAGAGGAGGGGGTGGGGGGAAACGAGACATGATGGCAAGAGGGGAAGAGGGGAGGGTGGTGAGATGAGATGGTGTGGCACCCCAGAGTCCGGTTGCCACATTGGCATTGCCTCTCTCGGGGGTGATATCATGCTTGGAAGTGAGAAGGTGTATCCACCCCAGGTAAAACAACACAGCATGCAACACTTTTCCTGACTCCAGATCAGAAAGGGGAGGTCTGAACCTGGGTTCAGGGGAGTTTCCCTATAAATTCTGGCCTGGGGGAGGGGTTAGGCAGAACATTAGGGAAAGGAGGAAGTGGCAGATGTCCTGGGGGCTAGAGCTGGAGAGCTCGTCCCAGGATAGAGAACCGCAAGCGTGAGGGACCCGTTGAAGAGGGTCTGAGGACAGAGAGAAGAGGGCCTGGGGAGCGGAGCCAGTTACCAGCTCACCCAAGAGTAGAGCGCCAGAAACGGACACGGAGTCCAAGGTTGTGCGGGTACTAAAGACCCAGCAGCCAAAACCAGAGGATGAGAGACTCCATGTCTCCCGGCCATCTCAATTCACCTGGAGGCACAGCAGCATCCGAGAGGTCAGGGACAGCCGCCAGAGGAGTGGTACTGAAGAAGGGCTCATGTTGCCTGCCACACAGGAGAGAGACTTGCCAGCAGGAAGAGAGGGTCACAGCCAATGGCTTAACGATCGTGGTCGCATGGGTCATGGGTGCTATACTAATACTATATGGAGGGATGTGAGGCTGCACTATACTATATGGAGGGATGTGAGGCTGCACTATACTATATGGAGGGATGTGGGGCTGCACTATACTATATGGAGGGATGTGGGGCTGCATTATACTCTATGGAGGGATGTGAGGCTGCATTACATGGAGAGTGTGGTAGGTCGGCCAGCCGTAGACTGAATGGCTGGTATACATTGCAGGGGTCTGATGCAATATGAATGTTTCACTGTGTCTTGCAGCAGTAGGAGTTAATCCAAGTATATATGTGCAGGAGTTAACACACCTCCTCCAGGGGTGGTGAGGGCTGATATCATGTGACTTCTGACTGGTCACAGGATGTGAGGTCAGCTAAGGTCCGGAGGATGAAAAAGCCTGCTGCTGAGGACATGTTGTGGCTGCAGTAGGCTCTGATGACGGACAAGCCCCGTCTGTGGAAGCTGGCTGAAGGTAACCTCATGAGATGGGGCTTGTGTACCGACAGAGGTCAGTGAATGAACTGTGCAGACGAGCCCCACTTGTAAAGTGATGGATTGTGTACAGTACTTGTTTATATCAAGTGGGTTCTGTGGCTAAATAAACCAACTGGACTTGAGTTACATGTAAATGATTGCTGTGGGCTTGAATTACGCTGTCAAGTGACTGAAGCCCAACCCACATAGTGATCGCTACATCACATTTGGTGGAGAATGCGGGCAGTGTAGCAGCCTTGTTGCTGGGAGCAATGGATGAGGCCTACGAGCTCAGTTGCTGGGGGCAACAATCCAGGTGAATGTGTCTGGATTTTGGCAGTGCTGCAGCCTTGTCACTAGAGGCAACCACACGACAAGCTGGGATACAAGCATCTGGCTGGTGGCTCGGCGGGGTCCCGAAGTTTGTCACCGCTCTCGACCCAGGTGCATGTGCTAGGAGTCAAGCGACTGGCTGCGAGATGTCGGCTCTGCTTGGTGAGCAGTAATACACCACAGGCTGGAGATCCTGGTTGTACAGGCGGTACAACCAGGAAAGGTTAGTGTAAACCTAACCCTCCTCCCCTTTGATCATCGGGTATTACCCATTGGAGCGCCCCTCCTGTTTCTTGTCTCTTTGCAGCTAAGAGAAGCCTGGCAGCATGGAGGAGGTCCTCAAACACCTGCTCCAGAGCCAGAAGCAGCAACATGTTGTGGCGTGTCCCCAAAAAGTATCCCCTATTGACAGGGTTGCACAAAAGGGGGTGGTGCCCAAAAAGGGGGCGGTGTCCCAAAACGGGGTAGTTGCCCACAGGGTGGGGGTGGCGTCCCAAAAGGGGGAGGTGTCCCTAAAGGGGATAATGGCCCAAAAGGGGCGGAGTCCCAAAAAATGGTAGTTGCTGAAAAAGGGGGTGGAGCCTCTTAAGTCCAAAGCGGGGGTGCAGATGCACTGTAGCCAAGGCCAATTTTGGTTGTACTAAGTGTGTCCAGTCTGCAATATGGACTACCCACCTGGAGAGGTTCCACATGTGTGTTCCATGGAAGTCGATGCAGAAGCTGTGACTGGACTCGTCGACTCTGGGACCAGGCAACCCTAGTGATGGCCACGCCTGATGTCTACCTGATCCCAGAAAGAAAGATTGAAATCACCTGCAATCATGGGGTCACTAAAGACTATCCGGTGTCCAGGGTGGTCCTCGAGATGGCCAGGGCATTGCAAGCCATGACGTCGCTGTAGTCCCGAACTTAGCCTGTCCGGTGATAATAAGTCGGGACTCTATGCTGTTTTCAGACTTGTGGGTGAATAGAGCTCCTCTACAGCAGGAGGATGAAGGGCTCTCTGCTGATGGGGTTGTGTCCGATAAGGAAGTAACACCTCCTAAAACTGACGGTTCTGAGGTAGGGGTGACCAGTGAAAGTCATACGTCTGCACAACATAGTGACCTGACGTCCCCTGAAGTGTACCACAGGATGACTGATAGTGATGTGGTTGCTAAAAAGAATGGAGTTGACACCAAGTTAAAGAGTGACTTGGGGGTTCACCAGTGGAGTGTGATACAAGGGGTGACCGACTGAGAAAGAAAGGGAGTACAGTAAGGAAGGACCTAGCGAAGATGGCAAATCCTCCCGTCGCAAAGGAGCAAGCGCCACAAAGAAGCTGCCCAGGTGACAGCTGATAATATAATGTCATGTGCTTCTATTCCATGTGCGAGTTCTCTTCCAGACACCGAGGACATCAGGATGGAAGGTCTCGTGTCGTTGCCTGTAGCAACCACTGGGGCTGAGACAGTTATTGTGCTGCCAGAGGAGCTGACACAGTGTAACAACAATGCTCCACAAAATGAAGTCAGGGAGATGGAGCCAGCCAAGATGATGGTGTGTGTATCCTCTCCAGGGTCTGAACGGGTAACCATTGGTTGGTCAGCAGGTCATCTCATGGAAATGGGCAGTGCAAGGTCCGAAAGGATAGACAAATCCCAAGACCCTGAGAATGAAGAGAAGGAAGGTATAAAGCCTTCTGAAGTTGATATTGTTGATGCCAAAGAGTTGTGTAACGTGGCAGTGTGGTGTCCCTGCGACCAGAGTGGCCACAGGTAAGAACTGCAGCCAGGAAGGTGGAGACAGTTTTGCACAAACACCTTCAAAAATGCACCCACAGACACAAGACCCAACCCGGAGCCCTGGACTCTAGGCGGGCAAGGGGTGGTAGGGCCAGTCACAGTGGGTGGGACGTAGGAAAGGTGATGGACCGGGTACATAAGGGGAAAACCAGGAATTAACAGCAGTAGGCCAGAGGGTGCCGAACAGCAAAAACGGAGTAGGCCAGAGCGTGCCGAGCAGTAAAGACCAAGAGGAGCTGAGCACCGGACCAGTGCAGCTGGATTCGGGGAAAACGGCAGCGGTGCCAGAGAACGACTGAAGGAAGGGATCCCCTGTGTACGCCATAGTCATACAGGTAGGAAGGAGCCTGGTGATCCCCTGAAACATAGGGAGACTGGAAGGCTAGGCCGGGACCAGAGAGTCGGCTCTGAGGTGACCGTAGCTACAAGCCGGATCACAGACATACCGACGGGGAGCTCAGATTCCAAGTCTGATTTCCTAACACACGTGCAGGAGGTACAGTTGCACATAGGGTTCCAGCGCTTAAACATACCCGTACACAGAGTTAAGCCGACAAGGACCCGAGCAACCTACCATACAGCACACAGGGAGAAGAGAAGTTTAGAAGGGCCTGAATGGTAGTGAGAAAGAGAAGGGTCTCAAGGCAGGAAACCTGGCTGCAGTGGGGTTAACCAAATGGTGAAAGCTTGGAGTTAAATTGTGAAAAGCTAAAGTGACTTTGTGAACTGTACTGTAAAGAACTTGAGTAAAACCCGGTGAACCCTGCCAGAGTCTCCCATGTGTGCTTCCCTGCATGTTAAACTGTTATATACCCTGTCAGGAGCAGCCCAACCCACGGCGGGCTCATACATCCAGCTACAGCACCATCCATCCTCCTGGCTGAAGCAAGCAGAAGCAGTAGTCCCCCATTGACCGCTACCCGTGGGTGGTGTCACGACAATCCCTGTAAATAACCCCTTTTACTTGTGGGCTCGGGACATGGTCCGGACCAAAAGACCTCCGTGATAACCCCTTCCCCTGTGATACCCCGGTCCGGCAGAGTACCCCATCCCAGCAGGCTCCACAGCAGACGTCACAGGTGATGAACTGGAGACCATTGGACAGTCCCAAGGTGATGTGGCTGATGTTGCCAGGGGTGCTGCCGATCCCCAAGAGCGGCAGGTAACTGCAGTACTGGAGAAGGTTGAATACTCCAAAGCCCCCGAAGGTGAATAGTTTGAGGGAGTAAAACTCTCTGGAAGTGACACTGCCAAGACCCAAGAGAAGGCAGAGACCCAGGTGAAGACCAAGGGTGCAGAAGCCACAGAGGAAGTGAGGTCTGAAGTAGATACCTCCTCGAGTGAGGGAAGCTCAACCCATCTGAAAGATGGAAGAAGCGAGCTAAGGAGGCTCAAGGAGATGATACAAGCCCATTTGAAGCAGGAGAAGCTTCAGAGAGATGCTGTCAGGAGCCGAGTAAGTGTGTTGGAAAGAGATATCTGAGGTCGCCTGGCGGAAAGCCAGTCGATGAATAAGGCAGCGCTGGAGAAGATGGAGCGGCAGGTGTCCGTTCTGTTAAACCGTCTCGAAGAGGTGGAAGTCCGGAGAAAGACTATTCCGGACACTGAGCAGGGTGATCATATCGAGGCAGAAGAGAAGGGTGAGACTCCCTTGTTCAAGTGCCCTGGTACAGGTTTCGGAGGACTTGAGAGATGAGTGTGCCAGAGAGTCTGTACATGACGACTTTAAGAAGGCCGTGAAAGCCTGTAAGGTGTTCTGGTCTCCAAAAGCTAAACAGCTGGTGGCTCTGTCCACATCCAAAGTCACCTTGGATCGGGTGGCTATTCTGAGGGACATCCACTTGAGGTGTATTCGCCTGAAGCAGTTGATCTGGCTGAAGAACGAAGAAGCTGCTAGGCGGCTGGGGCTTATGAGGAAAGCCCGAAATCTATTGCAAGATGTTGTCCAGGTGCCTAGTGCTCTGCTGAGAGAAGTCATCGGGAAAAACGGACGACTCATACAGGACATGGTGGACAAGTCTGGAGTGACAAGGGCATGAATTCCCGATGATAGAGAAGAGAGGACACCCAGGAAAGTGGGTATGGTTCCATTCCTCTTCGTGGGGACAGTGGATAGTCTGGACAATATGCAGATTCTTCTCACTTATAGGGTGACTCACTTAAAAGAAGTGCAGCAGTTAAGGTTGGAAAGAGCGAGAATCGAAAGGCAACATCGCTGCTGAGGATGAGCATTACATCAAGGTGCCCAACGAAGTGGTAGTCCTACCAGTAATAGAAGGGTCACAGAAGAAGCTGGAGACAAAGGATGCAATGGGACTCTAGGTGATGAAGAAAGGCACCAACAGAAAGCTATCCGAAGATGTCCTGAGGCGAGGAGAAGTAATAGTTTGAGGGTAGAGAACCCCTGTTACCCCTATGCTGAGGGTCCTAGACAAAAGAGCTAATAGTATAGGTGACGATGCAGAATCAGACTTAACTGTAGATACAGAGGGAAGTGAATCACACTGCTGTATTGACCGCCGGGGGCGGGGGAGGTCTAACCAAGACATTTTAGTCAGACTAGACAGGAGATCTGACTGTAAACACATCTCACTACAACTCTACCCGTTGGAGGCAGCCATAGAGGGAAAGAGCTGACAAAAAGGCATACCCAAAAGATGTGCTGACTGAAAAGGGTCTAGCGACAGTGACGGACCATGTCTCTGGGATAGCAGCCCAACGCTGGACAATAGACATGAGTGCAAGGGCAGCGCACTATCATACTGACTGCTGGGGGTGGGGAAGACCTCTCAGAGATAGGACTCATACACAAGATGACAGTAACAGGGTGACGAGGTCTGACCCTTGGTGGCGACACAGATGACCCCCTGGTATAGGGACCTATGGTGCCAAGCCGGATGGCTTTAGGCAGAGGGGGAAAATATGTGGTAGGTCGGCCAGCCGGGAACGGAATGGCTGGTATTCATTGCAGAGGTTTGATGCAATGTGAATGTTTCACTGTGTCTTGCAGCAGTAGGAGTTAATCCAAGTATATGTGTTCAAGAGTTAACACACCTCCTCCAGGGGTGTGGTGAGGGCTGATATCATGTGACTTCTGACTGGTTACAGGATGTGATGTCAGCTAAGGTCCCGGAGGCTGAAAAAGCCTGCTGCTGAGGACATGTTGTGGCTGCAGTAGGCTCTGATGACGGACAAGCCCCAGTTGTGGAAGCTGGCTGAAGGTAACCTCATGAGATGGGGCTTGTGTACTGACAGAGGTCAGTAAATGAACTGTGCAGATGAACCCCACTTGTAAAGTGATGGATTGTGTACAGTACTTGTTTATATCAAGTGGGTTCTGAGGCTAAATAAACCAACTGGACTTGAGTTACATATAAATGATTGCTGTGGGCTTGAATAACGCTGTCAAGTGAGTGAACCCCAACCCGCATAGTGATCGCCACGTCACAAGAGATATGAGGCTGCATTATACTACATAAAGGGATATGAGGCTGCATTATACTATATGGATGGCTGTGAGGCTGCATTATACTATATGGAGGGATGTGAAGCTGCATTATACTATATGGATGGCTATGAGACTGCATTATACTATATGGAGGGATATGAGGCTGCATTATACTATATGGAGGGATGTGAGGCTGCATTATACTATTATGGAGGGATGTGAGGCTGAATTATACTATATGGAGGTGCATTATAATTGGATGACTATAATGGCTACCTTATAAATGGGGTGCTATGGGATGCATTATAATACATAGACAACTATGGGGGTACAATGTAATGTATGGAGGGATGTGGGGATGCATAATAACAATTGAAGGACTATGATGGCGGGAGGAGGAAAACCATAGAAACCATGACTAGGGACATATATACCAAATAAGGGCCATATTCCAGGAGGAAGACCATATAGAGCAGGGTGAGGGACATTACTACATAATGAAGGGGGAGAGGGGGGTCAATCTGTGAGTCTTTAAAGTATTTAGAACATTACACAGGGCCCATACATCTTACCAACGTGTGCATGGGTGGTAGGTGTAAATGTCGCACCAGGGCACACCAGACTCTAGTTACGCCACTGGTCACAGCTTAGCTATAGGCAGCCAGGATCAGCAAAAAAGGAGCGCGGCAGAGAGGCCTCAGAACTCACAGGCGAGGAGATCCCAAACTTGCTTCCAGGTCGTCTGGATTCTCAACATCATCTGTGGTCAGTGTCCTGGTGTGTACCTGCAACTACCAGCAAAGGTAAAGGAGACTATGTACTGTGTGTCTGTCAATTATTCCGCGCCCTCAGTCCTGCATCCCAACGGCCTACCACCACCATAGCCTATACACTGCCCTGGAACAGCTCCACCCATGGGGAGCGATATCACCTTAGCTGCAATTCCATCATCCCAGAAGTCCCGCACCGCAGCGTCGACCATCAATAGCTGAACATCACAGGTGGCATTACAACTTCAACCCCCAAAACCTTAACTCCCAAATTTTTATTGATACTGCCAGGGTCACGGAGCCGGGTTTGACCCCTGTGATTCCGCAGCAGTACTGTAGCCCGGTTCCGAGTATCCCATGGCCATGGGGGAAACCAGTGTCAACCTTGGCATCACAAACAGGATTTTGCAGCCCGATACCCCTTGGGTTCTGTGTGCCGTAAGCTTTATTGGACTGTGTGTGTGGCTGTCGCCATTACTGCACCCCGCGGCACGCAGGAAGCGAGGGGGCGTGCAGTGGGAGGAACTCAGCAAAGCGCACGAAGAAAACCCATCAACGGGGCGGTTGCTTGTTAACCGCAGACTCCCCGGAAGAGAAATGCGGGACCTGGATGAGGTACACTAGGGGAGAAAGATTTCAGATCCATAGGAGACTTGCAGTGGTCCCGGACCAGCCCCAGCCGAAGCCACGGCCCCAGCAGCAGCGCCAGTCATGCTGTTCTCGATGTCGTATGTTCAGGGAGCTACTTGGTTACCGCAATATTCAGGGAAATCGGACACCCTGAACAACTTCAGGGAGAGACTGAAAAGCTTGAAGTATATTCGAGAAACACCATATTCAATTTGATATATGGTACACCTATTGAAATATTCTTAAGTATGGGTGCTACCTTCTAAAATGTAACCTTTATTGTTTTAATTAAAACACGGATCTACTCAAGATCCATACACAGTGTAAGCTTGTGAAAGAGGGGATGAGGGGGATGGTCACCCTGTTCTCTCCCTATCTACCCTGCCTAACAGCAGAGTTTTCACCTAAGTATATTCCCTGTCGAGAGCCAGAAAGTTAATATTCTAGTAGGAAAATTGACTGGTGCAGCCCAAAGGGAAGTGAAGTCCTGGTCGAACACTGACAAAAGAACTGTTAAACAAATCTTGGCCAGGTTAAAAGAAGCCTTTGACACTCATACTGCAATGGAATTAAAATGAGGTTTTATGGATGAAAACAAGGGGTGCAGGACATTATACGCGACTATGCATTAAATCTGCAGGAGGCGCCAAGGGCCATGAAGCAGGTAGACCCTGACAGTGCAGGAGATGAAAACAAGCTGTGGACTGAGCAGTTTGAGGGGCTCCTGTCTCATGCCCACCGGACTCCGCTACGTATATTGGCCCTAAAGAACCCTAACCTGGACTTTGTACAATTTAAAAACCGGGCCATTCGAGTGCTGCGAGAACCAACTGCGAGTAGCACTGCATCCTCCCAGCGACTGGCTCTAAACGTACTACTCGGAGGCAGGGCCATATTTGGAGTTCCGGCTGCCCTATGCATTGTCAGCGGTTGGGTTCCCCTCCCCCCCGTCGCAGCCCTGCGCCCACTTTGCAGCCCCGCCCTCATGTTTCATGTTGCTCCTCCCACCATCTTTGCAGCTTCTCCGCTCACATTCCATGTAGCACATAAAAGGTTTGTTTGGGTTCAATAAATACTAATATGCCCTCCAATCCGGTGTACTGCCGGACGCAGCTGCTGCTAATTCAGGACAGCGGCTTGCGGGGAGCTAGCAGTGGTCCTGAAATTACATCAGCGTGCAGCTGCAGGTGTCTGGTTCCTGGATCGGGCAATCTGGCCCCATAGGCTCCCATGCTAGGGAGTGGAGGATTACCGATCCGGGAGGATCCGAGAATCGGAGAATCAGGGTTTAATTTGGGGAGATTTTTCTCCCCGGACACAAAAATGGTGCATGCTCCAATTTTGTGTCAGGGAGAAAAATCTGATTCCGCCTAGTATTCTCCCGGACACATGGAAACCGGATGGTAGAGAGCTGCTATCCGGCTCCATAGGATACTATGGGACCAAAATCCGGTCCGGAGCTGTCTGGTTTAACACCGGACAGCCCCGGATCGGATTGTGCCTTTGGTGTGAAGTGCCAAGCTTCACACTAGTTTTCCTGATCAGGTCAATCATGTTGTGTGCCAAAACAAGGAGTCTCCAAAACTTAGAACAGGTGTCAATCTTTCAATTATAGTTTTTCTCTGCAAGTTCCTCTCCTGGTTTTGACACACAAACCTGATCAGGGAAAAAACTGCAGTATGAAACCAGCCTTAGACTGGAAACACACAGTCTGAGATGCACAAGAGATACTCGTACGAGTCTTGCATGGCTCACCTGGGACACTTGCAGAAGGGAGCACATCAGCTGTATGTGTTTGTATGCAGTTGATGCACTCACGTCCAGATTGCCTGCAGCTGTCCCAGGAGAGACATGCGAGACTCATGTGAGTATCTGCATGCCTCTCGGTCTGCGTTTCCAGCCTTATTGCTGCAAAATAAACCAAAGACCATTGGAACAGTGTATAACTATGGTAAATAGCAGTCAATATTCCATGAAGCGCAACACCTCCTTCGGTCAACTGATCAGTGCTGGTGTCAATAATGATGGCCTATTATAAGCATAGGATATCAATATTAAATAATCAATTAAAACAGAGGTTTAGTGCATGTGATGCACATACAAAGAGGTAATACACAATGCTGCCAGCAAAATATTCTTGCATAACTATTATGGCGGCATGGTGGCTCAGTGGTCAGCACAACAGCTTTGTAGCACTGGGGTCTGGGGTTAAAATCCCACGAAGGATGACGTGTGAACAGTTTGTATGTTCTCCAAGTGTTTGCATTGGTTTCCAACCACACTCCAGAGACATACTGATAGGATGTTTACATTGTGATCCCCAATGGGGACAGTGTTGATTAATATAAATGCAAAAAATATTATTCTTAATATTATGTCAATACCAGGATCGGAGGATCTTCTATGTCGAGATCAGGGGCTCTCTGATGCGATGTTGCTGCCGGTCTCGCTGTCTTCCCCTTTTGACACTGCAGTGCGGTGGACAAGAGAGCATTAACTGGTTAATAACAAGAAGTATGGTGTGTGTACTAACTGAGGTATAAACCCTCCCCATACCATGAAGTATGGAGTGTGTACTAACTGAGCCATAATCCCTCCCCATACCATGAAGTATGATGTGTGTACTGAGCCATAAATCCATCCCCATACCATGAAGTATGGTGTGAACTAACTGAGCCATAAACCCTCCCCATACCATGAAGTATGGAGTGTGTACTAACTGAGCCATAAACCCTCCCCATACCATGAAGTATGGTGTGAACTAACTGAGCCATAAACCCTCTCCATACCATGAAGTATGGAGTGTGTACTAACTGAGCCATAAGCCCTCCCCATACCATGAAGTATGGTGTGTGTACTAACTGGGCCATAAACCCTCCCCATACCATGAAGTATGGTGTGAACTAACTGAGCCATAAACCCTCCCCATACCATGAAGTATGGAGTGTGTACTAACTGAGCCATAAACCCTCCCCATACCATGAAGCATGGAGTGTGTACTACCAGAGCCATAAACCCTCCCCATACCATGAAGTATGGAGTGTGTACTACCGAGCCATAAACCCTCCCCATACCATGAAGTATGGTGTGTTCTGAGCCATAAACCCTCCCCATACCATGAAGTATGATGTGTGTACTAACTGAGCCATAATCCCTCCCCATACCATGAAGTATGGTGTGTGTACTACCGAGCAATAAACCCTCCCCATACCATGAAGTATGGAGTGTGTACTAACTGAGCCATAAACCCTCCCCATACCATGAAGTATGGTGTGAACTAACTGAGCCATAAACCTCCCCATACCATGAAGTATGGAGTGAACTGAGGTATAAACCCTCCCCATACCATGAAGTATGGTGTGTGTACTAACTGAGCCATAAGCCCTCCCCATACCATGAAGTATGGTGTGTGTACGAACTGAGCCATAAACCCTCCCCATACCATGAAGTATGGAGTGTGTACTAACTGAGCCATAAACCCTCCCCATACCATAAAGTATGGTGTGTGTACTAACTGAGCCATAAACCCTCCCCATACCATGAAGTATGGAGTGTGTACTACCAGAGCCATAAAGACCTCCCCATACCATGAAGTATGGAGTGTGTACTAACTGAGCCATAAATCCTCCCCATACCATGTCCAGCAGACATTGTAGGATTACTATATGGATTTTATTATTAGGGTACGGACACACTGTTGTGAAACTTGGACGAGTGCAATGCGTGATTTTATCGCATTGCAGTCGGACTAATGTTAATAAATGTCTTAGAGCACATTGGCGAGTGTCGGACGCTTTTTTCTCATCCAGATTCTGGATGAGAAAAAACCTGCAACGTGTTGCGACAGCATGCGATTCACATGCGAGACTCACCAATGCAAGTCTATGGGTCCATGATTTTCTAGCACTGGGGTCTGGGGTTCAAATCCCACCAAGGATGACATCTGTGAACAGTTTGTATGTTCTCCAAGTGTTTGCACGGGTTTCCAACCACTCTACAGAGACATACCGATAGGATGTTTACATTGTGAGCCCCAATGGGGACAGTGTTGATGGTGTATGTAAAGTGCTGTGGAATTCATAGTGTAATATAAATGCAAAAAATATTATTCTTAATATTATGTCACAATACCAGGATCTGTGGATTTTCTATTTCGAGGTCAGGGGATTTCTGATGCGATGTTTCTGCCTGTCTCGTTGTCTTCTCCTTTTGACACTACAGTTCGGTGGACAAGAGAGCATTAACTGGTTAATAACAAGAAGTATGGTGTGTGTACTAACAGGTATAAACCCTCCCCATACCATGAAGTATGGTGTGTGTACTAACTGAGCCATAAGCCCTCCCCATACCATGAAATATGGTGTGTGTGTACTAACTGAGCCATAAACCCTCCTCATACCATGAAGTATGGTGTGTGTACTAACAGCAATAAACCCTCCCATACCATGAAGTATGGTGTGTGCACTACCGAAGCCATAAACCCTCCCCATACCATGAAGTATGGTGTGTGTACTAAGTGAGCCATGAACCCTCCTCATACTATGAAGTATGGTGACTGTACTAACTGAGCCATAAACCCTCCCCATACCATGAAGTATGGTGTGTGTACTAACTGAGCCATAAACCCTCCTCCTACCATGAAGTATGGTGTGTGTACTACCGGAGTCATAAACCCTCCCGATACCATGGAGTATGGTGTGTGTACTAAGTGAGCCATGAACCGTCCTCATACATAATAACACCGCCAGGGTCACGGGACAGGTCTTGGCCTTCGTCTTTCCCAGTGAATACAACTGAAGAGAGGTGAAGCAGAACAACGAGTAACTGCCCAGTTCCCAAGTCTTCCCCGACCCTGAAGTGGGCTTGTCAACTTGGCGTCACGAACTGGATGCGAGCGGCCCAGAAAGAACGGTCTCGTGCGCCTTAAAGACTAAGAACTGACTCGCAAAATAAAAAAAAAATGGCGGTGGGAGAAGAGCAAGCGCCACGTGCAGGTCAGGGCGTGTCTAGGCCCTCGTCGTGGAAGGACAGTGGAGAAGGTGCGAAATAGGCCTGCCAAGAGTACTGAAGAAAAGCCAAGGGGCCTGCTATCGAGAGTTGCTGACCCAGTCAGGAGGAGGAGACAAGGCCTGAAGGGTGAGGCCTTAAGGACAGCAGAAAGAAGAAGAACCATGTGGTGCGAGGAACAGAGACAGCATCATGGCGGACAGCAGTTTTGACACCTCGGTGGGCAGACCCACATGCGAGAGAGATCCCAAAGCAGATGGGGAGGCTAGAGACTGGGTACGGTTTACCGGACTCAAAAACTTTGAGGAGGCCATGTGAGAACTAAGCTGCCTGTTAAACACGTCTGTGCTGTCGGTCATCATCCTCAAGAGATTCTGCAGTAGCAGCGGCTGCCATGGCCGCATACTGCAGGTGGCGTCACAAATATCCATTTCCCATCAGACTTTCCCTAAGGGTACAGTCACACCTGGTGACGCCGCCAGAGATATCGCCGTCAACACTCGGAGACATGCACGTTTTTGGCACCCCGCCGTCGCGTGTTTACACGCAGTGATACCTCCGGCGACACACCGGTGATGCTACAGGCGGCATCGCCACTGGGGTGTCCACAAACCCCAGCGGCGATGCTGTAACATGGGAGCCCATTGCCTCTAACATCGCCGATCAGCATGTTACATGGGGCTAGGTGTACACATCGCCCCAGAGTGCTCGCCTGGTTTCAGAGCACTGCTGAGAAACCAGGCGACCACTCCGAGGTGATATTTACCGCCGCCCCTTTACATTAGGCGATGCAGCGCGCTGTTGCTGCTGATAGGCCACGCCCCTGTGTGGCCTATGTAAATCGTGGCGATGTTACCAGGTGTGACGGTACCCTAGCATCAACACCCCTAATCATCTTTAATGACACCGCCAGGGTCACTGGACCGGGTCTCAGCCCCAGTCTGTCCCTGTGAAAAAAAACGGGGGTGAAGCAAAACAACGAGTAACCGCCCGATTCCAGAGTCTTCCCTGACCCTGGAGTGGACGTGTTAACCAGAACTCACCGGGTGAGGAGATTCACAACTTGCTTCCAGGCCGTCCGGACTCACAACATCATCTGTCGTCAGTTTCCTGGTGTGAACCTACAAGTAAAAGGTAAAGGAGACTATGTACTGTGTGTCTGTCAGTTATTCCGCACCCTGAGTCCTGCACCCCAATGGCCTACCACCGACAAAGACTATACCGGATGCTCCGAGGAACCGCCCCTCCGTACCAGTACTGTAGCCTGATTCCAAGTACCCCATGTCCCTGGGGAGCATGTCAAAGGCAAGAGGGGAGGGGCGCGAGTGCAAGGCAAGAGGGGAGGGGGCGCGAGTGCAAGGCAAGAGGGAGGGGGCGCGAGTGCAAGCAAGAGGGGAGGGGCGCGAGTGCAAGGCAAGAGGGAGGGGGCGCGAGTGCAAGGCAAGAGGGAGGGGGCGCGAGTGCAAGGCAAGAGGGAGGGGCGCGAGTGCAAGGCAAGAGGGGAGGGGCGCGAGTGCAAGGCAAGAGGGGAGGGGCGCGAGTGCAAGGCAAGAGGGAGGGGCGCGTGCAAGGCAAGGGGAGGGCGCGAGTGCAAGGCAAGAGGGGAGGGGGCGCGAGTGCAAGGCAAGAGGGGAGGGGCGCGAGTGCAAGGCAAGAGGGGAGGGGCGCGAGTGCAAGGCAAGAGGGGAGGGGCGCGAGTGCAAGGCAAGAGGGGAGGGGGCGCGAGTGCAAGGCAAGAGGGGAGGGGGCGCGAGTGCAAGGCAAGAGGGGAGGGGGCGCGAGTGCAAGGCAAGAGGGGAGGGGCGCGAGTGCAAGGCAAGAGGGAGGGGGCGCGAGTGCAAGGCAAGAGGGGAGGGGGCGCGAGTGCAAGGCAAGAGGGGAGGGGGCGCGAGTGCAAGGCAAGAGGGGAGGGGGCGCGAGTGCAAGGCAAGAGGGGAGGGGCGCGAGTGCAAGGCAAGAGGGGAGGGGCGCGAGTGCAAGGCAAGAGGGGAGGGGGCGCGAGTGCAAGGCAAGAGGGGAGGGGGCGCGAGTGCAAGGCAAGAGGGGAGGGGGCGCGAGTGCAAGGCAAGAGGGGAGGGGCGCGAGTGCAAGGCAAGAGGGAGGGGCCGAGTGAGCAGAGGGGAGGGGGCGCGAGTGCAAGGCAAGAGGGGAGGGGCGCGCGAGTGCAAGGCAAGAGGGGAGGGGCGCGAGTGCAAGGCAAGAGGGGGGGCGAGTGCAAGGGAAGAGGGAGGGGCGCGAGTGCAAGGCAAGAAGGGAGGGGCGCGAGTGCAAGGCAAGAGGGGAGGGGCGCGAGTGAGGCAAGAGGAGGGCGAGTGCAAGGCAGAGGGGAGGGGCGCGAGTGCAAGGCAAGAAGGGAGGGGCGCGAGTGCAAGGCAGAGGGAGGGGCGCGAGTGAAGAAGAGGGGAGGGGCGCGAGTGCAAGAAGAGGGGAGGCGCGAGTGAAAGGCAAGGAGGGGTGCGAAGGAAGGCAAGGCAAAAAGCAAGAGGGAGTGAGGGGTGCGAATGGAAGGCAAGGTAAAAAGCAGAGGGAAGGGGGCAAGTGGAAGGCAAGGTAAAAAGCAAGAGGGGAGGAACGCGAGTAAAAAGCAAGAGGGGAGGAGCACAAGTAAAAAGCAAGAGGGGTGAGAGGTAAAAGAGAAGCAAGGGGCATCTCTACCTCAGGATCTGGTCTAAGGGAACGTAGATAACTTTTTAGATCTCCCCTGGTCATGAGCTCCATGATAACCAATGTTGGTTGTCCTTGCGACACAACCCCTAGTAGACGAACCTGCCGATGAAAACATGTTTATAGTAAATATGTAAAGGCTCATTAACATGTCCTTAAAGAAACTGAGTACAAGACAGACCTTGTGTTACATTTTTTGGAAAAATCCAATGCAAGAACCATAAACAATCGTATTTTGAACATCACTTACCACATGATGACAGCTGAACGCTTTCATAACAGATGCTTCATTCAAGAAATCAATCCTCTCTCTCATGGTGGCCAAATCATTGACGGTCTTCAGAGCCACTTTGGTCATAGGTTCTCCTTTTGCAATGTCTCTGGCTTCACCTTCATATACCATTCCAAATGAGCCTTGGCCAAGCTCTTTGCCTATGGTAATTTTCTCTCTTGGAAACTCCCACTCATCGGGAACGTACACTGTAATATTGAAATGTTGAAGTAGTTTTGATGTGCACATCTTTTGCAATGACCTGCTAGTATTAACGGGATAAATCTCATTACGTGCCGGCCTTCACGAAGATTCTAGTGAGGTCATTGGCTTACTCTCCAGACCTGGTGTGTTGGACGTTCTAGGCTTCTAAATGGCCTTTATGTCCATGGTCCATCAGTGGAGTATAGCTTTTAATGTGGCTTTGGTCCTCCGGACTTCCACAGAGGCTTAATTGAAGCCCTGACAACCAAATGCCCAAAATCTCCATCAATACCTGGTCCACTATTCTCCTTTCTCTAAAAATTTGGTTCTACTGAAACTTGGAGACTCTTAGATCTTTAACATAAATAACTTTATTATGATCTTTGATGCGTGGTTAGGATACTTCTCCTCACCATACACATTCAATAGTCTTTGGCCAAAACCTTGATCGGCAACATTGTTTCTGACCTCTCTATGCACACACATGCTCACTGACTCTTGTGGTGGCTTATCTTCATGGAGAACAAAGAATCGGCCATGTTTAAAGTTATGTCCAATCCTTCCTATCCCTTATTCTAGACGATAATTGGTCAACAGACATTGACCAAACCACGGCCCAAATTTGGCAGAGACTTTAGTTGAATGTGTACGGCCACCTTCAGCCCAAAGAACATGTTTAAACCGTTATGAATATGCAAACTAACATGAATCTCAATTTTGGATATTCACAAAGTCACTCAATAGGTAAAAATATTATCCTAGCTGTGTACTCACTGTCTGAAGCACTGAAATACTCCGGATTAACCGAGGCGTACAGCACTCCACTGGGGTAGCCATCATTCTTTCTAAAAGTTGAAGCAAAAAGACCCAAGTTAAATCATTCCACCTGTGGTATAGAATTTATGATTACAATTTCAATTTTCCAATTATCCTGAATAATTCAATTTCCAAGTCCAAGATGCTAGAGTCAAAAAAAATATAGTCTAGACCCCACACAATAACAGTGTTAATATTAATTTTGCTATATCTTAAAACAGGGATCTCCGCTCCCAGCATGTTTAAAATGAAACAAATATATATCATTTATATTATATATTAATACATATTTACAAGTACAGTAAAATAAATCATTTATATTAATATTTAAAAATGATATACGGTAAGTACACAATATGATGTTGAGCCATTAATGTATTTTCCTCATAATATGGATACCTTTATAAATATAGAAATAACATGCCACAGTACATATATTATTCATAAATATATGCATTGACAATACTTTTATATATTATAAAAAGGATATAAATATATGATATATTGATAATTTAATTACAACTCATCAGAATACACATAATTATATAGTAATAAACATACATACAGTGTTGGCCAAAAGTATTGACACCCCTGCAATTCTGTCAGATAATACTCAGTTTCTTCCTGAAAATGATTGCAATCACAAATTCTTTGGTATTATTATCTTCATTTAATTTGTCTTCAATGAAAAAACACAAAAGAGAATGAAGCAAAAAGCAAAACATTGATCATTTCACACAAAACTCCAAAAATGGGCCACACAAAAGTATTGGCACCCTCAGCCTAATACTGGGTTGCACAACCTTTAGCCAAAATAACTGCTATCAACCGCTTCCGGTAACCATCAATGAGTTTCTTACAATGCTCTGCTGGAATTTTAGACCATTCTTCTTTGGCAAACTGCTCCAGGTCCCTGATATTTGAAGGGTGCCTTCTCCAAACTGCCATTTTTAGATCTCTGCACAGGTGTTCTATGGGATTCAGGTCTGGACTCATTGCTGGCCACCTTAGAAGTCTACAGTGCTTTCTCTCAAACCATTTTCTAGTGCTTTTTGAAGTGTGTTTTGGGTCATTGTCCTGCTGGAAGACCCATGACCTCTGAGGGAGACCCAGCTTTCTCACACTGGGCCCTACATTATGCTGCAAAATGTGTTGGTAGTCTTCAGACTTCATAATGCCATGCACACGGTCAAGCAGTCCAGTGCCAGAGGCAGTAAAGCAACCCCAAAACATCAGGGAACCTCCGCCATGTTTGACTGTAGGGACCGTGTTCTTTTCTTTGAATGCCTCTTTTTTCTCCTGTAAACTCTATGTTGATGCCTTTGCCCAAAAAGAGAGAACATTCTTTCAAAACATTTTAGGCTTTCTCAGGTAAGTTTTGGCAAACTCCAGCCTGGTTTTTTTATGTCTCGGGGTAAGAAGTGGGTCTTCCTGGGTCTCCTACCATACAGTCCCTTTTCATTCACACGCCGACGGATAGTACGGGTTGACACTGTTGTACCCTCGGACTGCAGGGCAGCTTGAACTTGTTTGGGTGTTAGTCGAGGTTCTTTATCCACCATCCGCACAATCTTGCGTTGAAATCTCTCGTCAATTTTTCTTTTCTGTCCATATCTAGGGAGATTAGCCACAGTGCCATGGGCTTTAAACTTCTTGATGACACTGTGCACGGTAGACATAGGTCTTTGGAGATGGACTTGTAGCCTTGAGATTGCTCATGCTTCCTCACAATTTGGTTTCTCAAGTCCTCAGACAGTTCTTTGGTCTTCTTTCTTTTCTCCATGCTCAATGTGGTACACACAAGGACACAGGACAGAGGTTGAGTCAACTTTAATCCATGTCAACTGGCTGCAAGTGTGATTTAGTTATTGCCAACACCTGTTAGGTGCCACAGGTAAGTTACAGGTGCTGTTAATTACACAAATTAGAGAAGCATCACTTGATTTTTCTAAGGGTATGTGCCCACATAGTGGTTTAGTGACGTTCAAACCGTCAGTAAACCGGTGGAAATTGGCAGGAGCCTAGAGTTCTAAGCTCTGAAGTCTCCAGCTGTTTCCCAGCGGTTTTTGCAGCGTTTACACAGCGTTTTACAGTCGGTTTTTCCGGCGGTTTTTAAAGCGGTTTTCTATGGAGGATTTTGTTCATTTTCTGCCTCAGAAACGATCAAAAACCGCTGAGAAGAATTGACATGTTGTATGCTCCTAAACCGCTAGGAAACCGCTCAACCTCTGGCAGATCCGCTCACATAAACCGACTATGTGTGCACAGCAGTTTCTAAATTACATAGGGTTACTTGTAAGTCCTAAAGCTGCTTAGGATTTACATAAATTTAAATAAAACCTATGCTAAACCGCCGGCGGATTTCGCTGCTAAACCAACGTTAAACCACTATGTGGGCACATACCCTAAGGGTGCCAATACTTTTGTCCACCCCCTTTTTTATGTTTGGTGTGGAATTATATCCAATTTGGCCTAAGGACAATTCTTTTTGTGTTTTTTCATTGAAGACAAATGAAATGAAGATAATAATACCAAAGAATTTGTGATTGCAATCATTTTCAGGAAGAAACTGAGTATTATCTGACAGAATTGCAGGGGTGTCAATACTTTTGGCCATCACTGTACATACACACATTTTTAATAATAAACATATATATATACACACACACGTATATATACATTAATATATATATATATATATATATATATATACACATACATTAATATATATATATATATATATATACACATACATTAATATATATATATATATATATATATATATATATATATATATATATATATATATATATATATATATATATAATATACACATACACATATACATATACATACATATACATATACATATACATATATATATATACACACATACACATACATATACATACAACCATTCAAAGGTTTGGGGTCACCCAGACAATTTTGTGTTTTCCATACTTTTATTTATCAAATGAGTTGAAAGATGACTAAAAAGTATAGTCCCGACATCGACAATGTTAGAAATAATGATTTTGTTTGAAATAAAAATTATTCTCCTTAAAACTTTGCAGTCATCAAAGAATGCTTCCTTTGCAGCAATTCCAGCATTGCAGACGTTTGGCGGGTGCTATTTAATGAAGCTGCCAGATGAAAAGCTGTGAGCCATCGATTTCTCAAACTAGAGATTCTAATGTACTTGTCTTGTTGCTCAGTTGTGCAGCGGGGCCTCCCACTTCTCTTTGTACTCTGGTTAGAGCCTCCTCTGAAGGGAGTAGGACACACCGTTGTAGGAAATCTTCAGTTTCTTGGTAATTTCTCGCATGGAATAGCCTTCATTAGTAAGAACAAGAATAGACTGTCGAGTTTCACATTAAACTTCTCTTTTCCAGGCCAGTTTGAGAGTTTTGTAGAACAAACAAACGTAATGCTCCAGATTCTCAACCTCCATCTCACAGGAAGGTCAGTTTTATAGCTTCTCTAATCAGTCGAACCAGTTTCAGCTGTGCTAACATACTTGTACAAGGGTTTTCCAAACATCCATTACCTTTCTTATACAGTTAGCAAACACAGTGTACAATTAAAACACTAGAGTGGTGGTTGTTGGAAATGGGCCTCTATACATTTATGTACTCTAGATAATTTTTATAATAAGAATTAAAAAAATTAATTCAGGTGGAAAAAAAAAAATATAAAATGTTGGCCTTGTTTTAATAGTCAAATGTGCAGCCGATAGCTTTGAGATAAAAAAAAATAAATACTCTCCGTGCTTTGATTTATGACATGATGAGACCTATTTACTGTATCGAATATCCACAAGGCAGACCGGGATCAGCAAGTCTCTGCTGGTTTTTACTAGAAGCAAAAAAATATATAAGATAGTCTCCTCTTTTTCGCCTCCATCTGGCAGACGACTCGCTGGTATTTTCAGAGAAACTAAACCGATCTGAGGAATAAACATCCAGTGTTTATTGTTTTTGCAGAACGGTTGGAGGTGATGTACGCCGGTGAGACTGGTTCGGACTATTTTTTTCTCACTTTTTCCGTTAAAGAAGACAATGAATGTTCTAGAACTTTGATTTGTGGTGCTTTTTTGATTTCACACACTTTTTGTGGTTTTAGAAAACCCTGTCGAACTGAAACATAACACCTATTGGTGGCACCAAAATATGACTGAAGGTTATGGAGATGTTCACACTAGTTTTATTTGAACATTTTTTAATTCAAAAATTGTTTACGAGAATCAAGAAGTTGTAGAAACCAAAAAGTTAAAGATAATTGGCCAAAGGCAAAGAGTAGAACTTCAAAAAGTCTTTAGCTAGACAGAAGTTTGCTGAGATGTTCCTCCTATAGATACAAGTCTGCTTCAAGACTATTAGACGTTCCACTTATCGATCACATTTGTCCAATTGACTTTGTCTCCAAACAATTTTTGACAAATTTCGAACAAGGATCTAGGACTTGGAGCTGTGGTGGTTCCTCGTCTCTATACACCCTGTAGTTTTTAAGACGCGTGGAAATTTGAAACTTGACATATATTGATGGTACCAATGTAACCGACCTTTCTTGAGATGTTCCTTCATTAGATACCAGTTAACTTTGAGAGCTTTTGAAGAAGTTCTACTCAATCACCTTTGACCAATTGACTAACTTTTTTGTCTTTCATGAATAATTTTTAAAACACATTTCAAACAAGGTTCTAGGACTTGGTTTTGTCGTGGTTTCTGCTCTCTAGACATCCTGTAGTTTTAGGGTATGTGCACACTGGCCAGCGGGTTGGTCTGCAGCAGCTGGGCGGACCAGCCAGGAAGCTCCGGAGCTGTCCACCGGCATCCTGGCGGGTATGTGCGGCGGGTGACGGCGGGTGGCCAGCGGGTTAGTGCCGGCGGTGTTGCGGCGGCTGGGAGCAGTACATGATTCTGCTTGCAGCCGCTGCAGAACCGGCCGGTTTATAGAACATGCTCATTCGTTGCTGACCCACTGGGAACCCAGCGGGTTAGCAACGGATGAGCATGTGTAAACCGCCGGTGTGTGGACACCGGGTGTCGGTTTACATAGGTTTTAATGTTAATCCAAACGCCGGTTTGGATTAACATAAATTTACATGAAATTTATGTAAACCGACCGGCGGTTTACACATCTAAACCGACCCTAACCCGGCCAGTGTGCACATACCCTTAAGCTGGGTTTACACTTACCGACATCATTAACGATGTCGCTGCAACTTGTGACGTTGCAGCGACCTCGTAGCGATGTCGCTACATGTGACATCCGGTAACGATCAGCGATCAGCTCACTGATCATTGGAATAATGGCCAGGGCCATCTTTCAATCGTTGGTCTCCCGTTGGACAGCCAGCATTGGCGTGTGCGACAGTGGGAGACCAACGATCAACCAAATCCCAGCGCCACACAGAACACACTGGGAGCTGGTAACCAGAGTAAACATCCGGTAACTAAGCGCAGCACTCTGCTTAGTTACCCGATGTTTACCCTGGATACCAGCTTTCTCGCTGGTCACTGATCGCTGGCGAGTCTGCCTATTTGACAGCTCACCAGCGATCAGATAACGATGTCCCAGCAACCCTCATCTTTGGTAGGGTTGCTGGGACATCATAATGTGTAACCCGGGCTTTAGTGACCCATAGAAATGTAAAATTTATTGGTGGGACCCATATGACTGATGTTTCAGATGTTCCTGCAATGGATATCAGTCTACCTTGAGTCTTTCTGAAGTTCTGCTCATCGCTTTTGTCAAAAATTGTTCTTAAGAGCCAAGTTTTAGAAGTCAGAAAGTTAAGATGATTGGCCAAAGGTGATGAGTAGAATTTCAATAAGTCACAAGCTAGACTGAAGTTTCTTGAGATGTCCCTTCAATAGATATCAGTCCACTTTGGGAAGAAGTTCTACTTATCTATCACCTTTGACCAATTAGCTTTTTAACTTTTTGTCCCTCATGAATAATTTTGGATAAATTTTGAACGAGGTTCTAGGACTTGGATTTGTGGTTGTTTCTGGTCCCTCTACACCCTGTAGTTTTAAAGACCTATGGAAAATTTTAAACTTGGCGTTCATTGGTGGGACCAATATAACTGACCCTTGTTGAGATCTTCCTCCAACAGATAACAGTCTACATCAAGTCTTTTTGAAGTTCTGCTCATCACTTGTGTCAAAAATTAGAAGTTACTCAATTATGTCTATTTTACTGTTAGAAACCCATAGAGATTTGAGACGTGACACCTTTTTGGTAAGACAAATAAAGTTTTTTAATTTTAGATGTTCCTCCTATAGATATCAGTTTGACTTGAGACCTTTTCTAGCTTTACTCAATGCTTTTGGCCTATTCTTCATAAATTTTTCTGTTTTCTACATATTTTTGACAATAAATTTCCAACAATGCACTGGAACCCTGATTTATAGTGGTTCCTGGATTTTTACGGCTAGTTTTTGAGGTTGTGATTTTTTTAAAGTATTTTTTGGAGCCAATTTCATCAGGATCCATTAATAATGGGTGACATTAACTCTTTAATTTTCTACACAGGACATTGTTGTTTTCATCAGTTTTCTAAGCCGTTTTTGAGGTAGATCAGATTGAAAAAAACCTCAGTATGAACATAGCCTTAGAAACTAATGGATATCACAAACTGGACACTTATTGGTCAAACCCATGTCATAATATCGAAGAATTCCAATGAGACCTTCTGGATGCCTCGTTGAGCTTAATCAATGCTGTATTTAAAGAGTCTGATGAAATTAAAGGACAAGGCACCCTGATAGCCAATAAAGATTAGTAACGCAACCGTCCACCTACCCTTTCCTATTGTAGAAGAAGATGAACAGGGCCAAACAGGCGATGACCAGCAAGAGTAATATTGGCATCACTTTGAGGAGCAGGTAAAAGTTCTCAGATTGAGTTTCTTCTGCAGAAAGAACATCATTCCACAAATTATAAATGGATAATCCCAAATTAATTTTTTTTTATAGCCACTATGTATTACAGAAATTGAGTATATCAGATGGCTTATGCCAACTAAACTCGACATAGGTGAATTTGAAAGGGTTGTCTCATGGAAAAAACCACTAGTACTCTCACCATAGATGGTCAGATGCAACAGTGGATTGGGGACCCTTGTCCTTAAGATACATGCATGTTCCAACAATGGCATATATAGTTTGCCACAGAACTCCTTTAATAGAAGTAGAGAAAATCAAGTTTGTACCATTGTGTAATTTGACTGAGAAGTGTTCCAAGGATATTCTCAGTCAAGGCAAGTGCTTGAGCCATCTACACTAAACTCAGCCTAAATGTCCCCTTGGCCTTGATGATAAACAGCTAATGTGAGCTCTACAGAAAACGTTCACACATGCTATGCTCTTCCAACCTGGTGAATGCACTGTCAGGCCTGCACATGCACAATGGTGTAGAGGTCCGTCAAGACCAAGTGAACCATGTTAAGACCGGTTTTATACTAGGAACTTGCCACAATGGAACAAAATATTCTCAAAATTCGATTTGTGGACCACACACATATTTTAGGAAAGCCACCTATTCAGAGCTTTAGTAAAAGAAAAAAAAAAAAACCACACCCAATAAACTCCCTATATGGCTGCCAAGGAAAGTGGAGGCAATCTCGTAAATAGGATTTGAACCCCCATCCGTTGCACTGCTTATTCACCAGCAACATGGGCTAGATCTGAAAATAGCTCTCTCCAAGAAGAAACATTTGTTTGTTTCAGCAGAATTTCACCTCTTTCTAGACTTTAACTAAGGATCATTCCCAATCATTTCCCTTCATGACCTTGACTTAATATTGTCAACTTAATTTACTTAACTATTTGTAAAATAATTTTCTATAGATATGAAAGTCAACTCACTTGGACCAGGAACAAAGAAGACGATCGGCTCCGTCCACGATCCGTTGCCTGCCAAAGACGTGGCTCGGATGCGAGCGGAATAGTTCCCGTGATGCACCACAGTAATATGGACACCTTTGTATTTTTGGAATCTCTGGCGGGAGACGCAAACCACGGTCGAGGGTCCTTCCTGTAAGAGACATGTGGACATCAAATTCTAAAGATATTTCTGAGAAAATGAGATTTGAAGTAGATTTTTTGAGTTTGTTTGGTTGTTCCTTTTGATTTCATTTGCAAGGGGACTTAGGTTTATTTCAAGAAAACAGAGGTGGGCTCATCTGACTTTGGAAGGTATGGAAACGACCAGTCCTCTCCCAGTTTTGGTCTCTTACCTCATGCTCTCGCTTGTACTTGATCTCATACTTTAGGATTAAAGCATTGGGATTCTCTGGTTCCTCCCACTTCATGAGGATGACATTCTGTCCAGTGGAAATCCAGGTAATGTTACCGGCTATGTTATCAGCATGTGCTATTAAAAAGAAAAATTAAAAAAAAAAGGATCAGCCTGTGTGTTATCACGGGCATCACCCATGATTTAGTATGTTTAGTGGAAGAGCTTACGGTCCTGCATGGTTCTAGCAAACACAAAGGTTGCTGCGCTACATCCAACAATATCAGCAGCGTGGTTACAAGCATGAATGTCAATCCTGTACTCGGTGAAGTGTCTGAGGTTGGATATAACCATTCTGTCACGGTAGATCTTGTCCTTGTAGGTGAAAGGCTTGGACTCCACAGCAGTGTTGTTGATGGTGTGACTCAGAGCCCCCTCCACTATGGATACGTTCCCTTGAATTTCTCCGGTTATTCCAGACACATCCCTTTTTTTAATTCGAGATCTGAGAAGAATACGATCAGAAAGTCAAATACTAGAACCATCCATAGCAAAGAAAATGCAAGCCAATGTTACCAGAAACAACACAAAACAATTCCCAGTAAAGACAAAATACAAACACATTAAAAAAAGAAAAAAAATATGCATAATGGTGCAGAAGCTTGGAACAAAGCACAATCATTCAGACCAGAAGAAGGAGTCACTATAACTGGCACCTCAAGTCTCTCAATTCTGTGTTTGGACATAGGGAATTCACTGGCTGCTCTGTACCCTCTCATCCAAAATACCTGTAATGCAGATTAATTATTCTTTTGGCCAAAAATTAGAAGAAAAAAAATAAATAAAAAACAACAGGTTAGTCACCAAGCTGAAACTCAGAATAAAACTAATCTCCCTCTACCGGTTCATTTAGTTCTCAACTTTCTTATAAGTCCAATATATGAGGTTTCTAGAAGACCAGTAATTTAGTGGATTTTTTCTATACTGTAATTTGGGAAAAAACAAGATTTAAGACTTACTTTACCTAAATGCCACATAAAAAACTAGAACATGAATGCAGTCTACTTTCAAGATAAGAGCTTAAGAAAATCCTTTCTCCATCAGATGGCCACAACAAGAGTTGAGGTTAGGCAGCTTTCCCTCACCAAAGACCGAACATGCAGCCATCTTGCTCCCAGTTTTGATCCCAGCGTCAACCGAATGTCATGGTCAACATCTTTCTTCTCCAACCATTTGTCCCAAGATTATCAGTGTTAAATTATTTTCCCATTACCCTCTCAATAGTACGGCTGTAGTGGAGTAGTGTTTGAACCTAGTAGAGGCCGCCAGCTGATGTACCAGACTTAAAAGGTCAAGGTTGAAACCAAGTAGAGGACCAAGCCATGCCAAGCTACTAAATTAGAAAGCAAAAGGAGTAGCGCAGAAGGGTTGCTGCTGAATCATTGCTGATAACCATTTCAGAAGTGGGCAATGAAATCACAAGTCCACCAAGGAGGGTTTTCCAGATAAACTATCAATGCTCTTGACTGATAGTTTTCCACTGGATTTTTTATTTCATCAAGCCGGTGAACTTGGGTGATGTTTGATAATTTTTTAGCAGGGTTATGATACCAAAACATAGGTGGACCCTCGCTGAACTTACCACTACTGAAGGGGTTATCATTAAGTGGGCGATCTAGCTTACCTCTGATTATTCTTGTTGATTAAAGTCACTTTCCATGGAGGCCTACAAATAAAGCCATGTATTACAAGCGGCCAATTCTTCATCTCGAGACGTTCAGAATATCGGAGGCTCGCCAAGAGATATCGGGAAATATACACAGACAGCAATATTTTGATGTGACCCATGGGTCAATTACATGGTGGAATATGAGGTGTCCTAGTTAAGGCCTGATTCATGATTTTGACAAGTCTACATGCCGCCTCCTCATGAAGGTCTACCCATCTTTAAAAAAGTTGCCAGAGCCGAGTGGGGCTTGCGTCAAAAGGTTATAACTCACCAAATTTTTAAACCATTTCAAGATTCTGGAACAGAGTTGAAATCAGATATTTAAAGTTTGGATTATTCCAGGAAATAAAGAGCTAAATTCTCCAATTATCATGTTCTATTACATCTTTCTTGAGATGATCAACCCTTTTCATGGCTTACAATAGTATAACAAAACATCTAAGCCATAACATAAAGGTTGTCCAGAATGTGGTTTTGATTAAATACATTTTTTTGTTACGACAGAAGGGCAACTATTATTGTTCAAAGCATTGACCACTAGATGAGTCAATGGCCCAAAAAGAAAACGCAACAAGTCCAACGTGGTCAAAGTTTTATTCCTCATCACACCAGAGACAAACCATCATTTGTCCAACCAAGAAACTAATTTTTGCCAGACCATTTTTGGCTTTATATTTTCAGAATATTTTGAAGACATCAAAAAGCTAAGATGTGGAACAGTCATTTGCAATTTTTTGAAAACTTTTTTTGCCCCAAGCAAAATAAGCTCTCAAATTAGTGATGCAAGAACTTACACATAGCTCTTACTTTGGTATGAAGATAGTGTGCCTCAAGAAGTTCTCAAACTTCTTCTGAAAAGACTCCTCATGGACGTCCATGGGTTGGCCGCCATTTTTTTGACACGGGCAGCACTTATCTTCGGCGTCTAGGCTGTCGTCTTCGTCATTATCAAACCTGGTATCAGCACTGCTGGTGGGAAGCTTCAGACCTGCAGAAAAACAATAGATTTTGGAATGGAAATTAATTCTTTTCAACTATGAAAGCTAAGTAGATATCTGTGAGTTGAAATAATCATTTAATTGTACGATGACCAAGTTGGCAAGAAATTTGGCATGAGTTCGGCACAGAGGCAGAGTCCGTTGGTTTCTGCTGGAACCTCTCAACAATATGATACATTCTTCTTCATGGTAAGTGACGGCCATATATCTAACCAGGTTTGTTGTTAGTGTGGACCTTATTTTGAAAACAAGCAAGGTTCTCGGTTCCAATATCTACAGAAGTTCACAATGGGCAGGATGTTTTTATGGTTGTTTTATGAAACCACAATCCTAGAAGTCACCGAGGGCAGACAAAACAAACATTCGGCAAAGCACAGTAGCACAGGACACCTACAGGATGACTGCATGTCAGTGTGTAAGGCTGGCTTCACATTACATGTTTGTTCCTGTTCGTTGGATTCTGTCTTTTGCAAGAACCAATGAACAGGAACGGACAGCACCTAATTGGCAACTCCAGAAGCCATTTCTGTGTCCGGTCCGGTATCCGAATATAAACTAAATAAAAGGCGGTCTAATGGAGCGATAAGAAGGAGAGGATTACTAATCTTATATTAATGCATCCAAAACTTTATTAAGATGTCCCCTATACGCCACAACATGTTTCGACAGTCTAGAGCTGTCTTCCTCAGGTGTTATCACCTGATCACGAGAGGTCGACTTCCTGAAAAAGATCGCTGGAGCGACGGCGACAGTGCCTGGCGGGGTCTAGAGGTCTAAAGCCCTGAGCGTTAACTGGTGTTGTGCGGAGGCGCACAACACACCAAGGTGAGCGATACTGCTACCCACCAAAGACCAATTTAGTGTCTCAGGTGCTTCTCATTTGCGCCCCTCTGTTTTTGTTTCTTATCGGTCCGGTCAGGGCCGGCGTCAGCACCCGGCGTACCCGGGCAAGTGCCGGGGCCCGACTGCTTGGAGGGGGCCCACCGGGCCCCTGAGGGCTAGGGTCACACTTGTGTTGTGACCCTAGCCTGACGCAAGTATTGTCTGCTGCAGCGCAGAGCGTTTAAGGCTATGCGCTGCCAGCAACTGAGCCCATAGAAAACCGACGTTTACATTGACAACCAGTGGTTGTCAAGGTAAACGTCGGGTTTCTATGGGCTGCCTCCAGCGCATAGCATTAAACGCTATGCGCTGCAACATACAATACTTGCATAAGGCTAGGGTCACAATGCAAGTGTGACCCTAGCTTCAGGGGCCCCTGAGCACTGCCCCCACACCCAGAGCCATATCCAGGGGGCAGCTGGGGGGTCATTTCAGGCTCCTGCAGCACCGAGGTCTCCCTCCTCCCCCCTCCACGGGAGCCGACAGAGCTGCACACACTCTGTGCTTACAGGACCTGTGATGATGTCACATGGAGGGGAGGAGTCAGGGATCACATGATCAGCTCCTCAGTGTATCCTGGACTGTGCTGGCCACCATGAATGATGCTCAAATAAGGTGAAGGTTATGTGTGGGGTCAGGAGGGATTTACATGGTGTACGGAGCAGAGCCGCGTGTGTGTGTACGAGGTGTACGGAGCAGAGCCGCGTGTGTGTGTACGAGGTGTACGGAGCAGAGCCGCGTGTGTGTGTACGAGGTGTACGGAGCAGAGCCGCGTGTGTGTGTACGAGGTGTACGGAGCAGAGCCGCGTGTGTGTGTACGAGGTGTACGGAGCAGAGCCGCGTGTGTGTGTACGAGGTGTACGGAGCAGAGCCGCGTGTGTGTGTACGAGGTGTACGGAGCAGAGCCGCGTGTGTGTGTACGAGGTGTACGGAGCAGAGCCGCGTGTGTGTGTACGAGGTGTACGGAGCAGAGCCGCGTGTGTGTGTACGAGGTGTACGGAGCAGAGCCGCGTGTGTACGAGGTGTACGGAGCAGAGCCGCGTGTGTACGAGGTGTACGGAGCAGAGCCGCGTGTGTACGAGGTGTACGGAGCAGAGCCGCGTGTTGGTGTACGAGGTGTACGGAGCAGAGCCGCGTGTGTACGAGGTGTACGGAGCAGAGCCGCGTGTGTACGAGGTGTACGGAGCAGAGCCGCGTGTGTACGAGGTGTACGGAGCAGAGCCGCGTGTGTACGAGGTGTACGGAGCAGAGCCGCGTGTGTACGAGGTGTACGGAGCAGAGCCGCGTGTGTACGAGGTGTACGGAGCAGAGCCGCGTGTGTACGAGGTGTACGGAGCAGAGCCGCGTGTGTACGAGGTGTACGGAGCAGAGCCGCGTGTGTAAGAGGTGTATGGAGCAGAGCCGAATGTGTACGGAGCAGAGCCGAATGTGTACGAGGTGTACGAGCAGAGCCGAATGTGTACGAGGTGTACGAAGCAGAGCCGCATGTGTACTAAGTATGTGTACCAGTGGTAGCCCCCCGCTGATTCCGCTCCTATAGTCCCAGCCGCCTTTGCCAGCAGCATTCTTCTCCAGTCTCTTCTGCCGCTGTCTGCATTCTGCAGCTCAGAATGGAGGGCACGATGTAGTCATCACTGTGCTGATATGTGCAGAGCGACCGGAGGAGACCGGAGCGGCAAGAAGAAAGGTGAGGAGAAAGAGAGATCTGGACGGCCAGACACTCCGCTTGGCTGCGGTGCCACCATATGGCAGTGCAGCTCCATTGAGCTGCTTGCATTATTTGTGTGCTTGAGAATGCTTGTGTATATACCAAGCATCCTCAGACGCACAAAAATGCAACATTTTGCATTTGAAGGGTATTTTTAAAAAGCGCAAGGGAACGCAATCGCATTTTAGCCCGCTCCTAACAATGTGTAATATACTCACTGTCAGAAACAGCTCTTGCTGGTTTCAGCAGTCACTGTTCCTGTAAGGGCCCTTTCACATCAGCGGTATTTTCAAATCGCGGCAGATGCGGTAAAAAAAACGCATCTGCCGCGATTACCGCATAACCTCGACACTTGCGGCAAGCCCCATGCAATGTCTATGGGCTTGCGGTAAGGGTGCGGCAAGTGCGGTTTCGGTACTTGCGGCAGGTGCGGCCGCGAACAAAACCGCTGCTTGCAGCATTTTTTTTCGCGGCCGCACCTGCCGCAAGTGCCGAAACCGCACTTCCCGCACCTGCCGCACCCTTACCGCAAGCCCCATAGACATTGCATGGGGCTTGCCGCAAGTGTCGCGGTTATGCGGTAATCGCGGCAGATGTGGTTTTTTTCACCGCATCTGCCGCGATTTGAAAATACCGCTGATGTGTAAGGGTCCTAAGGCTGCCTTCACATAGGAGTTTTTTTAAAAATGTGGCAGTTGCGGTAAAAAAAAACCCGCATCTGCCGCATTTTCCGTCTAGCGGCTGCACTTGCTGCATGTTTGCGGCAAGCCCCATGTATTGTCTATGGGGCTTGCGGTAAGTGTGCGGCTATATATATTATATTATATATATATATATATATATATATATATATATATATATATATATATATATATATATATATATATATAATATATATATATATATATATATATATATATATATATATATATATATATATATATATATAGTCCGCGATATGTACTTAAAGGGGGCCCACTGAGACCTTTTCGCCCGGGGCCCACAGAAACCTGGAGCCGGCCCTGGGTCCGGTATCCGGACACAGATAGAGCAGCGGAGAGCTGAGCTTTACAAGTGCTGTCAGTGCTGTGTAATATAAAACTTTAGCAGTGTATCTATATAAACTGCTAAAGTGATATTAAATAAAGCGATGGATAAAACAGAAAATAATAAATTATCCCCTTTCCGCCAAGCCCGAGTGTCCCGCGCTGAATACATATCCCAGCAGTTCGAGGACCTTGCATGATGTCACCGGGAGGGGCCAGAGAACCTGATCACATGACCACATCAGCGCGATTTAAACCCCGCTCGCTGATGCGGTCATGTGATCGGGTTGCTCTGCCCCTCCTGGTGACATCATGCAAGGTCCTCGAACTGCTGGGATATGTATTCAGCGAAGGCGACTCAGGGTCGGCAGAAAGGTGAGAATTTATTGTTTTTTATTTTTATCTATCCCTTTATTTAATACCACTTCAGGAGTTGTAATGTTGTTATATCTTCTGTAGTTTGCTTGTTGTCTTCCCTGTTTGCTTTTTCTGCCTAGTAACAGTGATGTAAGATGGAGGAGGAGCTGTGGCAGGAAAAGGGGAGCTGGGAATTTCATTAAATTATGGCCGCTGGACTGAGCAGTTCAGCATATCTGTGTGTGCTTCTGGATTCATCGTCATCTGCACTACAACACTACAAGAGTGTATATAGATACACTGCTTAAGCGATATTACACAGATGTACTATGGGTACAGAGCAGTGCTCTTATTCTGCGCATGCTCTGTACCCTGGAGCATTCTCCGGGAAACTATTCTGTTTTCCAGATCAGGTGCCATAGGCCCCCATGCCAAGTGTGCCAAACCAGACCGGATTCGTTTCTGTCCTGTTTTTGCCCCCAGAGCACAAAAATGATGCAGACATGGTTTTCGGGACCGGTGGAAAACAGGACAGAAACTAATCCTGCATCGGATTCACAAAACTGGATGGCCAAATAGGGCCAATCTGACACCATAGGGATGTATGGGGGGGGCAAAAATGATCCTGTTCTGTTTCAAAACCGAACAGAACAGGATGGTAAAAAACGTAGTGTGAAGCCAGCCTAAGGGTGGCTTCACACTTGCGCTCCCTGCCACTGCGTATTGCAGCGGGGAAGCGCAAGCCGAGCGCAGACACCGCGCGTCCCTATGTTTAACATGGGGACGCACGGTGATGCACTCGGCTGCGGATTGCCGTGCACACCCATTGACTTCCATGTGTGATTTGTATGCATGCGGATGCTTGCATACAAATCACACATTCTCGTCCGCACCCTGAACGCGACATCTGTGAAGCCGGCCTAACAGGGTGTCTATCCCGCTTGTGTTCATGGACTGTAATGTAATCAGGCATGTGTCAACATTTCTTGTTTTGCATCTAGTGGGGGATTCTGCCTTTGTTCTTCTCTGCAGGGGGCTCCTCCAATACACATATGTAGACAGGATGGGGCCTGGAGCTTCTAGGAACTTCTCCATGTAGCCAAAATGTTCAAAGTGGGTGTGTGAGCCCTTGCCCCATCCAGGGGCTGATCCAAGGAGAGAGAACAACATAGACTCATGCTTGTCCGCACACCAAGTCACACAGTGTCTTTCTACCAATGTCATAACTAATTGAATAGCAGGGCTAGATGAGGAAATCTGTGGCACACAGTGGGCCAGACCAATTCCCATGATAGTGCTCTTTTGTCTTATTTTTGACTCCTGAACAAAGTCTCCAATGCATTTGTCCACACAGCTATCACGTCACATCTTATAGCAAAGCCAAAACAGGAACAACCATGTACCCAGTGACTGCGAGTCTACTGTAACCAGTGTCTTGTGAATAAATGTGGCGCCCCTGCAGATCCAGTCGCCACAGAGGTACTGCAAACCAGTTAGGGTGTAGTATCCCACTCACGGGTAAGAGGGGCACAGACCGGTATCTGGACACCCAGATCACACTAGGAACCATTGTAGTGGGTTTGGGTGGCGAACGAATTAGTTAGAGGGAGCACTTGGGAGGAGTGAGGCCAGGAAGAACACACGTAGATGTCGCGGGACATGTGATAGAGGGTATAAGAAGAGTAGGAAAGATCTAGAACGGAGGAGAGGCAAATGTACAGCAGAAGGAGAAACAGCTGAACAGTAGAGAGGAGAGTGGAGCAGCTAGAGTTGAGATGGAGGGAAGCTAGAGCAAGAAAGCCTGTCACAGAAGAAAGAAGTTAAGTGTCCAGAGGACTGGATCAAGTGGGAGCTCGTCCTAAGGCCAGACAGAGGAGCAGAAACAACACCTAAGTGGTTCAGGAGGAAGAGAGTCTCAGAGACAAGGACAGTGACCATTCCACCCATGAGACTTATTCATTGTGAAGCACAAGGCAGTGGAAAGACTAATCCGAAGAACAGGGGCACCGGGAATCTCAATACTAATGGAGAATCCAGACCAAACTCAACTAGCAACCCGGAGACTGTGTAACACTTAAACGGTGACAAGGTCAACAAGCGCGCACATCTGCTGAAAAGGTGGCAACCATAGCGCTAAGGGGAGACACTGCAGATTAATCCCTAAGAAAAGCCCACAGTCACTGGCTCAGAGTTGTGTGTGGCGATAGACAAGGCAGGACGGGCAAGGCAAGCGCAGTGTAAAGAGGCTGAGAAAGGACAGAGAAGGGGTGCTGTTATGTGTAAACCTCCTACCCGGGAGTAGCTGGATCCCTGCCTCAGAGAACCCAGTGCTCAGCGGGCTGCTATACAAACACTGGGTAAAAGAACTGAAGACTGCAAACCGCTGTGTCTGTGAACTTTCTTATGCGTCAAAGCACCAGAAACACAACTACCAACTCACTCAGGTACCTCAAGCTACCGTCAGGGGTCTTCCCTACCCATAGAGGGCTTAAGAACCTTGCTGCCTCCAAACCCAGGCCCCTAGGAGAACTGTCGTGCAGCGACGGCCATCTATAGCCGCAACCTGCGGGTGGCGTCACGTAAAATTAATAAAGTATCCCCAGGTCCAGTTATCTTTTCCAGAATTAACCCTCCTCGCCAGATGCCCTTCCCTAAGAGAGTGAGCCATCCACACCGAACTTTTAATGACACGGCCAGGGTCACAGAGCCAGGTCTTGGTCCCTGTGATGAGGCCTCAAAACAGCCCGGTTCCGACTGGTCTTTGGCCCTGGAGGGGTGTGTAATACACCTGTGTTTGTCTTTTGAAGATAGAGTCCAGCAATCCTGCTGAGTGTGTACTACGCTGTGCTCATGCTAATGTCATGCAGCTCTAGTTCGATCCGGCGGTGCTTGTACCATACCGCTTGAGTTCTCTTCCAGGTCGCGTCCAAAGTCCGGAGCCCGCCGAGCGCTGCCTGGCGCCCGGAGCCCGCCGAGCGCTGCCTGTGCCCGGAGCCGCCGAGCGCTGCTGTGCCCGAGCTCGTGTCTGACATCTGGAGCCCAATGACTGTTGCCTAGTGCTTGGAGTCAGATTTCCCTGGTGTCCTGCCTGTGTCCAGATGTCCAGTCCAAGGTCCTGGTAGTCCAGCCTGTGATTCAGAGTCGGTCCCGCTCGTGTCCTGGACGGGCTCCTCCTCTGTGTTCCTGTGGAGTCTCCTGCTTTGTTTCCTGGTGACGGCTCTGCCTGTGTATCCTGGATATACTCAGCGGATGTTCTAAGCTTCCATGTCTGTGTTCCTGGACCTGTATCGTCTGTGTTCCGCCTGTGTCCCAATGTCCGGCCAGTTTCCTGGGGCTCATCCTGTGATGAGGTCTGTCCGAGGTCGGTGTCTGATGTTCTGCCGAGCCAGCGTACGCCTGAGGCCTGAGAGAGTGAGGTTTTACTGATACACACATGCCAGATGACTCTAGATTGTATCAACCCGCGATGACCTCGTACCATCGCCGGACGTCTGCCTACCTGAGATGTTATCCATTCTTAATGTGAGGAATCCGGAGCCTGGCATTGTAATGTCTTCTTGCCGTGTACCTGGTAATGTGACTGTCTAGTCATGCATGTTACCACCTTGCCCACATGCTCAGCTGCCACAGACCCTGGTCACTGCCCTCCCCTAGTCCAGGTAGGCCCAGGTCTCCCCTGTGGTCCAGTGGGTCCACATACTATATCATCTGGGACGTATACCCCACGTCGCCATGGCCTGGCGGCATGGGAGCATAAGCTAAGCCCGTGTCTCATAACATCTATATACAGTATGTTGAGGTCATTTTCACATTACTCTTGAAAAAGGGTTGGAATCAGTTCTATTAGGCTTCAGAGCATTACAGATGTCTTTTCATGGCATTTGGAGGCTTTGCTGTACTTGCGATTAGTAAAGATTCAGAATCAATTTTTCAGAATATATTGCATTTGTAAATATATCATCTTAAACCACGGTAATCGGAGCCAACACACCAAGATTGAGTTCTTCTCCTGGTTTGTTCGTAGTTCACATACGTACCTTTCGTACAGTAATCATTGCTGTACAGCTCCTGATTTTCGGCCAACTGCTGCCAAAGCACCAGGTAGTAACTGATGTTCCCATTGCGCTGTGTCGGAGGCTTCCACCGGACAATTAGATGGGATGAAGAGTTGGACATGATCATGACGTCTTGAGGAACAGTGGGCGCTGCAGACATGAGGAAAACAATGTGGAAGAAGAAGTTGAATAATTGCAGCCAACCCTACCTTCATAATGACTTTGCACACGCTCATTAGATACTTCACTATATAAAAATAAGAGCGGGGTCTGTTAATTGCCGTCAATGTATGTCTAAGCCACAGTTGCTATATTTTTGAGATTTGAAAAAAAAAAAAACCTGACTGTTTTCAGGTAACATATTCCCTATATTAAAAATAGCTTACGAGAGGAAGAATATCCAACTGATATTTGTCTTACCAGAAGGTCCTTCATAGACACGTGGCAGCTGTTTCTAATCTCTTGCCCCTCGTCAGTAGAGTTGACGAGATAAGAGGACTTATCCCACACTCACAGTCCATGGGCCACTGTCCCGAACGCGACAGCCTCGGATAGCAACAGGATGTGTAAATGTGGTCTAAGACCAAGGTCAGTAAGGGAAGAACTGGTTTCAATTGAAGTCGAGCAGGTGTATGACTTAGGTTAGTCAACCAGTACCCTGCCATATGCTGATGAGAAGCAAGAAACTCGAAACATCATTCTACAAGATAGGCTTCTCTTCCTTTTGGAGGCATCTGTTTTGGCTGAAATAATTTCACGCTTGTAGGAAGAAAATAAACCTGCACATTTTTCCCCCATAGGACTTTGCTTTCAAGTCTCGATAAATCTTTTAGGTCAATTTAGGCTTTATACAAGAGTAGTTCTAAGAGGCTAAAAGGCACAACATGGTAGGGAGGCATCAACCCAAGAAAAAAAATTCTTACTCTGGGTCAACAGCATCAAGTTAGGATTCCTTTCCCCGACTTCAGACTTTCCTACCTGCTGCCTTAGTCCGAATGTAAACCATGTCACTCTGCGCACCAAAGCTCTCCCCTTCCTCTGCTGTAGTCAGAGTGATGGCCCGGACGTATATCGCGTACTGTGTCCAAGGTTTAAGGTTTAGTAAAGTTATACTGGGTTCTTGTTCGGTGTTCAAAGGCAGCTCTACATCAACAACATTCCAGCTGTTGGTCCCGCAGGCGTCTTGTCCAAGGTACTCCGATATATTCTGGAAAGGTCTGAAGAGTGGCAAGATGGATGATTTTAGAAGACATGATGAAATAGAATGACCAAAATAAATTGATGCCCATAGATCTTAACAGCTCATTTACATACTAAGAAAAATGTGGATTTCTCAGGAATAAAACATCAGATCACAGATAAAGAGATAGTTTTATTCTACTTCGATGACCAATATGTCCATATAGAGGACTAGGAAGGATTGATCCTACTGGCATTCTTTTATGTGATCTTCAAATTCAACCAGCAGACCTACATCCAATAACAACCTTCCAAGAAGTTATGAAAAGCTTTTGTGGTGTGCTTACGAGTCTTCCAGGAGTTCTGGAGGTCTACTCATTATCTGGTGCTCCATCAGTACACTAAACATCCCAGTGTCATGCACAGGAAATGTATTAGGAGATTACCAATGGCTGCAGTAGTGCCATGAGTCTTCCAGAAGTTTTGAAGGTTTACCCTTTATCTAGTGGTCTATCAGAAGACTAAGCAACCCGGTGTCACATACAGGAAACGTATTAGGAGGTTACCGATTGCTTCAGTGGTGCCATGAGTCTTCCAGAGTTTGAAGGTTTACCCTTTATCTAGTGTCTATCAGAAGATAGCACTTGTGTCACATACGGAACGTATTAGAGGTTACCGATTGCTTCAGTGTGCCATGAGTCTCCAAGAGTTCTAGAAGTCTACCCTTCCATCAGTACACTAAGCATCCAGCATCACACAGGAAATGTAGTAGGAGGAGGATACCGATGGCTTTTGCGGTGCCAGGTGTTAAAGAGTTCCGGAGGTCTACCTTTTTGCTGGTAGACTCTTACATGTTTGGGGAAAATTATTAGGTATGATATTTACTGTATATGCCATCTTAATTATACATAGACACTTACGATTCTTTATAGAGGACAACATAGCTGAGGATATCCGTGTTGTCCGGCTTGTATTGCTGCCACTTCAGGAAGATACGGTCGGATTCAGTCATGTTGGCTACAAATCTTAGAGTTTCAGTCTTGCCTGTGATGAAAATACAATTTTGGCTTAAGAGAATACAATCACAGAGGGAATATTGTGGAGTTAGTGACGATCGATCAGAAGAAGGTGAACAATGAAAAGACACCAATGATGTTACCAATGGGACCAATAATGGGTCACGCAAAGCTTATTGACAGAATTGGTTTCTAAGACTGATTTTCTACATATACAGAAAAACAGAAATCTCTCACATGAGGCCCGATCTCCATTAGTTCGAGGGTTGATGTCAGCCTTGTTTTGTCTCCCCTTCGTCCCGGTTAGGTCTTCTGTGTGATAGATTTCTGACAAGCAAAGTTTAGGGTTGAAAGCAAAGTATAATTTTCCCATGGGAATAGAGAGGCTTTCATGGTTTTGATTCCATAGTTGTTGTAAATTCTGATTGTCCAAGACGTACAATGTATAATTCCTGGAAGACATCACAAAGAACAGACTTTTAGATATGGAACCAAAGTCGTAGATTGAAATTCCACCCAAACTAAAATTTCAAAGTTCTGAGGGACAAATACCAGGTGAATACCAGGTAACCTGACTCAAATCAGACCATCCAACCCTCCCAAAAAAATACCCATTACTAATTTGATGAATTCATCTACCAAGCCAGCTCTCCTAATTTTTTTAGTGGACTTTAACTGTTCTCTTACCCATCCACCATGGCGTCTCCTCTGATCAACTTCAGGTTTTTGAAAAAGGACAAAGATACAAGAGCGAAGGAATGCTTGATTTTTAGGAAGCCAGTGATGGTCTCGATAAGACCCAAACTTCTCTGAAGCTCCAAAACCAAGTTATCTAGACAAAAGATTCACAGAACATTACGAATGAACCATACACCATGTCAGCCAACTGAGTCATGACGACAACCAGAGAGAATGATATTTGGCCACTTCTACATCCACAAAGTCATTGACCTCCCGAAACTGGATCATGACAGATCGAAACACCAGACCCCATGTATCTAAACCAAAATACTAATTTAATGCATCAGATACGCACTTCCCCTCCGGATGTTGAAGATCAGGTTTCCTTCAATGAACGTGCACCCGGTCAGCTCTTTTGCAGTCTGAATGAGTCGATGGCTTTGGTTCCAACCTTGCACACCTTTGGACAATGGCCTTCACACTTGTGGCAGACAATGCTGTGATAAAAAGGAATTTTGGATAAAATGTGGAAAATATTTGGGTTCATCAAATGTATCAATGCAGGCAACATCTAAATGGTTCTGGATTGTTTTTCTAAAATCGGGGCCACTTTTGTCTCTTGTCATAGGGCTGTCCTTGATATTGCATCTCAGCCTTAATGACTTGATTGACAAGTAGTTGAAATCCTTTTTTGTAGCCTCAAAAAAATTTTGCCCCAAAACGCTCAACTCTATAATTGAAAATTTGTCATATTTAAGTGGATGGAAGGCCACAATACTGTGATGAGGTAGGGGACTGTGGTGGCCCAAAAGTTACATGGGTAACGGTTTTTATGACATCTCTTAATTACATAAACACAAACCTGCTCTCGTTCCTGGTGTATCCAGATGGACACTCGGACAGACAGCTTTTCTCGTAGATGACAAACTTGGAAGACTCTCTTGGGCTCTCGGAGACTTTGACCAGGCTGGCGCAATACTCTGCAGTGAGACATCTCCAGCCTTCATACTCGTAGGTGTTTGGCGGGCAGGACTGCAAGCACTTGTCATCGAAGAAGAAATTCCGACATGCCACACAGGCTCCCCGGTCTCTGGGAGCACTGCACCCGCCCAGGCACTCGGGGTGACAGCATTCTCCGCTGCTTGTACAGGACATGTCAGAGCCACAGTTACACACTGAGAATACAATGTGAGGGTGATTAATAAAAGGGACGGATCATATTCATCAATATGTACAGAAAGAAGGCGTAGTGTTGATAAGGCCTTAAAGTTATTGTCCATTGCTGCAGCCTATCAGCGACCAGAGAACCCAGTCTGATGCATCTATGAAGGCTGCAGCCCATGAGTGAATGCGGAAGAAGGGTATGGGGTTTCATTTATTTATGTATGGGGCATTATGGCATTTAACAACCCTTTAAATATAGCATGACCGGTCACCGTCCATAAACATGGTGTGAATGTCGCTGTTCTGAATCCGGCAATTTTTCTTTTGTTCTTGTACCTCTCCGTTCCCAAGATATGACCATTTCTTTCCAGTATATATCCAAGTAGGTGTGACTCTTAAGAACTCTTGGTTGAAGGTCACACCCTCTTAGATAAAAAGATTAGAATTCATATGCAAGGAAGAAAAGGCTGTATCTCGGGATTGGAGAGACGCAGGGACAAAAGAAGAACTACAATGGATGCAGGAGAACAGTGGAATTCACACCAAGGAGAATAAATATTTATGGAAAGTGATATGTCCACAGAGGATGGTGTCTGGTGCTCTGGTATATGTTGTGATGCTGGACCGCTGCACCCCATCACTGTGAGGAGGCGCAGAGTAGAGCTGATAAGGGGGACAGTATGCGGTTTGTCCATCCATGGTGCTCAGAAGATCTGTGAAGGACCTTTGTTCTAGTTAAAACTGAGCTTTATTGGTTCCGGGAGAGAAAGAGAGATCACATCCCGGACTGTCACAAGAATAGTCAGATCCCAAAGAAGAAAAACTCCTGGAAATCTATAGAAGGGATATTATACCCTTGAGTCTTGGAGAAGTGGGGACTGAGATGTTGGGATGTGACCAACCTCAATTGCCTATTTAGCAATATTACATCAAATTTATACAAAAATTATAGGGGTACCATTTATGTTCAATTTTTCCGCTCACCACCAGTCTATTTTTTAATGGCTTCTTTAGAGGAATTAACCTAAAGTCCCAAAAACAAAACCTCTGCAGGAGATAAAATACTAAAGGATACCTTAATCCAGGTTTTTTGCTCTTGTTTTATTCCCACTGCTCACCTGGTATTTTGGCATCTTTTTAGATCTGCCCTATAGCTCCAAGAGGTCTTTTCCAAGGGGGCGTGGCTCACAGGATCCTCATGGGCGTGTCTCAATGCACTATTATCACCCATATCTCTGTAAACGTATGGCGGATTTAAAAGAAAATGAAAAAAAACGCATACTCCGGGGGAGCAGCGAGAATAAATTAAGAGCAAAAATTGGCCACTTCTACTCAGCGACAGGTCCTCTTGAAATAGCAGTCGCCAAAACAAATTAATTTAATCTTGAAATAATTATATTTCGGTGTTTAAACATTGACTCAAAGTGAGCAAACGAGAACGTGCCGAGCAGCAAGACAGGAGGAAATGAACATTCCTTGGTTTCCTTGATGGAGCTGGCGACCTGCAGAAAGATTCACACGGGAGCCCGGGCACAGGTGGCAGCGGCTCCCCATTCTGCCCCAGGCAATTCTGTCCCTATCATTGTTTATAAGCCAAACATGCAATAAAACAGTATCTTTGTACAGGATTACGGCTGCCAAAAAAGATTGTTGCATTTGTATCCAAAAACTGAGGACAATTGCACAAGACCTTGTTGTGGTTTTAAACTTTTCTTGGTACACACACTCCTGTAAATACGCAATACTGTGCCAGTGGGGGCCACGCCACACGTCTGGATACCTTTGCTCTACTTTTTTTTCTTTTTTTGAGGAGCATGAAAGTGGAACACGCCTTATTGATATCAATGTCTTCCACTATACAGGCACTATAGGCTTCTACCTGATGCTTCCTTCCCCCTGAACTCAACAATAGTAAATGTAACTCAAAAATTTAAATTCAATGCTGGTCGAGAGGGATTTTCAGATTACAGACTACAGACTATGGAGAAAGCCAGAACGGAGAGAGGTTAAGACTCACACAGATGCTATGGCTTTCTAGTAAATGTTTGTTGCAGAGTCTAGTAAATTTACTGCAGAGATGGATTCACAGCTATACTGCACAGTAATTGTAGGATTTTATCTTCCCACAAACTGGATTCACAGCTATGCTGCTCAGTAATGCTATACAAATGTCCTCAATGCTGCTGCTTTTCAGTATTTTATCTTCACCCAAAGCTGGATTCACAGCTATGAGGTTCAGTAATACTATATGATGTCCTCCATGCTGCTGCTTTCCACTATATTAAATTCCCAAAAGCTGGATTCGCAACTATAATTGCTCAGTAATTTACTCCATAATGTCTTGCATGTTCTGCTTTGTAGTATTTTATCTTCACCCAAAGCTGGATTCCCAGCTATACAGCTAAGTAATACTATATAAAATGTCCTCCAAGCTGCCCTTTTCTATTGTTTTAACTTCATCCAAAGCAGATTTCACAGCTATACGGCTTAGTAATGCTCTGTAATGTCACCATGCTACTACTTTGTAGTATTTTATCATCCCTCCAAGCTGGTTTCACAGCTATAAGCTCAGTAATGCCAGGGGCGTAATTACAACAGTTGCACAGGTTGCGATCGCACCCGGCCTGCAGCTTAGGGGGCCCCAAAAAGTCCCTATTGGGCCTATAGAAAAGACTAATACTATTAAAGATTTCCAATAATTGGGGCCCCATTGGAGCTTTCGCATCAGGGCCCCTGAGTAATGCTATATATAAATGTCCTCCTTGCTGCCACTGTGTAGTATTTGTCTACACCAAACTTGATTCCCAGGTATGCAGCTCAGTGATATGATATAAAAGTCCTCCATTCTGCTACATTCTATTATTTTATCTTCACACAAAGCTGGATTCACAGCTATACTGCCTAGTAATACTATATAATCTCACCCATGCTAACCACTTTCTAGTAGTTTAATCTATATTCACCCAAATCTACATTTCCTCACCCATAGAGGTATCAAGTCAGGCAGCCAGTTTTTACTTATTCTCTGAGTTAATTGTTATTCGGGTTACCGGAGGTAGGAGAGACTGGTTGCTGGGGAAGGTTTTCTTGATTAGACTGGTTGTTAGTGTGTGGGTCTCTATAACCTGGTGTTGCAATATCAGCCAATCTCTTCCGATTACTGAGGGTCCAGCCATTGCCAATGCGGTAGAGCTCCCTAATATTTGTTCACGCATTTCAGACAAATTCTTGCAATCTAGGACCAACCCCAAAAGTAAAGGAACGTTCCCGGACTGGACTACATACAGATCAGGGTGACCTTCTATGGCTTCCGGGATTAAACTTTAATTCACCTTATTGTAGGCTGAGTCCTAAAGGGTCGCCATAGAAGAACGCTCCAGCACCATATAGTGCCTAACATAAAAAATCCTCATCGAGGGAAAAAAAATTCCTGAGATATTGAGGTACCGGCACGTCATCGTCTCAGGGTCTGGAACTCTAATCTAAGTACACAGGGACAGAATTCTTAGAAGGGGAATGAAAACGTTCCAGCACAAGTGTTTAAGGAAGGGAGCGGCATGAGAAGTTGAGGACTTAATTATCTTAGTAAACTGCATGATGATGATGATTCGGAGATACAAATGTAGAGAAAGAATGGGAAAGAAGCAGGGCCCAGCAGTACAGAGTATTTCCGGAGAGGAGTGTGCTATAATAGATGAGGCTAGATTAGGTGGGAGCAATACATGGTTATATTACGGGAAGAAGCAGGCTACTTCAGCGTGAGAGTATATTCAGCAGTGCCAATGTGGAAAAAGAGGGATACATCAGCAGCACAGAGTATTTCAGGAGAGAATGTGCTATATACTCAGGCTGGGATGGATTGTATCTAGTAAGGAGAAGGGAGATCAATGTAAGATTATAGGTAACAGAAGAAGCAGGCCACTTCAGCAGCGCAGAGTATTTCAGCAATGGCCTTGTAGTAAAAAGGGGAATATATCAGCAGCACAGAGTATTTCAGAAGGGGAGTGTGCTATACTAGATGGATAGGAGTAAAGAATTGAAAATCAGTGATACTGGAAAATGCAGAGTACCCCCATCAGCACAGAGTATTTCAGGAATGGAGCAGCCTTGGGAGAAGGTCAGAATAGGAAAGCTATATGTAAGGGCAGTATCATGATTTCAGGGATAGTATGAAGCCAATAATTGAAGAATTGGGGTGTACTCAGCAGCACAGAGTATTTCAGGAGGGAAGTGTGCTATACTACATTAGGCCAGGATATGGATGGTTGATCAATGCAAGGTTATAGGTAATCGAGGAAGTGGGCTACGCAGCTGCGCAGAGCATTTCAGCAGTAGCAGGGAGGAGAGCCAATGTAGGATGAAGTGGTGTATAGCAGCACAGAGTATTTTTAGGAGGGGAGTGTGCTATACTAGAGACATGAGAGGAGAGAACTGAAAATCAGTGATCCTGGATACTGCAGAGTACCCCAGCAGCACAGAGCATTTCAGGAGAGGAGCTGGCTTTGGAGAAGGTCAGGGCAGGAAAGCTGATTTCAAGAGTAGTAAGTGGCTGATAATGAAGAATTAGGGGGTACTCAGCAGCACGAGTATTTCAGGAGATATTGGAATTTAAACCCCACCACCAAACATCAGAATCAGAAATTGGGATCCCCCAAAAATGGGTTCTGTATAATGTATTAGTTTCAGGAATATTGCCCTTGTATAGCCTCATAGTACCCAGCACCAGCTTCTGGCGGCTACAGTAAACTTGGCACCATTTGCCGGTGTTTGGTATGTAAATATGAATCCAGACGGGGACGTGCCAGGGTCGTGTGCCAACCCGTCTGTTCCCCCAGCACAACATAGGAACGTGTGTCCTTTCTTGGCTCCCCTGTTTTTTATTAACAGAGATCTGATTACTATTAAAAAAAAAATCACACTATTTTCTGCCACCATGCTTTACACTGCAGCTTTTACATATGGTCGTCAAGAAGAATGTTCTTAGCAACCGGACAACTCAGGTTTAGTCAGGATAAGAAAAACATGGCCTCTTTCTTTTATAAAAAGAACCTCACTGTCTACAAATACCCCCATGGCCTAAAATTGAGGCCTAAACGGTCTCTGTTGCTTGTTGCTAACGGCAACCAAACATAAGCATTTATTTCCCCAGCAATTTAAAAATGAAAGCGGAGCTCTGATTGGTTGTCATGTCAATTTGAACTTTATAGTAAAATAATACCACACACAACCTGTGGACAGAGGGGGCGCTGTTCACAGGAGAAGGCCATGTTTTTCTCAACCTGACAATATGTTACTTTCATGGCAGCCTGTGTACATTGAAGGACGTCAGCCATTGATTACTGTAAACACAGGAGACTACCCGCAGCACGTGTACAGGAGCATTACCTGCACCCACAGGGCAAAAAACGACTCACGTTACACCCGTGTTCACTGGCGCCCTCCCCACAGCTATGAAGGCGCTCATTAACCCATTTATTACAAGTCTACCATCAGAATAAAAGTCATTATCTCGAGGAGACTGCATCTGATTCAATGTGTATCTAATCAGATGAGATCCTGTCTGCTGAGACAGTATCCAAACCACTCAAGCGTGAGCTCATCTGCTAAGCCAGGGTATCTTATCCCGTCATTTGCTAAATGGCGTTTGCTGAGCCGGCGTATCTAAACCCATCGTGTGAAAAATACCTTCTGCTGAGCTAGCGTACCTAAGCCCATCATGTGAAAAATGCCTTTTTCTAAGCCTGCATATCCAAGCTAGTCATGTGAAAAATGCCTTTTGCTGAGCTGGCGTGTCTAAGCCTATCATATGAAATATACTTTTTGCTAAGCGGAGGCATCTAATCCTTTCAGTGTGATATTGTATGCTGCTGTGAATCTAAACCTATCATATCCAAAATGCTTTCTGCTGAGCCAGCATATCTAATCCTTTCACATGTATGCTGTATGCTGCTGGTGTATCTAAGCCAATCATATACAAAATGTCTCCTGCCGCGCTGGTGTATGTAAGCCTCTAAAGTCAAAATACCTACTGCTGAGCCAACGTATCTAAGCCTAAGCATATTACGTGAATAGTATCTAGGTGTATCACACAGCATGTGAAATCCCTTCAGTTGAGCCAGTGGTATCCAAGCCTCTGATGTAAGAAATGCCTCCTACTGAGCGAGGGCATCTAAGCCAATCATGTGCCAAAAACCTTCTGCTAAGGCCACGTGCACATGCTGAGTATTTGGTGTTTTTTCTCAGTATCTGTAAGGACTTGTGCACACGCTGAGTATTTGTGAGTTTTTACCTCAGTATCTGTAAGCCTTGTGCACACGCTGAGTATTTGGTGGGTTTTTACCTCGTATCTGTAAGGCCACGTGCACACGCTAGTATTTGGTCAGTTTTTACCTCAGTATCTGTAAGGCCTCATGCACACGCTGAGTATTTGGTGAGTTGTTACCTCAGTATGTGTAAGGCCTCGTGCACACGCTGAGTATTTGGTCAGTTTTCCCTCAGTATGTGTAAGGCCTCGTGCACACGCTGAGTATTTGGTGAGTTTTTACCTCAGTATCTGTAAGGCCTCGTGCACACGCTGAGTATTTGGTGAGTTTTACCTCAGTATATGTAAGCCTCGTGCACACGCTGAGTATTGGTGATTTTTACTCAGTATCTGTAAGGCTGTGCACACGCTGAGTATTTGATGAGTTTTTTACTCAGTATCTGTAAGGCCTCGTGCACACGCTGAGTATTGATGATTTTTACTCAGGATTTGTAGCCAAAACCAGGAGTGGATAATTAAATACAGAAGTGGTGACGTGTTTCTATTAGACTTTTCCTCTGATTGCTCCACTACTGGTTTTGTCTACAAATCCTGAGGTAAAAACTCATCAAATACTGAACGTGTGCACAAGGCCTAAGGTAGTATATCCAAGCCTTACATGTAGAATATGGTCTGCAGAGTTGGTATATCTAAGCCCATCATGTGCAAATTGCCTTCTATTGGGATGGTGCATCTAAACCTCTTGTGTATTTGTTATGTTGGAGCTAATGTATCTAAGCCTTAATATGTGATCCTGTATGTCTTGTCAATGTTTTTAAGATTACAAAGGATTTAGAGCTCCTAAAATCTTGTTAGCTTTCGCAGCAGCTGCCTGACATTGAGTACTGCTGCTTATCTTACCTGTAACCAGATCTTGTCCTTAAATTCAGAATTCGTGAGAAACTAGTGTGTTACCTTTCTGGCAGTGACGAGACGTCCAGCACCGGGGTTCCTGCACGTCGTTTACCACCGTCTTCACAACATGAAGACTGTGATAAGCCGGGACAGACATCTGCACATTCCTCTATGGGCTTGTTCCCGACCATGTAGTGGTTGTCCACTGAGTTCGACATGAGCGACCAGTCTATGGTGGAGACGTGGCAGAGCTCCTGGTTCCTCTCGATGCGGACCGCTCCACGTAATATGTTGGTGAGACTGAAAAGTCCTACGTCCCGTAAATGAGGCATCTCGAAAATAACCAGGGAATAGTGGAAGAACAAGTCGGTACCACGGATCACCGAGAGGTTGGGAAAAAGTTCATGAAGGCTTTCTAAGCCGTAGACACGAAACAGGAGAAGATACTCGGTGATCATGGTCAGACGGGGAAAGCTCAGGCCTCGGAAATCCTCGGGCTTGGTGCCAAACATGAGCAGGATCTGTAGGTTGCCTTGGATGACGGTACAGTTCTCTAACCGATGGAGTTGGCTCACATCACTCCGGATGTCCATGCTGCCACAAACTGGAAGACAAAAGGAAAAATTGAATCATAGAATGGTAAAGTTGAAATCGATCTCCTGGGTAATCTGCTCAAAGTAGGATTCACTAGTCCAACCTATATTTGAAGGCTTCCATTGAAGGAGAACTCACCACTTCCCATGGCAGCCTGTTCCACCCTCAATCAGTGGTGTAAATTGAAATTCATTAGTCCCAATGAGAAAAGCTCCAACAGGACCCCCAATTATTGCAAATCTTTAATAGGATTAGTCCTTTCAATAAGCCAAAGGGACTTTTGAAGCCCTCTATGTTCCAGAGCCCAGGTGCAATTGCTACCCCATGTACCTGTTGCAGTTAAACCCCTGCCCTCATTGTCAAAATGTTTTTTCTAATATCTAATCTGTGTCTCCTCCCATTCAGTTTCATCCCATTGTTTCTGTTTACTTGTGCAAATGAGAATAAAGTGGATTCCTCTACAGTGTGACAGCCCTTGACGTATTTGTAGACAGCTATTAAGTCTCTTCTCAGTCCTCTTTTTTGCAAGCTAACCATTCCAAATCCTGCAACCGTCCTCATAAAACATGGTTACGTAGAACATTGATTACAATTGAGGTATGAAGATCATCATGTGGACCTCCAACATGCCATCCATTCAAGCCTACGGGGCCTACTTGATTTTCCAAAGCCAAGATATATCGGTGTGACCAACAGAAAAACAAATTGCCAACAAAAATGGTATATTCCCTAAATTGCCATATTATCCAGCTTATTTTTTACGACTTCTCTGTAGGAACTTTCCGTTGGACAGCAGCTTTGTTTATGGAAACACGAGTGTTATCTCATTGTAATGAGTAGGACGCGCAGATGGACTCCAGTCTGTGGCACGGTGATTAGATTGATGAAATACCTGTCATCACGGCAGGTGAGCCATATTTACTCTCCTATAAGAATTCCCATAAAACATCTGGCACATCCCGTGCATCAGTGAATAGGTCACTCAATACATCTAACTACCACTGTACAAGCTTTTGACACATGAACGTCCACCTTGGCATGGGATTTGGATGCTCTCATGTTTTTGACCAATGTGCCCCAGAAATACAAAAGGAATTTCTAAAAAATTAAACAAAATAACTAAGGATTTGACCTTATTTAGGATCATGAGAGAGTCATCTCCTCCCACAGTGGACTACAAGCTAAGATTTTAGATGTTTATCCACCCACCTGACTTGGAGATGGGAAGCCTGACCACACAGAGTAGGCCTTTAACCCGACTAAATCTTCCAAGTTTTAGAAATCGAAATGAACTTGTAATAATAATTCAGAATGGCTGAATTGGATGGTTGGCCATTGTCACCCATGTATGTGAAGGCCACAGACTACGAGACTGAAGGACAAAATTGTAATTCCTCCCACCCAGTTCCTCTGAGAGTAAACCCAAAACTTCAGAAGAAGATATTTACCCCAACAAGAGATTATAGCAAGAAGCTCCTAGACCTTGTTAGATTTAGTTTTCAAGTACAGTTACAGTAAACATACCTTGTGTTCCTAAAGGTCAGTGTTGCACCTTTGGAAACCAAGAGACAAAGCCCCTACCATAAAAAGGTGGGACTCCAGCAAAGATTACCTGCTCTGTCAGATTTGTCATATGAAGCCTAGAATCACATCACAACCTTGGAAATCCTTGACCTGACGACTTGTCCTCAATTTCTGCATGAAGGGAAGTGACAATCTCTGGTACATAGTGGTTGTCACTTTTTGAGTTCCTCCAGCCATTTAACCGTAGACTGGGTTACACAGTCATACTAAAATATACTTGGCAATTTAAGGATTTCTTGCTGGACATAGATTGTGATGGAATTCTAGACAACTTCTACAGTTCCAGCTGACGATCCCCCTAGATCTGATGGAATTGAGCAGGTTTTCTGGCCAGTTCTTGCTTTTATTATATTGCATTGAGTATTCCGTTTCTTTTCTTTAAACCCACCATTTTTTTTTTACCTAGTGCCTTGTCTTTACCAAGAGGTGTTGCGTATCGTATCCTTGGGGGCATGTCTTTAGTCTCCTCTGCATATTTACTCCCTTACTAAAGACCAACTAAAAAGGGTCCTTATCTTCTGTACCGTATGCCTGAATTTAGGGGAATAAAGAGAATACAATAACAGTAAATAGTGCCTCTTATGACCTGGCGACAGGTCCCCCTTCAAGGGGCATATCCATCTTGTCATGTTCTTGCATATCTAATTACTTTCTGGTCAGCTGGGGACGGACCTCACTGATACCTAGGAAGAAAGAAGCCACAAAATTGATTTAACTATCTCTTCTTTTGCTGTTTCTCTCTATAGTTCATCACCCTGGACGCTCACTGTGTCCATACGGTGATAGCATTTCTAAGCAGTAGGGAATAACCCTATAACTAGTCAACGCTGTAAAAATAATTCATGTAACCATCCACTAAGACAATTAGGGGTCTTGGGACAGATTTGCGGCATCTCTTGGCGCCTGTCAAAATCTCTGACCTCAATAGGACCTATGACTCACATCAGAGTCCACTATTTAAAGGGGAAGTCCAGTCAAAGTGAAGAAACAAAAAAAAAAAAAAACAACAATTTTCTGGCCTCGTATTAACGTGAAGTGAAGACGTTTCGTGTTTATAGACTGCATTAATCACATTCCATGTAAAGCATCTGTACCCCGAGCATTCCTCTGGCAGATCAGGGGTTAATGATGGCATACCTGACTCCTGGAAATGCAGGTTGCGCAGCTTCTTGACCAGCAAACAGCTGCCTGCTGTTTTGGGCACAATATTGAAACAACAAAAATAACATCTTTTTGGCACGGCCTCCGGAACGGCGCACTCAGTATGTACAGTAAACACATGAGCGGTACGTTTTGTTGACTGATCACTTCTTATGTAGCAATTTTTTTTCTAAAGGCCGTTCAGGGCATTGTAAATTATAGATGGCAACAATAAAATGGGTGCATTGGAAAAATATCACATTATTTCCTAGAAATCAAAGTCTTTGGAGAGTTCTTTAAGCCTGTCCCTTTAAATATATACATAAAATAAATAAAGAACACCCCAAAGCAAAAACTATGTACTAATCAATATTCAGGACTCTCCTTTAATTATCCTGGGTTATTTTTGGACTGCAGGTCCAAGAACACCCACCATGCAATACTTCATTTATCCTGTAGAGGCCACTGCAGAGGAAACGTATGGCTGGACACTGCGTCCGAACTGATCACGATTGATTGTCGGACAGTTTTAGTTTAAAAACTAGGGGAATTTTCATGCCGACAACTCCTTTAACCTCTATACGTTCTAGGTTGCCTCCCTCCCTATATGAGCTCCCATGCTGAGCTCTCATCATTCCCTGCACATGTCGGATGATCTGATAAGCCAACATGTGCAGCTAAGAGGTGCGGGTGGAGTGGATTGGAAATCCACCCGCTCCTGTTAACCCGTTAGATCGCGCGGTGAAACTGACAGCGCAATCTACCATATGCCGACAGGAATCGCACTGCTCCCTACCACCATTGGCGACCTCGTGACGCATTCATGGGGTGTCAATGTGGTGCCATGACAGCCAGGGTACACGATAACTTGTCCTGTCATGACTCGCTCCCAGTGAACACTGGCTGAGTGCCGGCATTCACAGGAGATGATCATTTCCGCATCATAACAGCTTTGTACTGCAGGAGTGGTTGGACACTGCAGTCTTGAGGCGCCCTAAGGGGGCTAATAAAACATGTAAAAAAGAAAACACAAAAGTTCCAATTACCCCCTATTTGCTCCATTGAAAATAAAACTAGTTAAAAAAAAAAAAAACACACACGTTTGTCACTGGGGCATTCAGAAATGCCCGATCTAGCAAAATATAAATTAACAATCTTATCGGTACACTGTATAATGGAACAAAAAGTAAAAATGCTAAAATTATGGGGTTTTTTTGTCGACGCAACATTGCAATAAAATGCAATAACAAGCAATCAAAATATCACATCTACCCAAAAATGGTGTCATTAGAAACATCAGCTCAAGTTGTAAAAAATAAGCTGTCACACAACCCCAGGTCCTGAAAAATGAAGACGTTATGGGGCACAGAATATGGCGCAAAAGGGCAATTTTTTTTTTTTTTAAATCTAATTTTTTTTTTTCCACTTACACAACAGTAAAAGTAACATGTTTGGCATCTACGAACTCATACCGACCTGAGGCATTATACCGACACCTCAGTGTTATCATATAGTACTGACCCCAGACATCATACCGACACGTCAGTGTTACCATATAGTACTGACCCCAGACATCATACCGACACGTCAGTGTTACCATATAGTACTGACCCCAGACATCATACCGACACGTCAGTGTTACCATATAGTACTGACCCCAGACATCATACCGACACCTCAGTGTTACCATATAGTACTGACCCCAGACATCATACCGACACCTCAGTGTTACCATATAGTACTGACCCCAGACATCATACCGACACCTCAGTGTTACCATATAGTACTGACCCCAGACATCATACCGACACCTCAGTGTTACCATATAGTACTGACCCCAGACATCATACCGACACGTCAGTGTTACCATATAGTACTGACCCCAGACATCATACCGACACGTCAGTGTTACCATATAGTACTGACCCCAGACATCATACCGACACGTCAGTGTTACCATATAGTACTGACCCCAGACATCATACCGACACTTCAGTGTTACCATATAGTACTGACCCCAGACATCATACCGACACCTCAGTGTTACCATATAGTACTGACCCCAGACATCATACCGACACGTCAGTGTTCCCATATAGTACTGACCCCAGACATCATACCGACACCTCAGTGTTCCCATATAGTACTGACCCCAGACATCATACCGACACCTCAGTGTTACCATATAGTACTGACCCCAGACATCATACCGACACCTCAGTGTTACCATATAGTACTGACCCCAGACATCATACCGACACCTCAGTGTTACCATATAGTACTGACCCCAGACATCATACCGACACCTCAGTGTTACCATATAGTACTGACCCCAGACATCATACCGACACCTCAGTGTTACCATATAGTACTGACCCCAGACATCATACCGACACCTCAGTGTTACCATACAGTACTGACCCCAGACATAATACCGACACCTCAGAGTTACCATATAGCACTGACCCCAGACATCATACCGACACCTCAGAGTTACCATATAGTACTGACCCGAGGCATCATACCGACAACTCAGTGTTACCATATAGCACTGACCCGAGGCATCATACCGACACCTCAGTGTTACCATGTAGTACTGACCCGAGGCATCATACCGACACCTCACCGACACCTCAGTGTTACCATATAGTACTGACCCGAGGCATCATAACGACACCTCAGTGTTACCATATAGTACTGACCCGAGGCATCATACCGACAACTCAGTGTTACCATATAGCACTGACCCGAGGCATCATACCGACACCTCAGTGTTACCATATAGCACTGACCCGAGGCATCATACCGACACCTCAGTGTTACCATATAGTACTGACCCGAGGCATCATACCGACAACTCAGTGTTACCATATAGCACTGACCCCAGACATCATACCGACACCTCAGTGTTACCATATAGTACTGACCCGAGGCATCATACCGACAACTCAGTGTTACCATATAGCACTGACCCCAGACATCATACCGACACCTCAGTGTTACCATATAGTACTGACCCCAGACATCATACCGACACCTCAGTGTTACCATATAGTACTGACCCGAGGCATCATACCGACAACTCAGTGTTACCATATAGCACTGACCCCAGACATCATACCGACACGTGCTACCATATAGTGAACATTGTGAATAAAAATTTTTAAAAAAGTGTAATTATACCTTTTTTTTTTTATTTCAAGTTTGGGATTCTCCCCAATTTTCCTGTACACTATATGGTAAAATAAATGATTTAATCTGAAAGTACAACTCGTCCCACAAAAAATAAACCCTCATATGTCTATTGACATAAAAATAAAAAAGTTATGGCTCTTGGAAGAAAGGGAGGAAAAAACGAAAAATGGAAAATGGCCTGCGGGTGAAGGGGTTAATATTGTGGTAATGAACTGATGATGGGGGAACTGAGACATTTAGGATGATTCTGCCATTCGACTGCCTGATTTTCAGTCATATTCTTATATTTGGGAATCGCCATTTATTGATTTCATTGGTGTTCGAGTCCTAAGGTTGATAACCGGTCTTGCTTGGACTGTGGCCCCGGCCTTTCTCTAGGACCCTTCTCTGGGGGTCATGTAGGACTCATTTTGGGGTCAAATTAATGAAAGTCTAAGAGAAAACTCTGTTCTTCCTGACAGCCAATCACATTGCAGCTCTCATCTTACATTCTCCTTTTGAGACATAAAAGCTGCGCCATGATTGGTTGCTATGAGCAACCAGGATAACTACATAAATCTACTCCAATGTAGGCCTCAATAATAAAGGGGATTTTATCATTATTCCCTCCTTTCAGCAAAGAAAAGCTGGTCTAGATTTTGGATAGGAACGGAGACAAAAACTTAATACTCCAGTAACTTTAGAATTAAAGGTCATTTTATTTTTTTTCCACAAACAGAGCCACTCTTGTCAGTAGGTCGTATCTGGAACTGCAGTTAATTTCCAAACTAAAACTGTAATATTAGATAGAGACCATGGCCAAGGGTGGCATGTTCCTGAAAAAAAGTGGACTTCCCTTTAATTGACTGTGATTCCTCAATGCCGGTCACCGTATTAAAAAATAATGGATGACTAGCTACAAGTACCACCTGAACACAGTATTTAGAAGGAGTGGGTACTGTTCATACCCAAAACACCCTATTAATTTTGGTTATGTAGGGACAAGCCCCCAAAGACCTCATAGTCTGAACAGCCAGGGAGAAGCCCCAAAGACCCTCATAGTCTGACAAGACAGGAGAATCCCCAAAGACCTCATAGTCTGAAAACAGAGACCAAGGGAGCACTCATTCTGAACAAGAACAGGGAGAAGCCCCCAAAGACCCTCATAGTCTGAACAAGACAGGGAGAAGCCCCAAAGACCTCATAGTCTGAACAGAGGGCTTGATATGAAATGACACACACAACAAACATAATATTGAAAAACTTACAGTCTGTCGTCCCACGCTCGTGACAACACGAGACCGATGATCATCGCCGTACTGAAGGGGGATTACCCCACATGCAGGGGTCCTCTGCTCCATTTTCAAGGTCTTTAATTATTGAAAAATTAGTAAATTTTTTTTTTTTTAAATGTAAAAAAAGTTAAAAATAAAACTAAGAACTGTTAAAATGATGGCAATCAGACGTCCAGTGCAGCGGTGCTTCATGCCATGTGGGTATGATGGGGCAGAAGTGGATGCTGAAGCCTTCACATAACATTGTGCAGTGCAGCTCTGCACTGGAGACTCTGTATACAGGGAGGAGTGCATTTAAGCTATGAGCAGTGACACTAGCTGCCACAATACAGGCCCCTGCTAATGATCATTGGCCACTACGGCTGCACCCACGCCCCTTACTGTACATTGCCTACGCTGGGCTCCACCTATACCTGCTGCACAGGAAAGGTGCAGAATAACTCCAGTCATTCAGCCTTGAAGTGGTTAATCCAAAATAGATCCCATGGGATGACTGAGATCTGCCGTTGTTGGATTTTCACGATATGAAAAGTCCAAAAAGACACGTAAAATAGAGGCCATATAAAATATTTATCGGCGTCCCGTCTTAAAATGGTCATGTTGGGTCAAAACGGCGCCTATCTCATTCGTAGGTCACATGTGGTATTACACATCCTGGAAGAACGCAGCAATGTGTTTCTTTGGGCCACGTCACACACACAGATATCTGTGCAGATATTGTTCGCAGATCTCTGGTTGCAGTGAAATCATGGACACATTGTTACATTTATACACAGCCACAAAATGGACCAATGTGTCCATGATTTCACTGCAACCAGAGATCTGTGACCAATATCTGAACAGATATCTGTGTGTGTAACGTGGCCCTTAGGGCCGCTTTACACACAACAACTTCTGTGTCCAACTTCTGAACAGATCTCTGGTTGCAGTGAAATCATGGACACATTGTTCCATTGTACACAGCCACAAAATGGAACAATGTGTCCATGATTTCACTGCAACCAGAGATCTGTTCAGAAGTTGGACACAGAAGTTGGTGTGTGTAAAGCGGCCCTCAATCAAAGTCTTTTTGCCTCTTTGCAGAGTTCCAGCTTAAAGTGGTCACATTGGGTCAAAACGGCGCCACTCTCGTATGCAGGTCAGTGGTGGTATTACATATCCTGGCTGCTGCCAAATTTTTGCTTGGGGACAATAAAGACTTTTTTTAAATTAACTTTTATTTTTGTGTTTTTTTTAAAAAAAAATGTAATAATATCATATTCACTTATCTAGCGCCATTAATGCCACATACATCAGCAGTTTGTCTTATTCACCAAAAACGGAATTTGAGGGTTTTTTTCAAGAGTTTTTTCACTATCTCATTGCTTTCTATGGGTGGAAAATAAGACTGCAAAAACACATCATGTGAACATAGCCTGAGTGACCCCATCATGAATGGGGACGTGTGATACCGGCCTTGATGTCTCTTCTTTTAATATCCCAAATCATATCTAAAGAAACACCTTGGATCACATAATCAATAAAAAATAATTATTTTTTTTATTGAGATAAAAAATGCTGGAAAAAAAAAGCAAAAATATTACCTTCAGATTTAGTTTCATGTTCACACAATGCAAAATCATGGTACAATGAGCGAATTGTTACATACCGTAATACATTACCGATGTGACTTTATGAAAAATTCACTTTTTTTCTGCATTTATAGAAAATTGTAGTTAAAATATTTGCATGAACCCAACCTTCCAATGCTGTGGCACTCAGTTTTTTGTTTTTTATTAGAAAAAATATTTTTTTCTGGAATTTTTGTTATTTTTTGTTATATTTCTCCCCTTTTTTTTTAACTCATTGGTCTCTGGAGATAGTATTTTTTTCAGAACACTTCTCTATAGGAATAAAAAAAAAAGTGCATGTGAAAAATGTTTGAACCCCAACAAAAATGTGAAAATCACACCATTCTATATAAGAAAAGTGCAATGTGTATAGATGACAATCAGGCAGACGTTTCTTGGAAGACGCAGCGGGTTTTCCGCCTCCTGGATTATTTTGGTGACATTTTTCTCTTTCCTTTGTTTTGGGTCATCAGCACTAAATATTTACCCTGAAAACTGCGACTGTAACAAATGAGAGAAAATAACAGGAAAGACGAGCCGAGCCTAACCCCTCCATCCCCGGACACCAGAAGACCACAAACACCTCTACTGTAAATATAGAATATACACTTTGCTCTCAGTTTACATACCTTGGCAGATTTTTTGCCTCTTGGCCTTTTTTCAAATAATATGGATGATAACACATTCTCTCTTTTTTCCACTCATGGTTAGTGGTTGGGTGAAGACATTTATTGTCATCTACTGTGTTTCTCTTTTTAATCATAATGACAACCAAAAACATTAAAATGACCCTGATCACAAGTTCACACTCCCAGTCTTACCTGTATTGCTTAACTCCGCAGCGTTCTGGGAGGGATCCGCGATGGAAGCGCACCTGCTAAGCCCTATTTTCATGACTGGAGCTTAAGCGTGCTCAGCTTGAGGTCAGCGCAGACTGGTAGCGCACCCATTCACTCTCTATGTGATTGTGATCGCTGGGTTTGCTTCCATGAATTCTGGGCTTTCTTGTTCTCCCAGAGGTCTCACATAGGGTCAGGAATGAGGTGGACTAGGGGCACTCCACTGTGTTCTATGTAGACAATGACGGGACTTGGTCTTGTTTTGGACGTTGTCATGTTGGAACATCCAAGTACGTCCCATGTGCAGCTTCTGGGCTGATGAGTCCAAATTTGCCTCCTAGTATTTGCTGATAATGTGCTGCATTCATCTTTCCTTCAACTTTGACCAAGTTTCCTGTGGCTTTTGTAGCTCGCACATCCCACATCATCAGCGATCCACCTCCATGCTTTACAGTAGGATGGTTTCTTCATCATAGGCTTGTGACACCTCTTCAATGTAAAATTTATGGTTGTGGCGAACATTGAGGTATGACCTCATGGGCCAAATGATCTTGTTCCAGAAGTTTGAGCTTGTATCTGAGATGTTTGGCGATTGTAGTGAGATACTTTGTGTTATTTCTGCAGTAATGGCTTTCTTCTGGTGACTCGACCATGCCGCCATTTTTCTTCAGTGCCTCCTTATTGGGCATCTGGAAACATCCACACCACTAGTGTTCAGCGAGTCCTGTATTTTACCTGATGTTATTTCTGGGATTTTCTTTGCATGTTGAACAATTGTCCTGGCAGTTGTGGCCAAATTTTTGTTGGTACCTGATCGTGGTTTGGTTTTTACATAGCCCTGATTTTCCATTTCTTATCACAGTTTGAACACAGCTGACTGACATTATCAATTCCTTCGATATCTTTTTGTGTCACTTTCCTGTTTTATACAATTCGACTATCTTTTCCCGTAGATCCGTTGACAATTCGTTTGCCTTCCCCATGACTCACAATCAAGAAACGTCAGTGGCTGGATGAAAGGTGCAAGAGTCTGTCTGGATCCCAGAAACTCACTCAGCTTTTATGCACACACTAATTACAAGCAATCAGGTCACAGGTGAGCATGTTATCTTTATTAGCCATTCAAACCCATTTGCGTCACCTTCTGTGCATGTTATCAGGCTAAAATCACCAGGGATGTGACTTTGATCGGTCATTTGGATGTTTTGCTTGTCGTTATCTATATATAATTGCGAATGGTTTTTGCCTTCTGAGACCACTCGCCTGCGAGTCAGCGTGTCATGTGGATACGCCCGAAGCATTGCGCGCGCGGCATTGCGAGCAGTTCTAAGGCGACTCGCCTTCTAGAATCCCGATGCATGTGATCGGGCACCAGCTAGTGATTTATAAAGAGAAAACACAGTAGTGTGACAATAAATGGCTTCACCCAACCACTAACCATGAGTGGATAAAGTTTGTCATCATCATTCATATGCTCTGAAAAATGGTTAAGAAAGCAAAAAACCTGCCGGGGTGTGGAAACTGAAGAGCACAACTGTATATATACATATATTTAATTCTATATGACCCATTCTGTATGTATATATGCTGGGTTATGTGGTAAATGTCCATTGATGCTCCTTTTTTTTGAAGCCAAGTTGAACCAGTGACTCCCCTTGTGTTATTTTCAGCTTTGTCTCTTCCCACCAGGACTGATCATGCAGACGCTTCTTCTGTGACCTCTTCTGCCTAGGATGTATATGGGCTGTATTGTGCTCATTAAGCCTGTTGGGCATTTAGGGTGAGATTATGCTGTAGTTCATGATACGCCATAATATGGCAGCACAAGCTAAGTGATCCGGTGGGACGTGCTGGCGGCTGCACACTGGCGCTTCTACTGTCAAAAGTGAAGAATTTGAAAATGCTTGGGGTAAACAGAGAATTGGAATATCAGGCCGAGCAAAGCCGAACCCAAAACACCATCCACTTGTCACAGCTCATTACTCCGAATCTGCCATCATTAATCATTAGAGTAGGACTTTCCAGACCTGCACCCTTCCTGAACCTGCACCTCGAGACCCATAGCCATAATGTAATATGAAGCTCCACATCTATCCGACTAACGAAACCCATCCTCAGTCAGCAGCTCATGGCCCTCAGCCATCCCATATTTTCATTCATCCTTCACCTACACCTCAAGAGCTACACCCATCCCCAACCTGGACCTAAACACTCACATCCATCTTTTTCCTACACATCCATCTGCAAGCTTCACCTATAGACCCACACCCATACAAGCTTGTACCTATAGATAGATCTATCACGTAACTGAAGCCATCTTCTTCCCACACCTCCCTCAAGAACTAAACATCTCCAACCTGGAGCTCAAGATCTACAATGAGCTATAGCAGCACTTCCATTTCATACTGACAGTCATCCTGCACCTCAAAAAATACACCCATCCCTAACATATACCTCAAGACCTACTTCCATACAATACCTGCACCTCTAAACCCACATCCTCCCCATATCTGCATTTACCATCTATATTCCACTACACATGCACCTGAAGACCTACACCCATCCCCAACCTGGACATCAAGACCCACATCCAAACTCCACAAAACCTATAGAATGCCCATCCCAAACCTATACCTAGTATTCCACATCCATCATGTATTTACACCTCTAGACCTACTGGGTACTCATTCCATATTTGTACCTAAAAAAACACAATGATCCTGTACTTGTATCTTGAGAACTATATATATTTCAAACCTGCACCCGAATATCTAAATCCATCGCTAATCTGAACATTAAGACAACATCCACGCTGTGCCTCGATTCATCTTGTACCTAAAATCATCCTCCATATACACCTCAAAACCTACATTCATCCTGTGCCTGCACCTCAAGACCTACATCCATCCCCAATCAGGAGATCAAGGCCTACATCTAAATGTGCACCTGGACTCATCCTGTACCTACAACCATCCTCCATGTGCACTTCAAGACCCAAATCCATCCCATACCTTCCCCTCAAGACCTACACCCAACCTAATCTAGATCTCTAAAATGCACCATCCCATATCTCTTCCTCAAGACTCACATCCATCCTGTACCTGAACCTGATGAAGGCAGGCATTACTGCCAAAACGCATTTTGATTGATTAAATAACCCTAAGGGTACCGTCACACCTATCCACATAGCCGGAGATATCACCGGCGACGCACGGGAGCGCGCATGTTTTTGGCGCCCGGCTAGCGTCGCCGTCTTTATATGCGGCGATACCTCCAGCGATGTTACAGGCGACATCGCCGCTGGGGTGTCCACAAACCCCAGCAGCGACCCTGTAACATGGGAGCCTATGGCTCCCATCGTCTGTAACATCGGCGATCGCCATGTTACATGGGGCGATGTGTACACATCACCCCACAGTGCTCACCTGGTTTCAGAGCAGTGCTGTGAAACCAGACGACCACTCTAAAGGTACCTTTACACGCCGCTACAACAGGATGGATACAATCCGCTACTTCACGTGCATGGCCAAACGGTTACAAACGGGAAACGCACCACCTTTACACGCCGCCACAAGGTGCGCTACGCTACGCTACATCTATAGCTAGATACATCGCCGGGTGTCTCAAGTAGCCATCTGTAGCTTACCTTACCTCATTTACACACCGCTACAACAAGCTAATATGGGCGGACCTGGTGCAGCCATTGTGGATCACGAGACGTCCGTACGCTGATAGGACAAAGCAATAACATCATGATTGGCCAGGCATCGCAGGAGGCTGTTTAATACATGACGCCCGAGCAATTGTGTAGTGTGACTGGTCAGCTCCTTAAATATGCCGCCCTATGCAGCGTCTACCAATCGTCATGCAGGAGCTTCCTCCAATGATCGCAGAAGGGGCACGGTAACCCGGAGCCTGTGTCACGCCCCAGCTACATACCAGGTACATTGCCTGGTGTATAGACATCCCTTCTGTAGCTTCTTTACACGCTGATACAGCTCGCTGCAATCGGCTTTGTAGCCACCTGTTTCAGAGCAGTGCTCGGAAACAGATGTATCTGTTGCCGGCTGCCTCCTACCGTCTTCACACGCCGCTACTACTGGCTATATTGACGACGCAAGCTACAATCGTAGCCTGTAGCGGGTTGTATCCATTCTGTTGTAGCGGCGTGTAAAGGTACCTTAAGGGTTCGCCTCATTATCGCCCCTTTACACTAGGCGACGCACCGCCGCTGTCGCCGGCAATAGGCCACGCCTCTGCGTCGCCTATGAAATCACCGGCGAAGTGTTTAGGTGTGACGTACCCTAAGAACCACCATCCTCCCTGGCTTCTTCTTTAGCGATCAGACATACTAATAGCTTATTCTTGAGCTGATGACTCTAACTCAAGACTAAAGGGCCCGTTACACGCTACGATGTGGCAGCAATCCGACCAACGATATGGATCATTGCCACATCGTGAACTGATCACTGGTGAGCTGTCACACAGGCAGACTCACCAGCGATCAGGACCAGCGAGAACTCTTGTAACCAGGGCAGGGGCGTAACTAGGTGCAGGGGTTGCGATCGCACCCGGGACCTGCAGCTTAGGGGGCCCCAAAAGTCCCTTTGGCCCATAGAAAAAGACTAATACTATTAAAGATTTCCAATAATTGGGGGCCCCGTTGGAGCTTTCGCATCGGGGCCCCTGAGACTGAAGTTACGCCACTGAACCAGGGTAAACAATCGGGTAACTAAGCTGAGCACGTCACCAGCGGGAGACCAACAATAGATTTATGGTCCTGGCCATAAATCTACGATCAATGATCAACGACTTATCGTTGATACGTGTCACACACAAGAATGTCGTTTCAACATCGCTACAACGTCACCAAATCGGTGACCTTGCAATGATATCATTGTGTGTAACGGGCCCATTACAGCCATCCTGTACCTGAACCTAAGACCTACACCTATCCTCAACTAGGACATCAAGACCCACATCCACCGAGTGACTGGATTCAAATTGTACCTACAACCATCCTCCATATGCACCTCGAGTCCCACATCCATCCCATCACTGCACCTCAAGACCTACACCCAACCTAATCTCTCATAACTCTACCTCGAGACCTACATCAATCTCATCCCAATAACCTCAGGACCCACATCCATCCTCAACCTGGACTTCATCATCCAACTCCTTCCCATACCTACACCTCAAGTCTTACAAAACTCCAAAGCTAATATAAATCCTATATCCATTATAAGGGAAGAAAGCAGAGAAAGGGTAGTGAGGCAATGTTCTACTGAGACATTGTGGGGATGTGATACATGTATCAAACATTTTACAGAGTAGTTAACGCTTTACATGGCAGCAGGGTTATGACAGCACCTCTTCAGAAAGATAATAGTTGATCAGGAATGGTTGAAACATCGTGTTAGAGAAATCAAGGCGATCACTTGTCACCAAATTCCCAGATCTCCATCCGATCGATCATCCATGGGAGGTGCTGGAGAAACATTTAGATGCCTATTGTGCACACTAGCTACTTTAATGTAAAGGATCTTGGTGCCCGATGCCATAGGAGACATTTAATATTGACGATAACACAAGGAGTCCTACACAATATTACACAGCTAGGTCTATTGTTATGACTGATTGCTCTGTGTACAGTGTTGGCCAAAAGTATTGACACCCCTGGAATTCTGTCAAGTAATATCAGTGGACAAAAGTATTGACACTGTTAGAAAAATCATGTCATGCTTCTCTAATTTGTGTAATTAACAGCACCTGTAACTTACCTGTGGCACCTAACAGGTGTTAGCAATAACTAAATCACACTTGCAGCCAGTTGACATGGATTAAAGTTGACTCAACCTCTGTCCTGTGTCCTTGTGTGTACCACATTGAGCATGGAGAAAAGAAAGAAGACCAAAGAACTGTCTGAGGACTTGAGAAACCAAATTGTGAGGAAGCATGAGCAATCTCAAGGCTACAAGTCCATCTCCAAAGACCTGAATGTTCCTGTGTCTACCGTGCGCAGTGTCATCAAGAAGTTTAAAGCCCATGGCACTGTGGCTAACCTCCCTAGATGTGGACGGAAAAGAAAAATTGACGAGAGATTTCAACGAAGATTGTGTGGATGGTGGATAAAGAACCTCGACTAACATCCAAACAAGTTCAAGCTGCCCTGCAGTCCGAGGGTACAACAGTGACAACCCGTACTATCCGTCGGCGTCTGAATGAAATGGGAACGTATGGTAGGACACCCAGGAAGACCCCACTTCTTACCCCGAGACATAAATAAGCCAGGCTGGAGTTTGTCAAAACTTACCTGAGAAAGCCTAAAACGTTTTGGAAGAATGTTCTCTCTTTTTGGGTAAAGGCATCAACATAGAGTTTGCAGGAGAAAAAAAAAGAGGCATTCAAAGAAAAGAACACTGTCCCTACAGTCAAACATGGCGGAGGATTCCCTGATGTTTTGGGGTTGCTTTGCTGCCTCTGGCACTGGACTGCTTGAACCGTGTGCATGGCATTATGAAGTCTGAAGACTACCAACAAATTTTGCAGCATAATGTAGGGCCCAGTGTGAGAAAGCTGGGTCTCCCTCAGAGGTCATGGGTCTTCCAGCAGGACAATGACCCAAAACACACTTCAAAAAGCACTAGAAAATGCTTTGAGAGAAAGCACTGGAGACTTCTAAGGTGGCCAGCAATGAGTCCAGACCTGAATCCCATAGAACACCTGTGGAGAGATCTAAAAATGGCAGTTTGGAGAAGGCACCCTTCAAATATCAGGGACCTGGAGCAGTTTGCCAAAGTAGAATGGTCTAAAATTCCAGCAGAGCATTGTAAGAAACTCATTGATGGTTACCGGAAGCGGTTGATCCAGTTATTTTGGCTAAAGGTTGTGCAACCAAGTATTAGGCTGAGGGTGCCAATACTTTTGTCCGACCCATTTTTGGAGTTTTGTGTGAAATGATCAATGTTTTTGCTTTTGCTTCAATCTCTTTTGTGTTTTTTCATTGAAGACAAATTAAATGAAGATAATACAAAATTCTTTGGTATTTGCAATCATTTTCAGGAAGAAACTGAGTATTATCTGACAGAATTGCAGGGGTGTCAATACTCTTGGCCAACACTGTATATATAGTACATGTATTATTATTATTATATTTATATAGCGCCATTAGGTTCCATGGCGCTTTACATGAGGATGAGGGAGACAAGAACAAGTACACTAAATCTAGGCGATCAGGACGTACAGGTACAGGAGGGGCAGGGACCCTGTCCACGAGGGCTCACAGTCTAAGAGGGGGGGTTGGGATACAGTAGGATGGGGGAAGTCAGGTACGGGGTGGTCGCCTGGGTCTCATGGCAGGTGTAGGCTTGATGGAACAGGTGAGTCTTCAGGTGACACTTGAAGCTACTCAGGGTAGGAGAGTGTCTGACGTGTTCGGGCAGGGAGTTCCAGAGTAAGGCAGATGCCCGGGAGAAGTCCTGGACTCGGTTGTGCGAAGAGGTGATGAGGGGGGAGCAGAGGAGGAGTTCTTGGGAGGAGCGAGGTTGCGTGAGGGTAGATATCGGGAGACCAGGTCAGAGATGTATGGTGGGGCCAGGTTGTGTATGGCTTTGTACGCCATGGTTAGTGTTTTGAATTGGGATCTCTTGGAGACGGGGAGCCAGTGAAGGGCTTGGCAGAGGGGGAGACAGGGGAGTAGCGGGAGGACAGGTAGATTAGTCGGGCAGCGGAGTTGAGGATAGACTGGAGAGGTGTGAGGGAGTTAGCCGGGAGGCCATTGAGAAGGAGGTTGCAGTAGTCAAGGCGGGAGATGATAAGAGCATGGATGAGTGTTTTAAAGGTGTCGTGGGTGAGGAAGGAGCGGATCCGTGAGATGTTCTTGGGCTGGAGCCGGAGGGATGTGGTGAGGGCCTCGATGTGGGGCTTGAAGGATAGGGAGGAGTCAAGATTACCCCGAGGCACTTAGCTTGGGGGACTGGGGAGAGGGTGCAGTCGTTGATGCAGATGGATAGGTTGGGAGGTGGGGTGGAATTCTTGGGGGGAAGACTATGAATTCAGTTTTGTCCATGTTGAGTTTAAGGAAGCGAGCAGAGAAGAAGGATGAGATGAGAAAGGCATTGTGGGATTTTGGAGAGTAGGGAGGTGATGTCAGGGCCGGACAGGTAGATTTGGGTGTCGTCGGCGTAGAGGTGGTACTGGAGGCCATGGGACTCGATGAGTTGCCCTAGGCCGAGAGTGTAAATGGAGAAAAGTAGGGGTCCAGGACTGAACCTTGGGGGACTCCGACAGAAAGGGGGTAGGGCGAGGAGGGGTGTGGGAGTGCGAGACGCTGAAGGTCCGGGCCGCTAGGTATGAGGAGGTCCAGGAGAGGGCAAGGTGGGTGATGCCAAGGGATTCCAGGATCCGGAGAAGAAGGGAGTGGTCAACGTGTCGAAGGCGGCAGCCAGGTCAAGGAGGAGGAGGATGGAGTAGTGGTGTTTGTTCTTGGCGGGTCAGTAGGTCGTTGGTGACTTTGGTCAGGGCTGTTTCGGTGGAATGGAGGGCTCGTGAAGCCGGACTGTAGGGTGTCGAAGTGGGAGCACGAGGAGAGGTGAGAGGACAGTTTGGAGTGGATGTGCTGTTCAAGTAGCTTAGAGGCGAATGGGAGAAGATATATGGGGCGATAGTTAGAGACAGAGGTAGGGTCAAGTGAGGTTTTTTTTTAGGATGGGCGTGATTAGGGCGTGTTTGAAGGCCGAGGGGAAGGCACCAGTGCTAAGTGAAAGGTTAAAGAGGTGGGTGAGGGCTGGGATGAAAATGGAGGTGTGGTTCGAATGAGGTGGGATGGGAGTGGGTCGTGGGCGATGGTGGTGAGGTGTGACTGACAGGAGGGAGGAGAGTTGGTCTTCAGTTATGGGGGGGGGGGGGTGGGAAGTGGCTGATGGAGGAGGAGGGCAGTGTAGGTGGGAAGGGGAGTTGTGGGGATAGTGGACCGAAGCGCTTCTGATCTTGACGATCTTCTCCTTGCAGAAGGTCGCAAAGTCTTCAGCAGAGATGAGGGGAGAAGGGGGAGGAGCAGGCAGGCGAAGTAAGGAGTTGAAAGTTTTGAAGAGCTGATTGAGGTTGCGGGACAGAGAGGTTATAAGGGATGAGAAGAACACTTGCTTGGTGGTAGCAAGTGCCGTCTTGAAGTCAGTGATGGATTGCTTGAACAGAGCAGAGTGCTCGGGAGTGTGGGACTTTTTCCATCTCCTCTCGGCGACCCTGGACGCCCGTCTCAGGTTTTTAGTGAGGGTGGTGTGCCAGGGTTGCCTGTTAATGCGTGGAGCATGGAGAGTGAGGGGGGGGCTAGGTCGAGAGCGTTCGTTATGGTGGTGTTGTATAGGGTGGTGGCAATGTCAATGTCGTCATCGGAGGGTATGTCGGTGAGAGGGAGGAGTGATTCAGAGAATAAAGGAAGATCAAGATCTTTTAGGTTTCGGCGAGGGTGATCAAGTTTGCGGAGAGGGGGTAGTGTGGCAGTGGAGGAGAGGGCGGAGAAGGTCAAGAGATGGTGGTCGGACAGTGTGAGTTCCGAGGTTGTGAGGTTAGAGAGGGAGAAAAGGCGGGTAAAGATGAGGTCAAGCATGTGGCCTTGATCGTGGGTGGGAGAGGAGGACCATTGGGAGAGCCCTAAGGGAAGTGGTCAAGGAAAGAAGGTTGGAGGTGGCTGGGCAAGGAGTGTCAATGGGGATATTGAAGTCACCCATGATGATGGAGGAGATGTCAGTGGAGAGGAAGTGAAGTAGCCAGGTGGTGAAGTGGTCAAGGAAGGAGGCGGTGGGTCGGGGGGCAGTAGATGATGGCTATTTGGAGGTTGAAGGGGGAGAAGATTCGGACCGAGTGGGCTTCGAAGGAGGGGACAGTGACGGATGGGGGCGGGGGATAGGGCTGAAGGTGCAGGAGTTGGACAGCAGTATGCCGACTCCACCGCCGTGTTTGCCAGAGGGACGGGGGGTGTGGGACAGGCTGAGGCCGCCGTAGGATAGTGCAGCAGGGAGGCCGTGTCGGAGGGGGTGAGCCAGGTCTCAGTGAGGCCAAGGAATGACAGTTTCCTGGAGATAAAGAGATCATGGATGTCAGGGAGTTTGTTGCACACTGAGCGGGCATTCCAGAGTGCGCCGGGTAGAGCGGTAGGTGGGGCATAGGTTGGGGGAATGGGTCTGGATGTTGGTGGGGTTGCGAGGGCTAGTGGTGGTGAGGTTGCGAGGGTTGGCAGTGGGTCGTGGGATGAAGGTTGTTGTGGGGATGTTGCGGGGGGGGGGTGCCAGGATTGGGGGAGATGTCACCGGCAAGGAGGAGGAGTAGGAGTATGTATAATGTATTATGTATTATGCTTGTACACGCACCTTGGGGCACTGTGTTCAACTCTGTTCCTGGTAAAAAAAAAGAAAAGTGAAAAATGTACACACAAAGTTCTAGTACATCACACGGAACTAGTAAACTAATAATAATCCAACCACTATAACCTACTTTAGTATCACACATGGCAGCACTAGTATGGCACACCGGAGCAGCGCAATCACACACAGTAGCTCCGCCATCGCACACAGTAGCTCCGCCATCGCACACAATAGCACCGCTATCACACATAATAATATCGGTATTACACACAGTAGTACCGCTATCACACACAGTAGCTCTGCTATCACACACAGTAGTACTGCTATTGTGGTGCCCCACTGGTCAGTGCGTCACAGTAGGGGTACTGCACCCAAGTCAGAGCGTGTGGTATCCCAATCATTAGAGGGGATAATGTCAAACTGAGGCTCTCATCCCAGCATCCCTACACCTGCGCCTGCGCACAGATCACATATAGGAGTGAATGGGTGCGCACGGTCATGCGCGGTCAAGCGCAGCACAGTGCACTCCTATTATAAAGATAGGAGCTGGCGGCCACTGCGGTCACATTGCGGATCCCCTCTGCAGAACGCTGCGGAGGGGTCCGCAAATGTGAACCCAGCCTAACTCACACAGTAGCTCTGCCATCACACACAGTAGTACCGCCATCACACACAGCACCGCTATCACACAGTAGTACCGCTATCTCACACAGTAGCTCTGCCATCACACACACAGTAGCTCTGCCATCACACACACAGTAGCTCTGCCATCACACACACAGTAGCTCTGCCATCACACACAGTAGCTCTGCCATCACACACAGTAGCTCTGCCATCACACACAGTAGCTCTGCCATCACACACACAGTAGCTCTGCTATCACACACAGTAGCTCTGCCATCATACACAGTAGCTCTGCCATCACACACAGTAGCTCTGCCATCACACACAGTAGCTCTGCCATCACACACAGTAGTACCGCCATCACACACACAGTAGCTCTGCCATCACACACACAGTAGCTCTGCCATCACACACACAGTAGCTCTGCCATCACACACACAGTAGCTCTGCCATCACACACACAGTAGCTCTGCCATCACACACAGTAGCTCTGCCATCACACACAGTAGTATCGCTATCACACACAGTAGTATTGCCATCACACACAGTAGCTCTGCCATCACACACAGTAGCTCTATCACACACAGTAGCTCTATCACACACAGTAGTATCGCTATCACACACAGTAGTATCGCTATCACACACAGTAGTATCGCTATCACACACAGTAGCTCTGCCATCACACACAGTAGTATCGCTATCACACACAGTAGTATCGCTATCACACATAGTAGTATCGCTATCACACACAGTAGTATCGCTATCACACACAGTAGCTCTGCTATCACACACAGTAGTATCGCCATCACACACAGTAGTATCGCTATCACACACACAGTAGTATCGCTATCATAGGCTAGGGTCACATTTCCGTTTTTTTTGTAAAATCCTGATCCGGTTTTGAGCTTTTAAAAAGCTCAAAACCGGACCAGGAAACGCTCCTGATAGGAGCCTATGCAAAACACCGGATGGCTTCACAAGCCATCCGGTGGCCGGATCCGGCACTGCTGCCTGCGTTTAAAATCATGCAGGCAGCAGTTTTCGCAGCGTTTGCCGGGACCGCACTGCGGTCACCGGATGGCTCAGGATGTGTAATCCTGAGCCATCCGGTAACTGCATAGGTTGCGGTTCCCGGCTATTGACGGGACCCGCAACCGTAATAAAGAGTTAAATTGCTGACCTAAATGACTGTTAGAGGTCTGTAGGGGGGCTTAGACCCCCTACAGACCGGCCGCCCACTTCTATAGTGTTCTTGTACAATGTCTCAATGGGCACGGGCTCTTCGGAGCCCGTGCATGTAAACCAAAGGTGCCCCCACCCCCCCCCGTATCACTATACAGGGGTGCATACACCCCTGTATTACAATTATGCTTTAATTATGTGATATACACCCAGAAATGTCACAATCGTAATGTAAGAATATATTTACATGTTTTCGGAGGCTGAGTGAAGGCAATTCCATGGGCGGGGCTGTGTGCAGCAGCCTCCGCCCGCTCCTTCTTGATGCCCGCCCCCTCTGGCCGTAATCCAGTGTTGTGAGGGCGGGCACATCGTTAAAGGGGCGTGGCTAACTATGTGCCGCGGTTAGCCACGCCCCTTTAACGACGTGCCCGCCCTCACAACACTGGATTACGGCCAGAGGGGGCGGGCATCAAGAAGGAGCGGGCGGAGGCTGCTGCACACAGCCCCACCCATGGAATTGCCTTCACTCAGCCTCCGAAAACATGTAAATATATTCTTACATTACGATTGTGACATTTCTGGGTGTATATCACATAATTAAAGCATAATTGTAATACAGGGGTGTATGCACCCCTGTATAGTGATACGGGGGGGGTGGGGGCACCTTTGGTTTACATGCACGGGCTCCGAAGAGCCCGTGCCCATTGAGACATTGTACAAGAACACTATAGAAGTGGGCGGCCGGTCTGTAGGGGGGTCTAAGCCCCCCTACAGACCTCTAACAGTCATTTAGGTCAGCAATTTAACTCTTTATTACGGTTGCGGGTCCCGTCAATAGCCGGGAACCGCAACCTATGCAGTTACCGGATGGCTCAGGATTACACATCCTGAGCCATCCGGTGACCGCAGTGCGGTATTCTGCACACATTTTTGACAAAAAATGTGTGTGCCCGCCATTGCGTTCACCGCATCCGGATCCGGATGCGGTGAATGCAATTTAGGTTTGCAATGTGACCCTACCCATACACAGTAGTATCGCTATCCACACAAGCAGCTCTGCTATCACACACAGTAGCTCTGCTATCACACACAGTAGTGCAGCTCCCTAGCATTAGACTAGGACTTCTCCGTTGTCGCTCTGTGTTTCTTATATGTGGACAGCTCGCTGCCTCTCACTAGACTAACACCACCATCTCCTGAAATCCTCTGTGCTGCTGAGTTTTCTTGGACTATACACAAACACTAATCAGTAAGTGAATTAGATGATACATAAGCTCAGAAAAATAACTTTAGACATGTCAGAGGAGTTTTGACCAGATTGGATCCTTAAGTCACAGAATTCGGATCTCTCTCAATCAAACCTTCTGACGAGCATTGGAGCCATATATAGAAAACATTATTATTAAAAAATTATTATTAACTAGGGCATCAGCACCACTACGGGACCTCCTGGGATATATAGGGGCCGAGGACAAGATTTCAGATTTCTTTCCTTTAATACAAAAGTCAGATGAGTAAACGAGACAAATTCCAAAAAATAGAGCTTTTGTAACATGATTCATAGACCTCACACATATAGGGGTCCCCCGCTTGTAGGCCACGTCTGCACAGTATTACTGTCAGTCTGGGTAATTGGGGGTCCACATTATGCCTTCCATGGGTATCATCATTTTGCTTTTGTGTTTCACATATTGTCTTTTTTTTCCCCAAGATCTTGAAGGTTTGGGGGTGGGTTGTGAAGAACCGGAGGACCCCTTTACAGACACATAATTCAGAATGGATCATAACTAGAAACCACACGAGGTGACGGCGTTCACATACTTATAGGCAGAGGACATGTTTAAATTACAGAAGAGGCTATAAATACGCCCCGTCCTATAAATGTGCAGCTTCATAAACTTAGAATAACACAAAACACTTGTTAACATAATATTTGCATATCGAGGTGAGACCGCTGTGGCGCGATGACGTCCACGCCATCTATTAGGCAGCGAAGGGTTAAGCCATGCCACATGCAGGCAGATCAGTTGGTGCCGGGGGCCACCCATGACTCTTCCTAATGATTCAGCAGCGTCTCCAGCTTCTCGGGGGTCTCCTTTAGTTTGCATTCTCAGACCACCATTCGTACACACACGGACTGTTCGCCCTTCGTCCATCCAGCTCATGAGCAGCTGCTAAGGCGTCTACGTAGGAGAGCGACTGGCTTCGTTTTCTCATCCTCTTGGTCGCTTTCGCACTGCCTCTGAAAGGGTTAATGTCAGAATTAGGTTTTAAAAGCATTGATCACTTCCTGTAGAGACACAAAGGCGGGTCTCCGCTTCCAGTAGAGGGACAAGGATCTACCACTGCTTCCTGTAGAGAGACAAAACCCACAACCACTACCTGTAGAGAGACAAAGACCATCCACTGCTTCCTGTAGAAACAAAGACCTGCCTTGTTTGCTATAGAGAGACAAAGACCCACCCCCGCTTCCTGAAGAGAGACAAAGACTCATACCGGCTTCCAGTAGAGACAAAGACCCACCCCCACTTCCTGCAGAAACAAGGACACACCCGCGTCCTGCAGAGACAACGGCCCACCCGCGTCCTGCAGAGACAACGGCCCACCCGCGTCCTGCAGAGACAACGGCCCACCCGCGTCCTGCAGAGACAACGGCCCACCCGCGTCCTGCAGAGACAACGGCCCACCCGCGTCCTGCAGAGACAACGGCCCACCCGCGTCCTGCAGAGACAACGGCCCACCCGCGTCCTGCAGAGACAACGGCCCACCCGCGTCCTGCAGAGACAACGGCCCACCCGCGTCCTGCAGAGACAACGGCCCACCCGCGTCCTGCAGAGACAACGGCCCACCCGCGTCCTGCAGAGACAACGGCCCACCCGCGTCCTGCAGAGACAACGGCCCACCCGCGTCCTGCAGAGACAACGGCCCACCCGCGTCCTGCAGAGACAACGGCCCACTCACTTCCTATAGAAAGAAAAGGACCTGTTCCCGATTTCTGTACAGAGGCAAAGGCCTCTACAGAAGCCCACCCGTGCTTCTGTAGAAACAATGACCCAACCCCATTTTAATAGAGTGACAAAGACACATCCCGGCTTCCTGTAGAGAGACAAAGACCTGTCCATGTTTCTTGTAGAAAGACAAAGACCTAATTCTGCTTCATAAGAGAGACAAAAACCCTGTGTGCTGCACATACATGTAATCCTCATCAAGGTGTGTTATGATGTCATTATTACTTACCAACTCCTCCTCGGGTTTCGCAGGATTACACAGGAGCTTCATTCTACAGAGTCTGTTACAGGCGGAAACCATGTTATACGAGAGCTGGGGAAACATCGGTATCAGTCAGTATCATGCCTAACAAACCTATTGCTGGATATATCATTGACTGTGAGCTCTCTGATGATCATGGTCTATTCTTACCTTCCACTTCCGTCGGGCATTAAACTTTTTAAAATTCTTTATATTAATGGATGATCGACTCCTGTTGGCCGCCTGCTTCCTAGTGAGTGGCTGTAGACAGAGTTACATTCATAGTAAGGGTGTGTGCAAAAATTATATATTAGATTATATATATTATATATAGTTATATAGTACATTTTACAGGGCTAGACTGCCACCTGCTGGCTGCATGGGGAACTATGAACATTATTATTATTTAGTTGTATAGCACCATTAATTCCATGGTGCTGTACATGGGAGGGGTTACATACAAGATTATAGATATAGTTTACAGTACACAAATTAAGAATGAGACTGATACAGGGGGGAGAGGATCCTGCCCTTGCGGACTTACATTCCACAGGATATTGTGGAGGAGACAGTAGGTCAGGTGTGCGGCAGCTCCGGTGGTGGTGGTTGCAGCTCCGGTGGCGGTGGGGCGGCAGCTCCCAATGGTGGTGGGGCGGCAGCTCCCAATGGTAGTGGGGCGGCAGCTCCAGTGGTGGGGGGGGCGGCGGCTCTGGTGGCGAGGCGGCAGCTCTGGTGGCGCCGGCGGCGAGGCGGCAGCTCTGGTGGCGCCGGCGGCGAGGCGGCAGCTACTGGTGGCGCCGGCGGCGAGGCGGCAGCTCTGGTGGCGCCGGCGGCGAGGCGGCAGCTCTGGTGGCGCCGGCGGCGAGGCGGCAGCTCTGGTGGCGCCGGCGGCGAGGCGGCAGCTCTGGTGGCGCCGGCGGCGAGGCGGCAGCTCTGGTGGCGCCGGCGGCGAGGAGGCAGCTCTGGTGGCGCCGGCGGCGAGGCGGCAGCTCTGGTGGCGCCGGCGGCGAGGCGGCAGCTCTGGTGGCGCGGCGGCGAGGCGGCAGCTCTGGTGGCAGTGGTGAGGCTACAGCTTCAATGGTGGCGAGACGGCACCTCTAGTGGTGGTGAGGCGGTGACTCTGATGGTGGTGAGATGGCAGCTCGGTCATTGCAGGCTGTAGCTTTCCTGAAGAGATGGGTTTTCATGTTCTGTCTGAAGGATACGAGTGTGGTGGATAATCTGACGTGATGGGGCGCAGAATTCCAGAGGATGGGGGATATTCGGGAGAAATCTTGGAGGCAGTTGTGTTAGGAATGGATAAGTGTGGAGGAGAGGAGGAGGTCTTGGGAGGATCGAACATTGCGTGAGGGAAGATAGTGTGAGATTAGTTCAGAGATATAGGGAGGAGACAGGTTATAGACGGCTTATAAGTCAGTGTTAGGAGCTTGAACTGGATTCGTTGGTGAATTGGGAACCAGTGGAGGGATTTGCAGAGGGGAGAAGTGAAGGAATAGCGAGGAGAGAGGTGGATTAGTCGGGCAGCAGAGTTGAGGACAAACTGGAGAGGAGCAAGAGTGTTATCAGGGAGGCCACAGAGGAGGAGGTTGCAGTAGTTGAGACGGGAGTTGATGAGGGCATACACTAGTCGTTTAGTAGATTGAGAGCTGAGGAAGGGACGGATTCAGTAATTTTTGTTGGAGGCGGCAGGAGTTGGCAAGGCTTGGATGTGCGATTTGAAGGACAAGGCAGAGTCAAGGGTCACTCCGAGGCAGCGGATTTGAGGGGTGGGAGAGGGCGTTATACCATAGATAGATCGGGAAGGGAAGTTACATGAGATGGAGGAAAGATGATGAGTTCAGTTTTGCCTACATTGAGTTTTAGGAAGCGACAGGAGAAGAAGGATATGGCTGATAGACACTTCGGGATTCTAGACAGCAGAGAGGTGACGTCTGGGCCAGAGAGGTAGATCTGAGTGTTGTCAATGTACAGGTGATACTGGAAGCCATGGGACTTTACAAGTTGTCCTAGGCCAAGGGTGTAGATAGAAAAAAGGAGGGCCCCAGGACAGAGCCTTGAGGGACCCCAACAGAGAGGGAATGGGGAGAGGAGGTCGTGTGGGAGTGAGACACTAAATGTGCAGTTATTTATTTATTTTTTTCTGTTTTTATTTTGAAGCAGTAATTCATGTAAGAGATCAGTCATATCCTTTTTTGCGGTTTAGTTTTCAATTTTTTTTATTCAGTTCGATATACTTTTTTTAATTCATGTAATAATCCCTTGCAATACACTCTTGCTTCCAGCAGGTGGCATGATTGAACAATATTTTACCAGTAGGTTTAAAAAGAAGCCAGAAAGTTTGCCGACCTTAATCCACGGGTGTATGAGACACTCCACCGCCGTCATCCTGTCCCTATAAAAACAAGATTATTCCTGATTATGTAAACTAAAATGATGATGCCTTGGGCTTTAAATAAACACATCACCTTTTAATAAGCTACAAACACTTTAAAGCAGTCTTAAATAAATGCTTTCTTTTCAAGGACCACCCCCAAGGAGCCGCCTATTAGATTCTGATAGTAAAATCCCACCAGATCATGATTGCCCCAGCAACATCAGAACTGTTGACACATATGGTACCAAACGCTCCGGCAGCTCAATGCTGGCCTACCTGGGCTCTTTAAGTAGCAGCTGCTGGATGAACTCTTTGGCCATGTCACTGGTGTCTCTGAAATAGCGGTCATCAAACTCGTAGTTGCCGGCCACCACGTTTGTCAGCGTTTCTGAGTCCGTCTCACCTTGAAATGGTGACAAACCGCTGAGTCTGCCGTAAAGAAGGAACACAGATATTACCGCATTAAAGGCCCTTGATGATGCTCTTAAAAGGGGCCTGTCCAGCATAAGAACTGATGATAGTTGGCAAGTTTAATATCGCTGAAGGGGAACAACCATGTGGAACCCTACAGATCCTGAGAATGTCTTTAGCGATCCCCGTCTGAGTGAAGTGATGGTCAAGCATGCCCACAAATACTCTGCACTGTCTATGGGACACAGAGCTGTCACACGTATGTCCATGTAAGAACGCCCTCTGCAGATAATTACCATCCTGTTAGAGGGGTAGAGTCCAAGTATAGAGGAAGGAAAGGTGTGTAATGGACACTTACAACATAGGAAAGAAGAAATACAAAAACATCACAGAAGAGCTTCACTTCCTTAGAAGACAAAGACCTGTCCCCACTTCCTATAGAAGGACAAAGACCTGTCCCCAATTTCTGTAGTAGGACAAAAATTTGCCCCCACATCCTGTACAGACAAAGACTCACCCCCAATTTCTGTATAGACAAAGACCCACCCCCACTTCTTGTAAGGACAAAGACACAACTCTGTTTCCTGTGTAAGCAAAGACCTGCCCTCACTCCAGCAACGATCTGCCTGACTTCCTGTATGGACAAAGATCTGCCCGATTTACTGTAGAGAAACCAAGACAACCTCACCTCCCATTCCTGTAAAGGGCAAGATACCCGCCCCCACTTCCTGTAAAGGGCAAGATACCCGCCCCCACTTCCTGTAAAGGGCAAGATACCGCCCCCACTTCCTGTAAAGGGCAAGATACCCGCCCCCCACTTCCTGTAAAGGGCAAGATACCGCCCCCCACTTCCTGTAAAGGGCAAGATACCCGCCCCCCACTTCCTGTAAAGGGCAAGATACCGCCCCCACTTCCTGTAAAGGGCAAGATACCCGCCCCCAGCTTCCTGTAAAGGGCAAGATACCCGCCCCCACTTCCTGTAAAGGGCAAGATATCCGCCCCCCACTTCCTGTAAAGGGCAAGATATCCGCCCCCCACTTCCTGTAAAGGGCAAGATATCCCGCCCCCACTTCCTGTAAAGGGCAAGATACCCGCCCCCCCTTCCTGTAAAGGGCAAGATACCCGCCCCCCACTTCCTGTAAAGGGCAAGATTACACGACATTGTGGGCAGGGATTCTACCCACTTTAAAGGGCAAGTTCGGCCCCCGTAAAGGGTAAGATACCGCCCCCACTTCCTGTAAAGGGTAAATACCTGCCCCCCACTTCTGTAAAGGGTAAATACCCCCCCAACTTTCTGTAAAGGGTAAAATACCAGCCCCCACTGTCTGTAAAGGGTAAAATACAGTATATTTGACAGTGTACTTACAGTATATATGTAATCACTCCAATACTCCTGAAAAACAAAAACAGGGCAGAAAACATAAAAAATATATTGAGGCCTTAAAAATATTTTAAAATTGAAATCCCCACAGAGTATTTGTAATAAAACTACTAGAAGTAACATATGAAAGGATGAATGCAAGACACAGTTCCTCTACATCCTATGACAACACTGCCGGTTCTGGTAACTAAGACGTGGGCTTGATACCGGCTGAGATACCAGCGTGCCGTGTCCAAAACTCACCACATATCAGTCGGCGGCCCTAGTGGTTCATAGTTTATAACTTCTGGAGCTGTGCAAGAAAAAAAAAAAAAAGACACAAAGTATTATATACAGTATATACACGTACACATATGTATTCAACACGTCAACAATTTTCTAAGTAAATATATTTCTAAAGGTGCTATTGAACATGAAGTTCTCACCAGATGTCAGTAACAAAGAGCCAATCCACACAGCCAAAACTATAGATGTCCACAATTATGTGTAAAATGAGAAATGACACAGAGAAAAAGTATTGAGCACAAAGAAAGAGGTGCAAAAAGCCCTGGAAAGTCCTGACACCAGCTGAAATCTATGAGTAATTAAAAAGCAATCCTGCCACTTAGTCTGCACTAATATCAGCTGATGGTCTATAAACAGGTGTCTCATCACCAAGATGCCACACAAGAAACATCTCATGAGGGGTAAAACCAGTGAGCTTCTCCAGACCTTAACGATCATATTATGGAAAACATAATGGCATTGGTTACAGAGGAATTTCCAAACTACTGTAGGCTGCAGTGAGCACTTTGGGCTATAATCCTAAAATGGAAAGATAATTTCACCATAAACCAGTGGCGACCAGGTGTCCCACGTGATATTTCAGACAGACAAATGAAAAGAATTATCAGGAAAGTTGTCCAAGAGCAAAGGACACCTGTGGAGAGCTACAGAAAGATATGGACAACTGTTAAAAAAAAAAAAAAAGTAATGCCCTCCCCCTCCATGGCCTGTATGCACACTCCTGTATGCACACTCCTGTATGCACACTCCTACACACCATGTACGCCACTGTATGCACAATCAGTATCAAGAGCAATAAGACGTTTGAACAATAGCTTCAGAGCAAAACTTCTACCCATGATCTCCGCACTGTCCTTGTCTGCTATGTTACGGCGGTATTGTGTGGAGGCTGTCAGTCTGTTTTGGTTGTGCTGGATCTGGGCTGCAATCATCTGTGTTCACTTCCCTTGATTAGTCCTCTACTTAAGCATGCTACCCTGTTTCCCCAAAAATAAGAAAAGTCTTATATTAATTTTTGCTCCAAAAGATGCACCATGTCTTATTTTCAGGGGGTGTCTTATCTCCATGAATAAGAATTCATATTTATTTATGAAAAAAAAAAAAAATAATGAACATTATATACTGTACAGCAGTCGTCATCACAAACCAGCATAACCAAACTGTGTCATCCATCATCCATCTGCAGCCCCATCATCCCCCAATAGTCCATCATCCCCCAATATTACCATCAAATATCTTAAGCCCAGCATCTATCTGCAGCCCTATCATCCATCAGCATCCCCATCATTCCCAATATCCCTCTGTAATCCCTTCAAGCATCTGCAGCCACACACACAGTCAGCCACACACACAGATCAGCCACACACACTGCTACTATTGCCGGAGTTTACCGCTGCGATCCACGCCACCGCTTGGTTTGTCCCTTATCACCCGGTGTGTACATATCCGGGCGTGCACAATATAGATGTACGATGGTAAGCCATCAGCCAATGAGGCGGCGGCTGCTGGCATCTGATTGGATGTCAAAATACCGCACATCTACGCTGAGCGGCGCAGATGACCTCCATACAGGAGATGTACAGTAATGCTGCGGCCAATCAGATGCCAGCAGCCGCCTGATTGGCTGACGGCTTACTACCATACATCTCCATTGAGCGGCACCTGGTACACATAGGAGGAGAACATGGAGGAACAAATAAAGCGGCGATGGCAGCGGCAGAGGAAGGCTCTGTCAATAGCGGTGCCGTGAGGTGACTTAATTTATTTTTTTTTGCCACTTCTTATTTTCAGGGGGTGCCTTATATTAAGCAGCCTGGCCAAAACCCCACTACGTCTTATTTTCGGGGATACACGGTAGCTCCTCCATTCAGTGTCAATCGTACACTTGCTGCTGCCTTTGTAAGACTGATCCCTCTGTGCTCTGTGCCTTCCCCAGCCGGACTTTATTCTCTTGCCTGGACTTTGACCATTTGCCAGTGACCTGACTATTCTTTTACCTGCTCCCTGTAAACTGTCTTGTCCCTCTGGTTTTCCTGACCCCGGCTCGGGAATTAGACTTATCTTTGACTACCCCTTGTTGCATTGCGCCATTTCCTGGACCTGACTCGGATCGCTTGACCTCCCTTTACTTATCCAGTTAGTATTATAATATTAATACTAGCTGTAATTGTAGTCTCTCTCTCCACTTCTGGGACTAGTTATTACTGTAGTGACTCCGGTCACACAAACCTGTGAAATACGGGAGAATTTAGTCTGGTCATAGGAGACCAAAATTGAAGTCTTTGGATGCCATAATACACCATGTTTGGAGGCCAAAAGGCAAATCACCCCAAAACACCAACAGTGATGTATGGAGGTGGGAACATCACGGTGTGGGGTCTTTTTTTCAGCATACGGCACTGGAATACTTCATGTGATTGAAGGAAGGATAAATGGACAAATGAAACGAGAATCTTGATATAAATCATCTGCCATCTACCAGGATGATGAAGATGAAACGAGGGCGGACATGTCACAAGACAATGACCCCATCACACAGACAAAGATACTCTCAACTGGTGTCAGAGAAAGAAAATATATCTGTTAGAATGGGTGAGCCGATCACCGGAGCTGAATCCAATAGAAAATGTCTGGAAGGAACTAAAGCTCAGAGTCATAGAAGGATCCACGAGACGTGCAGGATGTGAAGAGTGTTTGTGTGGAAGAATGGACCAAAATCCACCTGAGCAATGCAGGGACTAGTGTCTCCATACAGGAGGAGGCTGGAGCTTCATCACCAACAAAGGCCGAAGTATGAAGTATTAAAAACATTTCAGTAACGTGTTCAATACTTTTTCCCTGTGTCATTTCTCTTTATTAGACAAAACTTAATTTATGGACATCTATAGTTTGATCTCTTAGCCTGTGCAGATTGGATGGGTTGTTACAGATATCTGGTAAGAAATTAATGTTAATAGAAACTTTAGAAATATATCGACTTAGAGAATTGGTGTCATATTAATACTTACACACAGTGGGTGATATATGTATAATATATATTATATATATAATATATATATATATATATATATATGTGTTTAGCAACAATAAGGTTTCAAAGGACTTGAGACAGCTCACTGGTTTTACCCATCATGAGATGTTTCTTGCGTGTCGCCTTGCTAATGACACCTTTTTATAGCCCATCAGTTGAACCAGCTGATATTATTATCACTAAGTGGCAGGATTGTGATCTATAATCACTGATCGATTTCAGCTGGTGTCATGACTCTTCTTTGTGTTCAATACTTTTTCCCTGTGTCATTTCTCATTATTACACATATCCTAATTTATAGACATCTGTAGATTGTTTTCTTTGCCTGTGTGAATTGGATGGGTTGTTAATGACATATGGTGAGAAATTAATGTCAATAGATCATTTAAAAATATATATTACTTAAAAAATTGGTGACGTGATTAATACTTATTTCACCCGTAGTATATATTAACCTTTAAGGACAATGATCATTCCCAGTTACAAATCTAAAGTTGAACACAAATATGTATCATTAAATATTGGAAAAATAAAATAGAAATAGCATCTCCAATCAATTTAATTTATTAAGTCCCGCCCCCAAGGAGCATTTGGGAAATTAAAATCACAATACACTGGATTGTGTTACTTCAAATACTACCTTCTCTTTGAATAATGTATCTGTACACCTCTACTATTGAATAACACAGCTGCCAAAATGAATCCATTAGTTCATCATTACTGTGTATATACCACTGTAAATTACCAATATACTGAGGAGTCCCACACAGGCTCTTAAACACTGCTCCATCTTCAATTTTCTGGGCCAATCCAAAGTCGATTATTTTGATCTTTGGGTGCGGCACGGCTTTCTCTAGCAGCATAATGTTTTCAGGCTTAAAGAAAGATGGAGAAAGTAAATTGGAAGAGCGTCCTGGAGCAAAAAGTTTTCAAATATTTATCTTGGGGAGCAATGAGAGGACAGTCAAATTGTAAGCTGCTCTTTCTTTGCCTATTGGAGCCCTCCACATGCATCTACATCCATCATTGAATTGAATCATTTTAAAAACTGAAAAAATTTGTATGACCACTAGGTGGCACACTTACAATAGACATTATATTGCTTCCGAACATATCTCATTCTCTACCACTTAAAGGGACAACGTCACCAGATTTTTGCCATCTCATCTAACAGCAGCATAATGTAGAGACAGAGACCCTGATTCCAGCGATGTGTCTCTTACAGGGCTGCTCAGTGTAGTTTCCATAAAATCACTGTTCAATCAGTTGGAAATTAACATTGTAGGACTAATCAAATAGTCCAGCATAGTCATTTACTGCTAAATATGAAGCAGGGAAAACAGTAATTTTATCAAAGTGACAGCAAGCAGCTCAGAAGTGACACATCGCTGAAATCAGGATCTCTATCTCTACATTATACTGCTGTCAGATGGGAAGGCAAAAACCTGGTGGCAGTATCCCTTTAAAGTGACAACTTCATTTATATTTTAATAGATGGGGGCATGATGCTATCACATCAGGAGGTCGGTAATGTCACAATGTGGACAGGCTCTTAGGCGCTGGGTGTGGTGGCTGTCCCTCCCCCCTGTGCTCTTATGTGCGCTCTCCTTTGAGCTTTCTCCCCTGTGAAGTCTCTCTCTCCCATGTGTTCTCTTCTCCCCTCAAGTGCACTCTCCTTTGAGTTTCTCCCCTGTTTGTGAGGTCTCTCTCTCCCCCTGTGCTCTCTTCTCCCCTCATGTGTGCTCTCCCTTGAGCTTTCTCCCCTGTGAGGTCTCTCTCCCCCACTGTGCTCTCTTCTCCCCTCATGTGCGCTCTCCTTTGAGCTTTCTTCTTGTGAATGAGGTCTATCTCCCCACTGTGCGCTTTCCTTTGAGCTGTCTACCCCCTCTGTGCTCTCTCCCTCTTGTGGTGTCCAAAGACGTCGATAGCATGAGTAAGTGCACATGCACGCCCCAGGTCATGCCGTTGCCATCTTTGTATACTCAGGTGTCTGGGAATAGGCTAAAAAACGCCCTTTAAAAGGTTTTCTGAAAAAAAATAGTAGTAAATTGTTAAAATAAAAGAAAATACTGATGGCAAACAGCTGAGGAAATCTCACCTTCAGGTCAAAGTGTGCGATGCTTCTGGAATGCATGTAGGCGACTCCCTTCAGGATCTGCTCCAGGAACACGATGGCGTCCTCCTCCGATAAGGCCTCTTTCTCCGCAATAAAATCAAACAGCTCCCCCCCTCTGATCCTGCATCAAAAAGGAGGGAGAACTTATACATGGGACGGATTCCCTCCATGAGGATCACATGACAACTCTTTCATGGTTTTATACAATAAAAGCTAAAGTTTTTAGGACCACCCAAAGGGAAGACAGCTGTGTAAACAAGGGGCCGCCCGCCTGTGTGCACCCCGCAGCCGGACAGTGGATCGCTCCAGTATAACATTATAATCGCTATCAGAATCCACAGCTGGAGCGTAAACAGCCGGCGCGGCCTCTCCATGGAGAGCACAACACACCGAGGACGGCAGCAACAGGCTCATAGGCCATACTGTACGGGGGATGTAATCCAGCAATCTCCATCAGCTACTTCTGTCTGATACTGCAGATATGTAGACATTTATTGGCTACTTCTGTCTGATATGTAGAGTTCTATTATAGATCTCCATCAGCTACTTCTGTCTGATATGTAGAGTTCTATTATAGATCTCCATCAGCTACTTCTGTCTGGTTTGTAACATTGTATAGTCTATGGATCTCAATCAGCTAGTTCTGTTGGGTACATGGACATCTATAGAACTATCGGCTAGTTGTGTCTGGTACGTAGAGTTCGATAATCTATAGATCTCCAGTGGCTAGTTCTGTCTTGTAGGTACAGTTCTAAAATCTATAGATCTCCATCGGCTAGTTGTGTCTGGTACGTACAGCTCCAGGATCAGCACCATCTCTGCTTTGCTGGCGAATACATCGTGCAGCCTCATGATGCTGGGGTGCTCCAGCTGCTGCAGGATGAACACCTCTCGCTCCACCTGCTCGCGGTCCAGCCCCAGGCGGCTTCCTTTGCACTTTCGCGTCTTGATGAACTTCCCGGCGTAGAAGGTTCCCGTACTCTTCTCTTTACATTTCTTCACCTCCCCAAAGTGACCACTGAAAAACCAACAGGACAGAATCATGGACTGAGCAATGGGAATACTACTTAGCCATCTAAGCTTATAATGTGTGATACTGTGTGCTGAGCTGTGTATCTAATCCTATCCTGTGTGATACTGTCTGCTGAGCTGTGTATCTAATCCTATCCTGTGTGATACTGTCTGCTGAGCTGTGTATCTAATCCTATCCTGTGTGATACTGTCTGCTGAGCTGTGTAACTAATCCTATCCTGTGTGATACTGTCTGCTGAGCTGTGTATCTAATCCTATCCTGTGTGATACTGTCTGCTGAGCTGTGTATCTAATCCTCTCCTGTGTGATACTGTGTGCTGAGCTGTGTTTCTAATCCTATCCTGTGTGATGCTGTCTGCTGAGCTGTGTATCTAATCCTATCCTGTGTGATACTGTCTGCTGAGCTGTGTAACTAATCCTGTCCTGTGTGATACTGTCTGCTGAGCTGTGTATCTAATCCTCTCCTGTGTGATACTGTCTGCTGAGCTGTGTATCTAATCCTATCCTGTGTGATACTGTCTGCTGAGCTGTGTATCTAATCCTATCCTGTGTGATACTGTCTGCTGAGCTGTGTATCTAATCCTGTCCTGTGTGATACTGTCTGCTGAGCTGTGCATCTAATCCTACCCTGTGTGATACTGTCTGCTGAGCTGTGCATCTAATCCTACCCTGTGTGATACTGTCTGCTGAGCTGTGTATCTAATCCTATCCTGTGTGACACTGTCTGCTGAGCTGTGTATCTAATCCTATCCTGTGTGATACTGTCTGCTGAGCTGTGTATATAATCCTATCCTGTGTGATACTGTCTGAGCTGTGCATCTAATCCTCTGTGTGATACTGTCTGCTGAGCTGTGCATCTAATCCTCTCCTGTGTGATACTGTCTGCTGAGCTGTGCATCTAATCCTCTCCTGTGTGATACTGTGTATCTAATCCTATCCTGTGTGATACTGTCTGCTGAGCCGTGTATCTAATCCCATCCTGTGTGATACTGTCTGCTGAGCCGTGTATCTAATCCCATCCTGTGTGATACTGTCTGCTGAGCCGTGTATCTAATCCTCTCCTGTGTGATACTGTGTGCTGAGCTGTGTATCTAATCCTCTCCTGTGTGATACTGTCTGCTGTGTAAGGCAATTTCATTCAGCCGGATGTACCCGAGGACATGTCCAGCCATCATGTGATTGATGGGGCTCATATAGAACAATAGGAAGAGGAAGGTTTCCTGTTTATAGGACATTTAGTGATATAAGCTCCACAGAATACAGCAGATATCAGCCCTGCTCAGATACAGAAATCCATCATGGCTTTCCGCCAGCTGCCTGACCCTGACCCTACTACAGCCGGACCAGTATCCTCCATAACAAGCCTGTCCGCCCTCAGTCACCGCCTGGTTTTAGTGTGAGTTACACACTTTGTGGCTTCTTTCCCCTCATTACGCTCAGACTTCAGTTTGAGTTCCTGAATAATTGATTCATTTATACATAATTTAGGGATTCTAGCGCGTAACGAATGTTAAGAAATCAAAGACCCCGAGAGAATGAAGTGATACAGACCAAAGCAGTGCAAGATCCTCTGCTCTAAACTGAAAAAAGGACGAGCGGGACGTGCACCACGGTGAGGATCAGAGGAGTGAGGCCTCATGTATGTGACAAGGACACACTGGATATCGAAATACATGGAAAGATCATCTATTCCAGGTGGTAAAGCAAAATCAAGACCTACAGGACCGCCCTGGAGCGCCCACATACTTTTAGGTGTGGTTTTGCTAAGCTCCACCTCCGAGGATCAATTCACAGAACAGTCTCTGCAAATCCGGAAAAAAAAAAATCTCATGACTGGTTTCAAGGGTTGTGGGTTTCCCTCTCTCATACGCCCTTGTAAGTTCTCCTTAAGTGCAGCCACACTCTCCTAATTCCTCACCAATTCCGGGGAGAAACAGGGCTGTGCTCAGGCCCTCCACAGTTTCTCTCTCCATTATCGGGACCAAGATTTGGATATTCAAATCCTGCTTAAAGGCCCGCCCAGGAGCAGCACACTTACTGTTGGGTGTGGCTTTCTTAAGCCCCACTTCTGCGGACTGATTCTCTTAACAGTCTGAAAAATCACAACTACCAACAAATAAGAAATGCAACAATCTCTTCTGAGTAGTTACAAGGTTGGCGGGTTTATATGTCTCTCGTTCACTCTAAAAGTGCTCTTTTAAGTGCAGCCTCACTCTTCTCGCTGACTCCTACTGAATTGAAAAACATAGGGCTGTACTCAGACCCTCCACTGTTTCTCTCTCCATTATTGGGACCAAAATTTGGATATTCAAATCCTGCTTCAAGAACTACCCAGGAGCAACACACTTACTGTTGGGTGTGGATTTCCTAAACTCCACCTCTGCGGATCGATACTCGGAACAGTCTGCAAAATCGTGACTGCCAGCAAATAAAAATCACAACAATCTCTTGAGTAGTTACAAGGTTGGTGGGTGTCTCTCCCTCGTTCACTCTAAAGGTGCTCTCTGAAAGGCAGCAGCATTCTTCTCACTGACTCCTACTGAATCGAAAAACATAGGGCTGCACTCAGGCCCTCCTCATTTTTTCGAAGCAGCTTGAGACATTCAACTCCTTTCTCCAGAACCGCCCAGGAGCAACCCACAAAATACTGCACCTACGTTTGGGTGTGGCCTTATTCAGCCCCACCCCTGAGGGCTGATTCACTCGACCTTCTCTGCAAAATTTAGATTATTACTAATTATGAAAAAATGCAAATCACTAACTTTAGGTTCAACACCCTCCTCCCTAACTCCTCAGGAATTCCCTGATTTTCACTTTCTCAGTATTGCATGGAGTCCTATTCACCAGTGACTCTCACCCTTTGGTTTATGGCCTGAAGCTACTCAGGACTTGGCCACTAACTTGGCTTCACATATCTGTGAAGCATGGTCCAGTGATGAAGGCCTCCACCAAAATACCAAGTGATAAATGCTCACTTGGCCCCCTACACTGTGGTGACCTTACAGCCCGAGTACACAACCTTCTCTATATTGGTATGGCACCCATGGAGGTATCTAGTCGCCAACTCAACTACCACATAAGAACAACAACTCAAAGCGACATTGGTGACTACAGATGGCCTCTCATCAACCCAACTATCAAGTAAGAGCTACAACTCAAACCAACATTGGCCACCACTACAGATGAAAAGTCACCGAATAGGTTACATTTTTAATTGAGAAAGAAAAACTCACCACATTTGGCCACTTACAAATATCCATTGCATTTAGCAGGACGCTGCCAGCCACTCTAAGAGGCAACTCATGTCACCCAACACCGGTGCTCAATCTCCTGCAACCCTGATATGGGGCCAATTGTGGCATCTGCAACCAGCCATGCCACAAGGAGGAGACTGGTGGTATCACCGGACACGAGATCACCATAGGGCGGCAGCCACTCCAGTCCATGTGAAGCACAGTGTCAGAGCACAGCCTATTAATGACACCCAGCTGTTAGACATGGCGGGCTGCTTTGCACCAATTATATCACAAGTGACTGACACCCCCTAGAGGAGTGGCTGCCGCCCTATGGTGATCTTGTGTGCGGTGATACCACCAGTCTCTTCCTTGTGGCATGGTTAGTCGCAGATGCCACAATCGCCCCCATGTCAAGGTTGCAGGAGATTGAGCACCGGTGTTGGGTGACATTAGTTGCCTCTTATGGTACCTTCACACGCCGAAATATCGGCTTGCAATCCTAAAGGCGATATGTCGCCCCGGAGCAATCACCATGAAATTGCCTCACAGTTGCGGCGTGTGATTGGGGAATTTGGCGGCGATAAATCGCCTGTTGCCTGATTCCTGAGCTCTGCTCTGAAATCAGCCTCAATCATGAAGGCGAGATTTCCGTGTTGTAGCATGTGATAGGGCAATAGTGATGGAATCAGCGTCGCCTATGATTTCCCGTTGGCGTGCTGTAGTCCACGCCCCATTTGAACTGATTGGTGTGGGCTACTGTGTTCCCATTGGCTATCAATTGACACGCGCCATATATGAAGAGTTGTCCGTCCAGCGCCACACAATGGCAATGGCGTCATGTATTAGCCAGCCTTCCAGATCGTAACACTGTTGCGTTGTCCAATGAGCGTGTAAGGGCGCGGTGTAAACCACTGTGGCACACCTATCTCCTCGCCATGCTGAACATGTACGCCCACATTGCCCTTGAGCTTGCGGCGTGTGAATCGGGGAAGGGATTTGGCAGGATTGCTTCTGCTGTACGTGAGCCGATTTCCGGAGCCACACATCGCCTTACTTTTAGGGCGCAATTGCGGCGTGTAATGCCGCCATCGGCGATCTGAGGAGAGCATGAAAAACGTGCACGCACACGTTAGATCGCCTCATATCGCCAGGCATTATTGCTGAGTGTGAAGGTACTATTAGAGTGCCTGAGAGCGTCCTGCTAAATGCAATGGATATTTTAAGTGGCCAAATGTGTTGAGGTTTTTTTTTTTACCACTACAGATGGCCTAGTCAGCAACCCAACTATCACGTAAGAACTGCAACTCAAACCAACATTGGCCACCACTACAGAGGCCTAGTCAGCAACCCAACTATCACGTAGGAACTGCAACTCAAACCAACATTGGCCACTACTACAGGTGGCCTAGTCACCACACCACTATCACGTAGGAGCTGCAACTTAAACCAAACATTGGCCACCACTACAGGTGGCCTAGTCAGCAACCCAACTATCACGTAGGAGCTGCAACTCAAACCAACATTGGCCACCACTACAGGTGGCCTAGTCACCAACCAATTACCAAGTAAGAACCTCAACTCAAAGCAACACTGGTGACCACCACATATGGTCAGAACTGAAGTGCCTGTAGGGCTTGACTAGTAGACTACTCACCTGCCCAACTTCTCCAGAAGCTCGTAGAGGTCCTCCACGTTCTCATGCTTAAACGAGGTCATGTTTGGATTAAAAACTTCGTCTTCAAGGTTTACAAGTTCCTCATCGTCTCCTGAAAACTGTATTTCTTCAGAGGACTGGGAGAAAGAAAGGACAGGATTATTTACAGGCGTTGAGTTGGTTGGAGGAGAAGATTTGGGGTCTTCATATTGTCCTATTTAACTTGTTGGCATTGAGACAATTCTGACATCAGATGACCAAACCCCGTGATCGGTTCAGCACGTCACTGAGAAACTGAGGAATGTTAGGCTTATTTTTTGCCAACTACTAAGAATACAACAACATACTTTAACTCTTTGTCCTCCTTCCCTGCTTCTTCATTTTCTACACATTTTTGGAACATCTTCCAGATTACACAAGTGTCACAGACTGAAGCATTTTATTGTGGTTCCTTTGCAGGTGATGGGGGGTGGATTTTGTAGATATAGGGGCCCTGAGTAACAGGTGAAGAAGGGAAACTGACACCCCAAAGTTTGCATTTTTTGGACAGTTATTGTTGGAATTTTATCCCTGGTGGTCTAGAGTAATTCACTGTTTCAGTTTACATATTGTGGTGGCCTAGACTAGTTTATAGGCCCTTTTTTACACATCCTGGTGCTATAAAATAGTTTAAAAGTTCATTTTACATTATTTGTAGTAGTAAAGGGATTTACCTTGCGTCCCCTGGTGGTATAGATGACTGAACAAGTTCATTTGCATTCCCTGGTTGTCTAGAGAAGATAATTTGCGTTCCCTAGTGGTCTAGAAAATGAAGTGGGGGGGGGGGGTTACTCTTATTTCACTGATGGCCTTGAGTAGTGGAGAGCTGGATTCTACTGCATGTTCCCTGGTGGTCTAGAGTAGTCTATGGGTTCATTTTACATGTCCTGGTGAATAGTTTACAGGGTTTATTTTACATTCTCTTATGGTTTATAGTACTAGGGGGGATTCATTTTACATTCCCTGGTGGTCTACAATAGTGTAAGAGTGCATTCCCTTGAGAAGATAATTTGCATTAGCTAGTGGTCTAGAAAAGTGGCGGCACGCTTTTATTTTACTGTTGGCCTTAAGTAGTGGAGAGTGGATTCTACTGTATGTTCCCTGGTGGTCTAGAGTAGTTGAGGGGTTCATTTTACATATCCTGGTGGCCGTGACTAGTTTACAGGTTCATTTTACATTCCCTAGAGGTCTAGAATAGTGTAGGGGTCCATTTGCATTCCCTGGTGTCTAGAGTACTTGAGAAGATCATTTTGCCTCTCTAGTGACTTAGGAGTAGTGGGATTATTATTTTATGTCTTAAGTAGTCAAGAGCTGTACACTACTGTATTTTCCCTGGTGGCCTAAAGTATTTGAGGGTTTTTATTTTACGTTCAATAGTTGTCTATAGAAATGTAGGAGACTATTTTGCATGCCTAGGTGGAGAGGTTTCCCTTCTCTGGTCATTTAGGATAGTAAAGGGGATTGTTTTACATTTCCTGGCGGTGTATAGTAGTGGAGAGAATCATTTTACATTTCCTGGTGGTCTAGAGTAATTGAGGGCTTTATTTTACATTTCCTCGTAATGTAGACTAGTAGAGAGGGATTAATTTACATATCCTAGTGGTGCAGAGCAGTAAAAGGGATCGTTTTTTGACAATAGAATAATATTTGAAGTGGAATCATTTTACGGTTCCTGGTGGTCTGGAGTAGTGGAGAGATTAATTTTATGTTTCCTGGTGGTCTAGAGTAGTGGAGAGATTAATTTTATAATTCCTGGTGGTCTGGAGTAGTGGAAAGGCTAACATTTGTCTAAAGTAGTGAATGGATTCATTTTACATTTCTTATGTGATCTAGACTAGTGTATAGGATTAATTCCCTGGTGGTCTAGTGTACTGGGAGGGGACAGTTTTATTTTAGGTCACTGATGGTCCGGAGTAGGTTCAGTCTACTGTATACAAAACTAATAGGTTTTTATTTTCATAAAAAAAGAGCAGGGTTACATTTCATGCTCCCTGCTGGTCTAGAGGAATGCAGAATTTTATTTTACATTCCCTGGTGGTCTAGTGCAGTGAAGTTTCCGATGGTGTAAGGTTTTTGTGCCCCTGTTCTTCAATATGTACATTCAGAATTAATGACAATAAACTCTAATAATTAAAAAAATGACAGACGTTTTCCCACACTTGGATAACGCTGTTAATTAAAGCGTATGATGAGAGCGGGTCACATGGCAGTCCTGTTTAATGAGTACACGCAGCAGGCTCGGGCTTTTAAATGCCATATGGGGCAGCTGTGATTTTGAGAAACATTCAGGGCTGCCTACGACTGTAAGAAATAACACACATGCTGCAGACAACACAACAGTGTCACGTCTTGGCACATACCACTCTGAAAGCGGGTGAGATCTAATTAGTTGCTTTATAGGCACTAAAAAAGTCCCAAAACCTCCAAAAAAAAAAAAATCTACAGCATCCCACCCAATACATTTTCTTCTAAAGCTCCACCCCCGAGGAGCATAAATAAGAGCTATTTATCAGTTGCACCTTGTGTTATAAATATTTATGTTCGGTATTATATTTAGGTTGAAATCAGTCCGTGTAACCCTTCCATGTGTGATCCAGAACTCAGAAACATAGAAATATATGAAGAATCAGTGCGGCATGCAGATCATGGTATGCGTGGGTTGATTGGATGGCAATCACACCAATAATGTGGGAGAAGCCAAACTGAACACACAAGGTGCAATACTGAGGCCATGCAGAAAACCCATAACCCACATCTCGCATATCATAGGTTGACTTGCACAAGCAGGATTTTCTTCTCTAGTTATGCCTAAACCTAAACCCAGCATTTTGTATTTTGGGAGCTCGATTACTTATTAGAGGAACCAAGGTTCTCATTGGTAAGATTTTAGCCTTCCCAAATTTCATACGCTTTTGACCTCCAGGTGAATTTGTGGTTTATCATGAGCAGGAAGAGCTGCTGAATTGAAGGTCAGCAGATGCCTAAACCAGTGATGGAAAAGAAGGATTTAACACCACCACAGAAAAAGCTGAAGTCACCAATCAAAGTTGGACATGAGGGACCAAACTAAGGGCCGCTTTACACACACCAACTTCTGTGACCAACTTCTGAACAGATCTCTGGTTGCAGTGAAATCATGGACACATTGTTCTATTTTGTGGCTGTGTACAAATGGAACAATGTGTCCATGATTTCACTGCAACCAGAGATCTGTTCAGAAGTTTGTCACAGAAGTTGGTGTGTGTAAAGCGGCCCTAAAACTAAGGACTCATCGCTTATGAAATTTTAGCTTTCCCAAATTTCATAAGCTTCTGACCTCTAGGTGAATTTGTGGTTGCCTAGTGCTTTAATTTGGAAACCTACATGAGCAGGAAGAGCTGCTGAATTGAGGGCCAGCAGTTGCCTGAACCACTGATGGATGAAAAAGCTTTCAAACAACCAGAGACCACCAATTACCAGTGAGCCTAAGCTGGAGTCAGTAATCATGGTTGATTGTGGTTTGTCGTGATGAAGAAACCCGAGGGTTTCAAAATGTGTTGACTCCAATAACCTGCATGTTTCTCGTACTCTACTTTCGGTAGCATGGACTACATCCATTTTTTTTTTCTCTTGTATGACCGATTACCAAACCTAGTAGGATCCAAGGCTTCCAGCTTACCTTAGCTAATGACTACACCGATTTTGGTCAAGTACCCAACCTACCTACCCCAGGACGGCTGGGAGCACGGTGGCAGTTTCTCTTTTTTGTGTGCCATGGGGTCTCTAATCTTTTTTGTCAGGAGCCTCCCAGATGTTTTTTCTCACCCAAGAGCCACCAAATACATGCAAGCTCAACTCGACAGGGAAAGACAAACAAGGCAGACATCCCAGGTGGGTACTTTTTTCCCTTTTAGAACAATAGGATTGGGAATGTCGAAATTCGACTTGCCCAAATGTTTGGAGCTCCCATGAAGATAAAGAAAACATCACATGCCCACCTTTCCAACATGGACAATGAGCAACAGGAGGGCAAGTTCTCAAGACAGGTGGTGAGAAATTTTGGGTTAGAAGGACAACCAGGGCTGTGCAGTCAGTAGGACTAACATTCGACTCAGACTCCTCAATTTCCCTGAATCCGACTCCACAACCGCGGCTGTGAAGTCAGTAACCCAAACATCTGACTCTTCAATTTCTCTCAATCCAGCTCCAACATAACTCCACCAAAATGGACACCAACTCCATAACCAGGGCTGTGAAGTCAATAAGCCACATATACAACTCCTCAATGTTCCTGAATCTGACTACATGACTCCATGACTCCACCCAAAAAGCGCACTGATTTTTCTGGATTTTTTTTCCTTTTTGACCTTCATGAATAAATCAGTCCCCGCTATTGGTCTGACCTCTGCTTTATCAGTGATTCAGTGTGATGGATGACGAGGGAGCAATGCAGATAAGTTCAAAGTCAAAAGCAGAAAATGTCGATCTGTGGGTGGAAATCTGAAACCACGACTCAATGTGAGAATTAATGCAAGGTTATATCCCTGGAAAGTAAAACATCAGGACGCACAGAAGGCAGCCACAGAGGAATGAGAGGCTCACGGGCCTGGGAAAATACCAGCTTAATGGCCCCAGATCATGACCCTACGCCCTCCAGGGACTTGGTCAGGGGCGTAACTACAATAGGTGCAGGGGTTGCGATCTCATCTGGGCCCTGGAGCCCTAGGGGGCCCCAAAACTCCCTTTGGCTTATATGAAGTAGCCAATACTATTAAAGACTTGCAATAATTGGGGGCCCAGTAGGAGCCTTCGCATCAGGGCCCATGAGCTTCAAGTTTACACCACTGGACTTGGGTCCACCCGAAAACATACAGTCATGTTATAATATTAATGTATGATGTGACAAAGCAGCAAACGGATTATGTGTGATCAATCCAAGCAAGCACAAAATATGGAGATTAGAGCAGAGAAAAATGTATGTAATGCCCCCCGGGATAAAAGAGCAGAGGCATGATCAGCAGATCCCAGCCCATGATTATAATCAGCGGATCCCAGCCACCTTCAGCATCAGAGGCTCCAGAAAGGAACAGGCTCACCTTTGGCCCTCCTGTAGGGCCCCTGTCCCCCATACTGCCAATCTGTACCAATGGCTGAAAATACAAAACATTCATAGTTAGCCTGAAATTTTAGAATACGTACCTGAACATAGGGGCAGTATTATAGTAGTTATATTCCTGTACATAGGAGCAGTATTATAGTAGTTATATTCTTGTACATAGGAGCAGTATTATAGTAGTTATATTCCTGTACATAGGAGCAGTATTATAGTAATTATATTCCTGTACATAGGGGCAGTATTATAGTAGTTATATTCTTGTACATAGGAGCAGTATTATAGTAGTTATATTCTTGTACATAGGAGCAGTATTATAGTAGTTATATTCTTGTACATAGGAGCAGTATTATAGTAGTTATATTCTTGTACATAGGGGGCAGTATTATAGTAGTTATATTCTTGTACATAGGAGCAGTATTATAGTAGTTATATTCCTGTACATAGGAGCAGTATTATAGTAGTTATATTCTTGTACATAGGAGCTGTATTATAGTAGTTATATTCTTGTACATAGGGACCAGTATTATAGTAGTTATATTCTTGTACATAGGAGCAGTATTATAGTAGTTATATTCTTGTACATAGGAGCAGTATTATAGTAGTTATATTCTTGTACATAGGGACCAGTATTATAGTAGTTATATTCTTGTACATAGGAGCAGTATTATAGTAGTTATATTCTTGTACATAGGGGCAGTGTTATAGTAGTTATATTCCTGTACATAGGAGCAGTATTATAGTAGTTATATTCTTGTACATAGGGGCAGTATTATAGTAGTTATATTCTTGTACATAGGGGGCAGTATTATAGTAGTTATATTCCTGTACATAGGAGCAGTATTATAGTAGTTATATTCTTGTACATAGGGAGCAGTATTATAGTAGTTATATTCTTGTACATAGGGGGCAGTATTATAGTAGTTATATTCTTGTACATATGGAGCAGTATTATAGTAGTTATATTCTTGTATATAGGGGCAGTATTATAGTAGTTATATTCCTGTACATAGGGGGCAGTATTATAGTAGTTATATTCTTGTACATAGGGGCAATATTATAGTAGTTATATTCCTGTACAAAGGAGCAGTATTATAGTAGTTATATTTTGTATATAGGAGCAGTATTATAGTAGTTATATTCTGGTACATAGGGGCAGTATTATAGTAGTTATATTCTTGTACATAGGAGCAGTATTATAGTAGCTATATTCTTGTACATAGGAGCAGTATTATAGTAGTTATATTCTTGTACATAGAGGGCAGTATTATAGTAGTTATATTCCTGTACATAGGGGGCAGTATTATAGTAGTTATATTCCTGTACATAGGGGCAGTATTATAGTAGTTATATTCTTGTACATAGGGGCAATATTATAGTAGTTATATTCCTGTACAAAGGAGCAGTATTATAGTAGCTATATTCTTGTACATAGGAGCAGTATTATAGTAGTTATATTCTTGTACATAGAGGGCAGTATTATAGTAGTTATATTCCTGTACATAGGGGGCAGTATTATAGTAGTTATATTCCTGTACATAGGGGCAGTATTATAGTAGTTATATTCTTGTACATAGGGGCAATATTATAGTAGTTATATTCCTGTACAAAGGAGCAGTATTATAGTAGTTATATTCTTGTATATAGGAGCAGTATTATAGTAGTTATATTCTGGTACATAGGGGCAGTATTATAGTAGTTAGTAGTTATCATTGAGAAATCTGTGACAATCAAACCCCTAGTACCATACATAGCGCCAAGTGCATACCTTCCAGCACTTAAACGTGAGGGGGCATTAAAAATCTGAAATCATCATCTGTCTTCATCAGCGTCATAGATTTATAGTGCAAAGTATTCACTGATCTCAGGGAGACCAGTCCAAGAAAACACTGCGGGCAGCTGGCTAAAGCGCTCAAACACAGTGAATTCCTAGGCACATTGCCCCCTGGGAAATATGAATATGCAAATTGAGTCTGTGGAGCCTCGGTTAGGAGTCTCAAACACAGATGTTTGAGACTCCTAACCGAGGCTCCACAGACTCTATTTGCATATAGATTTATAGTGGACCTGTCACTTTCTATTTCTTTTACATGTTCTTTAGAACCGGTCGTTTTTCTTTTGTCCCAGAGATATGGGCCGTCCTACTCGGAGTATTAATGTAGCCTTGTCAGCCAATTGGTCACGGTACTTATAGAAACACCCACAAGGAGCTGTTGACCACACCCACTTGGTAAAAGACTAAGATTTCCAAACAACGAAGAGGAGGCCATATCTCAGGAATGAAGAGTCGCAGGAACAAAAGAAAAACATCGCTGGATTCAGGAGAACAGCAGCTTTTATACCAGGTGGAAAGATGACATATTTATGACAACTCCTCCCGACCTTGGTCTTCAGAGAGCCAGGGAAGAAAATGGACAGTTATCACCTATATTATAAAATAGAGAAAGGAACATAAAATGACAGAACCTGAAGCACCCGGGGCTCAGGAGTCACTTACACCTTCACAAGCTTTTCAATCTTCAAAACATGATTTCGGGTCTTGACATGAAAGCGAAGATCTGGAAAGAAAAAAAAAAAGATCCCGACAAAACCTTCAGAAACCTGGAGAACAAAGCAAGAAGGGAGGAGGTCTTGGGTAAGAAAAATAGAGAAATGACTTCTACAGGTGGAGAAGAGGAAGGGACAAAGAAAAGAAGTATGTAAGGCAGGAAAGGGAACCCTGAGCCTGGGGCCGGGGCGACAAACTGGAACATATGGAATCAGGTCACCTCTTCTTTGTAACTCCTAGAACAAAGGACGTCAGCTTCTCCCCCACAGGTGGAAGATCGAGCTTCAGAGTCACTGACTGAGATGTTCTGTGGAGAGAAAAGATGAATGAGCAATCTCTGAAATACCGTACGTCGTGCAAAAATATCAAGTCTTCATGTATGCGGCGGCGCTTATTTCTTACAATCATCCAGTTCTGACGTTCAATGACATGAGATTCAACAGGATCATCAACGAGAAAGGATTGTGAAAGGGAAAGTGTCATGTCACGTGCCTTAAATAAGTAATTTGTTCACATCTGATGTTAATGCCGCTGTTCTCCTGAATCCGGCGATATATTTCTTTTGTTCCTGCACCTTTCTGTTCCCGAGATATGGCCCTATATAAATAGAGTCTTGATAGCCAAGTAGGCAGGGCACAGAAGAACACGCCCACAAAAGAATGAGTTCCACCCCCACTTGGCTAACAAGACTACAGAGAAGAGGAGGCCATATCTCAGCAATGGAGAGGCGCAGGAAGAAAAGAAGAACATCGCCGGATTCAGGAGAACAGCGAGATTTACACCAGGTTAAATAAAACATATTTATGGCAAGTGCAAAATTTACAAACCAGTTCTATACTTTATCATTTAGCTGTATTTTGAAGCACAGCTAGCGATTACTCAGAGATCATTACAGTGCCCTCCGTCTCTCCCGGTGACGCACAGCGGTGCCCCCGCTCTTATCTGGGCACCGCTATCAGGAGTCAGAGTGTGTGAAGAGGAGCATCTTGTCTCCAATCCGTAGACACTTGACTCCTTTGCTCACCCAAGGGAGCTGGAATCGGCCCAAAACTGTCACTTCAGAGAACAAAGCTCAGTGTAAAAATACATTTATAATGCAGAGAAGCCTGACGGAGACCTACGGCACTATGTATGGCGTGTGTGCCAAGCCTAGAAGACTCCTTTCACCCCCTCACCTATACAAGGGGGCCTAATACACCAGGCCACATATAGAGACACGAGGATATATTAATATATAATTACTTAATGCCAATTTTTCATTTTTAGTAATTGGCAGTGGAATCAAATTGATTAAAAAGCAGCAATGAGAGGTAGATGTATGTGGAGCAGGCTCAGCTCCTGAGCCCACACCATACTTACACATAATAGTACACCTTGGTGTAGAAGGGGTTAAAGTGTACCTTTATCTGGGTAATAAACACACAACTTTTGTTGTAACAAAGGGACAGAAGACATTGTCTTGTCTATTGTCAGGTGAACTTAGGGAGACCGTTGACAAGTCTGGGACCTGAAAGGTCCAACGTTGTATGGCTCATGATCCTTAACTTATATTTAAAATACATATACTTTCTTTTGGTGCTGCAGGGGATAAGAACTCATTCCTATCAGGTTGTTCTTCGTAAGCCTAAATTTCAGGTGCAGCTTTTGGCGACCCCTCCCCTCTGCTATAAAGAGTTGTCTTATCAGCTGACATCGATGATAGAATGTCATTCTATAGGCCATCCACTTTGAAGGAGTCTGTCGTTGGAAGAAGCAGTGGTGTCGTGACAATTGTAGATGCGGTGATTTGCTGCAAATGAGTTTGGTATTACATCTGTTTGTGTCTGTTTTCCCTTTGTGTGTGTTGCATTATTGTAGAGGCGAGACTACTGTCCTCACCAGTCTGCACATTATCCAGGGTGTGTACCAGGGCAAGCGAAGGCCTGGGAATGTGACGGCAACAAGGAGGACCCGTATAGTGATGTTGGGGAGCGTAGGGTGTAAACAGAGGTCAGTATCAGGAGGTGACCCCTCTCTTTGTGGCCTTAATCTCAGGTGCAGTTTGGTGATCACTCCCCTCCGCTATAAAGTGTCATGGGTCTTATCAGCTGAAGCTGGTGACAGAATCTCATTCTATACACCAACCACTTTGAAGGAGCCTCTGGAAAAAGCAGTGGTGTTGTGGCAATTGTAGCTGCAATGCAAGTGAGGAGTTTGGTGTTATATATCTTTTGTCTGTGTTCCTGACCTTGTGTTGTATTATTGTAGAGGCGAGACTAGTGTCCTCGCCAGCCTGCACACTTACCAGAGTGAGTGCAGGTTAAACGAGCGTCTAGGCACATGATGGTGAGGGGAAGGACCCGCATAGAGATGTTAGGGAGCTTAGGGTGCAAACACGTCAGTGTCAGGAGATGACTCCTCTCCCTATAGCCAGTGTCTTCCTTCCATACCCTCTCTGTTGCTCACCCTTGTGTTGCGCAGCACTCTGGGAGTCCATACGCTCCAACATGACGTCTATATGGAGCAACACCACATGTTGCCTCCAGACCTGATACTTATCTGTTCTCCAGATGGCACAGAGACCATAAAAAAAGGACCATAAATAATCAAGAACAATCATAGTGTCCGTGACAAGCGCAGCCCTATCTGCAGCACATCCTGGAGCCTTGGCTCGCACAAAGATCAATTATTACGAGCGACTCTCTGGCAGCTGAAACATTTAGATTATCAGTCTTTCATACCCTGAACTCAGTGATCAATGAAAACAACAAGCTTAATATTTAACATTACAAAAAAAAGGAAAAAATATTCCAATAATAAAATCTCGTTTACATAAACACACCTCTGACTTAATGACACATCCCCTGAGCATAATGACACGCCCCTGAGCCTAATGACACGCCCCCGAGGACTGCAAACTCGCTTTCTGTAGCCTTCTAGTTACTTTTAGTGTGAAAATATAACCTCAAATGACTCAGACTGCTCGTGAGAAACATTTGATGATTTTTCTTAGTATCATCGTCCAAAAATAGTAACAGGAAGGGCGTAAAATAAAAGAAACATAAAAAATAAATTAGGGTTTGACAGACACACGGACATGATTTCCTGTGTTACTACACACAAATGCTCAAGGCAATAAAAATACCAACAACAAAAATAAACAGATAACAGAGAAAATTAATCGAAATCCAAAAAGCAAATAAAATGTTATAAACTGACTATTAAAGACGATCCCCATATTAATGGACGGGGCGGCGTTATCACTCAGACATTAAGTGAATGGTCTGGATTCCTCCCAATGGAGACTTCAGCAGGTGAACCGGTCTATCCACTTTTACCAGTGACAACATAAAAGGAAAATACAAGACCGCTCCCTAATAATCTACAACCAGGAAACCACTGTACTGCAAGATATAATGCCACACAGTGCCTTCACAATACCATATCCTCCTTATTATATTGACATACAGTGCACAAGTAATAGTACCATATCATTCCTAAAATATACCACCATACAGTGCCCTAATTATAGTACCCTACACTTCCTATATTATAATGCCATACAGTGCCCTAATAATAGTACCATACATTACCTAAACACTTCTTCCTACCTGGGGGCGAGATCACCGATTCCTCTAGGGTGGGGCATCTATGTGCATTGACCTCTCCCCTCCCTCCCACAGGATGGCAGGTTTAGCCGAGTGAGTGTTAGGCCCTTAGAAAAGATAAGGGCCCCTATCAATAGATAACCATTTACATTTCAGCATGACAGGATTATGTAAATTATAGCCTGATAATGGCATTACTTTTACCGACCAATCACATTCAAGCAGATGCCCGATTGGTCCATGTGGGTACGCTCCCGCGGTTCCTGAACTTTATTTACACTCCCATTTTAATAATTTTTATTTGCTTTAGTTTTTTCTTTTCCAAAACAATAGCATTCGCATATAGAGTAAGGGCCCTTTCACATCAGCGTTTCGTAATTCGCGCAGATCGGTGAAAAAACCGCATCTGCGCGTTGCCGCATAACGGTTCCACTTGCGGCACGGTTGCGGTTTTCCATAGGAAGTATAGGGGGACTTGCGGCAGATGCGGCAAGTGCGGTATTGCACTTGCGGCAGGTGCGCAGAGAAAAAAACGCGGCTTACTGCGTTTGTCTCTGCCGCAAGTGCAAAACTGCACTTGCGCACTGCCGCAAGTCGCCTATACTTTGCATGGCAAAAACGCAACCGCGCCGCAAGTGCAGCCGTAGCGGTAATCGCGGCAGATGCGTTTTTCACCGCATCTCCGCGATTGAAAAAACGCTGATGTGAAAGGGCTTAAACATAGGTGGCGCTATTTCACTGAATATTTAAAATTAAACTGCTCTACAAAAAAAACAAAACAGAAATCAGAGCGAGTGTAAAAGATGAGGCTTAGTCCTCTGAAGTGACAGAGCCGTGCTGCAATCTGCTACAAATCTAGAAGTGAGGCACATTGAGCATGACTAAGCAATTACATCACCGCAAAGATATCTAGGGGAAAACGGCATCAGTGACACAAACACTGCAAACCCAAGAATAATGCCGATATACACTGCCTGATCACTCCTTACTGCACTTCCGCCATCTCTTGCAGACATTTCCTTCCAAATATAACTGCTACTATGTGACGTGTAGAAGACGAGTTCCCATTTATGGGGAACTATTATAGTAGTTATATTCTTGTACATAGGAGCAGTATTATAGTAGTTATATTCTTGTACATAGGAGCAGTATTATAGTAGTTATATTCTTGTACATAGGAGCAGTATTATAGTAGTTATATTCTTGTACATAGGAGCAGTATTATAGTAGTTATATTCTTGTATATAGGGCAGTATTATAGTAGTTATATTCTTGTACATAGGGGCAGTATTATAGTAGTTATATTCTTGTACATAGGGCAGTATTATAGTAGTTATATTCTTGTACATAGGGCAGTATTATAGTAGTTATATTCTGTACATAGGGGCAGTATTATAGTAGTTATATTTTGTACATAGGGGCAGTATTATAGTAGTTATATTCTTGTACATAGGAGCAGTATTATAGTAGTTATATTCTTGTACATAGGAGCAGTATTATAGTAGTTATATTCTTGTACATAGGAGCAGTATTATAGTAGTTATATTCTTGTAATAGGGGCAGTATTATAGTATTATATTCTTGTACATAGGGGCAAGTATTATCTAGTACATAATATCTTAGTACTATAGGGGCATAGTATTAATCTTACATAGCTATGTATATTTTTTGTACATAGGGGCAGTATTATAGTAGTTATATTCTTGTACATAGGAGCAGTATTATAGTAGTTATATTCTAGTACATAGGGGCAGTATTATAGTAGTTATATTCTTGTACATAGGGGCAGTATTATAGTAGTTATATTCTTGTACATAGGAGCAGTATTATAGTAGTTATATTCTTGTATATAGGGCAGTATTGTAGTAGTTATAATCTTGTATATAGGGGCAGTATTATAGTAGTTATATTCTTGTACATAGGGGCAGTATTATAGTAGTTATATGTTTGTAACATAGGAGCAGTATTATAGTAGTTATATTCTTGTACATAGGAGCAGTATTATAGTAGTTATATTCCTTGTACATAGGGCAGTATTATAGTAGTTATATCTTGTAATAGGGCAGTATTATAGTAGTTATATTCTTGTACATAGGGCAGTATTATAGTAGTTATATCTTATTGGGCAGTATTATAGTAGTTATATTCTTGTACATAGGGCAGTATTATAGTAGTTATATTCTTGTACATAGGGGCAGTATTATAGTAGTTATATTCTTGTATATAGGAGCAGTATTATAGTAGTTATATTCTTGTACATAGGGGCAGTATTATAGTAGTTATATTCTTGTATGTAGGCCAGTATTTTTCTCCCCTCCATATTCCTCTTCTACCATCAGTACAGTACACACAGGACCTCTATTCCTCCTTCAGATGCCACCTCTACCCCGGGATCGTGCCCTTCATACCTCGCCCATCAGCTCCAGTATTTGCCTCCTGACAATGTGTATAGAAAGTTTTCCTCAATAATAATCTCAGTTGTAGCCGCAGCTCCTATTATAATCCTATGGTGAATTGTAGTTTCCCTACAGACCGGCATGTGGTGTATCTGCAGACTGGCACAGGGTCCCATGGGCAGTGGTTTGGCGCGGTGGCACAGGCAGACAGTGCGTTATTATGTGTGGTCATCTTAGCCACGAGTTGGGGTTGATACAGTGGCTCAACAGGTGTCTACTGCCCATCTGGTAGCCCGGCACAGGGGGTATATTGACTGGCACCACTGCACAATTGCTGGGTTTTTGCAGACCATCTCTCTATCAGATACCCTGCAGATTTCTCACCATCTCATTATAGACCCGCTGCCGCTCAGAAGTAAAAAAATCTGGAAATAGAAGACGCCAGGCGACGTGCCCATATTATTAATGTCCGCAGCTGATTCACACCTCGCCATCCTCACCTTGTGTACAGCAGATACAGATCTGGGGATGAATCAGCAACAACATGGAGAAAGCGGACCTGAGGGATGGAGAGGGAGGGGGGAGAGACAGCTGCAGCTACCTGATATATAGAATGGAGGAGACTCTGGGGAGACATCACCACCACCTGGAAACACCGACCCCACCAGAGACTGCTGTATGACAGAATACATGATGGGGAGAGAAGCAGAACAAAAAGGCTTAGATACACAGCTCAGCACTCATAATGGATAGATACACTGGCTGTTCCTCATCCAGTTGTTGACATTTCATAATTTATCTGTTTGGGCTCATGATTCTGATGCATTAATATGTTAATACTTTTTCCAGTCTGCAGCGACCACTAGGGGGCGCACACATTCAACTGACAGTATGAATCTGGATATAATCAGCCCCCTCTAGTGGTGGGTTTGGGTGTAACAGAATTCCATGACAAGATCAGGACCATCAGTGAGCTTACATGACTGTATAAATCTTTATCTAGTGAGCTCCCTCTAGTGGTGGTGTAAAAATCTGTATGTAGTGAGCTCCCTGTAGTGATGACTGTATAAATATGTATGCAGTGAGCTCCTAGTGGTGAATATATCAATCTGTATGTAGTAAGCGCCCTGTAGTGGTGACTGTATAAATCTGTAGGCAGTGAGCTCCCTCTAGTGGAGGCTGTATAAATCTGTATGTAGTGAGCTCCCTTAGTGGTGACTGTACAAATCTGTAGGCAGCGAGTGTCACGGTGTAGGGAATAATGATAAGGGAATGGCAAGGTAACCAGGGAAGACTAGTCTGACCCTAGTCTAGGAACCTCGAATGACCCTGATCCCGAAGGTATCTCTGATGGTGAGAAGGTTCGGGCCTTCAGCCTCTCCCTAACCTCCGCCACCGGCCCTGCGCTATTCCCCCTCACCTCCCTCCACAGAACCGGGATACAGCAACTCCAAAGGACCTCAGCTACACAAACACACAGAACTGCACAGCATGGTGGCTTCCAGGCACAGAGAGAAACTATCAGCAGCACCTCCTGGTGGAAGGAGAGGCTACTTAAAGGCTAGGGGAGGAGACTTCAGGTGAGTCACACATTAACCCCTCAACCAGCGTTGAACCTCATAGTGAATGCAGTTCTGGAGCACAACACAGGAGGCCAGGACCTTCACAACTATCAACCATGCAGCTCTTGAAGAACAAACACATACACAGCAGCATCCAGCTGACTGTATAAACCTGTATGCAGTGATCTCTTTCTAGTGGATAGTGAAGGAAAATGATATCACTAAGGATGCTTTCACACTGGCGTTTATTAAAATACGGCAGATCCAGACAAAAAAACGATCTGCTGCATTTTCCAACTAACGGCCACACTTGCGGCAGGCCCCATGCATGTCTATGGGGCTTGCGGTAAGTGTGCGGCAATTGCAGTTTCGGCAGTTGCGGAAAAAAAAAACACTGCTGACCTCGTTTTTTCGCGGCCGCACCTTACCGCAAGCCCCATACACAATGCATGGGGCCTGCCGCAAGTGTACTGCAAGAGCGGCCGTTAGGCAGGACCCTCGGCAAATGTGGTTTTTTGGACAAAAATAAAAAATAAAAAGCTAGTGTGAAAGGGGCCTTAGTGAAGCAGCTGGAGTTTTTCTGACTGCAGCCACCACTAGGGGGAGCACACATTGAACTGAATGATAAATCTTTATGTGGTTAACTCCCTCTACTGGTGGCTGTAACAGAATTAAATTGTTTATTAACAAACAAGTTTGGGAGGTTAACATCCCTATTGTCCACCACTAGGGGGAGCACACATTAAATGGGCTATATAAATCTGTACACGGTCAGCTCCCTCTAGTGGTGGGTGTAAGTGTAACAGAATTCTATTATTAATAGAAGCAGATGGAGTTTTTCTTTTAGGGGCCTCTACTAATAGGAGCACATATTGAACTGACTCTAAACCAGTATGTAGTCAGCTTCTCTAGTGGTGAGTGTAGACGTAACAGAATTATATTGGTAAGAGAAGCAGCTGGAATTTTTCTGTTATGGCCACCTCTAGCGGGAGCAGACAATGCCCTAACTTTAAACCTGTATGTGGTTATCTCTTGGGTGTAGTTCTAACAGAGTTGTATTAGTAATAGAAGCAGCTGAAGTTTTTCAGATTGCAGCCACCACTAGGGGGAGCACACATTGAACTGACAGGGAAAAACTGTACGGACTCAGCTCCCTCTAGTGGGAAGTGAAGGAAAATTTTATTATTAATAGAAGGTGCTGAAGTTTTTCTGCTGTGACCTCCACTAAGTGGAGCACACATTGAACTGTCTCAAAAATAGTATGTGGTCAGCTCCCTCTAGTGGTAGGTATATATGTAACAGAATTGTCTTGTTAAAAGAAGGCTGAGTTTTCCAGACTGCGCCCATCACTAGGGGAGCACACATTGAACTGACTCTTAACCTGTATGCGGTCAGATTCCTCTAGTGGCGAGTGCAAGTATAACAGAGCTGTACTGCTATGAGAAGCCCCTGGAGTTTTTCTGTTGTGGCCTCCACCAGAGGGAGCAAACACTGAACTGACTCAACCTGTATGCGGTCAGCTCCCCCTAGTGGTGAGTGTACGTATAACAGAATTGTATTGTTAAGAAAGGCAGCTGGAGTTTTTCAGACTGCGGCCACCACTAGGGGGAGCACACATTGAACTGACTCTTAATCTGTATGCGGTCAGCTCCCTCTAGTGGGATGTAGGTATAACAATGTGTAGTTTGGTGAAGCAGCTGTAGTATTGGGTGTCATGAGGGGTGTATGTATTTATGGCGTGTACTCCCCCCGTGGTGAGTTTATCTGATTGCGTATGCTGGGCGCTTAGGTTGTTATCTGGGGCCCTGTAGACGCCTCTCCACCATAACAGAAAAAATATTCTATCCAAACTACTATACAAGGCCAGCGCAGGGACGACAGCGATAAATGTGGGATTATGTGACAGACACCAGAGACGGCGTCGTACGCATCCGCACACATTTCCTCCAAGTTTGGTATTTTCCACAGATGCTCAGTTTGGCCTCGGAGATGATCGAGGGTTTTTATTTTTTTCAGGACTATAATAGGAATAGAGGAGACAATCTGTTACCTGGGAAGAAAGATAAGTGATAAAGTCCACAAAAAACACACCTAGGTGGGGTTACTGCCTATGCACAGCTTCTACTGAACCAATCACTTGGCTGCTTTCATGAGGGTTCAGCTTAATCTACAAGTAATGTGATGAATGCGGCATAATAGAGCGGTATAATGGAATCCATCATTATAACCAGCCCCGAGACGGGGTTCACTTACTAAATATTGATTATTGAGGCTCACGCTCCAAGCGCCAGAGGAGGACAGAGCCAAGGACACGGGCAAACCAAGAGACAAAGCATCTGATCTGTCCCTCCGGCCCAGGTACATGTGGAGACACTCACAGGTTCCTCTGCCCTTCAGGCCTCCATCAATCACTATATGGCGGCACATCAGGGTCATCCTATGTCCAGCACCGACCTGCAGCCATCACCAGAGACGTAGGAAAAGGTAGAATAAGCCGGAAACACACAGTACACACCTGAACAACAAACAGTCAGGCCGCAGAGGTATACAGAGCTGAGAACACCACGTATACCCACCCTGAGAACAAATAGGATACCCAGAGCTTATATAAAGGAGTTATACTGAACCTCGAGTGTCATTTTCCTGTACCCCCAGTGTCAGTATCCTGTACCCCCAGTGTCAGTATCCTATACCCCCAGTGTCAGTATCCTATACCCCCAGTGTCAGTATCCTATACCCCCAGTGTCAGTATCCTATACCCCCAGTGTCAGTATCCTATACCCCCAGTGTCAGTATCCTATACCCCCAGTGTCAGTATCCTATACCCCCAGTGTCAGTATCCTATACCCCCAGTGTCACTATCCTGTACCCCCAGTGTCACTATCCTGTACCCCCAGTGTCTTTATCCTGTACCCCCAGTGTCTTTATCCTGTACCCCCAGTGTCTTTATCCTGTACCCCCAGTGTCTTTATCCTGTACCCCCAGTGTCAGTGTCAGTATCCTGTACCTCCAGTGTCAGTGTCATTATCCTGTACCCCCAGTGTCACTATCCTGTACCCCCAGTGTCACTATCCTGTACCCCCAGTGTCACTATCCTGTACCCCCAGTGTCACTATCCTGTACCCCCAGTGTCACTATCCTGTACCCCCAGTGTCACTATCCTGTACCCCCAGTGTCACTATCCTGTACCCCCAGTGTCATATTATCCTGTACCCCCAGTGTCATATTATCCTGTACCCCCAGTGTCACTATCCTGTACCCCCAGTGTCACTATCCTGTACCCCCAGTGTCAGTATCCTGTAACTCCAGTGTCTTTATCCTGTACCCCCAGTGTCAGTATCCTGTACCCCCAGTGTCACTATCCTGTACCCCCAGTGTCACTATCCTGTACCCCCAGTGTCACTATCCTGTACCCCAGTGTCACTATCCTGTACCCCCAGTGTCACTATCCTGTACCCCCAGTGTCACTATCCTGTACCCCCAGTGTCACTATCCTGTACCCCCAGTGTCACTATCCTGTACCCCCAGTGTCACTATCCTGTACCCCAGTGTCACTATCCTGTACCCCCAGTGTCAGTATCCTGTACCCCCAGTGTCAGTATCCTGTACCCCCAGTGTCAGTATCCTATACCCCCAGTGTCAGTATCCTATACCCCCAGTGTCAGTATCCTATACCCCCAGTGTCAGTATCCTATACCCCCAGTGTCAGTATCCTATACCCCAGTGTCAGTATCCTATACCCCCAGTGTCAGTATCCTATACCCCCAGTGTCACTATCCTGTACCCCCAGTGTCACTATCCTGTACCCCCAGTGTCACTATCCTGTACCCCCAGTGTCACTATCCTGTACCCCCAGTGTCACTATCCTGTACCCCCAGTGTCAGTATCCTGTACCCCCAGTGTCAGTATCCTGTACCCCCAGTGTCAGTATCCTGTACCCCCAGTGTCTTTATCCTGTACCCCCAGTGTCTTTATCCTGTACCCCCAGTGTCATTATCCTGTACCCCCAGTGTCAGTATCCTGTACCTCCAGTGTCAGTGTCATTATCCTGTACCCCCAGTGTCAGTATCCTGTACCCCCAGTGTCAGTATCCTGTACCCCCAGTGTCAGTATCCTGTACCCCCAGTGTCAGTATCCTGTACCCCCAGTGTCAGTATCCTGTACCCCCAGTGTCAGTATCCTGTACCCCCAGTGTCAGTATCCTGTACCCCCAGTGTCAGTATCCTGTACCCCCAGTGTCAGTATCCTGTACCCCCAGTGTCAGTATCCTGTACCCCCAGTGTCAGTGTCAGTATCCTGTACCTCCAGTGTCATTATCCTGTACCCCCAGTGTCATATTATCCTGTACCCCCAGTGTCACTATCCTGTACCCCCAGTGTCACTTATCCTGTACCCCAAGTGTCATTATCCTGTATACCCCAGTCAGTTGTCAGTGTCAGTATCCTGTACCTCCAGTGTCAGTGTCATGTATCCTGTACCCCAGTGTCATTATCCTGTACCCCCAGTGTCAGTATCCTGTACCCCCAGTGTCAGTATCCTGTACCCCCAGTGTCAGTATGTACAGTCTATCCTGTACCTCCAGTGTCATTATCCTGTACCCCCAGTGTCATTATCCTGTACCCCCAGTGTCATTATCCTGTACCCCCAGTGTCATTATCCTGTATCTCCCAGTGTCATTTATCCTGTACCCCAGTGTCATTATCCTGTACTCCCAGTGTCTATTATCCGTGTACTCCCAGTGTCAGTGTCATTATCCTGTACCCCCAAGTGTCAGTGTCATTATCCTGTACTCCCAGTGTCAGTGTCATTATCCTGTACCCCAAGTGTCAGTATCCTGTACCCCCAGTGTCATTATCCTGTACCCCCCAGTGTCATTATCCTGTACCCCCAGTGTCAGTGTCATTATCCTGTACCCCAAGTGTCAGTATCCTGTACCACACAGTGTCATTATCCTGTACTCCCAGTGTCATTATCCTGTACCCCAGTGTCATTATCCTGTACCCCCAGTGTCATTATCCTGTACCCCCAGTGTCATTATCCTGTACCCCCAGTGTCAGTGTCATTATCCTGTACTCCCAGTGTCAGTGTCATTATCCTGTACTCCCAGTGTCAGTGTCATTTATCCTGTACCCCCAGTGTCAGTGTCATTATCCTGTACTCCCAGTGTCAGTGTCATTATCCTGTACTCCCAGTGTCATTATCCTGTACCCCCAGTGTCATTATCCTGTACCCCCAGTGTCAGTGTCATTATCCTGTACTCCCAGTGTCAGTGTCATTATCCTGTACTCCCAGTGTCAGTGTCATTATCCTGTACCCCCAGTGTCAGTGTCATTATCCTGTACTCCCAGTGTCAGTGTCATTATCCTGTACTCCCAGTGTCATTATCCTGTACCCCCAGTGTCATTATCCTGTACTCCCAGTGTCAGTGTCATTATCCTGTACTCCCAGTGTCAGTGTCATTATCCTGTACTCCCAGTGTCAGTGTCATTATCCTGTACTCCCAGTGTCAGTGTCATTATCCTGTACTCCCAGTGTCAGTGTCATTATCCTGTACTCCAGTGTCAGTGTCATTATCCTGTACTCCCAGTGTCAGTGTCATTATCCTGTACTCCCAGTGTCAGTGTCATTATCCTGTACCCCAGTGTCAGTGTCATTATCCTGTACCCCAAGTGTCAGTCATTATCCTGTACCCCAGTGTCATTATCCTGTACCCCAGTGTCATTATCCTGTACTCCCAGTGTCATTATCCTGTACCCCAGTGTCATTATCCTGTACCCCCAGTGTCATTATCCTGTACCCCCAGTGTCATTATCCTGTACCCCCAGTGTCATTATCCTGTACCTCCAGTGTCATTATCCTGTACCCCAGTGTCATTATCCTGTACCCCCAGTGTCATTATCCTGTACCCCCAGTGTCAGTATCCTGTACCCCCAGTGTCAGTATCCTGTACCCCAGTGTCAGTATCGTACCCCAGTGTCAGTATCCTGTACCCCCAGTGTCAGTATCCTGTACCCCCAGTGTCAGTATCCTGTACCCCCAGTGTCAGTATCCTGTACCCCCAGTGTCAGTATCCTGTACCCCCAGTGTCAGTATCCTGTACCCCCAGTGTCAGTATCCTGTACCCCCAGTGTCAGTATCCTGTACCCCCAGTGTCAGTATCCTGTACCCCCAGTGTCATTATCCTGTACCCCCAGTGTCATTATCCTGTACCCCCAGTGTCATTATCCTGTACCCCCAGTATGATCATCAGTTTTCTGGACTCTGTATCCGTTCTCCTTTCTGTCCTCGCTTCCCTCCATCCACTGCAGCAGCCAGAAAAGCCGAGGAAAATAATACAGTGAATTCCATATAACTAATGGTCCCAGGGATCCATGGTTCGGCTGCGTGGGAGGAGAGGAGCAGCACAAATCTAGTACGGCTCTGTCTACCAGCTGTGGATCAGCAATGCTGTATGGGGGGGTTAATATGCAATTTATTATCTCCTGGAAGGTAAGAGTCAGCTATAGGAGAAAGGTGAACAAAATCAATGGGGGTGTATGTGATACCAGCGCAACATACAGAATTATCTATAGAGGATGCAACTGTAGCAAAACCTCAGCGGTGAGTAAACGACAAAAGGTGCCTCATTTATCATAATTGTCGGGAAAAACAAAGACGAGGGAGACTCCATGATTACAGATGATCATACATTGTGATGTTCCATAGTCTCATACATCCCCTTAAAGGATTATTCCCGTCTCCATATAGATGTATATGGTTGGAGAGCGCATATAAATTAAAGCACTTTTGCAATTTACTGCTTTAAAATATTCATCCGTTCTTGAGATATTAACACTTTTCTTTTGCTTACAGTTTTGTTACCATGGAGACCGACCACCGCTGCTGTGTAGCTCGTAAGAAAAGAAAAGATACTGTAAACTCTGGGCATGTTCTGCTGTCTAGCAGCGGTGGTCGGTCACCAAGGCAACGAGGTGTAAACAGAAGAAAAATGTTAATATCTCATGAACGGCTGGAAATTTTTAAAAGTAGTAAATTGCAAAATTACTTCTATTTACAATCACAATCTGAAAATACCCTTATTATAAAAAAATTAATTAACCCTTTAAATCACTTGGATGGCCATATTTCTTTTGCTGGGTGATGGTAATACTCCCTGGATGTGTAATAATATCGATAATGTTGTATATCTCTTCATACTACACCAAAGACAGATGGAAAAAAAAAAAAAAAAAAAAAAGGACAGAACATCTGGATCTTATGAGCCTTTAATGTGGAAAGAAGCAGCATTTCTAAGAAATGGTAAAAAGATCAGAGAACCGGGAGGGTGTGAGCGGCCGGACAACCTGGAGGAGCCGATCAGTCAAAAAGGATTAAGAAAAGTGGAGAGTGACTCATCCCGGTGTCATCCTGTCCTTACAGAGGACCTGGTCCTTCGTCATTATGGCAAACACTAAGCAATTCAACCTAAAGTCACGAGCCTGGAGGACTCCATTACTGAGCTTCATCGGAAAAGGGAAGGGTTCAGATCAAGGAGAGCATTGTTTTGCCCCTATAAAGGGTAATGGGAATTGTGAACGGCTTGCCAAACATTTTCATGAAAAGTACTGCTTTTAAAGCTGCAGCTGCATCCCCCTCCTCTGCCACTACCTATTTCTATTAACGGTTTTAGACTAAAAACATTCTTCACAAAGTGTAAGGCTGCGTTCACACGCTGCGTATTTGTCGCTTTTTTTATGCGCGTCTTTTTAAGGGGAAACACGCGCGTAAAAAAAAAAAGCGCGAGAGAACAACTTCAATTGCGTTTTTTTCCATTGCTTATAATGGGGCCTATGGAAAAAACGCGCATAAAAAAAAACTGGAAAGAATTGACATGTTCATTCTTTTTACACGCGCGTTTTTTGCTCTAAAAACGCTGCGTAAAATTACGCGACGTCTGAATGGCACAAAGTGAATGTCAATTCACTTTGCTGGGAAACGCAGACGCACATGCATTTTTGGAGCAAATACGAGCGTAAAAAAACGCGACAAATACGCAGCGTGTGAACGCAGCCTTACCGTCATTTAAATTTTTATTTAATAATAATGTAGAGCAAGTGGTCATAATAAACCTAATATACATCATTAGAAAATTCTGATTGAAAACTATTCATAAACGTTCCACAAGGTGTCCCCACTGCACTGTGTGTGAAGCAGACTTATGTTCATTATCACTCAGATCTGTCTTCAGTGAATACGGGGCACTATATAAGGTAAAAGGGGCGTGTCCTACACTGCTGACTGGAGATGGTGAGGAAACAATGTATCAGATAGGTTACAGCACAGCGCTAAGCAGAGTAATGTCAGAAGGTCAGGAAGAGTGCAAACTCCTCGTCTGGCTCCACACAGCTCACATCTCTGTTAACCCCTTCCTAGTGCTCAGTCACAATCTCCGTTACCCCTTGTCTGCTGCCTCCCCGCACAGCTCACTATCTCTGATCTTGTCCTTTTTCTGCTGTCACATTGCACTGCTCCCTATCAGCTGCTGCCCTCGACCACATAGCCATAAAAATGTAGTTTTTAAAAGAACACACAAAAATGTGAGAAAATAAGTCATATGGCACAAAAAAAAAAAAAAGCATTATCTTAGCTGCTATGTGACCCATCATTAACAACCAGTGCAGTATTGGGTTTTTGTTTTTTCCAATTAAATGACATTTACACTTTAAGCCGGTGTAACACATCAGTGTATAAAGGTCTGAGTACAGACCGTGATGTACGGAGAGGGCAAGGCAAGGGCGTAACTACAACAGACGCAGGGGTTGCAACGGCACCCAGGTCATCGAGTCTAGGAGCCCATAAAGTCCCCTTTCACCCAGGAGTCCCCAAAAATCTGGGAAAGTTGGTAAGATCATCTTACTAGGAAGACACGTCTTCTTCACTTTTCTCTACTTACTGAAACACTGCTTTTTCCCCTAAAATACTGATTTTAAGGCAGCAGCAGTACCCCCTCCTCTCCCACCACCTATTATATTAAATGGTTTTACACTAGAAACAATTATGGGAAATGTTTTGAACACTTAAGCTGGTTTAACACATCAGTGTATCATGGTCCAAGTCCAGACCATGATGAGATGACACGGCCAAGGGTGTAACTACAATAGGCACAGGGTTTGCAATCACACCCAGACCCCTATTATTTATTGGCCTTCAATTCAATCTTGAGCCATGGCGACTTGATGGATGAACACTCTATAGGAAGACTGATGTTGCGCCAACCTACATAAGACCCCGCCAGGGTCTCACCACAGCCCAGGGAGGCCCGCCAGGGTCTCACCACAGCCCAGGGAGGCCCGCCAGGGTCTCACCACAGCCCAGGGAGGCCCGCCAGGGTCTCACCACAGCCCAGGGAGGCCCGCCAGGGTCTCACCACAGCCCAGGGAGGCCCGCCAGGGTCTCACCACAGCCCAGGGAGGCCCGCCAGGGTCTCACCACAGCCCAGGGAGGCCCGCCAGGGTCTCACCACAGCCCAGGGAGGCCCGCCAGGGTCTGGAGCCTAAGAAGCTGAAAAAGTGCCTTTGCAATAATTTGTAATAACTGGGGGCCCTGTTGAAGCTTTTCGCAATGGACGCATTAGCTTCAGGCTACACCACATACACCCATGAGACTGTTGAGTTGACTCAGAAGATGCCCAACCAGTCCGTACACCACAGTCCATATTCATACCATGATACATAAATGTGTGACCAGTCCAGCCCCCCCAAAAAAAAAAACTGTGTAAAACTGTTAATACAAAACAAAAGAGGGAGAGGAGGGGGATGCAGCTGCAGCTTTAAGAATCAGTATTTTATTCTGGTTTCACACCAGTGTATGTGTCTGGCATATAGACGCACACACAGTACAAATGCTGCCATACTCATGTGAACACAGAGGAGATTCTCTGCTTGCATTCACATCAGTATGGTGCCCGGCCAGCCAATCAGCAGTCTTGCCGGCGGTCGGGAGATCATTTCTATGGAGATTTCAATGTGATCTGCAGCATTCTCCTGCGCTGTCATGCGTTTGACACTGCGGATCCATTGAGATCCATGCATTCTTTATGCGCTTGCTGATAAAACAAGTTCCCGTGAACACGGGTGCTTTTAAAAGACACATCCAAACGCAAACGCAGCCATACGCAGGTACGATGCACTCCCATGTTAAACATAGGAACACAATGAGCATGCGTTTGGCTGCATTCCGTTACGCTGCGTTCCGAACGCAAATGTGAAAGCGGCCTTAGTTAAACAATGAGAACAAATCAATTAATTGTAAGAAAAATATTGGGGTATTTGCCATTCTTGGAAAAATATGAAGGCTGGAAAAATCAGGGGTAGGTAAATAATGTGCGGTGGTGAAATCGTATGCAAAGGAGTGAAAATAAGACAAAAAAATAATAAACATTCCAAAAATGTATGAATTAGGTTCCTGCCATTATATAACAAAATGGCATTTTTTTTAAATAGATTTTTTGGCAAATGACAAATGACAGGAGTGATTTGTGATTGTTGGGTTAACCTGACCCTGCGTAAACCAAATATTACAAACAATCTAACTGTCGGGCAAGGCGGGTGACCCAACCGGAAGAACGCGTTCATGACAATGGGCCAGGAGGAATGAATGTCACCGCCACTTGTGCCACATAACATCAGACTTCTCACCATCATCCCCCGGAACGGAGGATTTACACACAATGAAGAATATAAACATCAGCAACTCAGGAGTAGCAGCGCTCTTAAGAATAAAAACAGGGTTTTGTCTTTCCTTAAGAGGACCATGACCTAACCCTAAGTGATTTGGAAGAGGAGGGTGCGCTGGTATCTCTGCCAGGTATGAAATAGGACATCTTCACACAGAGGGGGGAGGAGGGTTCTGTGAATTTTTTTGAAAAAAAAAAAAAAAAAAAATTCTCTAAAAACTCTTCCAGTTTATTGTTATACTGTTTATTTGAGGTTTTCTTGAGCTTTTAAAAAAGGGACACAAACTAAGCAAACAATCCAAGTTTTCTAGGAAGATTTTGGAAAGTTTACTCTCCAAAAACACTCACCCAAAAGAAACCTCTGTGAAGACACCATAAGTAGACCTTTTGGTGCAGAAACACCACATTTTTCAGACGTTTGGAAGAGGATATGAAGAATTTTCGTTTAGTTTTTGTTCAAATATTGCTTGAAAAACTCTGTGTGCACATAGCCTAAGGGTTTGTACATACTGAGTGTATTTGCTGAGGTTTTGGAGCTAAAAATCAGCAGAAAGAAATAATCACTAGTGCCACCCACGAGGAAGCCAACTTGCATGTTTTAGCGCCACCCACGAGGAAGCCAACTCGCATGTTTTAGCACCACCCATGGGGAAACAACATGCTTTTGTAGAGTTTTGAGCTTCTAAGTAGGATATGGATATTTTTTTTCTCTCCGTGTATGCATCCAATACTGATCTGAACTGGTCAAGTGCCATCTTGGCTAGAAGATGAAGCAAGGAGACCAGCAGAGGACTCGGGCAACAACACAGGAGTAGCAGGAGATCACAACATGAAAGGTATATTTTTTAACTATAAAAAAAACAAAACATGTATTGAAGTTTATGGAGGGCCAATCCCTCATCTCAAAACGATCCATAAAATGTATTCTCATAATTCTACGCCAAATTAATGCTCCATTTTGAGTTCATCATCTCATTTTACAAAGAAAGGAAACACTCACTAACACCACCCATGAGGAAGCCAATTTACATGTTTTACCTATAAAGCATTGCTTTTCTTATTTTGTCTTCCTAAGGAGTGTCAAAAATCTATTTAAAATTAATTAAGATGTAAAAAAAAAAAATATAAATAAATAATCAGATCATCATCCTCGCTCCATTATGAACTTACCTTCAGGTTTCCCTTCAATCCTAATAGAACACAAATAGAAGACAGATCTCAAGCGAGTGACGAGTTCCGGCTGTTCCCTCCAAACTTCTGCCTCTATTTGACTTTCCTTATTATATTAGAGAGATCCGTCTACTACAGGCAAGAATTCCTGACCAAGTCCCGACCTGCTCGTAGCCACAGAAAGGACACAGCGAGGAGTTCAGAAACTTCTCACCGGGGAACGCCCATGTTATCTGTCATCAGGAATTCACGCGACCAAGTCTCTCCAGATGAAGCCGCCAATTACGAGTGATAGAGAAACCAATTAAATCAATCCAATCATTTTTGGACTTGGTGTCACGGCCTCTTTGTCTTCCCGTTAATGACAATAATTACCGGTGTGACACATCAGGTGTCTGTATACACATACTTAGATATGTGCCTACGGCATTGGCTTTTTATGATCATGGCTTTATTGTTTATTTGTGGTTTTTAACGATTTTCTGTATCGCAACATATATTTATGGGACTATAAAATAATGCCGCCTTATCGTGTCATATGGCAGCTAGGATACAAAAAATGATAGCGGCCAAGACTAAAAAACTCCACGTGGCCCAGTTCTATAATTCAAGTATGCACATTTGGCCCAACTGGTTCCTGTACAGACTATGGCTTCTAGCCACATAGATCCGGTTGGCCTCTAAGCGAGCTGGAATAACCGTGAACACAAAGCTAGGGGACCATAACTCGGACCTGGCTGCCTAAACGTCATTCAAGTGTTCCTTAGGAACCACAGGGAGATGCAGAACACCAAGACCCTAAATAGAAAAGGCGTTCAGAGATAGAAAAGAACCCAAGATGACGAAACATCAAACATGCATATACAGTGAGAAGATTGACGTTCTTACTGAAAGCAAGAATAGCCTTCTACTACCTAATAATTAACAGGAGGAAGGATTAGAATAGATAGAGGTCAAAGCACAAAGATTAACCCTAGCCGGTCTCTATCAGGCAGGCATAAACCCTTGTCAGTGTGGCTGGAACTCCAAGCAGGATCCACTTAGGAATATACCCAGCATTAAAGACTAGCAAGGGGAAGGTATAAAAAGCTGCACTCGCAATGTGATAGGGCAGATTAAATTAAGAAATTAAAACACCTCGTGACCAAAAAAAAGAACGAAACAAAGCTAAAAGATAATCAGCACTTTGATAGCGAGTGAACCTGCTGTGGCTCAGAGGAGAAGAAGGACCCAGTCGCCAGATCGAATCCCGAGGCATGATACCTTACAAAATGAGCATTAATGTGCTTTATAGTTGTTCTATATAGAAACCAAATATGCTCCAAAAAATGAGTGTGAAAAAAACAAATCAAAATAAGCCATCACTTTTGTTAACAATCCCAAATTTGTCAGGACTGTTTTGGTTTCATTAAAGATTCTGGGTAACTCGGGGGCTGTCCTGGACTAAAGAAAAGGGGTGAGTTATTCTCTAAACTCCACCCAAAAGTGGGTAGTCCTGCTTCTTTTGGGGGAATTCATCCATGGAGTCTAGAAAAAAAAAAAAAAAAAAAAAAAAAAAAACCAGCCTAAAAGGTGCTTGAAAGAGGACCTGTAAGCACATCAAAAATGGTGAGTTTTTTTTTTTAATTATTATTTCCTTCCTGCTGCCCCACCCCCCTGAGTATTCAGATTTTTTTTAAGCCAACCATATGGTTCCAGAGATAAGAGTAGTTTAATTGTTTGGATTTTTATGGCCTGTACCGAGGGGGCGTTGGTTGTCCACAGGGTAATAACGCAATGCAGCCTAAAGACACGCCCCCGAGGATCCCATCATCCACGCTTTCTTTTTAAAGACTATGAAAATAATAATAGAAATTCTCCCATCTCAGGACCCTTAAAAGCAAAAAAAAAAAAAATTCAGGGGAGCAGAAGAGTAAAATAAGAGGAAAAGCTGAACACTTGACAGGTCTTCTTTAAAGGGTACACAAAGCAAATTCCATCATTCCTCTTTCTTCCATAAATAATCCTTTTCTCCTTTTCTTATAATAAAGGACTAAAAAGGGACCGGCCTACTATTTCCATTCAGCACACAGCCATGCCTATAATAGATTATTGTACTTGGATTGGTTCCCCCTCTGAAGATTCATTTCTCCTACAAGCTTCCTCACCCGACCTCTGGTGGCTTTGTGTCTAGTTGTGATAATTCACTTATATGTACATGTGTTAATGATATTTGCAGCTCGATTTACACGCTCTACTTTACAAATTTATCTATACCGGCCCTTTAAGAGGTAGGACATATGCCAACCCTTCTATCTGTGTAGTATAGTCAGCTAAACTTTTGTGAAGTGATCACTGATCTGTGAGCACCATGTGATAGAGCAGGGGGAGCTGAGAAAATCGATATATAACACGTGGGGAAAATAGCTAATATAACTTGTACTTTTAGCCTTTTAGGAGTCCAGTGGGCAGTTCTACTCACTAGCACCGCCCACTTGACTCATTAATCTAAAAAGTTAAAAATTACAAGTTATTCTAAATATTTTCCAGTAAAGCTATATATCAATCTTCTCAGCTCCGCTTGCTCTACAACATGGTGCCATTATCGGACTGTATATTCATTGTGACAGATTCCCTTACCAGAGAAAAATGATAACATAAGTCAATGTGTGACTGTCAGGATCCTCCTCATTCTGGCAGACTGGACATATTACATAGTCACCCTATATCTGAGTACATTTGTGCAGGTCCTATAGGGCTTAGACAATTTGTATCATCTTCTATAGCTTTCCAACTGTTTTTAGCCTAGCACTAATACAAGTAAATGCTGATCTGTCAGCCTAAGGAAGGAAGGAAAAGGCCAAAACACGCAGATTGTGGTCTGTAACTGGACGAAATATCGTATACCCCGACTGCAGGAAATGGTTAATGGGTTTTGTGAGACAGTCAAAGGCAATATGGGTATAAGGAGCTGTAGAGAGCTGACATCTTGTATTGTTCTCTGCACTCAGATTACTTCCTTCACTCTTTATTGTAGTGGGAACTTTATGATCCTGCATTTCGGCTGCCAAGATCCTTGTCCTGAAAGGGCCAAATCCCTGGGGCTGTCTGCAGTCACACCCGGCCCCCAGGAGCCTTTTTGTAGCCTCTTTGAAGACCTGTTTAATAAGGTCGAAATGGCAAAAAGGTGACATTCCTGAGGATGCCTCTTCTGCAGCAGGATCCTCCCCCCTCAGGGATGCTAGAAGTGTCATATATCCATACTACCCTGGTGATACAGCTACAGATGGGGAATGATGACACTACCAGGTTAGGAGGTTGGAGAGGACCAAATCAATGTCATACACACGTCTACCAGGAACTCTTCACTTCCCGTATACAACCTGCTAATGGAAAGCTTGGCATAATCCCTCCAATTATTTTTTACAACTATTATCATTACTTTACAGGTACAGTATAGGGCACAGGCACCGCGCCGCCACAGCCCACCGGCACAGCCACTGGGCCGCCACAGCCACTGGGCCGCCACAGCCCACAGCCACTGGGCCGCCACAGGCACTGGGAGGGAGGCCACAGCCCACCGGCACAGACACTGGGAGGGAGGCCACAGCCCACCGGCACAGACACTGGGAGGGAGGCCACAGCCCACCGGCACAGACACTGGGAGGGAGGTCACAGCCCACCGGCACAGACACTGGGAGGGAGGCCACAGCCCACCGGCACAGACACTGGGAGGGAGGCCACAGCCCACCGGCACAGACACCGGGAGGCCACAGCCCACCGGCACAGACACCGGGAGGCCACAGCCCACCGGCACAGACACCGGGCCGCCACAGTCCACTGGCACAGACACCGGGCTGTTACAGTTGGAGGCAGAGACTCTTGGTGGTTACAGTCTACTCATTTGGGAATAAGGAGGTAATAGATGCAGGCATAGCACTGCTATAAAGTGTTGTTCTTGCTCCAGTGGATGCGGGACATAAGACGCTATGAACTGGAGGAGGTTCTCCTGCCAGTAATAAATGGTCCTGGTGGGTCCATCCGCAGGACCTGTGATCCTGGGTCCCACCAGTGGTATTATATGTGATCTCAATGTGACCCGTTCTTTTCTGGAATCAGTCCATGGAGGGCAGCTTGAGGACAGAGACCCAACTACACATAGATGATACAAACATCTGGAAGTTATTGACTTACAGAGAAGTTACGATGTTGGACGTCCATCTATTTTTCAGCCTCGACCTCAGTAAACAAGGCAGCCTACACATTGGCTGCCTCCACCCTCAATAAGGCCAACATAGCCTCCATTCATTGCCTCCAATTCCAAAATCTCCTAACAATGGGCCTGTGATGACAGCAGCCCGCACCCTGCAACCTGCCAGAATGTGGAAGATCAGTATTTGTGGTGTTCAGCGCATTCCTCAGATAGTCCTCGGGGTGTGTAGAGGGATAAATGGACGATATCAGGAATCTGCTATGTAATTAATCAGAATGGGAGGAGATCCAGCTAATCGCCAAGTCCCTACAGCTCTTATATCTGCAGGATGGAAGAGAGGGGAGACCCGGCCCCGAAATTCTCCAAATTAGGCCCCGATCCTAATAATTCCTTAAGGAGCCATATTCTGCCGAGGAGACGTCAACAAATTCTTCTGGCATCCAGCATAAACCATTGGTGATTACACAGACTATTATGAGCCCCAGAGCTTGCAATCTAATTTCCACAAACACATCACAGTCGATTTAATCAGAAACCAATTAATAAGATGATACACAAAGGGCCGGGACGCTGAGGGAACGCCAATTACACCGGTATCTGTCATCAGACACCGCACGGATTGTGACCAGAGTCATTATTACAGCGAAACCGAACATTAGACATCTGGGCAGATGCTGGTATGATAAACAATGGCTTAAATAGCAATTCCCCAACGGTTCATTATAGCGCCCCCAGTGGAGACAGGATACAATTACAAGATCTCAAAAGTTGGAGAGATCCTGTATACAAAGATCACTAAGGAAAAAACATATCTATAAAGTCTGTATACAGCGTCACTAGATCAGATATAAGGGGCACGTGTCCCGTATAGGCACAATCCATCATGTCTGTGAAGTGGATCTGTCACATAGTATGACTGCAATAATGAGTCAGGACTGGCAAGAAATGCTGCAAAGTGGACTTATAATGGATACTGTATGTATGTATGTATGTATGTATGTATGTATGTATGTATATATGTATATATATATATATATATATATATATATATATATATATATATATATATATATATATATATATATATATACACACATACATACATACACACTTATATATGGACAGACACATGCATATTTATAGGCCGACATGTACATACACATATGACAGACACACAAACATATACACCCACACTATATATGCTGTGTATCTCTCATCTGGCACAGCTGTCTCTATCTGAGATCAGCCATTTCGGACCATACAATTCCCATATGGCAGCAGTCCCCCCTGTCATATATATGTCCTCCTTATATATCAGTAGTGTAAAAGTTATTAATTACAATAATCCAGACTATAAAGCCCAGACCTGGCGGCCCCTGCACCCACAGAGCTCAGGGCTACAAGCGCCTCCACAACTCAGTCCATACTTTGGATTTGTTGTATTCATTACAGAGAAATATGTATATAATTTTATCATCTATTTCTGCCCCCGAGTCCTCAGTGTGTGAACACAGCCTGATGAGCGCAGTCACCTGAGTGCACTGGACACCAGAGCCGGGCAGGACACGGTTAATGGTTTCCCTCCAGGTTGTTACATTGTAACATTCCAAACACAAACAAACAAACATTCCAGACTGGAGGCAAATGTCACCAGAAAGAGGGGGCAGATATAGAGGGGGAGGGGGGCAGATATAGAGGGAAAGGGGGGGGGGGGCAGATATAGAGAGCAAGGGGGGGGCAGATATAGAGAGCAAGGGGGGGGGGCAGATATAGAGAGAGCAAGGGGGGGGCAGATATAGAGGGGGGAGGGGGCAGATATAGAGGGAAAGGGGGGGGGGGGCAGGCAGATATAGAGAGCAAGGGGGGGGGGGGGCAGGCAGATATAGAGAGAGCAAGGGGGGGGGCAGATATAGAGAGAGCAAGGGGGGGGGGGCAGATATAGAGAGAGCAAGGGGGGGGCAGATATAGAGAGAGCAAGGGGGGGGGCAGATATAGAGAGAGCAAGGGGGGGCAGATATAGAGAGAGCAAGGGGGGGCAGATATAGAGAGAGCAAGGGGGGGCAGATATAGAGAGAGCAAGGGGGGCAGATATAGAGAGAGCAAGGGGGGGCAGATATAGAGAGAGCAAGGGGGGGGTCAGAAGATATAGAGGGAAAGGGGGGGCAGACATACAGGGAAAGGGGGGGCAGACATACAGGGAAAGGGGGGGCAGACATACAGGGAAAGGGGGGGCAGACATACAGGGAAAGGGGGGGCAGACATACAGGGAAAGGGGGCACTCACCAGCTGATTGCACTGTGGGGGCTCCAGATAATCCCCCTAATCCAGTCCCAGGTCTGAACACAACTGCAGATTATCTCTCTGTGTCTGTGAAACTTTTCATCTTCCTGCCTCCAGGAGAGGAGTCAGTGTGGGGAGGGGGGAATGGAGCTCCTCTGTTTAGCTATTGTACAAACCCAATAAGGGGGGGGGGGGGGGGATTTACCAGGGGGCAGGTAGCAATAATCCCGGCATGAAGGGGTTACTGCCTTGCCTATAAGGAGGGGGGTGAGGAGCCTACCTTGTCCAGGCTGCAGCTCTGCCCCCTGCAGATGGATGGCACAGGGATCCTGCATGGTGGATCCTCATCTGCTGGTGAAGTTGGATGGATCACATTAGTCCCCAGGGCTGGAGCCTCCACATCAGGGGAGGGGGGTCAGGAAGCTGTTGTAACAGATAGTCCCAGGCAGCCTCAATGCAATGTGTCCTCTGTGCTGGGGAAGCTGTATGGTGCTGGAGTGCAGCAACCAGGAAGGACTGGACTCTTAAAGGAGCAGCCCCACAATAATGAGCAGATTGTAGGTAGGAGGAATCATTACCTGCACACACAGGCTGAGGATGGAGGGATAGTCCCATTATCAGAAATGGGTCAAATTGCAAAGTGGATTATTATTAAACATTTGGAGTTTTTTATAGTTTCCTAGACCACTGCCCATCTCTGTGGTGTATCACAGGTGACCGGTCTTATGATTATTTTTACATCTTTATTATTTTTTAAATAAAAAGCGAACTCTGCAGGGTATCAGAGGCGGAAAGTTTCATACTATTTTTATTTATTATTTAAAAAATAAAATAAGCAAACAATATAGTGTATCACAGGTGGAAAGGGTCTTACTTATTTTTATTTATTATTTTAAAAATATAAATAATATTCATAAAAAAATAAGCAAACTGCAGTGTATCAGAGGCAGTCTCTCAGTTTAGTTTTTAAAATAAAATAATAAAATTATTAATATTAATAAATAAAAATAAGCAGGACCGGCCGCCTCTGACACACTGAAGTTTGCTTATTGTTTAATTATCTTTTTTTTTAAATAACATAAATAAAAATAATCAAGAGACTGGTCGCCTCTGATACACCGCAGTTTGCTTATTTTTTTTAATTAATATTATTTATATTTTTAAAATAATAAATAAAAATAAGCAAGATACTTTCCACCTCTGATATACTGCATTGTTGGCTTATTTTATTTTTTTAAATAATACATGAAAATAGCAGGATGCTGGCCGTCTCTGATATGCCGCACTTTGCTTATTTTTCTCAAATTAATTTTATTCATATAAATTATTTTTTTTTTTAAATAAAAAATAATCTAGAGACTGTCTGCCTTTGATAAGCCGCAAAGATGAGCCTGCAATGGTCCGGTGCTCGGTACTGAAAACAAGCAGGTCAGACACTCGGACAAGCACAGATTATAATGGAAGCCAATGGGAAACTGAAGCATGACCGGCTGGTGTTCAACCCATCCGAGCATCGGGCCTTCTTGTCTGGAGCATGGCAGTGATCACTCATCACTCCTGCCAGGTAATCTAGATAGCACCATTAATTCCACAGCACTTTACACACATCATCATCATCATCATCATCATCATCATCACTGCCTCATCATGTCTGTGGATGGAAACACACAAACACCTCCGTTGGATTCCAACCCAGGACTCCATCACTGCACGATGACTGTACTAACCCTGGGCCACCGTTCGGTCCTTTTGCCTTATACTGTGGCCCTAATCACTCCTCCAATGCTGCTACTTTTCCTCTTCTTGCTGTCATTTATCAAAACAGCCCCCAGACCCCCGGGGTCAGGGGAGAAAACCCCTATAAGTGATGGTGCATCCAACCTTGGAAGTCGGGGGATGGCCATATGTCAAAGTCATACAAGCAGTGGTGTAAGTTGGAGCATAGGGGCTCTGATGTGAAAGCTCCAATGGGGCCCCCAATTATTTCAAATCTTTAATAGCATTAGTCTTTATCTATAGATCAAAGGGACTTTCGGGCCCCCCTAGGCTCAAGAACCCAGGTGCGATTTTGCACCTATTCCCTGCATACAAGGTGACCTGGATCAGTAGGATTCCTTCCATTATTTAGTTCCGGTGTCTGTTCTGTAATGTCTTGATCCCTGGACCACCTCGCCCAAGTCTTACATAACACAATGGCTTCTCGGACCCTTATAGTGCAAAGATAGGGGATGTTCTCTGTGATGTCTAATCCACCATAATGGCTATAGAGAGCCACCTCCTCTCCACACTCATCGGACACCTCGCTTTCTTGATGTATTCCATGGACCATTCATCTCAGGGTGACGCAATGAAGGCATATGGCACGCCCACTCCAGGGCTGGGGAAGACTCGGGAACTCGGCGGTTATTCGTTGTTCTACTTCACCTCTCTACGGTTCTTTTCACAGGGACAGACGGGGGCCGAGACTCGGTCCCATGCCCCTGCCGGTGTCATTTAATAAAGGGGGTGATGTTAGGGGAAGTCTGAGGGGATAAGGGGTATTCGTGATGCCGCCTGCGATATGTGGCCAGGGCGGCCGCCGCTGCTTCACAACCTCTGGGGATGATGACTGGCAGCTTGGATGGCATCACTTCCCGCAGGTGGAGCGCGGTCATCAGGGCAGTGGAGTGGTTTTCCCCGGCTCGTACCTTGGCAGTTGGTCACTCGGTCAGCAGTACTCTCGGTGATCCGGGCGGCCTCTGCGGCCAATGGTTTCCGGAAACAAAAGTCTCTCACACCACAGCTGCTGTTCCGTTACTTTTACTCAGGTGTTAAACATTGCCGCTGGGTACACTCCTGCCAGTCTCCGGTTTGCTCTTTCTCCAGAGCCGGGTCAGTGCAGTGAAGCCACGGTTAGTGCCGTTCTGTCCTCTCTAGGTGTGTCAATCTCTGGTGGTTTGTAAAGAATAGTTCTCATTCTCATCTGAGGCGAGCGGGTTTTCTCTCTGCCCCCCAGGCTCTCAACACTGTCCACAGCACAGAGCTCAAGTACCGATGGCCACGAGTGCTTATTTGTGTCCCGGACGCCATTAGGGTACCTTTACACGCCGCAATTTTTTATGGCGATCGTAAGGCAATCTAACGTCCACATGCACGTTTTTCATGCTCACCTTAGATCGCCGAAGGCGCTTTTACATGCCGCAATTCCGCCCTCAACTTTAGGCGATGTGTCGCTCCGGAAATCGCCACACCAACAGCGGGAAACATCCGGTCGACTCCCCTCGCCACTTCACACGCCGCAATCCCCAAAGGAATGTGGGCGTACCTGTTCAGCGCAGTGAGAACATAGGCATGGCAGACTGGTTTACACCACGCCCCAAACACGCTGATTGGAGAACGCAATAGTGTTATGATTGGGCAGCCTGCGCTGGAAGGCTAGCTAATACATGACACCATTGCCATTGTGTGGTGGTGAATGGACAGCTGTTCAAACATGGCGCGGTGTCAAGTGACAGGCAATGGGACACACTGTAGCCCACCCCAATCATTTCAGACGGGGTGCAGACTCCAGCACGCTGTGGCACAACTACGGGAAATCAATAGACGCAGATTCCATCATTATCGCCCATTCACACGCCAAAAACAGGGAATCTCGCATTCGTGATTGCCTCTGATTTTGGAGCAGTGCTCTGAAATCAGAAACAGGCGACATGTTTTTTATTGCCACCAAATTACACGCCACAACTGGGAGGCAATTTGACAGCGATGGTGCCAGGGCCGTGGTTGCTGCGTGTAAAGGTTCCTCTCATGGGCACTGCACTCTAGTTCGGCCACTTTCCCCAAGATTTGTCGGGTGTTAGGCCACAGCTCCCATTAGAAGTCTGGGGCCTCCAGGTTTACGGCTCAAGCGTGAAGGATCTGCACCGTCTGCAGGGCCAGGTCCCTGTCTCCACCAACCCCTCTGTCTCGTCAGATACGGGCGTACTGGGCTCACTGTCTCTTCCGCACCCCTAGGGCTCTTCTGTTCCTCTGCCGGTTAGTCTTTCCCTCCCGTGGGTGAGCTGGGTGGCATTGCTCCAACCCATCGGAGTCAGCGCCACACCGCCTCTACACTCCCAACTACCACTCCTCGTCACTTGATGTTACTCTTCCGGTCTCCTTCTACTGACTTTCCTACTCTGATATTTCCCTGTCCCCCTTTTGTGACCTGGGTCGTCCCTCAGGGTCCACCCACTGACCCAGGGGCCTGTCACTGCATGTGTGTATGTGTGTGTTTGTTTTGGGCTCAACTGCACCATCCCAGCAGCTGGAGAACAGGGACACTACACTCCCTAACTGTGGGAATGCAGTACCTCTGGTGGTGGCTTACCCAGTGAGGTGCCACATTCCCCCTTGGCAGAATAAGCTCGTCCCCGAGCGACCCCATACCTCAGACACTCACAAAAATATTTTTTTTATATGCATATCAACAACATTAATCAGAGTTTTTCTTCCCTTTCAGGAGGCACAGTTTCTTAAACGTTATATAACAGAGTCCAGTATCAAAAATAAAATGTCCGTCACGTCATTCTTAGAAATAAAACCAAAAAGTCCTTATCAAAATAGAGTACAAGTCCACAGTCCTGTGAGCAGCATTACCCCTACTGGGGATTAAAAACAGTTCTGTTCAAAGTCCTCCGCCCAACCATTAGTGTCCATGGCGGGTTAACTATTTACAGGCTAAAATTTACATTTATACATTCACCGGTACCTCACTAACTCGTTATTTACACAAAGAAACACATTAACTACTATTTACAGTACTTTCCTGGTCTAACTAAAGGACTGCACCTTCAGTATCACCCACTCCCACACATCCTCCTCGCCCTACCCCCTATCTGTCGGGGTCCCCCAGGGCTTGGTTCTTGGACCATTACTGTTCTCAATCTACACTCTCGGCCTAGGGCAACTCATTGAGTCCCATGGCCTCCAATATCACCTCTACGCCGACGACACCCAAATCTACCTGTCTGGTCCTGACATCGCCTCCCTTTTATCCAAAATTCCACACTGCCTGTCCGCCATCTCATCCTTCTTCTCTGCTCGCTTCCTTAAGCTGAACATGGACAAAACCGAGTTCATGGTCTTCCCCCCAAGACGCTCCCCCTCACTACCTGACCTATCCATCGTCGTCAACGACTGCTCTCTCTCTCCAGTCCCCCATGCCAAGTGCCTCGGGGTTATCCTTGACTCTTCCCTCTCCTTCAAGCCCCACATCCAGGCCCTCGCCACCTCCTGCCGACTCCAGCTCAAAAACATCTATAGGATTCGCACTTTCCTTGACCACGACACTGCTAAAACCCTTATTCACGCTCTCATCATCTCCTGCCTCGATTACTGCAACCTCCTGCTCACCGGCCTCCCTAATACCTCCCTTGCACCTCTCCAATCTATCTTGAACTCTGCTGCCCGCCTAATCCATCTGTCTCCCTGCTACTCCCCTGTCTCCCCCCTCTGCCAAGCCCTTCACTGGCTCTCTACTTCCCAGAGATCCCGGTTTAAAACATTAACCATGACATACAAAGCCATTCACAACCTGTCCCCTCCATACATCTCTGACATGGTCTCCAGATACCTACTCTCACGCAACCTGCGATCCTCCCAAGAGCTTCTCCTCTACTCCCCCCTCATCTCCTCTTCGCACAACCGCGTACAGGATTTCTCCCGTGCTTCACCCAGACTCTGGAACTCACTGCCCCAACACATCAGACATTCTCCTACCCTGGGAACCTTCAAAAGAAGCCTGAAGACCCACCTCTTCCGCCAAGCCTACCACCTGCAATAAGACCCGGTCCACCACACCGCCTCACGACTGGAATTTCCCCCTCCCACTGTATCCCCACCCGCCCCTCGTAGACTGTGAGCCTTTGTGGACAGGATTTCTCCCTCTTGTATTTGTACGACCGAATTGTCCACATGTATTGTTACTTGTATTGTTACTATGTTACTTGTCCTAGTCTGCCCCTTTTAGCATGTAAAGCGCCATGGTATATAATGGTGCTATATAAATACATAATAATTATAATAACTTAGGGGTAAGGGCCACTTGCCTGCAAATTGTCCTTTGCCCTGGAAAGTTGTGTGTCCGGCTCTGCTTACGGGGTCTGAGGCTGCAGGATTTTGTAAACGCGCAGGGCGTACTAGCCCCTCCGTCCCATGCATCGGGTGTAGCCAACCTCCTCGCCAGGGGTGTCCTTTTTCTGAGATAGGACTCCAAGTCCCGCCGTCTGACGAACACCTCCTGCTCCAGTCCATACTCCTTAATGAACCCCCAGCCGTCTTTAAGGTGAAAGTCCACGACTACCCCGCGGCGCCGCTCCGCCATGTCCGGAATTAAGGTCTTCCTCATGCACCTTTTCTCCTCGAGATTTGCCTCCTCCTGCAGCTGCCAACAGTCTCTGCGCTGCCGTCGCTCCTCTTCTTCCTCGACTTGCCTTCGAGCCCAGTAGCCATCGTTCTGCTTGTTCGGACTTGGTTCTCCGCCTGGGCTGCGATCGGGCTCCCTCCCGTTAAACTCTCACTGAAGGCTCAATGCGCCCCACTGCCTTCAGCTCCTAGGATCTCTGTTGAGCTCTCACTGCTCTCCATCTCACTGGCATCGTCCTGGGTCTGCGGTGCTTGGTCTGGCGGTTCAGCTGTAACAACCAGTGGCTCCTCTGGCGACTCTGGTTTTGCCTCCCTGCTCGGGTTCGGTGATTCTAGCACTGCTGTCAGGTCTAGTTCTGGAGCTGCTGCTGTTGGTTCTACCACTGGTGCAACCCAAGGTAGTACTGGAGGCTCTAGCACCAGGGCTCATAGTGCTGCCTTCTGCATCTGAGACCGCTTTCAGGCGTTCATGGCCCGCAACTGCGCAGCGTTCAACATGTGGCTCAGTTCACGCATAGCCTCCTCAAAGTCCTCGGGTCTGGTAAACTGTACCCAGTCTCTAGCCTCCCCATCTGCATTGGGAGCTCTCCCACTCTCCTGCCCAACCGACGGGATGCCGTAACCGCTGTCCGCCATGATGCCTCCTTGCTGCTCGTACCACATGGTTCTTCTTCTTGCTAGGCCTCACCCTTCAGGCCTTGTCTCTTCCTCTAGGCGGGGTCAGCAACTCTCGATAGCAGGCCCCCTTGGCTTTTGTTTAGTACTCTGGGCGGGCCTGCTATTTTGCGCCTGGTCCCGTAACCCTGGCGGTGTAATTTTAATAAACGGGGAGATGTTAGGGAACGTCTAAGGAAATAGGGGTATTCGTGACACCACCTGCGGTATGCGGCCAGGGCGGTCACTGCTGCTTGAGAACCTCTGGGGAAGGTGACTGGAAGCTTGGTCACTCGGTCGACGGTACTCTTGGTGTTATGGGCGGCCGCTGATCACTGCAAATAAGTTTCTCACACCACAGCTGTAGTTCCTTAACTTTTACTCAGGTGTTAAACATGGCTGCCGGGTACGCTCCTGCCAGTCTCTGGTTTAGCTCTTTCTCTAGAGCCGGGTTAGTGCAGTCAAGCCACGGTTGGTGCCCTCTCTAGGTGTCTCAGTCTCTGGTGGTCTGTCTCTCTCTCGGCGCTATAAGGAGTAGTTCTCATCTGAGGCTAGCGGGTCGTCACTCTGCCCCCCAGGCTCTCAACGCTCTCTTCAGCACAGAGCTCAGGTATCGGTGGCCATGAGTGCTTATTTGTGTCCCAGTCGGCATTAGGTCACTCTCCCAGGCATTGCTCTCTAGTTCGGCCACCTTCCCCAAGATATGTCGGGTGTCCGGCCACAGCTCCCGTTAGAAGTCTGGGGCCTCTGGGATTACGGCTCAGGCGTGAAGGATCCGCACCGTCTGCAGGGCCGGGTCCCTGTCTCCACCAACCCCTCTGTCTCGTCATATTACGGGGCTCGCTGTCTCTTCCGCACCCCTAGGGCTCTTCTGTTCCTCTGCCAGTCAGTCTTTGCCTCCCGTGGGTGAGCGTGGTGGCATTGCTCCAGCCCGAGGGAGTCGGCACCACACCGCCTCTACACTCCTGACTACCACTCCTTGTCAGTTGATGTTACTCCTCCAGTCTCCTTCTACTGACTCTCTTCTCTAAGGCTGGTTTCACATTTGCGCTTGTGAACGCTGCATTCCGAACACAGCCAAACGCATGCGCACTGCGTTCCTATATGTAACATGGGAACGTATGGTACCTGTCTTTGCCTGCGTTCGGTCGCGGTTGTGTTCGGATCCACATAATTTGTGCGCCCTCCTCCGCCCTCCAAACGCAACATGTTGCATTTTTTGTGCAGTCTCGGACGCTTGTTTTATCAGCAAGCGCACAAAAAATGCATGGCTCTCAATGGATCCGCAGTGTCCTCCGCATGACAGTGCAGGAGAACGCTGCAGATCACATTGAAACCCTGAGCCGCTGTGTTGTATCACCGCACAATTCGACAATCCCGGAGCCGTTGTGTTCTATCACCGCACAATCCGACAACTCCGGAGCCGTTGTGTTGTATCACCGCACAATCTGACAACCCCGGAACCGCTGTGTTTTATCACGCTCAATCCGACAACCCCGGAGCCGCTGTGTTCTGTCACCCCACAAACCGACAACCCCGGAGCCGCTGTGTTCTATCACTGCACAATCCGACAACCCCGGAGCCACTGTGTTCTATCACCCCACAATCCAACAACCCCGGAACCGCTGTGTTGTATCACCGCACAATCCGACAACCCCGGAACCGCTGTGTTGTATCACCGCTCAATCCGACAACCCCGGAGCCGCTGTGTTCCGTCACCCCACAATCCGACAACCCCAGAGCCGCTGTGTTCTATCACTGCACAATCCGACAACCCCGGAGCCACTGTGTTCTATCACCGCACAATCCAACAACCCCAGAGGCGCTGTGTTCTGTCACCGTACAATCCGACAACCCCAGAGCCGCTGTGTTCTGTCACCCCACAATCCAACAACCCGGAACCGCTGTGTTGTATCACCGCTCAATCCGACAACCCCGGAGCCGCTGTGTTCCGTCACCCCACAATCCGACAACCCCAGAGCCGCTGTGTTCTATCACTGCACAATCCGACAACCCTGGAGCCGCTGTGTTCTATCACCGCACAATCCGACAACCCTGGAGCCGTTGTGTTCTATCACTGCACAATCCGACAACCCTGGAGCTGTTGTGTTGTATCACCGCACAATCCGGCAACCCCGGAGCCATTGTGTTCTATCACCGCTCAATCCAACAACCCTGGAGCCGTTGTGTTGTATCACCGCACAATCCGACAACCCAGGAGCCGCTGTGTTCTATCACCGCACAATCCGACAACCCCGGAGCCGCTGTGTTCTATCACCGCACAATCCGACAACCCCGGAGCCACTGTGTTGTATCACCGCTTAATCCGACGACCCCGGAGCCGTTGTGTTCTATCACTGCACAATCCAACAACCCCAAAGCCGTTGTGTTCCATCACCGTACAATCCGACAACCCTGGAGCCGTTTTGTTGTATCACCGAACAATCCGACAACCCCGAAGCCGTTGTGTTCTATCACCGCACAATCCAACTACCCTGGAGACGCTGTGTTCTATCACCGCACAATCCGACAACCCTGGAATCGCTGTGTTCTATCACCGCACAATCCGACAACCCTGGAATCGCTGTGTTCTATCACCGCACAATCCGACAACCCCAGAGCCACTGTGTTCTATCACCGCACAATCCGACAACCCTGGAATCGCTGTGTTCTATCACCGCACAATCCGACAACCCCGAAGCCGTTGTTTCTATCACCGCACAATCCGACAACCCCGAAGCCGTTGTGTTCTATCACCGCACAATCCGACAACCCCGAAGCCGTTGTGTTCTATCACCGAACAATCCGACATCCCCAAAGCCGTTGTGTTCTATCACCGCACAATCCGACAACCCTGGAGCCGCTGTGTTCTATCACCGCACAATGCGACAACCCTGGAGCCGCTGTGTTCTATCACCGCACAATCCGACAACCCTGGAATCGCTGTGTTCTATCACCGCACAATCCGACAACCCCAGAGCCACTGTGTTCTATCACCGCACAATCCGACAACCCTGGAATCGCTGTGTTCTATCACCGCACAATCCGACAACCCCGAAGCCGTTGTGTTCTATCACCGCACAATCCGACAACCCCGAAGCCGTTGTGTTCTATCACCGCACAATCCGACAACCCCGAAGCCGTTGTGTTGTATCACCGCACAATCCGACAACCCTGGAATCGCTGTGTTCTATCACCGCACAATCCGACAACCCTGGAATCGCTGTGTTCTATCACCGCACAATCCGACAACCCTGGAGCCGCTGTGTTCTATCACCGCACAATAAGACAACCCTGGAGCCGCTGTGTTCTATCACCGCACAATAAGACAACCCTGGAGCCGCTGTGTTCTATCACCGCACAATCCGACAACCCCGAAGCCGTTGTGTTGTATCACCGCACAATCCGACAACCCTGGAATCGCTGTGTTCTATCACCGCACAATCCGACAACCCTGGAATCGCTGTGTTCTATCACCGCACAATCCGACAACCCTGGAGCCGCTGTGTTCTATCACCGCACAATAAGACAACCCTGGAGCCGCTGTGTTCTATCACCGCACAATAAGACAA